>OY796893.1:19820475-20434845 GCA_963680785.1 Diplosoma virens
AGCTTCCTCTTAAACATCCGTTTTCAGGGAATTCGGTTCCTCTGACTTTGGCGGGGCGAAGACTTCGGGATTGGAAGGAAGAATACTATTAGGTACCACTTCCTCCTATGACTCTGGTTTCAATTCTTCTCCAATATATATACGTCATAAAAGATATATAAAAGTTGTATTTTCTTTAATTTCGCGTTTGTTTATTACGTTTTTGTCTATAAAAAATAAAACCAAGTCAGAGTATTAAAGCATTAGTTTGCAAGTATTTCAAGGAGAAAAAGAAACTGACCATTCGCAGTAACGCCTTTAAAAACAGATTTGACACAAGTAGTCTTTCGGTTCAAAAGCACCGTGAATGTGCAAAAAACTAGAACTCTGCAAAATTGTAATTAAGTTCACAATATGCGAGAGCAAACTCAGGAAGGCAATCCAGGTCCATACTAATGTTCTGCTCGTGACAAAAAACAACCAGCAATATACGACCGGAAGTGGACTAGTGTTGGTGATGTTGATAAAGCGGGCAACTTCCGTATCGTTGAGAATACAACCGAGTTCAATCTCTTGCTTATCGAATTTCATGTTTGAAAAATTGACCTAAATAAAAACGACACTGACCGTCTGCTGGAGAGTCTAAATCCCACTGCTAATTTAAAAACCCAATTTTGGGGAGTAATATTTACCTCGCCCCGTAATTTAACAGAATCGGTGTGGGGATGTTCTTGGTACGTTCTGCTCAGTTCCCCCTCGGCTACTCTTAATGTAAGATCGTCTTTGAAAACTGGGTCAAATGTTATGGTGATTTTCAATTCTTAACTTAGTGCCAAGTTTACTTTCAGAGTTGACTGTGGACTTCCGTAGAAACCTAGCAGCTGAGTAAAAAGTATGAAATTTAAACAAATAAAAAAATTTGTGAGGAATCGAATCCGGTTTAAACGTTAGTATCTACAAGTTACGCACATTTTTGGTTTGATATTTTACTGTTTTTAATGCAAAGTCTTCGTGCAATAATTTTTGGCTTTTGCGGTTTAAGTTGCATAAAATAAAATTTTTACTTAAAGCAGTTAAAATGCAACACATAAATTATAAGAATCATAACTTGAGTGGAGACGTTTTTTACTTCGGTACTGGAGAAAACAGGTAACTTAATCTTTTATAGTAAATAACACAATCTCCAAATTTGTTTCTTAAGTCCATCAGGAAGATAGCTTAGGTTGCTAACCCTGAGACATTTAGGAGTAGAAGGACGCAAGTTCGATGCTTAGTCTATTCGAACGATTTTTGTTGTACCATAGGAATGGCACTTTACGACAAATTTCTGTTGGCGGTTACGTTGATTTCAACAACCAACTCCGCCTAAAAGAGAACCGGCAGCGTCATTGAGTAGTTAAGAGCGCCGTGATTAATGCGAACGTGTTTGACACCATCGCTGTTCAAAACCTGCTCTCGTCATTCTCTTGTGTCTTTGGAAATAAACTTTTCCCTGCTTGGCCATCTTAGCAAGCAGTCCTAAATTTTGATCACACCTCAATATAAACTAAAAAACAAAATAAAAAATTTTAACCGGACAGCAATATCTTGGCTTTTTCTGAAGCAGGTGAATGTAATAACTTGACAGTTGCTCTATGCATAGCGGCTTTGACAATTTCCTATGAGTCAGGGAGTCAGGGGTATAAAACTAGAGATAAAATAATAATATTTAAAATAAATAAATAATATTTTTTCTTTTTTTAAAATGAAACTTAAAAATGGCTCTTTTCTTGTTGCACAAGGCGACCCTTTTGTAAAAGACATCACGGACTTTAGTAATTGTATTTTTAACTGTCAACCTCCCCCTTCCTCCCACAACAAGCTTCAGCATAAGCCACTGTATGAAATTAATTGTTTAAAACAATATACAAAATTGCTTTAAAGTTTAACCGAAAAAGTGTTAATATGAGGGATTAGAAAAAAGCAACGTTCTTAAAACTACTCCGAATTACCTAACCAAAAGATACAGAGAAAATAAACAGGAAGAATACCGAAGGAAAAACCAGCAAGTTTTTACTTTGCATAATTATTCATTATTTTAAATCTTTTGCAATGATTAATCAGACAAATTTTTTTCTAGGTAAGCCCAAAATAGCCAACAAATTTAACAACTGCAACATGCCAACTCAGATGGCTGAGTTAATTAAATATTTTAATGAAGTTTTAACCATTATCGTGCTGACCGTACCTTCAGCATTTTTCAGTTTTTAAAAAAAATTTGTAAAGCATATCCTGCTTTTTTCAGCATTGTTAACCAGCATACCTTGCGTGTTTCGGGTTTCTTCTGCTCTAGTTGAGATTTTTTTAAAGCAATTTGTATAATGATATAAGCAGACAGAGCAAAGCGCTTTTCAACATGTTAGAAATGCTTGTTTAATGTTTATATGAAATGTAATCTTTGATTAATAAAAAAAGGTTAATGTTTTTGAGATAATTAAAAATAAATTACATTTTTGTAACATTTTGGACTCGGTCTTGGTCTCTATTGTTTTTGGTCTCCGTATCGAACCTTAAGTCTCGAAATTTGCTGGTCGCGATCATGGTCTTTGTGTCGGAAAAATTATCAGGTCTTGGTCTCGACGATTGTGATCTCGATTATATTACTGGTTGAAACCAAGTTGAAAGATATTGATACTAGAAGGTGATGACGCAAAATTAAAAATCGAACGCTCGGTACAAACTTTATCGCGTCGTTAAACATTGCAGTCACGACGATTTCGACGACTCCTTCGGGTGGAATCGTTCCTTTGCTCGGCTCCAAACTCCAAACCGAATCCGGTCTTATCTGACAAGAAAATCACGGCTTTTGAAGCAAAAAAGAAAAATTGCAATGATGAAGTCACGTGATTACCATTTGAGCTATAAAATCAGCAGGAACAAGAGATTCGTTCGATAGGGACACCACTTTCGAATTGGGGGTCAATACTTCAATTTGACCCAGTTTACATAGTTGGGTTGCACATGGAGGACCGGGTCCTCACCAATGCATTGAATTTGAAACGGCTAATAAATATATACAGTAGTTGTTATTTCGTCGATTGCTTAGCAAAAGCTGGTTTTCATTGCCAAATATCGCGATATACGCAGTGACCTCTATCTCATCCAGTTCGGTAACCTGGATAATAATTGGGACTTTAACGAAGCTTCGAAGCTTAATCGATCCCTTGGGCATTGGGCTTCCGTAAACAATCATCAACAATTCTTTGTTTTACCTAAAAAAGCAAAGGTTCTCAATGAAACGGACTCGCTACTCAAACCAGTCGAGCTTTTAACTCATTGCCTGGTGCCAGTTTTAGCACTGCCGTTTAGATGAAAATTCAGTTTAAAGATAGTCGTTTACTTGTCAATTAGCAAGAAAACTAATTGAAAACAGAAACAAAAAAAAGCAGATTAAAATCATTATTATACGGTATCTACAAGTAAACTGTTACAACTGGTATTCTTATTTCTTTTATTTACGATGGTATAAGACACTGCAATTTTAATGTTTTTTTGTACCCCGCACCTTGAATTTTCGGGCATACAAAAAATGTTTCCTGTGCTCATACAAAAAAAAAAAAAAAAAAAAAAAAAAGGTTTAATAAATCAAATTGTTCAGCTGTCCTGGAAGGTGCAGTGGATCTCTCCAAATGGTGTCTTGGTACTTGCATTTCACTTTTATCAAAAATAGGGAAATTTGCTATCTTATAAGAACACGATTTTGAGAGCACTGATTTATGGTGTAATGAAATCAAAAAGTTGGTACAAATTCCATAAGTAATGTAAATAAAATTGTACTCAATTGGATAGCTTTACTCCGTCATGAAGCTGAATGAAATTTTTAGCATCTCCTTTGAAAACGTGCATTTGCATTCTTATCTTAATGATAAAAAACTAAAAATTTTCAAGCAATAAAATCAATAAATAAATTGCTAGATGTTGCCAATGTTCCTATTTTAAAAACATAAGTTAAATACTAAAGAAAAGAAAAAAGGATAAATGGCAATAGAAACAATTCTACTTATAACTGTATATATAAATGACAAAATTAAAAAAGTTTTTTACTAATGTGCTTTATTTTTTGGTGGACGGAAATGTACAGGGTGGGGAAGCAAAAATTACAATGTTTTGATCTCTGCAATAATTTCTTTTACCCTTGCTAATTTTATTTCTTTATGACTGTTGTAAATAATGTCTTGGTGTCTTTGCGTAAGATTCAAATTATATTTTACTGCATTTCTGATGGTTTTGTTCTCAACCTCCAGTTCAACTGCCATTTTTCTCATGGATTTGTTTGGATCTTTTAGATTTTAGATTTGAGAGCTTTGATAAATTTGTGAGTACGTTTTTTGTTGCTTCCTCCACTTCTAGATTTTTTTAATTGTTTCTTTTTTCAAGATTATACATAATTTTAAAGACACTCCAACTATTCTTGAAACCACCTTTAAAATGACAAGTGCATTCATAAATCTCTTTCACGCTTACTTTTCTAGTCAATCATACAGGCAAAATTTTCTAAGTTAGTTGTAAAAAATAGAGTCCTACTTACGGCGAAATAACAGGTAAATTTTCCTGGTAACTTTTGCTTTCTCATACCGTAGTTTTTGCGTAAAATCATCAGTTTTAAAAAAGTGAACAAATAGCATAACATTATATGTTTTCAATTCCTTTGTATACATTTCTCTTTTCAAGAATAAAACTAAAATAAAAACTTTTCAGAATATTATTTGTGTAAAAATACGCGTGACTATTAATTCGGGTTACCGCAAGAACAGAAAGGTTACATTTCTTATAAGATCATGATGATAAATTGCGTTTAACGAGAAAACATAAAAAATTCTTTAAATAGGTAACTAACATTCCAAACATTGCAAAAGCACGAAGTTACTTTTCACGAACGTACCGTGTTTCTCCAAAAATAAGACCTATAGGTCTTATTTTTGCTTTGAAATTTTGCTTTGAGCATTAGCTTTGAAAAACATTAGCTTTGAAAATTGTTTTTTATACCGTATTTGGGTAAGGTATCACATCACTTTTCAAATCGTCTTTCTGCATTAATAAAAAACAAGTACAATTTAAAAATATCTCCCATCTACAAAACTTTTAAAGTAGTCAATTATTTTCAGTTAAAATCCAAAACTCCTGTGGCTCTTTGCTCAAATTTGTCTATAAATTCTCGTGTTCGTGCGATACGAACAAGACATACATCGGTATGTCTTCCAGACATTTAATCACTAGAGTACGGAAGCATTTAAATTTCAAAAGTCTACAGGATAGTGCAATTAAAGATCATATTTTATCATGTGGAAAATGTTCTAATAATTGGTTTAATGAAAATAATTTTACAATAATACGTAAATGCAAATCAGAATTTTGTTCTAAGGTTCACGAAGCTCTACTCATAAAAAAGTTGAGTCCAAAATTAAATCGACAAATGTTCGCAAACGAAGCTTCATATTTATTAAATATATTTTGATTGTAATATTTTTCTTTTTTTTTTCTTCGATGACTCGTAATTTGGAATTGAATTTGTATCAATTTAGTCTCTCACTCGTTTTAATTTAAAATTTAGCCTGTTAGTCAAAAGTACAGCCTGTTTTTTAAAAATATACATTGTTTTTTGCTGTTGTTGTTTTTTATGTGTTGAGTAAATTTAAAGTTAATTAATATTGCTAAAATTGTAGAAACCGGATGAGGACTGAAGTAAGCCAAAAACGTTCGTCTTTATAAATAATTTTTAATATTTGTTTAATAAAATGAAGAATACTAAATCCATTATGGCTGCTTTTCTCAATTGTTGTCTGGTTTAAAAAAACAACTTCTTTACCGAAACTTTAAATTTTAAAGAAAGTCAACAAGTTTCATAAATTTGTCGTCAATAGTTGCTTTTATCTTGATTTAAGATTTTTGTATGTTTATTTACACTGTCCTCGCTTGAAATAGAGTAAAGACATCCCTGCAAAACAGATACGTAGATGGATGGAGTTGCTAAGCAAAAAACAACAAAATTTCGAAATTAACTTGACATGACGCAAGACATGAGAGTTCGAAATAGAAGGTTTTCTCCTGCTGATGTAAAACAACGTGAAAATATCATGTTTTGAGATTTATTTTCAGACGACTAACTTTTTTCTAGTTTCCACAAACTAATGTTGATTAAGCATTTTTGTTAATTTTAAGTTTGTCTCATTGAGCAGTTATAACTATTTTATCATCTCAAGTAACTTGATACGCACCAGGAATTTTATTGAATTATAGTAAAGCGGTTTAAAATCAAAAACAATCTGAATTTTATGATTATTACTCTTATTCAAGATATCTATTTAATATGTATTGTTCAAATTGTGCTTTTATTAGGAAAAGCATTGATGGCAATATTCGAAGCTTGAAAGTTTTTTTAAGCATTTTAGTAGATAAATTAATCTTCAAGGAATATTGAGTTGCTAAAGAATGCTTTATATGTAATAAAAAACTTCTATATGTAGAATTTGCAAACATTTTGATGAAAGTCTTTATCTTCTATTTCCTAATGGCGGAGTTGTTTCATATATAAAAAATACGGTTCTCATAATCGACTCACGAAATGTGTACATTAACCAATGCTTCGACGTGTTCTGAAAGTTCGGGTCAATGTCAAGCCTCGCTGGCATTCGTTCAGAAATTCAGCCATTTGTTCAAAATTGTAGCCATTTTGGAAAAATTGAAGTGACAAATATACAAGTTTGTTGCTTTCACATTAACTTATATTTAAGCTTAAATCAACTTAATTACTCGACATATCTAAAAAAGAAAACACACACGCAAGTTAGCTAGCGATCCAGTCAATGTACTGCACAATACGAACTAAACAAGATTTTAGGAAATGGATAGCAGAATTAAGTGGTGCAGTGAAGTGGAGCGAGTTACGGGATCAGCAAGATAATCAGCGCAAATTACATTAGTGACAAGAAAAAATTTGTGCAAAACAATTTTTCTTTGACCTGAAAAAGCAAAGGTTTTTAATGAAACGGACGCGTCTCCAAATCAGTCAAGCTTTTTAACTCATTGCCTCAGCCAGTCTTAATATAGTCGTTTGAATGAAAACTCAATTTAAGGAACATCGTTTACTTATCAATCATCAAAGAAACTAATTGAAAATAGAAAAAAAGATTAAACTAATTTTTATGTATTATCTAAAAGTAAACTGTTTTATCTAGTATTTTTATTTCTTTTGTTTATGGTGGTATAAACACTGCAAAGCAACACATCTTTCTTGTGCTCATACAACAACAAAAAAAGATTTCGTAATTCAAATTGTTCCGCTGCCCTTGAAGGCGCAGCGGGCCTTCCTCGATGACGCCTTAGTATTTGTACTTCTATTTCTAGATAGGCAGATTTGCTGTAGTTGTAATTTACATTCAAACCCATCCAAATACAATACAAGAAACAAAACTCAATACATAACACATTATAGTAAAATAACTGTTGCACAACAATCGTTTTCTTATCAAGGCCCTTTCATTTGGAATTCTCTCCCAGCCAATTTAAAAACTAGCAACCAGACCTTCAGATGTTTTAAAAACAACCTTAAAAAACTCCTACTCAATGAATTAATATAAATAAGGATCAATAAAAGATTTTACAAATTAAGTTATGAAACTATGACCACGTCTTAATGGCGCTTTGTCTTTTCGGCGCCATGACTCGACAGTGCATGAAGGTATTGCCGGCTTTATGCAACGGTTGTTTTGGCGTGGGCTTACGGTAATGCATCGCTGTGGGGCAGCTTTTGGGCCTGTGAACAAATGACATAAGTGATTAGATAAAATATATAAACGGTTCGTCCGATAATCCATGAATTGCATTTGTTTTTATGTGTAGAGTGCCAGTGAACGCCGGTGAGACTTCATATTCTTAGACTGTATCATATTTATGAAAGTGTTTCCTTTAGGGTGATTTGGCTGGTGTCAATGATATGGCTTCTAAAAATCCAAGACCGTTCTCAACATTTTTATACATCTGTAAACTAGAAATAGTGTATAATCAAATATTCAATAAGATCTAAATTTAATGATTTCACTGAGCTACTTACTGCGGGAAAGCATTTCTATATCAGATATGAATTAAGGAAGTTCAAGCACATATCTTTTCTAAGGAGCAATCATCAACATTGGTTCTCTTATCAATTCTCAATTAGACCACAATCTTCAAAACAGTTTCAATCTCTATCAAGAAAGAGTGTATGCTACGCAAGAGAATTGGAATTAATTGATATAACAAATTCAACCGTTGAATGGACAATCAACCTTATTTTTTAACTGATTATTCAAATCAATTTACACAGTTGGCATGTTCTACTCTTTTCTAAACTTTTTACTTCTTATGCTACTTTATTCTCTCTTCGAAATATATATATATACTGTATATAGCAAAAACACGGGAATAAAAGCAAAGTTAAAAGCCCTACAGACTGTTTCACCTATAAAAGGGATCATCAGGGGTATCTTATTCAAATAGAATTTGAATTTGAAATATCTATTTGAATAAGAAATAGAATTTGAATAAGATACCCCTGATGATCCCTTTTATGGGTGAAACAGTCTGTAGGGCTTTTAACTTTGTTTTTATTCCCGTGTTTTTGCTATTATTAATTCAAGCTCTAACTTTGTTATTGAGCACTTTAGAAGTACTGATTTTCATACAGTGTTATACTGTATATAAGTATATTTTGTTTTATTTTCATGTTTATGCATTTGCAGTGCATCCAGAAAAGGTTTCCGGACCTGGTGAGGTTTCTTTTCGCGAGATTTTCTTTACTCACCATGCTCAGTTGAGTAAATTTATAGTTAGCAATAAAGGGCGGTTGTGCCTCCCAATGATTTATATAACCGTTACTGAACTACACATTTTTTGTCTTTTTAAATATTAATATTTAGTTTGAATTTAAGGTAAGTGGCCGCGCTTCCCATTTTTTCCTCTTTCTCAACTCTCTCTATACTTTCTGCATGTTTAACGTTCGTCGTTATGTTGCGTTTCCTTTTCATGCTTCATAGTACATATTGCATATACTTAATAATGTTACTAATCATGAATAAAATATCATCATCATCATCATCATCATCATCATGCTATATTATGTAATCAAATTTTGAGAGCACTGATTTACGGTGTAATAAAATCAAAAAGTCAATACAAACTCCACAACATTTGTCGATAATTGTGTTTAAGTGGATAACTGTACTCCGTCATGAAACAAAATAAAATCTTTAACATCTTCTTTGAAAATGTACACTTTTATTTCAATGACAAACTGAAACTTTTCAAGCTAAGAAATCACTAATTAGTTAGATGTTGGCAATGTTCCCATTTTAAAAATATAAGATATGTACAACAGAGAAAAAATAAGAAATGACAATAGAAATAACACTACATATAACTGTACATATAAAAGACAAAATTTTTAAATTTTTTTTACTAATGTGCTATATTTTTTGTTTGACAGAAATGTACAGGGTGGAGAAGCAAAATTTACAATATTTTGAGCCATGAACAAATTTTCTTGCAGTTTGCTAATCTTTTTTTTATAATGGTTGTTGTCAACATATGTCTTGGTGTCCTTGTGTAAAATTGTAACTTCAAATCATATTTTACTGCATTCTGATGGTCTTGTTGACCACCTCTAATACAACCGTCATTTTTCTTATGGATTTGGTTGAATCTTTTGAAATTTAAGATCTGAGAGCTTTAATAAATCCATGGGTACGATTTTTGTTGCTTCTTCCACTTGCAGACTCTCTACTTCCACACTTTTTTTAAATTTCTTTATGCATGGTTATTTTCTTCTTTACATTATACGCAGTCTTTAGGGACACTCCAATTATTCTTGAAACACCTTTAGAGTGACGAGTGCATTCAGCTAATCTCTTTCAGATTACTTTTCTGGTCAAACAAATGGGCAAAATTTTCTGAAAAAAAATTGAATATGTTGTTAAGTACGATTACATTTACGTTAGTTGTAAAAAATGGAGTCCTACTTGCTGAAAAATAACCGATTAACTTTCTTTGTAAACTTTGCTTCTCCACCATGTAAATTTAGGCATGAAATCATCAGTTTTAAAAAAGTAAACAAATTGCATAAAATCGTATGTTTTCAATTCCTTTAAATACATTCTATTTCAATTATATAACAAAAACAAGTTTTGTTTCAAAATATTATTTGTGTAAAGATTCACGTGATTTTTAACTCGTTATCGCACGAACAGAAAATTTACATTTCCTGTGAGATCATAATGAGAAAGGCCGTTTAACGAGAAAACATAGAAAAATTCTTTAAATAGGTAACTGTCTTTCCAAACATTGTAAAAGCACCAATTACTCATAGGAAACGTATGTGTAAATTTTGGGTGTAGTTTTGGTTTTTACTTTTATAAAAAAGACCAACATCGAAGTTAGTTTTTTTTTTTTTTTTTTTTTTTAATTTTGAAGAAACAAAATGTTTTTGATAAATTGAAATTGCAGGAGTAACATATGCAACGGTTTATGATGTTGATATGGTTAAGTAAGCTCAAGAAACAGATTATTCAAGAAACTTTGAAGGCTCTTTTGTGTCATTACAGTTGCAGATCTTTCATATGAAAAAAACTGTTTAGATTTGAACGCTTAAAACACCATGCTGTTAAACATCAAAAATCTAGATTTTTAAAATGTAATATATCACGATGGGAGAGCCACAAAAAATTAAGCAATAACGGAATGTTTCAATATGAAAAAGCAGCGTAAAAGATTAGCGTTTTTGTAAAGTTTATGATAAAGCCATAAATCTATTTTCAAATTTAGTTCTTTGAACATTTTCTGTAAAGCTATATCAGCGATTTTTAATACGTACCATAGAATCCTTAAAATTATTATTATTTTTTTTTTTTAATAGCGTTGTAAATCAAATAAAAACGCATTTTAATTTCCACAACTTTTATAATTTGTTATTTTGATTTCTAATAACCTGAAAAAGCACATTTTGATCGGTTGATTTTTTGTATAAAATTATAAATAAGCACTAAATTTGAAAGGAAATGTATAACATTATGTCTTAATTTTATTAACTTTTTATGACTTTTATCAATATAAAAATATAAACAGATCTTAGACATTTGCTCAAACATATCATTCAACCTATTAATAAAAGTTAAACATAATTTACTGGTATTATTAATTAATTTAACATGATAATGTAAAAGTAATGAAAAACGGCGCATACCTGCTTTGATTTTATTATAATTGCAGATAAAATTTGTTCATTTAACCAAATTTATTTACAGTTGAACAATGATGAAGTTATTGAACTTAGTTTTAATGATTTTTGTAAGTTGTTTTAAAGGTGCGATAATTTTTGTTTATAAAATTGTTGTTCTATATTAATTAGTTGCATGCACAGGAGTATGCGTGGTGAGGATCGGGGGTTAACCCCCTTGAAAAAAATGATCAGAGATATGCACTTATACGTAAATAACATATTAGCGACAAGTAGATTAAAATAGTATGGTATAAGGTTTATCGTTTTTACCCTGTGTTCTTTTTAAACTTTATTAGTAATTTTATTAAAGATCGTTTTTCTATCATTCCCATTGCATTAAAGTTAGCTAATCTGAATAAAATTTTAAAAACATAAAAATATTTTAACTTAAAGTTAGGTTTTTTATGCTGCACTTTTTATTTCTATTTTTTTATCGCAATGTTTGCGCCTGCGATGCAAGCTTATTCTACTCCGCTGTATGATACATTGCTATGAAAAGCGAAACAAGTGCTAAGCATCTAGGGAGGATCTCTAAAGAAAACTCGATTATACTTTGGAAAACACAATAAAAAATTAGAAATCTACACAAATTTAATAAAAACAATTTTCCTTTTTCAGAAAAATAATTTCAACATGCAATTAAAACAGTCGCTCTCGAAATTTAAGTCATATTCTTCCTTTTAAAGACTTAGCTGCAGCCATTGCCAAGAGTATCTGACAAATTTTATTGAGAAAAACTCCTTTTTGTTATAAAGTTTAGCACCGTGGTTAGATAAGCACAGAATTAGAATGATCAAAAAAATGGCGTTTCTTGGAGATCGGTATCGGCTCCTTTCTTTTTTAATATCTATACGTGTGATTTGCCTTCCACAATCTTCAGAAACTTTGCTTTTGCAGCCGACCAATAGATCTAATAGACCTAATAGACTGAAAGGTCTTGGAAGTCAAGAAATGGCTACAGTTTCTGTGTATAATATAGAATACATAGAATTACACAGATACACTGTGTATGTATTCTATGTATTCTATGTAATCTGTATTCACACTTTTGATTCAAATTATGAAGATAGGGGTGCTGGGCAAAAACAGCTTCCCTTTTGGTCTACTCGACAGCTGAGTACTGCGCATCAGTCTGGTGCCGCCCATTGGACGAATCGTAGATGGAACACGGAGTAGTGTGAGAATACATACAAGCTTTGTGCCTTCATATCCCTGACCAATATTAAGTCTGTTGGAATGGGCTTGTTCCGAATAGCTTGGGATTAGATCAATCGCCTGCAGACAGGTTTTGGGTGATTGCATTTGTCCATGCACGATGGAGTTTTGCTTCTTTACCAGATGGCAAGTTAGGTGCCATTGAACAAACTGCAGACCACATCTTAATAGCGTGTCCCACATCTTGTATTGAGCATCACATGGAGTACGTCGTCTGATGGTTCTTAATAACAAAATCCAATACTAGCTCAACACCATCGCTGCCAGCATCTGATCCAGGCAGTGCCGCAACATGGGATAGTAAAAGGATTAACTCTCAGCCTCAGTACTATTTTTGTTTAAACCAGAGTCGATGCCCTCCATACTATGACAACAACCATCTTTTTTCGGGCTTCATTTAAGTAAAACAATTTTTATGCACTGCCACCAGGAACAACTATAAAGTAACTTGCAAGTTTTTGTTATCAGTTAATAATTTTGAATCAACATAAATTTTATTTAAATTCTTCCCTTAAAAATTATTTCTTTCCACAGATTACGAATTCCTTCCTAGACCGTCAAGTAACTCACTTTGAGAAACATTGAGCTAGATATAGTTGATTTTAGTTGCAATACGACTGCTCGATAAGGCAGCTAGAGCTAAATACGTATTTATAATAACTTAGCATAGTAAAGGATAATCGATAAAATGTTTGAAAATGTTCTACAGGAAACATAAAACCCAAAAGTGGAGTTGAGACACGGTGCTTCGATACCGAGACAAGATGAGACTTTGAAGTGACGAAACCAAGACGAGACAAAACACCAGACTTTAAATAAGATGCTTTAGTTTAAGCCAGGGTTGTGGAGTTCGTGTCGGAAGTGGGAGCCACATGTTTTTGGGTGGATTAGAAGTAGTTTGTTGAATATACTGAAGCCTTTGAGGACAGCCTCGAAGACTTAATTGTCAAGTGGTTAAAGCGCCATGATTGTGATTGACATGGTTGGTTCAAAATCGCAGTCGATTGTGTCCTTAGAAAAAACAATTTTGTGACACTTTCCGCCGCTTGGTAGTCTTAGCAAACAGTTGTAAATTTCACTCATATCTTTGTAAAACTAAAAAACTAAATAAAAATTTTTTATTAGACAGCAATATCTTGTCATTTTCGGAAGCAGGTCAGGGTAATTGCTTGTTTTATCCAAAACGCCTTTGTCGCTTTCTTGTGAGTCTGGAGGATAAGTATAGAAATAAAATTTCCAACAGATTACTTATCAATTTTTCATGTGGGACGCAGCATTCAAATGTTTGAGAGGTCATTCAAGACACTATTATAAGCTGAGCATGTTGGCTGCAAAGTACTCAGCTGTCAAGTAAACCAAATATAGGACAACAGCGTCACGCGGAAAGGTAACCTACAGTATTTTTTGCGAAATGCCACAAGATTGTGACAAAACGTGAGCGGTTTTTTCAGCTTTACCCCAAGATATGTAGGCATTAAACAAAATGCTAAAAGTTCGTTTTGTTGTAAACTTTTATCTCAGGTTTGGCTTCTCGCTTATTAAAATGAAAAGCTGCCGTCACCGCCTTTGAGTGATTGAGTTTCATTCTTTAAGTTTGGAGAAATGGTGAAAGAGTAATTACATCGTGATTTAAAGTCCTTCCAGTTTAAAGAAAAGTGCAACAATACAAGATAATCCGCATAGGCGAGCTTTTTGAAGATTGTGGAAGCCAAATAATATGTATAAAGGTTAAAGGAGAAATGAGCCAAGACCGATCTCCAAGGAACGCTTTTCCTCAGACATCTAAGCTTGCTTTGCTTGTAAAAAGTAGCAAGGGTAAAATTTGGTTTGGGCAAGTTTCACGAGCATTTTAAACATGTACTTATCTGAAAGAAATCTTGGCAGCTTACAGGTAAGGCCACAATGCCGGACAGTCATAAGCATCTGTCAGAGCGAGGATTACAACGCCGTCCTTCTTCTTAGCTTCAAACGGATCCTCGATGTCTCCTGTATTAAATAAGAAAACAAATTGATCTACGGTTGACTTTCCGCGTCAAAATTTAGCTTGTTCCCAACAAAGCAACAGATGAACAATTGGCTTTGCTCGACGCCGCCCTAGCTAGATCTCTCGAAAATCATTTAGGGGAAAGAGAGAAGAGATACCGGGTGATGATAGCTCTTCGAGTTCTCTACAGGCTTCATCGGTTTTGAAATCACGACTACAAGCGCTCTTCAGATTTTAGAAATTTTAATGGGCATGAGAAAAAAAAGAAGTCACATAACAAGGAATTAAAAGTAACTCCCGCATTGGTAATAACACATAAAATCAGGGCCCGGAGCTTTAGGTCTATCAGATCTTAAGTACTGCAGGTCAGCAAGAAATTCTCTGTATACAAAAATTGATTCTTATAGATGGTTCTGGTGTTGATGCATTCTAAAAGTCAGACACCTTTTGTGGAAGAAATCAAGTTGACTTGCAGTCAACAACCTCATATCTCCCATTTCTAAACGACGAGAAGAGTTTTGTGACCAACCAATAAAATTATTTTAACATACTCCATGCTTTTCGACGAGAGTATAAAAGTGGATGCTCTGATCAAAAGCATCGATCTTTCATCCATCTCTCGAATTTCAGTAAAGCCGTAGCAGCCAAAATGAAGTCGTGTTTCATTTCGAGGAACTGCAGTAAAGTTCTATAGAGAGTTTCACATTCTGCGTACCACTGCGGCATTCGGTTATTTTGGTGACCACGTGGAGTCTTTTTGGCTACTTTCTGATAACGTTAAAAAAGTGCTGGCAATTCGCTCCCAAATCAGGTCAATTCAGCAGCAAGAATATCTATTTGAATTTGTTTGTTAAAGGGATGTCTCCCCACATGACACTGTGAAAATTCGATCGTTTAACTGGCATGCTAGCACTGGCAAAGTTGGAATCACAAGTTGGAGTCGGCTGTTTAGATTCGGTAAAATTGGGAATCAGAGTCCTTATTGCTTCGGGAAGCATTGATATATACGCTAAATTATTTTACATTTTATTTCTATACTTATCCTCCAGACTCACAAGAAAGCGACAAAGGCGCTTTGGATAAAGCAAGCAATTACCCTGACCTGCTTCCGGAGATGACAAGATATTGTTGTCTGATAAAAAATTTTTATTTAGTTTTTTAGTTTTACAAAGGTATAAGTGAAATTTACAACTGCTTGCTAAGACCGCCAAGCGGGAGAAAGTGTTGGGGAACCACCAAGGGTAAACCACCGAGGGAAAGTGCCACAAAACTGTTTTTCCTAAGGACACAATCGAATACTGCGATTTTGAACCGACCATGTCAATCACAATCATGGCGCTTTAACCACTCGACGATTACGTCTTCGAGGCTGTCCAAAAGGCTTCAGTATATTCAACAAACTACTTCGAATCCACCCAAAAACATGCGGCTCTGACTTTTGACACGAACTCCACAACCCTGGCTTAAACTAAAGTATCTTATTTAAAGTCTCGTGTTTCGTCTCGTCTCGGTTTCGTCACTCCAATGTCTCATCTTGTCTCGGTATCGAAGCACCGTGTCTCAACTCCACCTTGGGGTTTTATGTTTCCTGTAGAGCATTTTCAAACATTTTATCGATTATCATTTACTTTGCTAAATTATGTTTTATTCATCCATGACTAATTAGCCCGATTTAACCAACTATTCGCTGGTGATGGGTGAAACTTAATTTTTATCGTTTTATATTATTCAGGTTCTAGAACATTCGAGCAAGAAATAGAATGCTACAACGTGCGAACATTGCAAAAACTCGACAATGAATGTTTTAATGGAACAGAAAATAAATTTTACGTTTGTCTTCAAAATAATTCTTGGCCGCTTACATATAACAACTTAATCAGAAGATTTCCTTTAAGCTTTGAAACAAAAAAAGAAAAAAATACAGAAAAAGATGTAACATATCTTCTTGATTTTGTAAACTTGAATTTGTATGCAACTTGTAATAATCAAAGTTGTAACGAAAATAAAACAAGTGTCTTTAAATACTTGAAATTGAGACTTAATTCAAGTAATAATTCAACCTGTTCATTAACGAATGATCCCTGCTCATTACCATTTCGTATTTGGCAATGCGGAAAGTCCGATAACTGGAACAAACTAAAACCTGAAATTCAACCCTGGTTTTTGGTGTTTGTGTTGGGATTAATGTGCTTGTTTGGTAACAGTATTGTTATTTTTCGACAAATATTCAATTTACCAAGCCAACGAAACAACCACAAAGAAAGTCGAGTTTATAACTCTTTACTTTTAAGTTTGTGTTTAGCGGATTTTCTAATGGGAATTTATCTCGTAGTTATTTCATTTGAAATGAAACGAAAAAGTTATGATACACACATTTATTTTACGGAATATAGACTTTGCAATGCTCTTGGAGTTTTAAACTTTTTATCAAGTCAAGTTTCGATGTCAACAATTCTTTTAATTAGCTGCTTTCGCTTGTATAGTGTTGTTTGTCCTTATAAAAAAGTAAAATTGAGAATTGCTTTTTATCTAATTGCATTAACATGGATATTGTGGATATTAGTTGCTGTGATACCTGTCATTGACATAGAACCATTTAAAACGTTTTTTAACATTGGAATTAGGTATAATCAACTGTTTTCACAAAAACATTTATTTTTTGCTGCTTACCGAAATCTATTTAAAACAATTAAAGATCAAATGAGAATTGACAGCTTTTTAAAGTTTATTTTCGACGCAATTAGCAATGATTCATCAAACACAGTTATCGAAAAAGCAATTAAAAGTTTTAATTTGATAAATTATCAGAATAGAACTTTGAGTCCTTTTGGTTTTTACAACAAGCAATTTTATTGCACAGCGAGTACGATCGTAGACAATATTTTTGTAAAATCAAACTACTTTACATTAATTTTTTTGTTGTTTAATTTAATTTCGTCATTTGTGGTAATTGTCGCTTACATTGCAATTTATTTAAGTATTAGTAATTGTCAATCTAAAATTCTTTATTTTCTATCAAAAAGAAATGATCCTAACCAAGATTCTGTTAATCGTTTTCAACAAAGAAAGGCGGAAAGCCAAAAGGTTCTTTGCACTATTACAACAATTGTACTTACTGATGCGCTGTTTTGGTTTGGAATATGCATAGCATCCTTGAGCAAATGGAATATGTATGATTTGACGACAAAAAAATCAATCGATTGGTATGTAAATGACCGACAGATATTTGAATCAGTGATGTTATATTTAATCCCTCTTAACAGCGTACTTAATCCATTCATTTATTTCAATCAATTTTGGTATTCTGTTATTAAAAAATTGAAAATTTTTATTAAACAATTTCTCCATAAACTTAGAAGTTAATTTTTGTTGATATATTTACTTATAAAGTGATGAAACACATTTGGCAACAAATGAGTCGAATTACTTGTTTGATTTTCATTTATTGACGTTTTTCTATTCTATTTTAAATTTTAGGAGTTTGAGTAGACAGTAAACACATAAAGAGCTCTTTTGTATAACATAATAAATAACATAATTACATGTTTCAATTGATTTTCAATTCGATCAGAATATGTATCTAAAATTTCTGCCTAACTCATAAATAATTAAATAATCAAATATAATCATTTAATGTTTTATAGCATTTTTTTTTCTGAAATAACAGTTAAAAACTGCAAACAACTATGAATCAAAAAAAAATAAAATAAAACAATAAATTTAACTCTTTACACTCTGAGGGATCTTTTTTGTTAACTGAATTTTTTTAAATGCTGTTTCTATACCGTATATTTTCAAAGTGGAAATGAATTATTTTGTGTGTTGTAATGTTTTATATTTATAATGTGTTATATTTTAGATGTTAATAAAATAGGCTTTTAAAACCTTAATTAAGGTCAAACGCTAGATGAATTGAATTAAAATGCTGCAACAGGTCTGTTTAATCAGACAAACATGGTTATGTCATGTACTTTTTTTAACATTTCAATAAATATAACTTATACTTAATGTTTCAGTTTGATATGTTTGTCATATTTCATTCTTAATTGTAATGTTAAATTTATAAACTTATAATTAATTGTCAGCTGTTTGCAGTAATTTGTAACTTTTTAACTATGACGTCATATTCTCCATGGTTAGGTAGGATTGCGTGATCCAGAGATATCTCGGTTCCTCTAATATTCTCCTATGACGGGGCGAGAACTTTAGGATTGAAAGTAAGAATGCTGTCAGGTTTTACTTCCTCCTCTGACTCTGGCTTCAATTCTTCTCCAATATGCGTCATAAAAGATATATAAAAATATTTTTGTTAATTTTGCGTTTGCTTATTACGTCTTTTGTGCATAAAAAATAAAACCTGGCCAGAGTATTAAAGCATTAGTTTGCAAGTATTTTAAGGAGAAATAGAAACTGACGATTCGCCCTCAAAAACAGATTTAACACAAGTAGGCATTTGGTTCATGAGTACTGTAAATATGCAAAAACTAAAACTCTGAAAAATTTATAATTACGTTCACAATATGCTAGAGACCAAACTCAGGAAGGCAATTTAGGTCCATACTTGATGTTCTGCTCTTCTTCCATGACCAAACACAGCCAGCCATATACGACCGGAAGTGAACTGGTGTTGGTGATGTCAATAAAGCGGGCAACTTTTGTATTGTTGAGAATACAAGCGAAATCATCTCTTGCTTATCGAATTCCATGTTTGGAAAATTGACCTAAATAAAAACAATATGACTGTCTGTTTGAGAGTCCAAATCCCACTTTTAATTTAAAAACCCAATTTTGGTGAGTAATATTTACCTCGCCCCGTAATTTAACAGAATCGGTGTAGGAATGCTCTTGGTACGTTCTGCTCACTTCCTCCTCGGCTATTCTTGATGTAAGATCGTCTTTGAAAACTGGGTCAAATGTTATGGTGATTTCTAATTCTTGACTTAGTGCCAGTTTACTTCCAGAGCTGACTGTGGACTTCCATAGAAACCTAGCAGCTAAGTAAAAAGTATGAAATTTAAAGAAATAAAAAACTTTGTTAAAAATCGAATCCGGTTTAAACGTTACTATCTACAAGTTACACACATTTCTGGCTTGATCTTTTACTGTTTTTAATGAAAAATCTTTGTGCAGTAATTTTTCACTTTTGCAGTTTAAGTTGCGTAAAATAAAATTTTTACTTAAAGCAGTTAAAATACAAAACATAATTTATAAGAATATAACTTGTGTGGAGGCGTTTTTACTTCGGTATATGGAGAAAAAAGTAACTAAATCTTTAATAGTAAACAACACAATATCCAAACCTAATTTTTTAAGTCCATCAGGACGATAGCTTAGTGTGCTAACCCTCAGATATGTTCGAGCAGAAGGATGCAAGTTGGATGCTTAGTCTATCCGAGTGATTTTTGTTGTGCCCTTGGGAAAGGCACTTTACGACAAATTTCTATTTGCGGTCACGTTGATTTCCAACAGCGTAACTCCGCCTAAAAAAAAGAACCGGCAGCTTGGTTGAGTGGTTAGGAGCGTGATTGTGATCGACATGGTATCCGTTTAAAACCTACTTTCATTATTCTGTTGTGTCCTTGGGAAAGATACTTTACGGCACTTTCTCCTGCTTGGCGTCTTAGCAAGCAATTTAGATTTTGTTCATAACTCTATAAAACTTCTTCTCCTTTCGGCCTTTCCCTTCAATCAGGGGTAGCCACTGTGTACCATCTTTCTGCAAACCGTCCTGTCTTCAATGTCCGCCTCCTTTGCACCAATTTCCCCATATCTTCTTTCACTAAATTAAAAACAACACTTTTAATTGAAAAAAAATTTTCTTTTAATTGAAAAAAATTTTCTTTTAATTGAAAAAAATCTTCACTTTATTTTAACAATCTTTGAACTGTCTTCGTGCTACTATAAACCTTAAACATCAATCTTCATGGAGTTTTTTAATCTTCAACCCTCTTCTTTCCGCGCATACGCTGATGGATTCATAGATCACAATTTTTTAACCGGTGGTTACAAAATTGTGATACCGGTGGTTAAAAGGGTTGTTAAAAGGTCGAGTGCTTAGAGCGTCGTAATTCTAATCAAAACGGCTTCGATTCAAAATCTGCTTGTCCCATTTTCTTGTTTCCTTGGAAAAGACACTTTATGGCACTTTCCCCTGCTTGGTGGTCAGTTCTAATTTCAGTCATATCTCTGTAAAATTTAAAAAAACAAATAAAAAATTTTTAACTGGACAGCAATACCTTGGCATCTTTGACAACAAATCGGGGTAATTGCTTGTCCTAAGTATCTCGCCTCCGACGCTTTTCTGCGAGGCAAGAGAATGAATATAAAAATAAAAGTAAAAAAATAACTAAAAAAAAACAAATTAAAAACTATTGGTGTATGCAAACGTTGTAAATGAGAAAGCTACCAACTCTACATTTTATAAGAAATTGCAAGCTGTATTAATAAATATATAATTATGGTGCTTATACTATTGCTTACATAACTTTGATACAACAAGAATTTTTTCGGTTTGTTTAGGAAAAAAATTCATTGAATCAATATAATCACTTTGTTTAAGCGGAAGGGTTCAATCTAAGTTCACATCGAAGATAATTTGAAATAGTCATTAAAATAAAGATTAAAACAGTTTTATCACTAATTCTGAACCGATTGCTGTAATAGGGTGTAAGTACAAACATTCAAAGCATTACCAGACTTGCTTGTTGCCGAAAAAAATTAAAATAAAGTTTTTTGTAATCGGATTCTCTTGTAACAGATGGGTCTGATTACAATAAAAATATTCATTGGAATAAAAGTAAGAAAGTTGCAAAATATAAATTAAAGAAGTTTGAATTTAAGCTTTTTGCCACTTTAAATTACGACAAAGCATCAATTGAGTGTCGTTCTTAAAACCAAATTGCAAAGTTCATCACAAAAATATCAAGTAAAAACTATTAAAAAATTTCCCGTCCCCAGACCAATAATAGGTTGAGACCACCAGTAATAGGTCGAGACCGAGACCGAGACCACGAGAAATCGATTTCGAAAACTTCATCACTGGTTTCAACTAGCAACTTGTCAATAACTTTCAATTTTATTGTTGATTTTAACTTACCAAAAAAACCTGTTTTAAATGTAAACATTCTAACAAGTTGTTTTGAAATACTGGCACTGTTGGAACTAGAATTTGGCTCAGAGAACGGTGACCGTGTTTGCTAAATGGTCAGGTGACCATTGTATTATTAATTTTTGCTGTATAGTGTTGACTGCGTGTGTGCAAACCGCAGATAAAAAATAAATTCCTTCCTTTTGTGCAACAATAATTTTCTGTACCGGGCGTCATAGAGTTACGCATATTTAAATAACGGTAGTTGTAACTTGGAGGGATTTCGCTGACTTTATTTGGACAAGTTCAGCATTTCAAGGACGGCTATCGTTATTAAATTCCGTTTTTATTGTTGGACACTCCGGCACCTTTCGGCGGGGAGCGGATTAAGTCTTTCCTTCATTAACAAGAATTTAATTTCTTTCTTTCATCACCAAAAATTTGAATTTATAATTTGGTCTTTGAACCAAAATTTGAATTTATAAGTAGTGTTTCTAACAAAATTTGAATTTATAATTTGGTCTTTGAACCAAAATTGAATTTATAAGTAGTGTTTGTACCAAAATTTGAATTTATTCTCTTCATCACCAACAGGGACCAATCTTGATACTTCCCGTTTCTGGTAGAAACTATGGGACCACCATTGTCATTGAACCGCCTTGGACTCACATTTTTAACCTAGGCCCCCATTTCACCAAAACAAAAAGTGTCCGAAAGTTTAAGCTGACAAACAAGACCAGACGTCATCAAGCGCTGACGTGGTCCAACGAGAGTTTGGCCAAGTGCAATACGAAAAGCTTGTTACTCGTTGCACCAAACGATGTAAAGGTAAATGTAAAATCAGCAAGTACCGACACCGCTTCTCTTTCTCGCTACAGCCTTAGTTATGCCGCTTATGAAATCGATAGAACCCAAATGGTGTCAGTATTTTGCATTGCATCGTTTAGGGGTGTTTTTAAGCCTAGGATTTTCAGAGAAGTACACTTGAACATGCAAAGAATATCAACAGTAATTATTGATTTTCCTTAATAACCAAATGCAAGATCAAGGCTTAGATTGGCGAAAATGTGTATGGTTGTGTACTGACCGAGCTGCCAGCATGGCTGGTTGTCGTTTGGGTGCAACCGCAAAATTAAAAAAGTTGCAAACAAAAATTTGCTGTCTACACATTGCATATATCGCTGTGGACATATAGCTTTAAAAAACTGTCACCTGAATTAAATGGCATTATGCTCCGACCAGTTAAGATTATCAATTACTGGTGACCGAGTACTGCATTTAAGGCTTTTTGAGGCACTGTGTATGAGTATGGCTGCGCAAAATCGCCATCTCATCTTTCATGCAAAAGTGTTTTGGCTTTCAGGAGGACGCGTTCTTGCCCATATTTTTGAGTTGAAGAAAGAAGCAAATGTATTTCTACGTGAATGAACATTCCCCATTAAAAGAATTTTTATCCGATAATATGTGGATAAGCAAACTGGCATATATAGCGAATATTGTATATTCAGCCGCTTGAATTACCTTAATAGCTCTTTTTAAGACTATTGCACCAATATATTTACAGTGTGCAACAAACTAATGGTTTCAAAAAAAGCGGTGATGAAAAAGTATAAAAATGAATTAAGAAATCAGTCTCTAGTTATTGAGAGGAATGCTGCCAGACCATCCTTCAACTAAGTTAAGACAGTCATCCGAAAAAACTAAGTAGGAAAAGATAAGAATTCCACGATATAACCTTTATTGAAATTTGAAATTGTAACCAAAAATCTACAATTTCAAACTTAAAGAGGAGTAGTAAAGATGGAAAGTACCGGCAGTAATTTTCAATTTTGTACCCATGGAATCGTAATCTACATGTTTTCAACCGATCAAAAATGCAAAATTTTTTCTCTGCTCATAAAAATTTTATCACTCAGCTCTTGGAGCGATCAAGGAGTACTCTATATTAATTGTCATGGCAAAGCTTTTTTAGCGACTTTTTAACATGATAAACAAACCAATCTGTTTCTTACATTGCGCTTGCAAATCTATCAGAAAATAAATATGATTGATTTGCAAATGTATCAGAAAATAAATATGATTGATTTGCAAATGTATTAGAAAATAAATATGATTGATTTGCAAATGTATCAGAAAATAAATATGATTGATTTGCAAATGTATCAGAAAATAAATAAGATTGATTTACAAATGTATCAGAAAATAAATATGATTAAACTGTAAAGCTGAGTGAGAATTTTTTTAGCAAAGAAAAAAATTTGGATTTTTGATAAATTGAAAATATGTAGATTATAATTATATGGGTACAAAATTGAAAATTGCGTCCCGGCATTGTCATAAAGGAAGCAATCAGAAATCAGTACTAATCAAGAAAAAAGATTCAAATGCTTGGTTTTGAAGAAATTATATCAAAAAGTACCCTGTACCTTTTTGTAAATTTTGTATCCCACTGTGTCTCTTCTGCTTCTGGCGCCCCTGACATTGCCATTCAAAAATTTTAATAGAGCCACGTTTACTACGTATTATATCAAGAAGACAGTAGCAAATTTCACATCAAATGCAATTCTTCTGATGCTAAATCCTTACTTTTGTTTTAATAAAAAAAATTTTAATCGATTTATTGCGTTTATTACAATTTTTTCAGACATTAAAAAGATTACCGGTCGGCAAAATTTTTTTTGATACATTACCGGTCCGCAGGCTTAAAAAGATTGAGAACCACTGTTCTAGAACATTCGAGCAAGAAATAGAATGCTACAACGTGCGAACATTGCAAAAACTCGACAATAAAGATTCTAATGAAATAAAAAATAATTTTTACGTTTGTCTTCAAAATAATTCTTAGCCGCTTACATATAACAACTTAATCAGAAGATTGCGTTCAAGTTTTAAAACAAATAAAGAAGTAGATGTAACATATCTTCTTGATTTTGTAAACTTGAATTTATATGCTTTAACTTGTAAAAATCAAAGTTGTAACGAAAATCAAACAAGTGTCTTTGAATGCTTGAAATTGGGACTTAATTCAAGTAATAATTCAACCTGTTCATTAACGAATGATCCCTGCTCATTTGCTTCTCTTATCCTGCAATGCGGAAAACCTATTAACTGGGACAAACTAAAGTCTGAATTTCTACTGTGGTTTTTGATCTTGGTTTTGGGATAAATATGTTTGTTTGGTAACAGTATTGCTATTTTTCGACAAATATTCAATTTACCAAGCTAAAGAAACAACCACAAAGAAAATCAAATTTATAACTCTTTACTTTTATGTTTGTCTTTAGCGGATTTTCTAATGGGAATTTATTTCATAGTTATTTCATTTGAAATCAAACAAAAAAGTTTTGTGGTTGACATTTATTATACGGAATATAGACTTTGCAATGCTCTTGGAGTTTTAAACTTTTTATCAAGTCAATAATTCTTTTAATTAGCTGCTATCGCTTGTATAGTGTTGTTTGTCCTTATAAAAAAGTAAAATTGAGAATTGCTTTTTATCTAATTGCATTAACATGGATATTATGGATATTAGTTGCTGTGTTACCAATCATTGAAATAGAACCATTTGAGACTTTTTTTAACATTGGAATTAGGTATAATCAACAAATTTAAAAAAAACAAATTTATTTTTTGCTGATTACCAAAATCTATTTGAAACAATTAAAGATCAAATGAGAAGTGACAGCTCTTTAAAGTTAATTTTTGACGAAATTAACAATGATTCATCAAACACAGTTATCGAAAAAGCAATTAAAAGTTTTAATTTGATAAAATATCAGAACACTACTTTGAGTCCTTTTGGTTTTTACAACAAGTAATTTTATTGCACGGCGAGTATGATTGTAGACAGTATTTATGTAAAATCAAACCATTTTACATTATTTTTTTGTTGTTTAATTTAATTTCGTCGTTTGTGGTAATTGTCGCTTACATTGCAATTTATTTAAGTATTAGTAATTGTCAATCTAAAATTCTTTATTTTCTATCAAAAAAAATGATTCTGCTCAAGATTTCGTTAATCGTTTTCAACAAAGAAAGGCGGAAAACCAAAAAGTTCTTTACACTATTACAATAATTGTAATTACTGATGCGCTGTTTTGGTTTGGAATATGCATAACATCCTTGAGTAAATGGAATATGCATGATTTCAGTAAAGTAGAATCTTTCGATTGGTATATAAATGACCGACGGATATTTCAATCAGTGATGTTTTATTTAATTCCTCTTAATAGCATAATTAATCCACTCATTTATTTCAATCGATTTTGATATTCTGTGATTAAAAAATTGAAAATTTGACGTTGAGCAATTTTGCCATAAACCTTGATCTTAAATTTTGCTTTTTTCGCGGTTATATTTACTAATAAAATGATGAAACACATTCGGCAACAAATGAATCGAATTGATTGTTTGATTTTCGTTTTTTGACGATTTTCTATTCTATTTGAATTTTAGGAGTTTGAGTAGACAGTAAAGGAATAAAAAGTTTTTTTGTATAACATAATAAAACTTTAAAGTACATGTCTCAATTGATTTTCAATTCGTTCAGAATTCGTATCTAAAATTTTTGTCTGATTCATAAATAAATAATTAAATAATCAAATAAAATCTTTTAATGTTTTATAATTTATTTTCCTCTGAAATAACAGTTAAAAACTTCAAAAAGTTATGAATCATAAAAAATAAAACAATGAATTTAACTATTTACACTCTGAGGAATCTTTTTTGTTAACTGAATTTTCAAAAAATGCTATTTCTGTATCCGTATATTCCCAAAATGAAAACGAATTCGTCTATCGAATGCAAAGATCATTTAAGACTAAATATTAGTTTAAGATTTTTACAGATTTTCCGCCTGTAGCACAAGCTCATACTTAGTCATTAACCCGTTAAGTGCGCATGACGTATATATCCGTCACAGCCAGACGCTCTCTCAATGCATATGACGTATATATACGTCTCGATCGTCGCAGCTTTTCACAGCGCGGATTATTTCGCCTCTCGCATTAGCTACTGTTTTGGTGAAAAACGGAAAAACATTGTTTGTAACAAAAACTGAGCTCCTGCCACACACAAATGTCATTTTTTCATTTTTTGTTTTTATCTAAATCAAAAAAGCTTTTTTTTAAAGTTTCAATTAAGTACTTTGTGTCTCGTGGTTGTGCTTATAGCTTAGCCTTAGCGTGCTATCTGAGAGAATTTAGCTAAAATGTTCGATTGTGGAAAGCGCTCTCAAAATTTTAGTTATTATAACTAAATTTGGCGTTTATTTTCCTGCGTTTGCAGTAATACCTTCATTTAGGTCAGATGTGTTTTTTCGTATATTCAACAATAAAAGTATTTAGACCACTTCTAAAATAAAACTCAGTTATTTGTCTGTTGTATAACTTCAAAGTCAACTTACCCTGCATTTATTTTCAGTTTTCTTTATATATTTGTAAAAGTATTTAGCCTGTATATACGTGGAACAACCAAACGAATTTCTTTAAGTCTCAGAGGACAAATTTTTATCGCTTAGGGCTCGTTTCCATGACGAACGTTGACAGGAGTATTCTTTATTTTATTGACTTTTTTTACTTCTTTCCACGCTTAAGCGCTAAGCTAAGCAAAAAAATCAAGAATATAGAAAATACGTACTTCAGCCAACGCTTGTAGTGGAAGCGAGCTCTGAATTCTTGATGTCGATAATGATTCGTCCTTACTCGAAAGCTCGGAAAATAAAAGCGCCGACGAAGGCTATTTAACCAATTTTTCTCAAGCTTTTTCGAACAATTAATTCCTCAACGTGGGCTTCAGAAGCCCACCAAAGTTTGACGATTCATAACTTGAAAACAAGTTAAGGTGCTGTTTCGAAATTTAAACAGAGTAAAAGTCATTTATTTAGTTTTTGTTAGAGCTAAAAAGGTTTTGAAACTTTATCTGAAAAAGTATGTAAAATTCGACTTTAGCAAGGTTGGTTGTTTAAAAAGGATCTCAGATGGCTGGATGTTTAAAAAAACTGATAGATGATCCGTTGAAGAGGAACGGAGGCATCCAGTGACTACGCTTGAAGGGTCATTCAAAACACTATTTATAATGCAAGTAAGAGCGTTGCAACAACAAACCGGATCCCAGTACTCAAGACAACACTCGAATAGACCACAAATAAACAACTGTGTTTGGTGTTTTACACCAGCACCCGCCCTGAGCTCGCAAGTCGCTTCAGCAGCGGGATACGCGAAGAAACTTTTTGCGCAATTAAAAACGGTGATAATAGAACATGAGTGATCTATCTAGTTTTACCCCAGGATAAATTTCTGAACCGGACAGAATGGTAAAAGTTGGTTGTTGTAAATTTTTAGCTCACATTTTTTTTATAATCCGGTTATGGTGGAAAATAGATTATACCTATAGATGTTAAAAAAGAATAAATCTTGATTGATTTCGGAGAAACACTGTTTCTCTGACAACCGAGACTGTTTTGCTTACTGTCGCCGTCAGTAAGGGTAAAACGTCTTTGTTTGGGAACAATTTCCGAACAAGTTCCATAACCATTCAAACCATGTACTTTCTTGCAGAAACCTCAGCAGCTTGCAGTTAAAGCCAATTTTGGAATAGCAGAGCGGCAAATATGGCACCAGCCTTCTTCTTAGCTTCAAGAAAATCTTTGATGTTTTGTATCAACGAACGACTTAATTCGCAGTTGACTTTTCTGCGTCAAACCCAGTCTGTTCTCCAGAAAGCAATAGATCAATTGGTTCGATGCAGACATAGGTAAGTGTCTCGAATTTCTTGCAGGGAACACAAAGCAAATATATTTGTCAATAACTCTTTCTTCGTCTCTTGGATCGCGAGCACAAGCAATCTTCGTAGCTTTTGGAAATTTGTAGTTGACGCAAGCAGGAAGAAAGAAAGTTATTGTAATTAAGATTTCAAAGCAACTCTGGCATGGATTATAAGCTATGAGCAGATAAAATCAGGGATCCAGAGTTTTAACAGGTTTTGCGTGGAATTTATTGTTTTTATGTAAAACAATCAGATCAAAATATTTTGAAGTTTAACAACTCCTGTTAAATCTTTTCCAAAAAGTTACTTTAGTTCAAAATACAAAATTTCAATGCATTAAAAATTACGGATCTTTTGTAGAAAGTCCCCGCCATCTATTGCGAGTAATTTTTTTTGGTGAAACTAACCCGGAATCCTCCCTACAAGTTTCTTTTTTATTTCATCCTAGTGTTGTAGGGGGATTCCGGGTTAGTTTCACCAAAAAAATATTATTTGCTATAGATGGTGGGGAGTTTCTACAAAAGATCCAAAATTATTTGTTGGAATTAAAATAAATGTCGTTTGTAATTTAAAAAAACGGGTATATTACTTATACTCTGGAAACTCTCCTTGAATAATTGCGCAGAATTTTAATGCTCTAAAAACAACTGTTGCTTGTACAAGTAACAAAAAGCCATTTTATTGCATAAAACTCTGGATTTCGTTGTTGCTAATATGTGAGAATGCGGCATTTCGTTGTTACAAAAATAATTGTTGTTTTTAAAACCAAAAAACCGTGTTATTACTAAAACTCTAGAAACTCCCCTTTACCTAAGTGTCGTGAGTTTACAAAGAAAACCAAACGGGTGGTTTTTATTCACTTAAAAATCTGAAACGAAAAACGAATAAAAATAACACACAATTAAACAAGAAATCAGGTTAACTAAAACGCAGCAAGCTTCTTCCAAGCAAGACTGATAATGAACTGAAAATAAAACGACAAACAGAAGACTTCAATTAATTAGCGCGCGCTGCAGGGCGCGCGGTTTTCACAACGATCAATTAAGAATTTCATCACACTAAGCATTCAGAATTTTGATGCTGTAAAAACAATTTAAAAGTAACAAAAAAACGTGTTACTAAAAAGGACTTTGGATTTTGCTGTTGCGAAGTACGTGAGAATGCGAAATTTCGTTGTTGCAAAAATAATTGTTGTTTTTAAAACCAAAAAAAACCATGTTATTATTAAAACTCTGGAAAATGACCTTACCCAAGCATTCAGAATTTCGATGCTGTAAAAACAATTTAAAAGCAACAAAAAAACGTGTTATTAAATAGAACTCTGGATTTTGCTGTTGCTAAGTAAGTGACAATGCGAAATTTCGTTGTTGCAAAAACAATTGTTGTTTTTAAAAATCAAAAAAACCGTGTTATTATTAAAATTCGCGAAAGTTACCTGTTATCTTTATATGGCACAAAATAATGTTATTTTCATTTTGTCAGTTTGGTTGGTAGGAAATAAAAAGTTCTTTTCGAACTTCAAGAGGAGACCTTTTTTTGGTCTCTTTTTGATTTTTGAAATAAATTTGTTAAACAGTGTGCAATAAGTAAGAAAATTTTTCAGAGGAAAGAAATCACTTGATTAAACATAAGACTTTAGTGGGGTGTTTCTAAACGTTTTTCCACCTGCGGTACATTTTGGGACTTTTTCAAAATTCGTGGCACACTTGGATCAAAGTTCTTGATTTTCGTTCCTAAAACTAGTGTACTCTAAAAAAAAGTCTTTACTTTGAATCTGTCTCGAATTTTTTATATTTCATCCTCAAAAGTATTGTTCTCGAAAAAAAGGTCGCAGAGCAATGGACTAATGTTTTTCAAAAACTTTCGCTGCACACTTGGAAATCTCTACGGCACACAGGTTGAGAAATACTGCTTCAGCACGGCATAAATCTATAAAAGTTGGAACCCCTGCTTTATTGTAATTCAATCGTATAAAACATATTGTTTTCATTCTATGTCTTCTGTTTGCATAGCTGACATTTAAAAACTATAAACTTTTGACACAATATTTCCAAAAAAGTAAACTTATACATAAAGAATACACCGGAGTTTTGGGAATGGCGAAAATTTTAACTTAAAAAACGGTCTATTATGCAAAGTGAAAAGCAATTATAAAAAGTCAGGTGCTGTTTAATTGTCTGAAGGCGTAAACATCAGGCCTAACATGTGCAATAGTTTGTTTAAAATTTTCGCACATAAATGAATAGTTACAAGAATGTTCAATAAGAGATGCTCATTATAAAAATTGAATTTTGCCCGCTTGATTGATATTCAAGTTACCTTGGTTGTAGTCAAACAACAATGGTTTTGTCTAACAGAAAGTAAATATGTAAGCTGTTTCCAAGCAATCGCCAAAGAAAATTTGATTTTAAATAAAATAAGTTCTTCATCGCCTCAGGAATGTCGATGTTAATAAAAGTGTGAAATTGAAATTTGCTGAAAAACGTCCTTTATACCCGTTAATTCCTGCTCGGACCTACCTAAAAATAGTACCGTCTTATTTAGCAATTCAAATTAGGAAAGGTCAAGAAATCCCAGAATATTATCTAAAAAATGAATTACCAACGTTTTTGCAAAGGTTGGGCTTCAAAAACCCGACTGTTGAGGAGAATAGGGTTAACATAATGATGAAGAAATTTATCACACTGTTTTGATATATTGATTGTTCAAATTTGTTTATTTTTGCGCTTTCTTTTTTTTCTATTTTGTTTGGATTTGTATTTCGCTTCAAATTAAAATCAATTCGTCGCATTTTTATTTTGCGATTCATATATTTCAGTATAAGTAATTTTTTCCAAAGCACTGTATTAAAAAAAACGCAGCAAGTTGACTCGACGTCCGGGACTTCCCACGAAGCTCGAAGCAGCAATTATAATTGATCGAGACGAGAAAAAAAGCGAGACGCGAAATTAAATACGCTCTGTAACTCAGATAGCGAAAATTTAATTCCGCACTTAACGGGTTAAGTTTATTTCATTGTAAAATTGAAGTTTTTCTCGACTGGAAAAATTAAGGAAACATCGTTTCAATCCAAAATAATCCAAGAGATTCAAGATAGGAGTCATATCATAAAAAAATTTTTTTAATTGTGATTATTTTTGTGTTTTGGTTATCATGAATTAGAAACAATTATTGACAAATGTTATGCGTTTTGAACTCGGCAATCGTTCAGATCAATTCAATCTATTTATTCGTTTAAGCGCGCTTTTCAATTCACATTAATTGTTGTCGTGATTGTTATTCGAATGGGTTTTCAGAATGACGTTTTCAGTTCTTACAAAGATGTGGTGTTATTTTGTGCGTTGTAACGTTTTATATTTATAATTTGTTATATTTTAGATATGAATAAAACAGGCTTTTAAAGCCTTGATAAAGGTTAAATCCTATATGAATTAAATTGATATATGGCAATTTAAAAGCCTATTTTTGTTATTCTGCTTTTTTAAACAAAGGCTCAAGCAAATCTGAAATTTTTCCAACCAGAGAAATTAACTATTGACCCTAGCTTATCATCTGCTGAGAATGACTGGAAATACTGTTTAAAACGTTTTCAAACTTTATCAATGCGTTGCCAGGAGGTGAGAATGCTTTTAAAAAATTAGATGTGCTGACCGCTCACTCAACAGCTCCTTTATATAAACTTATACAAGAAGAAACTACTTATAAAAGAGCTTTTCATACGTTATAAAAAGTTTTTGTAAACCAAGAAATGAATCTATGCCAGGCATCTTCTAGCAACAGCACGATAAAACATTGGTGAATCTATTGATGAGTTCGTCTTATGCATTGAAAAACTGAGTCAAAATTGTAGTTTCACTGCTGTAACTGCTTTAGAATATAAAGATGCAATAAAAACAGACTTCTTTATCAGCGGTATTTCGTCATACATAAGTAGGCAAAGATTACTGGAGAATCGAACGTTAACTTTTGACAAAGCTTACGAAAAAGCTCGAGCTCTTAAATTTGCTGAAGTTTCTTCGGAATCATATTCTTCAGATCAAGCCTCTTATTCTGGTTGGGTATATACCGTAAATAATCCCAGTTCAATGAATTAATTTCTCGTCAGAGCGACACGAACAATCAAAATGTTAATGCTATACAAAATCGATCAAGTAAATAGTCTCGAAAATTTGTGTGTTATTTTTGCGTAGGTTTTACGTGGCATACAAGAAATTGATGTCCTGCGAAAAGTGAGATTTGCGATTGTTGTGGTAAACCTGGACACTATGCTAAATGTTGCTTAAAACGAAAATCATTAAGTTGCGTGTCAAAACTTTTTTTAGCTTCGATGACAAATTTGCAGTCAACTTTTTTGGAACATGTACTTAACAGCGATTCGTATTAACAACATACAGTAGATGGTCATGCATTGGTTGACACCGGCAGTACAAATTTTACAAAATATATATTTGTAAAAAATTTGTTATATTCGTAAAAACATTTGTAAAAATTTTGCAAAAAAACATAATTTAAACTATAAAAGTATAACATTTGCTGCAAATATGGCTAATTCGTTTCTTAAAACCGAAATCTGTGGCGTGTGTTATTTGAATTGCACTTTCGTTGGCACTTCTACAAAAATTTCAAGTTTCATGTGATGCCCAACTTAATTTGTGACGCAATAATTGGAGACGATCTTTTGCAACAACATAAAAGTGTAACGTTTAAATTTTAAGGTAAACTACCACAACTTGTTTGAACTATTATGTCTGTTGCCGATGTACCTTACCCGCAATTGTTCGGCATAACCTGTCGGCGCGATGTAAACCTATAGCAATAAAAATCAGAAAAACTTCATCCCTGATGTGGCAATTATAAAAGCAAAAAACCGCGAGACTTCTGCAAGAAGACTGGATCGAGCTAAGTAACTGCCCTTGGAGGGCACAGCCCCTTGTGGCCGACAGTGGGAAGAAGAAACAAATGTCCATTGACTACTGTCAAAACATCAATTTGTTTACGCATTTAGATGCTTATCCTTTGCCTAGCATATCGTCAATTGTAAACCAAGTTGCCAAATGGAAATATATCAATACACTTGACTTAAAATCAGCGCATCATCAGATTCAAATTTGACCCAAAGATCGTCCATATACCGCTTTTCAATTAGGATCGGAACTGTATCAATGGAAAGTAATGCCGTTTGGTTTCACTAATGCCGTCCCAGCTTTCCAGCGAGTGGTGAACCAATTCATTAAACGTCATGATTTGAAGTACGTCAATGTTTATTTAGACAACATAACTGTCGGAAGAATGGACCAAATATCCCATGATGAAAATTTGAAAGCATTAAAGGAAGCGGCCAAAAAAAAAAACTTTAAATTCAATGAAGAAAAATACCTCTATAATTGTACACAAATAAACTTTTGGGACATGTAGTTGGGAATGGCGTAATTAAACCCGATCCCAAGCGCGTTGCACCTTTAAATGATTTACAACAACCTACAACAAAGAAAGAACTGCAGCGCATATTAAGTTTGTTTAATTATTACTCGAAATGAATTCCTAATTATTCTGCTCTTATACGACCGCTTGTTCAAACTGATTTTGTTTCCATTATCAAAAGATGCATTAAATGCTTTCCACGTAATGAAAAATAAATTTTCTCAAGCTACTTTACAACCTATTGACGAAGATTTACTATTTACAGTCGAAACCGATGCTTCGGATTTGCTATAAGAAAATGAAAGCATTTGCTTATTGGCAAGCATTTTAATCTGGTTACTGACCAACGCAGCGTTTCATTTATGTTTGTCTTAAAGCATCCTGCAAAGATAAAACACGATAAAATTCAACGATAGCGCTTAGAACTTGCTCCTTATGACTTTACAACTATGTATCGACCAGGTAACCTTAATTGTGCGCCTGACACTTATTCTAAGGCCGCTGCAGCATCAAGATTGCTTGCTTCGCTAAAATTTTTGGACGAATTACTCAAAGCATTGTGCCACCCAGGCATAACCAAGATTGTTTCATTACGTTAAAATAAAAAATTTACTTTTTTTTTGATGATGTAAAAAATGTCGTGAAAGCATGCACCGACTGCAGTGAAGTTAAAGCTAAATTTTTGATACCAAAAGACAACTTTAATTTATTCAAAGCAACCAAGTCGTTTGAGAGAATTAATCTTGATTTTAAAGGGCTGTTCCCGACCACTTCAGAAAACAAATATAAGCTTGTTATTATTGATGAATATTTGCGTTTTTCTTTTGTATATGCATGCAAAAACTTAAAAGCATCAACCATTATTAAAAAACTTACAGATTTATTTTTTATGTTTGGTTTGCCAAGCTATGGACATGCTAAACAGTGGTCCAATTTTATGTTTTACAAATTTTAATCGTGTTTGCAAGCATGGATGTTCCTACTAGCAGGACTACCAGATATAATCCTAGAGTAGGGTTTCCCAAACTTTTTGTTGATCGGTACCCTTTGGACACTTTATTGGTTCGCACGTAACCCCAAAGTTTTGTCACATTTTTAGCACTTAGGTTAAAACAGTGTTTCCCAAACTTTTTTGACCATGCCTCGCCGAATCACTTTTAAAATTATGATGTTTACCATGGGTGATACAGAATCATACAGGTCAAAAACTTTTTGGAATGCAGTTTTGCTCAATTTTTATGACATTTTTCCGAATTATGATCTTGCAGCATTGCGTTGGATATGAAAACTAAAAAAAAGAGTTTTCACTTTCAATCAGTGACCAATTTTTCAATTTTTGTTCTAATTTAGAGGATAGACTAACAAAAAAGGTCATCATTTTGAAACTATACCAAATCTATGAAAATCAAATTGTCCCCCTAAAAAATCAAATTGGCCCCAACGCCGCAATATTATTTAAGCTGTTATAGGGCAATTTAAGCGCATATGATGCTTCTCATTTACTGTAGAAGATACATAATGTTGGTTTGTACCAGCCAAAACGATTTTGGGGAGATACAGTTTTGTTTGAATTTTGTGACATTTTCCTGAATATTGATTTTCTAGTACTTTTCGGACATGAGAAGAAATTTTGCCTGAAATTTACGGGCAAGATCAAAAAGAAAAAAAGACTTAACTTTTGATTTGTTGTTGATTTTTGGATTTTCGTCCAAAAAATATAGTGATCTCTGAAACAGAAAAGTTCTTTACGTTAATGATTAAACTTTTTTCTGGATTAAGAGTTCATCATGAAAAAAAAATTTTTTGGCCCAAATAATATCTTGTTGCTGCCCTAAAATTGCTGATTTTGCCCAAATTTTTCTAACACTGCCTAAAAATTCTGTTTTTTTCCAAGAATTTTCTTGTCGCTTTCCAAAAAAAATTGATTTTGCCCAAACTTTTGAGACTCGGGGGAAAAGTGCCACTTTGCCCCTCGGAACTTAGGCTATTTGTATAGTATTTAAAGTTTTTCCTCCGGCGCAGATAACGTTGTTGCAGACCCGCGTGTCTGGGTTTAAAATCGATCTCGATCACATTCACAACTCTCATAATAAGAATTGATAGAATTGTTAACTGATGATGATCTTGTGATCGAAATCGATTATAACTTTTTAATACAGTCATGGTGCAGCGACAGATTTCTAAGTTTCAAGTTTGTCTTGTTTTTGTGCAGGAATAGACAGTGACTAGAAATTGTCGTTTTTGCCTTCAGTACAAAGGGTTAGATTCTTGTCAGCATAAAATGAATATTTAGCTCAAATGTAGTAGAGTTAAAAGACCCCGGGTCTAATTTTTTTCTATATTTTTGCTTACAACAAGAACAAGCAGTGGAAATTATTTTACAACATTACGCACGGGTATTAAAATTTTGCATTAATGACTTAGCGTGAATAACTATTTCATTTTTCTATGTGACATTCTGTTCAGTACAATATCTAGATAATTCTGCGTTCATTTTTTCTCCCTGAAAGTTATGTTAGAAATAACTCCAAATAGAATAGCCTACTTTTCTTTGTTGCACTGCGCATGTAATAAAAATAAACAAAAAATCGAAATGTATGGATTCATTTTAAAAGTGAAATATTAAGAAGTATTTGTCGTAGTTTGCTTAACGTAATCGAAAACTATTAAAAGGCTTTGTCCTACTTTTAGATTATGCTGCGAACGGCATCGAACATTTACACCAAGTGCAGATCAACAGGCATTCGAAGAACATATACATTGTGCTATGTTTGAGTGCAATATCATTCATTGGTTGTACCGTTGTTTTATCTTTTTAATCTAATGTCAAAATTCGTATTATAAATTGGATAATTCTTAACGAAAAAATATCGGCGTCATAAGTTATGACCAAATCAATGAAAAACCCAAAATTACTCAAGATAGAAATTCATTTCGATGATAATAACTGTCTTCGAAAATGTTAGGTTGTTTTATTCTTTTATGTAAGGCTGCTCAACTTTTTAACTATTATGGGCCAAAGTTTGTCGGAAAGTTTATTGCGTGTCGAAATCGGTGCAGAAATTTAAGTATCTTTTTTTTTGTTTTCATTTTAACGTTAGTAATTTTAAGGTGTTATGTTTGAATTAATCTCTTCGATAACCGGAATACGGACCACAACTTCAGTTAAAGACCAAACAAAAAAAAGGTCAACAGTTTTGTATACCTACTTGTTTTATTCTTGTATAAAACGAAAAACCTCTACTGAGACGAAAATTATTTATTTCAAGTTTTCTGCGCGTCATTGGATAGGTTTAAAGCACTGCAATAATTTTATCGATTATCTAATTCAGAGCTTTCCAAACTGTGTATCGCGACACATTAGTGTGTCGCTTATGGTATGATGGTGTGTCGCAAGACTTAAAATAATATTTGACACCAGCTATTTTCAGTTCCCTAATTAGTGTTATTTTTGACTATCATCACCTTAAAAATTGTAATTATTAAATTTTCATGCGTTTTAGGCTTACATACGCATGGAAACAATTCCCTTGCTAGTCTGATTAAACTCATTTAAAGTTTGTCATTCTTACTTGTTTGTGACGTAATATTCGTTTGCTACTCAATAATGCTTTTCCTTTTCTAATAATGACTAATTAATCCAATTCTAATAATAATGACCACCTTTTTAAACTTTTTAGCCTTAACATCATATCAGTTTTTTAGCTATCTGTTGTTGTTTAAGAATGAGTTTGGTAAAATAATTACTAGCTTATCAAAACTTCCAAGAATTTGATTAAACTTTAATAGGCTACACAACTCTTGGTATTTACTCATTATAATAACTTATTTTAATAACTTATCTTTAATAACTAATTTTTAATAATTTTTAATTATTAATAATAGAATGGATAAATTTCTAATTAATAAAAAAAAAGCCATTGAAAGTGACTTTGACAAAATACAAAATAAAGTGCATAAGACATGTAAAAGAAAAGTTTGCAAGCCTCGTTTATACACTGAAGATTATATGAAACTAGGTTTTACATTTTCTAGTAATGAAAACAATCCTTGTCCTCTGTGTTTAGTTTGTGGGGATAAACTTTCAAATGAAAGTATGGTACCAAATAAACTTAAACGTCATTTTATTTCAAAACACGGTCATTTGTCAGAAAAACCAGTGGAATACTTTATTCAGCTTTCAAAATCTCTAAAAAAGCAGTCTATAAGATTCACAAAGAGAATGAAGACATCAGAAAAAGCTCAAGAAGCCAATTACTTGGTTGCGCAAATAATTGCCAAAAATAAGGAGCCACATACTACTGCCAAAACGACAGTACTGCAGTCTTGCTGTGCTATTGTTCAAACAATGTTTGGTCCTGAATTGGAAAAAGAAGTCAAAAAAATTCTCTTGGCGGATAACACGATTGGAAGGCGTATTCAATACATGTCTAAAGATATCAAGCAACAAATGAAGATTATTTTTAAAGATGAAAATATGATGCTTGCACTGCAGTTAGACGAATCAACGGACATAAGCGGATTATCACAATTATTGGTTTTTATACGTTTCATTCATAACGAGAAAATTATTGAACAATTTTTGTGTTGTCAAGAAATGTTAATGAAAACAACTGGTGAAGACATATTTAAAATTTTAGATGGGTTTATGAAAGAAAATAATCTGCTATGGACCAGTTGTGTAGGAATATGTACAGATGGCGCACCTTCAATGGTTGGTTCAAAAAAAGGTTTTACCGCTCTGGCAAAGAAAGAAAATGAAAAGATTATATTCACACATTGCTTTTTACATCGCGAAAATCTAGTTGCTAAAACCATTGGAAATGAACTGAAAGAAGTTATATGGATCAAATGGTTCAAATGGTCAATTACATTAAACATAGGTTTCTTCAATCACGTTTACTTGCAAAAATTTTTGAAGAAATGGGAGAAAAATTTAAAAATGTTTTACTACACACAAAGGTTCGTTGGCTCTCAAGAGGAAGAGTACTTTGTCGCGTATACGAATTGAGAGAAATGATGCTTCAACTTTTTAGGGAAAATATGCACAATGAATTCTGTGATCTAATTCAAAACAAAATTTGGTGCACAAAATTGGCATATCTTGCAGATATTTTTGAGCATTTAAATAAACTAAATATCAGTATGCAAGGAAAAAGAGAAAGTGTTGTTACGCCAGTAGATAAAATTTGTGCTATAAGAGACAAGATAACAATTTGGATAAGAAAAGTGATAATTTTGAAAGTTTTCCCAAAACTGCAGAATGCGAATTAAAAAATGATATCAGCTTGCTAATTATTGACCATTTGATATTGCTTCAGAATAAAATTAATAATTACTTTCCCAATCTCGAAATTCAAGACTATGATTGGATCAGAAATCCATTTATTTCAACCGACACAAGAAACCTTTCTCTTGTTGAAGAAGAATTAGCTGAAATTAAAGATCATCGAAGCCTGTTCATGATGTATAAAGAGAGTGATTTGGATAAATTTTGGGTTTGCGTTTCAAGAATTAATTTGAACATAGGCAATAAAGCCTTAAAAATTCTTCTACAATTTTCGACAACATACATTTGCGAAGAGTCCTTTTCAACAATGACTAATATAAAGTCAATGAAACGTGGAAGCTTAAAAATGCTTGATGACGAAATGCGATTGTCTTTATCTTTCATTTAACCAAATATTAAAACACTTTGTTCATCCCATCAAGCTCATGTATCTTATTAAAGTTTTAAGTTGAGATTTTTCTGCAAAATGATTTTACTTGTATTTGAAGTAAAAAGTTATTTGTGTTTACTAAAATGTGTTTAAAATGTGTCGCAACTATATTTGAGTTTAAAAAGTGTGTCACCAACACAAAAAGTTTGGAAAGACCTGATCTAATTACAAATTCTTTGGTAGGCTTCAACAATAGATGTCTCGGGTCAGGCAGCCCTGCTCTGACAAAATGTAAATAATTCAATATACTGTAAAGTTAAAATAAAAATATACACCTGAGCATTAGCCAAGTTCTACTATAAAATATTCTACTATTTAAGCTAGACTAACGTATTAAAAAAAGCTTGCAAAATCAAAAAATATTTAATTTCATCAAAGCAATCAACCCTAACTAAATTACTTTAATCATAATATTTTAAAATAATCATAAAAAAGTACGACGTGACACATAAAATTTCATTTTTTTCATGGAATGAATTGTATTGCTTTTATTGTTATCTTTTATATAAAATTGTTTAAAAAGTCGGGTGAATTTCGAGAAATATTCGTTGCTGCAAAGATCGAAACGTTGTATTGAAATCGCAAAGTTCGAAGCGTTTTGATAATGAAATAAGATTTTGCTGAAATAGAGTTTCTTTTTCTGTGAACTGCAGTAATCTCTATAAGGGGATTCCAACTATGAAAGAATCTTATTTTTAAATTTACGATCAATCAAACCGCCAAAGTCGTTAACTTTCTGAAATCGCTCTCTCATTTTAAGCCAATTTACGAAAGTTTACTACCCCTCAAAAATTCGCTTTTTTAAATCCAAAACAATATTTTATTGTAATATTTAAGTACATGTATATATATCGAAAGGCATGAAATTCTATTTCTATACAACCTTAAATGATATTTCTAGCGCTAGTAATTGTCGAGATATAGGCTAAGCAAGCAAAGAAAGCAAGCATTTTCTGACCTCTCCCCCAGTCGTACAAAGTTTCCAGAAAGCCCAGTCTGAATAAGATTAACACTTACTGCGAGTGCATTTTATGACTAAAGCATTTTTATACGCTAACGCGTCTAAATCATAAAATCGCGCATTCCGCATTTTTTCGGGCTACCTCGGACAACAGTTAAAAGCGTATTTTGTAATACTAATCAAACATCTATAATCTATAATAAAGTGCTTCTGTTGCAAGTTACAGTTAGTTAAAATTACAGATTTTGTTGGGATTTGCAATAGTTTACTAACAAAAGCAGTATATTTTCTTTTGCATTGTGTTACTGAAATATGTAGCCTAAATCTATCACAATTAATTTCTTCCAATTCGGTTTTTCCAACATAGGTCTGCATATAGAACGCAGCAAAAACAGAAAAAAGTTTAACTATTTCTTTAACATGATAAAAAGAAAATAATCAATATGTTAAGATCATTGTGGCGCAATAAATAAAAATTGAAATGTTTACTTTAACACACAACTGGCTGCTTTTAGTCTTCGAATCAACGTTATTTGTAAGTTAAAAGCTGGATAATGGCACAAAAACGCAAGTCTACTATCCACAGCTTTTTTAATAAAAAAATAAATTGTTTAATAGAAAGTGAGGTGCTCTTCGGAAGATAAAAGTGTGCCTGAAAGTACGTCAAATAAAGTTCAAGATAGTGTTACTATTTTATTCTCTAATTCAGTGGGTCCCAACCTTTTCAACATACTACTTCACCTATTTAATCTGAAAGTGTTTTTTACCTCCCCTACATTTGCAATAATTGCAACAAAGCACCAATAAAACATTTTTGATAAATGTTGTTAATTGAATAATAATTATTTGATAATTTCTCTTGTTGTAAACAAAATAATAATGCCAAGACTAAATTAGACCTACATTCAGGAACACAAATAGTAATAAAATCAAAGTACGGTATTTATAACCGTCAATGTGAAACTTCAGAATAAAAAGTAAACTCAACATACGAGCGTATTTTGAAACATCTTTTATTGAGGACTAGTAGCGTATTTTGAAGGAGGTTACTAATACAAGAAATCAGAGACAGATTTAAAGTGAAGACTTTTTTTATATAAATCACTTGGATTTTGGAACGAAAAATTGACAAAACCGAGACAGATTCAAAATGAAGACCTTTTTTGCCAATTGAAAATTTTTTTCCACTAATAAGCATAATTGATTGTAGTTGTATGCCCCCTTTTCAAAATCCTTTGAACGCCATTGTTAAGGACGTTGCAGAATTGTGACTCATTCCATCATCATCTTTTACCGTTTTTCTTTTTTTTTTTTTTTTTTTTTTGTAATAAATTATTACCAGTTGACTTGTTCAAGAGTAAGCGCGCATTTTGGAAAAAATACTCACCCTCTACCACTGCCCCAGGCCTAATGAGTTATGAACCTTTTGGCTTCGGCAATATAATTTTACCTGAAAATAGTTTAAAAAAGTGATCGACCAAGCTTGACTTACATCTTGATAACGACGTTACTTTTTATCTTTATCATAGCTAATCTGCCAAAACGCTTATGATGCGACACACCGTTAGAGACATAGGGGATTATTTTCGTTTCGTTAAATAAAATCCAATTTATGACAGAGGAGTTTTATTCATTACTATTAAATTGGATTATTCAAAAGTACCGAGTACCAAATACCAGTACCGCGGTACTTTGTAAAAGTGCCCACCACTGCTAACACCAACCGAAAAAATGTTTTGATTTGCTTTGGGGCAAGTTATATCTGCAATGTCTTTAGATTACATCAAATTAAAATTGCATTTGATCTGTAAATTATATTCAGCTTTTTATTTGTAGATATCTCCTGTGGAGATAGTAAGATACAACTCATTCAGTTGTAGCTTACTATCTCTATCGCTGTTGTAAGCATTTAGTTCTCGTTTGAGGTAAAGTTTTGGGGTACGGTACTTGTCACAAACATGTTGTTGTACTAAAAGTAAACAATATTCGAATTCACTTTAAAAACTTAAGGAGATAGTATAAATTTTAGAAAAAGTCAACAAGTTTCATAAATTTGTTGTCAATAATTGCTTTTATCTAAATTTAAAATTTTCTTTTGTTGATTTACATTTTCCTCGCTTGAAATAGAGTAAAGACATCCTCGCAAAACAGGTACGTAGATGGATGGAGTTGCTAAGCAAAAACAACAAAATTTCGAAACTAACTTAATATGACGCAAGACATGAGAGTTCAAAATAGAAGGTTTTCTCCTACTGATGTAAAACAACGTGAAAATATCATGTTTTGAGATTTATTTTCAGACGACTAACTTTTTTCCTAGTTTCCACAAACTAATGTTGATTAAGCATTTTTGTTAGTTTTAAGTTTGTCTCATTGAGCAGTTATAACTATTATATCATCTCAAGTAACTTGATACGCACCAGGAATTTTATTGAATTATAGTAAAGCGCTTTAAAATGAAAAACAATCTGAATTTTATGATTATTAATTTTGTTCAAGATATCTATTTAATATCTATTGATCAAATTGTGTTTTTATTAGGAAAAGCATGAACGGCAATATTTGAAACTTGAAAGTTTTTTTAAGCATTTTAGTAGATAAATTAGTCTTCAAAGTATTTTATAAATAACATGAGGTATTTTGGATGATATTAGAAACCAAACTGCTTAAAGATGAGAAGCACCAGACTTGAGTCTGGTGCTTCTCATTTTTAAGCAGTTTGGTTTCTAATATCTTCAAGGTATATTGAGTTGCTAAAGGATGCTTTATATGTACCAAAAAACTTCTATATGAAGAATTTGCTAACATTTTGATAAAAGTCTTTATCTTCTATTTCTTAGTGGCGGAGTTGTTTCATATATAAAAAATACGGTTCTTATAATCGACTCACGAAATGTGTACATTAACCAATGCTTCGACGTGTTCTGAAAGTTCAGGTCAATGTCAAGCCTCGCTGGCATTCGTTCAGAAATTCAGCCATTCGTTCAAAATTATAGCCATTTTGGAAAAATTGAAGTGACAAATACACAACTTTGTTGCTTTCACATTAACTTATATTTAAGTTTAAATCAACTTAATTACTCGACATATCTAAAAAAGAAAAAAACACGCAATTTAGTTTAACGATCCAGTCATTGCAGTACACAATACGAACTAAACAAGATTTTAGGAAATAAATAGCCGAATTAAGTGGTACAGTGAAGTGGAGCGAGTTACGCGATCAACGCAAATTACATCAGTGACAAGGAAAAATTTGTGCAAAACAATTTTTGTTTGACCTAAAAAAGCAAAGGTTCTTAATGAAACGGACTCGTTTCCCAATCAGTCAAGCTTTTTGATTCATTACCTCAGCCAGTCTTAATATAGTCGTTTGAATAAAAACTCAATTTAAGGAACACTGTTTACTTATCAATCATCAAGGAAACAAATTGAAAACAGAAAAACAAGATTAAACTAATTTTTATATATCATCTAAAAGCAAACTGTTTCATCTAGTATTTTTATTTCTTTTGTTTATGTTGGTATAAACACTGCAAAGCAACAAATCTTTCTTGTGCTCATACAACAACAAAAAAAAGATTTCGTAAATCTAATTGTTCCGCTGCCTTTGAAGGCGCAGCGGGCCTTCCCCGACGACGCCTTAGTATTTGTACTTATATTTCTAGATAGGCAGATTCGCTGTAGTTGTAATTTATTAATACATTCAAACCCATGCAAATACAATACAAGAAACAAAGCTCAATACATAACACATCATTGTAAAACAACTGTTGCACAACAATCTTTTTCTTATCAAGACCCTTTCATTTGGAATTCTCTCCCAGCCAATTTAAAAACTAGCAACCAGACCTTCAGATGTTTTAAAAACAACCTTAAAAAACTCCTACTCAATGAATTAATATAAATAATGATCAATAAAAGATTTTACAAATTAAGTTATGAAACTATGACCACGTCTTAATGGCGCTTTGTCTTTTCGGCGCCATGACTCGACAGTGCATGAAGGTATTGCCGGCTTTATGCAACGGTTGTTTTGGCGTGGGCTTACAGTAATGCATCTCTGTGGGGCAGCTTTTGGGTCTGTGAACAAATGACATAAGTGATTAGATAAAATATATAAACGGTTCGTCCGATAATCCATGAATTGCATTTGTTTTTATGTGTAGAGTGCCAGTGAACGCCGGTGAGACTTCATATTCTTAGACTGTATCATATTTACGGAAGTATTTCCTTTAGGGTGATTTGGCTGGTGTCAATGATATGGCTTCTAAAAATCCAAGACCGTTCTCAATATTTTTATACATCTGTAAACTAGAAATAATGTATAATCAAATATTCAATAAGATCTAAATTTAATGATTTCAGCGAGCTACTTACTGTGGGAAAGCATTTCTGTTTCAGATAATATGAATTCAGGAAGTTCAAGCACATGTCTTTTCTAAGGAGCAATCATCAATATTGGTTCTCTTATCAATTCTCAATTAGACCAAAATCTTCAAAACAGTTTCAATCTCTATCAAAAAAGAATGTATGCTACGCAAGAGAATTGGAATTAATTGATATAACAAATTCAAACCGTTGAATGGACAATCAACCTTATTCTTTAACTAATTATTCAAATCAATTTACACAGTTGGCATGTTCTACTCTTTTCTAAACTTTTTACTTCTTATGCTACTTTATTCTCTCTTCGAAATCACCGAAACAAAGCAAACGCCACCGAACTCTCCAAAACATTATGGAAATATAAAGATAAAGGAATCAAACCACGAATAACTTGGTCAATTGTTTGCAAATCATTTGCATACACCAGCGGGGCCAAACGCTGCAATCTCTGCTTAGAAGAAAAACTCGCCATCTTGCAAGCCGACCAGCGCACGCTCTTGAACAAGCGATCCGAGTTTGTTTCCAAATGCCGACACCGGAACAAATTTAAATTAAAGAAAGCCTAGCCTAATTTAATATTTTCCAATTTTTTCAAATTTTATTTAATTTTAATTTTAATTTTAATTCGATTTTCCGATGTTTAAACTTTTAATTTTGCAATCCTTTACCCCCGTTTACGCCGTGTTTACTCATTGTTGTCGTGTTCCCACCCATTGTTGTCGTGTTCCCACTATATGTATTCCTGCACCCCCTGATCTCCTCTATAGCCATTTCCTCGCTGTCCGTCCACGCCTCGCTACTTCCTTCCTTTACAATGTTCTTTCTCTCCCACTATCTACCGCGCATTTGTAATTTGATCGCCAGTCAGTTTTTTTGCAGCGTCAGATACGTAAATGTTTAGTTTGATTACAAAATTCTAAATTCTAAATTTTGAGCCTTACAGCTAGCTTGCTTATTTTTAAATTTTTAAATTTTTAAATTTTTAAATTTTAAACTTTAAATTTTCAATTTTATTTTATTTTATTTTAATTATCTACCGCGCATTTGTAATTTGATCGCCAGTCAGTTTTCTGCAGCGTCAGATACGTAAATGTTTAGTTTGATTACAAAATTTTAAATTCTAAATTTTGAGCCTTACAACTAGCTTGCTTTATCCGTAATATTATTACTTTTGGCTCTTAACTACAATAATTAGCTTTTTCGTGCGTTTTTTCTTAACTTTTCGTCTGCGTTGAGAATCACCTCCTGATAAGCCGTAAAGGCGAAACAGACTGTTGAGGTTTTAATAAAATCTCTTTTGTGGCTTTTGTAATTTAATTTAATGCTCTAAGTTTTCATTGAGCTCTTTACTGACAGTCTTGCCACTTTTATTATTATATATATATATAAGTATATTTTGTTTTATTTTCATGTTTATGTATTTGCAGTGCATCCAGAAAAGGTTTCCGGACCTGGTGAGGTTTCTTTTCGCGAGATTTTCTTTACTCACCATGCTCAGTTGAGTAAATTTATAGTTAGCAATAAAGGGGGGTTGTGCCTCCCAATGATTTATATGACCATTCCTGCACTGCACATTTTTTGTCTTTTTTGTCTTTTTAAATATTAATATTTAGTTTGAATTTAAGGTAAGTGGCCATACTTCCCATTTTTTCTCTTTCTCAACTCTCTCTATACTTTCTGCATGTTTAATGTTCGTCGTTGTGTCGCGTTTCCTTTTCATTCTTCATAGTACATTGCATATACTTAATAATGTTACTAAGCAGGAATAAAATATCATCATCATCATCATCATGCTATATTATGTAATCAGGTTTTGAGAGCACTGATTTACGGTGTAATAAAATCAAAAAGTCAATACAAACTCCACAACATTTGTCGATAATTGTGCTTAATTGGATAACTTAATTTACTCCTTCATGAAACAAAATAAAATCTTTAACATCTTCTTTGAAAATGTACATTTTTATTGCAATGACAAACTGAAACTTTTCAAGCTAAGAAATCACTAATTAGTTAGATGTTGGCAATGTTCCCATTTTAAATATATAAGATATGTACAACAGAGAAAAAATAAGAAATGACAATAGAAATAACACTACATATAACTGTATATATGAAAGACAAAATTTTTAAATTTTTTTTACTAATGTGCTCTATTTTTGTTTGATAGAAATGTACAGGGTGGAGAAGCAAATTTTACAATTTTTTGAGCCATGTACAAATTTTCTTGCAGTTTGCTAATCTTTTTTCCATAATGGCTATTGTTAACAAATGTCTTGGTGTCTCTGTGTAAAATTCTAACTTCAAATCATATTTTACTGCATTCTGATGGCTTGTTGACCACCTCTAATACAACCGTCATTTTTCTTATGGATTTGGTTGAATCTTTTGAAATTTAAGATCTGAGAACTTTAATAAATCCATGGGTACGATTTTGTTGCTTCTTCCACTTGCAGACTCTCTACTTCCACACTTTTTTTTAATTGCTTTATGCGTGATCATTCTCGTCTTTATATTATACGCAATCTTTAAAGACACTCCGATTACTCTTGAAACCACCTTTAGAGTGACGAGTGCATTCAGCCAATCTATTTCAGATTTACTTTTCTGGTCAAACAAATGGGCAAAATTTTCTGAAAAAAATTGAATATGTTGTTATGTACGATTAAATTTATGTTAGTTGTAAAAAATGGAGTCCTACTTGCTGAAAAATAACCGATCAACTTTCTTTGTAAACTTTGCTTCTCCACCAGGTAAATTTGGCGTGAAATCATCAGTTTTAAAACAGTAAACAAATTGCATAAAATCGTATTTTTTAAATTCCTTTGAATACATTCTATTTCAATTATATAACAAAAACAATTTTTATTTCAAAATATTATTTGTGTAAAGGTTCACGTGATTTTTAACTCGTTATCGCACGAACAGAAAATTTACATTTTTTGTGAGTCATAATAAGAAAGGCCGTTCAACGAGAAAACATAGAAAAATTCTTTAAATAGGTAACTGTCTTTCCAAACATTGTAAAAGCACCAATTACTCATCGGAAACGTATGTGTAAATTTTGGGTGTAATTTTGGTTTTTACTTTTATGAAAAAGACCAACATCGAAGTTAGTTTTTTTTTTTTTTTTTTTTAAATTTTGAAGAAACAAAATGTTTTTGATAAATTGAAATTGCAGGAATAAACATATGCAACGGTTTATGATGTTGATATGGTTAAGTAAGCTCAAGAAACAGATTATTCAAGAAACTTTGAAGGCTCTTTTGTGTCATTACAGTAGCAGATCTTTCACATAAAAAAAACCTGTTTAGCCTTGAACGCTTAAAACACCCTGCTGTTAGATATCAAAAATCTAGATTTTTAAAATGTAATATATCACGACGGGAGAGCCACAAAAAATTAAGCAACAACTGAATGTTTCAATATGAAAAAGCAGTAAAAAAGATTAGCGTTTTTGTAAAGTTTATGATAAAGCCATAAATCTGTTTTCAGGTTTAGTTCTCGGAACATTTTCTGTAAAGCTATATCAGCGATTTTTAATACGTACCATAAAATCCTTAAAATTAATTTTTTTTTTAATAGCGTTGTAAATCAAATAAAAACGCATTTTAATTTCCATAACTTTTATAATTTGTTATTTTGATTTTCTAATAACCTGCCAAAGCACATTTTGATGGGTTGATTTTTTGTATAAAATTATAAATAAGCACTAAATTCGAAAGGAAATGTATAACATTATGTCTTAATTTTATTAACTTTTTATGACTTTTATCAATATAAAAATATAAACATATCTTAGACATTTGCTCAAACATATCATTCAACCTATTAATAAAAGTTAAATATAATTTACCGGTATTATTAATTAATTTAACATGATAATGTAAAAGTAATGAAAAACGGCGAATACGAGTACCTGCTTTGATTTTATTATAATTGCAGATAAAATTTGTTCATTTAACCAAATTTATTTACAGTTGGACAATGATGAAGTTATTGATCTTAGTTTTAATAATTTTTGTTAGTTGTTTTAAAGGTGCGATAATTTTTGTTTATAAAATTATGGTTTTACATTAATTAATGGCATGCACAGGAGTAGGCACGGGGGAATCGGGGGTTAACCCGCATAAAAAAAATTATCAGAGATATGCACTTATACTTAAATAACATAATAGCAACAAGTAGATTAATATAATTCTTTCTTTTTTAATATCTATACGTGTGATTTGCCTTCCACAATCTTCAGAAACTTTGCTTTTGCAGCCAACCAATAGATCCATTAGACTGAAAGGTCTTGGAAGTCAAGAAATGGCTACAGTTTCTGTGTATAATACAGAATACATAGAATTACACAGATACACTGTGTATCTGTTTAATTCTATGTATTCTGTATTCACACTTTTGAGGCAACTTATGAAGATAGGGGTGCTGGGCCAAAACAGCTTCTCTTCTGGTCTACTCGACAGCTGAGTACTGCGCATTAATCTGGTGCCGCCCATTGGACGAATCATAGATGGAACACGGAGTAGTGTGAGAATACATCCAAGCTTTGTGCCTTCATATCCCTGACCAATATTAAGCCTGTTAGAATGGGTTTGTTCCGAACAGCTTGGGATTAGATTAATCGCCTGCAGACAGGTTTTGAGCGATTCCATTGTCCATGCACAATGGAGTCTCGCTTTTTTACCGGATGGCAAGTTAGGTGCCATTAAACAAACTGCAGACCAGATCTTAATAGGGTGTCCCACAGCCTGCATTGAGCATGACATGGAGTACGTTGTCTGATGGTTCTTGATAACAAAATCCACTACTAGCTCAACACTATCGCTGCCAGCATCTGATCCAGGAAGTGCCGCAACATGGTATAGTAAAAGGATTAACTCTCGGCCTCAGTCCTATTTTTGTTTAAACCAGAGTCGATGCCCTCCATACTATGACAGCAACAATCTTTTTTCGGTCTTCATTTAAGTAAAACAATTTTTATGCACTGCCACCAGGAACAACTATAAAGTAACTTGCAAGTTTTTGTTATCAGTTAATAATTTTGAATCAACATAAATTTTATTTAAATTCTTCCCTTAACAATTTTTTCTTTCCACAGATTACGAATTTCTTCCTAGACAGTCAAGTGGCTCACTTTGAGAAACATTGAGCTAGATATAGTTGATTTTAGTTGCAATACCGACTGCTCGATAAGCAGCTAGAGCTAAATACGTATTTTTGAACGAACTATCATGCAATTAAAATATAATTTATTAAAAAAACTCAATGGTCAGTTTTACCCAAGTGCGATCATCATTTTATTGAATAGAATTCAATATGAAGCTAAATAAAAGGAATTATCTTCATGGTTTTGTAGCAATGTATTAAAATTGAGTTGGATTTGAGTTGAATTAATTCAATTATATCAATGAGCTGAACTAGTGAAAAATTTTGTTGATATTTATTAATAATAATTGCGTTTATGTTTAGGCCAAAAAAATACTCATGCAACTGCAAGGTGCTCCAAAACGCGTGATAGGCTTACTCTAATTTGGAATGTAAATTTCAAAACATTTTCTGACCATGACCAAAACCATGTTTTAGTAATCATGTTTTAGACTTCCAAATCCCTCTCCCATAAACAAATTTTTGCGTACATTATTGCTTGCATGAAACATAAAATATTTTTTTGAAACTGCTTTTTTTTAATGCATATTATATTAAAGAGTAGCTTGCCGAACAATTTTTAGCAGTTATTGAAAATGCAGCATATACAGTACATTATATTTGGTAGAAGCTTTAGTAAATTACAAGTATTTGTGTTATACAAATGATTTATATGATATTACTATTGAAAAAGTTGAAAAATGTTTTTTCTCAAACACAATTTATTCCTCAAATGTTAATTTGGTTTCATAGCTTTTAACTCTTTTTCACTACTGAAATTGTTTTGAATAGACTTTAGCAAACATATGACATTTAAACGCATTTTTTCATAATGAATACACGTTTATGATTAATATTTTTATTTAACGTGTTTATTGAGGGCAAGTTTTTGCAATGAAATTGAAGAAATTTACATTTAATTTTAACAAATTGCTATAAGAAGTTGCATTTCTGCGCAAGCATGTCAAAACATAGTAATTTACTCAAGCAATTTATTTACAAACAAATCTAAATATTTATCTGGGTAAAATGGCAATCTTTTGCAAATAGTTTGCGTGGAATACTAAAACGTCTCTCCACAAAACATGAAGTTGCTTGAGAACTTAATAATTTGCCATACATTTGTGGACTGATGTTTGGCCGGTCATTTTTACAATTCCTTTTAGGTCACTATTCAGTTCAAATCCGCGATACAAGTACAATTAACATAACCGATTACCGTTCGTGCATGCTTGGCGCTAAAGTCAAGCGATACTTTTCGTAATTGAGTTTGGGTATTGTCGCACTTGGTTAAGGTTGCAAAACTTCAAGCTTGCGAGTTTGCCAACTGTTGCGTCATAGATAACATTGGGAAGCGACTAATCAGTCACATTGCTCTATGTCAGGAATGGGAAAATATGGCCCGCGGGCAGGATGAAGCTGCGAAGGCTTCAAACGAATAATTAAAAAAACTATTAATAGTTTTTTGTCTTTAACCAAACTCTAGGTCAATTCTTTTAGTCATCACTACTTTTTAGGTGCGAAAATTATAAAATTCGAAGCAGATTCCCAGTGAAAACCTTTTTTAGGAGATTACTTCCTTTGGGGTTGAAAATTAAAAAATCTGAGACCATTTAAAGTAAAGCTTTTTTTTTTTTTTTTTGGAGATCACTATAGTGCGGCACCAAATAAATTCAACTTCCAAATGCGGCCCGCGAGATAAAAGTTTGTCCACAACTACTCTATGTTATGCAAATTAAAAAAAAATAAAACCACACATGAAACAATTTTATAGTATGGTTTTTCTCTTTATATAAGACCAGCTCTGCAACAATACCTGGGTTTTAGCTGGTAAACAACTTTTAGTTAGCAACGTTTAGCTGGCTTGATGCCTGATGTTACAATAAGTTCTTCGCAGTCTTAACTCCGTGTGGCTGTCTCCGGAAATATACGCGTCCTTGATTTGATTTAATTTAAATTTGTATTAACAAGATATAAAAACGATGCGAAATAAAACGAACTAAATTGGACGGGGAAAATAAGACGAAATATGATGGTCGGACGAAATTAAGATGTACGGACGTAATGGACGAAATATGATGGTCAGACGAAATAAGCTGGACGAACGAAAATAAAACGATCGGACGAAATAATATGGTCGGACGTAATCGGACGAAATAATATGGTCGGACGGTTTTCTATAAATAAACGTAAACACTAATAAATAATGCAAAAGAAAGACTTATAAACACTCACCAACTGTAGACTGACACGGAGCAGACCGACAAAAACTAACAATATCGAACAGTATCTCTAACAGTTTTATAAACAGCTCAAAAGCCTCAACAACACTCCCAACGGCATCTAACAGTATTTCGAACAGTGACTCTACAACCGCTACACAAAGGCTGAAGCAGCAAAACTAAGCGTCTCCTCACAATTTACACCCAACTTATGGAAAAAGAAGTTAGCTCGAGGTAACAACAAATTAGCAAGCGAGCGCGGTGAAATAATGGAAAAGGTCGGCTCAAGGCAACAATCAATTACCGCGTTTGAAACTCAAAGGGTACTTGCCGTAACACCTGAAAAATTGATAAGTAATCTGTTGGAGTGGGACGCAGCATTCAAATGTTTGAGAGGTCATTCAAGACACCATTTATAAGCTGAGCATGTTGGCTGCGAAGTACTCAGCTGTCAAGTAAACCAAATACAACGACAACAGCGTGACGCAGAAAGGTAACCTACAGTATTTTTTACGCAATGCCACAAGATTGTGACAAAACGTGAGCGGTTTTTTCAGCTTTACCCCAAGATATGTAGGCATTAAACAAAATGCTAAAAGTTCGTTTTGTTGTAAACTTTTAGCTCAGGTTTGGCTTCTCGCTTATTAAAATAAAAAGCTGCCGTCACCGCCTTTGAGTGATTGAGTTTCATTCTTTAAGTTTGGAGAAAAGGTGAAAGAGTAATTACGTCTTGATTTAAAGTCTTTCAAGTTTCGAGAAAAGTGCAACAATACAAGATAATTCGGTTTCATAGCTTAAATGTTAATTCGGTTTCATAGCTTTTAACTCTTTTTCCCTATAGAAATTGTTTTAAATATAGTCTTACACTTTAGCAAACATATTAGTAGTAGTAGTTTTTTTTTTTTTTATTTTAAATGCATTTTTTCATAATGAATACACGTTTATGATTAATATTTTTATTTAACGTGTTTACTGAGGGCAAGTTTTTGTTGCAATAAACTTGTTGTAAATTTTTAGCTCAGGTTTGGCTTCTCGCTTATTAAAATGAAAAGCTGCCGTCACCGCCTTTGAGTGATTGAGTTTCATTCTTTAAGTTTGGAGAAATGGTAAAAGAGTAATTACATCTTGATTTAAAGTCCTTCCAGTTTAAAGAAAAGTGCAACAATACAAGATAATCCGCATAGGCGAGCTTTTTTAAGATTCTGGAAGCCAAATAGTATGTATAAAGGTTAAAAGAGAAATGAGCCAAGACCGATCTCTAAGGAACGCTTTTCCTCAGACATCTAAGCTTGCTTTGCTTGTGAACAGTAGCAAGGGTAAAATTTGGTTTGGGCAAGTTTCACGAGCATTTTAAAACATGTACTTATCTGAAAGAAATCTTGGCAGCTTACAGGTAAGGCCACAATGCCAGGCTGTCATAAGCATCTGTCAGAGCGAGGATTACAACACCGTCTTTCTTCATAGCTTCAAAAGGATTCTCTCTGTCTCCTGTAGTAAATAAAAAAACAAATTGATCTACTGTTGACTTTCCGCGTCAAAATTTAGCTTGTTCCCAACAAAGCAACAGATGAACAATTGGCTTTGATCGACGCCGTCCTAGCTAGATCTCTCGAAAATCATTTAGGGGAAAAAGAGGAGATATACCGGGTGATTATAGCTCTTCGAGTTCTCTACAGGTTTCATCGGTTTTGAAATCACGACTACAAGCGCTCTTCAGATTTTAGAAATTTTAATGGGCATGAGAAAAAAAAGAAGTCACATAACAAGGAATTAAAAGTAACTCCCGCATTGGTAATAACACATAAAATCAGGGCCCGGAGCTTTAGGTCTATCAGATCTTAAGTACTGCAGGTCAGCAAGAAATTCTCTGTATACAAAAATTGATTCTTATAGATGGTTCTGGTGTTGATGCATTCTAAAAGTCAGACACCTTTTGTGGAAGAAATCAAGTTGACTTGCAGTCAACAACCTCATATCTCCCATTTCTAAACGACGAGAAGAGTTTTGTGACCAACCAATAAAAGTATTTTAATACACTCCATGCTTTTCGGCGAGAGTGTAAAAGTGGATGCTCTGATCAAAAGCATCGATCTTTCATCCATCTCTCGAATTTCAGTAAAGCCGTAGCAGCCGAAATTGAGTCGTGTTTCATTTCGAGGAACTGCAGTAAAGTTCTATAGAGAGTTTCACATTCTGCGTACCACTGCGGCATTCGGTTATTTTGGTGACCGCGTGGAGTCTTTTTGGCTACTTTCTGATAACGTTAAAAAAGTGCTGGCAATTCGCTCCCAAATCAGGTCAATTCAGCAGCAAGAATATCTATTTGAATTTGTTTGTTAAAGGGATGTCTCCCCACATGACACTGCGAAAATTCTATTGCCTAACTGGCATGCTAGCACTGGCAAAGCAAAACTTGGTAATTTGGTGATGTAAGCCTAATAGGCGGTCATGCAATACTTTATGGGTAGGACAAACAAAATTGCCCGAAATTCTAGTACAAAGGCCAATTTGTGTCCCAAAATCATGTTGTTCTCAAAAAAAAGTCTTAACTTGGAATCAGTCTCGGATTTCTCATTTATCATCCAAAAATCATAATGTTCTCCAAAAAAACGGTCTTTGCCTGGTATGTGTCTCAAATTTCCCTTATTATCCCCAAAACCTTGATATTATTTATTAAGTAAAATAAAAAGTTCATTACGCAAAAGTTCGTTGGTCATGCAAAGCATGACTTGCATGCCCTGACCACGCGCCACTGTAATAGGCGATGATCAATGATTTAACTTGGAATTTTTTGTGATTTAAGTTGAAAATTTTTTGATGTGGAAATGAGTTTGTATAATTTTTGTACTTTTTAGTTAAACCACGGTTGTGGAGTCGGAGAAAATATTTTTCAACTCCATCAATTTAAAGTTTTCCAGTTGGAACTCCACGAGATGTAATAATACGACTGCAACTTCAGCACATGTAAAAAAAGAGTCCAACTGCACTCTAAAATGTGCGTCTCCGGCAACTCCGCCTAAACAATATAGTTATAAGTAGTTTTGTGCAGTCGGACTCCCGGAGTCGAATGTTTTAGAGCGGAGTCGGAGTATTTTGTTTAGATTAGATGAAGTTGGAATCACAAGTTGGAGTCGGCTGTTTAGATTCGGTAAAATTGGGAATCAGAGTCCTTATTGCTTCGGGAAGCATTGATATATACGCTAAATTATTTTACATTTTATTTCTATACTTATCCTCCAGACTCACAAGAAAGCGACAAAGGCGCTTTGGATAAAGCAAGCAATTACCCTGACCTGCTTCCGGAGATGACAAGATATTGTTGTCTGATAGAGAATTTTTATTTAGTTTTTTAGTTTTACAAAGATATAAGTGAAATTTACAACTGCTTGCTAAGACCGCCAAGCGGGAGAAAGTGTCACAAAATTGTTTTTCCTAAGGACACAATCGAATACTGCGATTTTGAACCGACCATGTCAATCACAATCATGGCGCTTTAACCACATGACAATTAAGTCTTCGAGGCTGTCCTCAAGTGTTTCAGTATATTCAACAAACTACTTCGAATCCACCCAAAAACATACGGCTCCGACTTCCGACACGAACTCCACAACCCTGGCTTAAACTAAAGTATCTTATTTAAAGTCTCGTGTTTCGTCTCGTCTCGGTTTCGTCACTCCAATGTCTCATCTTGTCTCGGTATCGACGCACCGTGTCTCAACTCCACCTTGGGGTTTTATGTTTCCTGTAGAGCATTTTCAAACATTTTATCGATTATCATTTACTTTGCTAAATTATGTTTTATTCATCAATGACTAATTAGCCCGATTTAACCGACTATTCGCTGGTGATGGGTGAAACTTAATTTTTTCTGTTTTATATTATTCAGGTTCTAGAACATTCGAGCAAGAAATAGAATGCTACAACGTGCGAACATTGCAAAAACTCGACAATGAATGTTTTAATGGAACAGAAAATCATTTTTACGTTTGTCTTTAAAATAATTCTTGGCCGCTTACATATAACAACTTAATCAAAAGATTTCCTTCAAGTTTGAAACAAAAAAAAAAAAAAAAATACAGAAAAAGATGTAACATATCTTCTTGATTTTGTGAACTTGAATTTGTATGCAACTTGTAATAATCAAAGTTGTAACGAAAATAAAACAAGTGTCTTTAAATACTTGAAATTGAGACTTAATTCAAGTAATAATTCAACCTGTTTATTAACAAATAATCCCAGCTCATTCCCACTTCTTATTTTGCAAAGCAGAATGCCTATAAACTGGGACAAACTAAAACCTGAAATTCCACCGTGGTTTTTGGTGTTTGTGTTGGGATTAATGTGCTTGTTTGGTAACAGTATTGTTATTTTTCGACAAATATTCAATTTACCAAGCCAACGAAACAACCACAAAGAAAGTCGAGTTTATAACTCTTTACTTTTAAGTTTGTGTTTAGCGGATTTTCTAATGGGAATTTATCTCGTAGTTATTTCATTTGAAATGAAACGAAAAAGTTATGATACACACATTTATTATACGGAATATAGACTTTGTAATGCTCTTGGAGTTTTAAACTTTTTATCAAGTCAAGTTTCGATGTCAACAATTCTTTTAATTAGCTGCTTTCGCTTGTATAGTGTTGTTTGTCCTTATAAAAAAGTAAAATTGAGAATTGCTTTTTATCTTATTGTATTAACTTGGATATTGTGGATATTAGTTGCTGTGATACCTGTCATTGATATAGAACCATTTAAAACGTTTTTTAATATTGGAATTAGGTATAATCAACTGTTTTCACAAAAACATTTATATTTTGCTTCTTACCGAAATCTATTTAAAACAATTAAAGATCAAATGAGAAGTGACAGCTCTTTAAAGTTTATTTTCGACGCAATTAACAATGATTCATCAAACACAGTTATCGAAAAAGCAATTAAAAGTTTTAATTTGATAAATTATCAGAACACAACTTTGAGTCCTTTAGGTTTTTCAACAAGCAATTTTATTGCACGGCGAGTATGATCGTAGACAATATTTTTGTAAAATCAAACTATTTTACATTAATTTTTTTGTTGTTTAATTTAATTTCGTCTTTTTTGGTAATTGTCGCTTACATTGCAATTCATTTAAGTATTAGTAATTGTCAATCTAAAATTCTTTATTTTTTATCAAAAAGAAATGATCCTAACCAAGATTCTGTTAATCGTTTTCAACAAAGAAAGGCGGAAAGCCAAAAGGTTCTTTGCACTATTACAAAAATTGTAATTACTGATGCGCTGTTTTGGTTTGGAATATGCATAGCATCCTTGAGCAAATGGAATATGTATGATTTGACGACAAAAAAATCAATCGATTGGTATATAAATGACCGACGGATATTTCAATCAGTGATGTTTTATTTAATCCCTCTTAACAGCGTACTTAATCCATTCATTTATTTCAATCGTTTTTGGTATTCTGTTATTAAAAAATTGAAAATTTTCGTTGAACAATTTTTCCATAAACTTAGAAGTTAATTTTTGTTGATATATTTACTTACAAAGTGATGAAACACATTTGGCAACAAATGAGTCGAATTACTTGTTTGATTTTCATTTATTGACGTTTTTCTATTCTATTTTAAATTTTAGGAGTTTGAGTAGACAGTAAACACATAAAGAGCTCTTTTGTATAACATAATAAATTTTAAAGTGTTATTTTGTATAACATAATAAATAACATAATTACATGTTTCAATTGATTTTCAATTCGATCAGAATTTGTATCTAAAATTTCTGCCTAACTCATAAATAATCAAATAATCAAATATAATCATTTAATGTTTTATAGCATTTTTTTTCTGAAATAACAGTTAAAAACTGCAAAAAACTATGAATCAAAAAAAAATAAAACAATGAATTTAACTCTTGACACTCTGAGGGATCTTTTTTGTTAACTGATTTTTTTTAAAATGCTGTTTCTATACCCGTATATTTTCAAAGTGGAAATGTATTATTTTGTGTGTTGTAATGTTTTATATTTATAATGTGTTATATTTTAGATGTCAATAAAATAGGCTTTTAAAACCTTAATAAAGGTTAAATGCTAGATGAATTGAATTAATATATTGCAATAGGGTCTGTTTAATCAGACAACATGGTCATGTTATGTACTTTTTTTAACATTTCAATAAATATAACTTATACTTAAGGTTTCAGTTTAATATGTTTGTCATATTTCATTCTTATGTTATGTTAAATTTATAAACTTATAATTAATTTTCAGCTGTTTGCAGTAATTTGTAACTTTTTAACTATGATGTCATATTCTTCATGGTTAGGTAGTGATTGCGTAATCCAGAGATGTCTTGAGACACATTTTTTGAAGTCTTGTAACTCCAAAGTCTCGGCTCGGTCTGGGTCTCAGACCACTGCGTTTCTAATCCAGTTCGAGACATTGCAGCAATGTGGGAAAAGTTCACATGTGCTGTAAATATGTCATGATTTTTGGTAAAAATTGGTTGTTTGTATATTTTTTCAGCCATTCGGACGTCATGGCCTTTTTCAATCTGCCATTAGTCACAGTAAAATTGAACTATGGCAATCTTTATGCATGGTAATCAAGAAGCCTGGAAACCGTATAAAGTGCTGGTGAACTTATAAACTTGTTTTTATTAATATTTAAACGTCTTACATTTCATATTTTTAAAAACAAAATTTGGTATCACGAAATGCAGCTATATTACAATGTTTTTAATTCCAGTCAATACTGTTCTAAAACATTAAAATAGGTTAAATGTACAAGCATTAAACAATTGAGACGATTGCAGTTCAAAGCCTACTTGCTTGGTTTTGTTGTGCCCTTGTGCAAAGATACTTTATGGCACGTTTTTACATAGTCTTATAACAAAATATAAATTAAAAAAACATGTATCGAGTTATAGCATAGATAGCAGGGTTGCGGAGTCGGAAGATTAAGATCCGACTCCGACTCCGAGAATTTTTAAATTTCCGACTCCGACTCCGACTCCGACTCCCGACTTTGACTTTGACTACGACTACGACTCCGACTCCGACTCCGACTCCGACTCCGACTCCCGACTCCCGACTCCCGACTCCCGACTCCGACTCCGACTCCGACTCCGATTCCGACTCCGACTCCGACTCCCTACTATGAGCAAAATATTTTTCTTAAATTAAATTTGACTAAGCAAAAATCATCCTTTCAAGTTGTTAGTTGCATAAAATAAGTCAGGTTTTTTAAATACATAAAAAGATATTTACTTTAAAAAATTATGTATATGAGTGTATATACCAGGGGTGCAAAAACACGGTCGCGCACTCGCACCGAGCGACCAGAAGATTTGCCCGTGCGACGTAAATCAGGAGCGTCCAACCCGTGGCCCGCGTAAAGGTTTTGAGTGGTTCACGCAGTATTTTTTGAAGCCCTCAAAAAATACTGCGTCCCAAAATTATAATAAACTTTAAAAAATAACAAGGTTTTCACACAAATCTATTTTCCATTTCTGCCAAACTTGACGCGACAGAGGGCTTCAAAAAATACTGCGTGAACCACTCAAAACCTTTACGCGGGCCACGGGTTGGACGCCCCTGATTTACGTCGCACGGGCAAATCTTCTGGTCATGCGGTGCGAGTGCGCGACCGTGTTTTTGCACCCCTGAATTAATGACTTGTGTGGGGCCTGGGTGTAGGACTAGACCCTGAGTGTTGTCTCCTGCGTGTAGGACTGCATCTACCTGTAGTCGGTTCGAAATTCAATGAGGTGTGCATCACTGACGAGCTTTAACAAGAGCAAAACTCGAGTCTGGTGCTTCTTGTTTTAGGTGGCTTAGTTTTGTTTTTATCAGTAGGTAATGAGGTTAAAACGTAAATATGAAAATTTCATACTTGTAAAAATTTTTACAAATGTTAGTAATAACTGTGGAATTTATTGACAATGAAAATTTGAAAACAAAAGTTTATAAAAGCAAAAGAAGCAAAAAACCATATGTAAAAGAATTAAAAATTTAAACCCACAATCATAGACTACAAGAAAAACAATAAAATGCGACTAATTTTAAAATTTTCCTGAATCACCAACTGCAGAGAAGAAACTCCAGAGAAAAATGTTGACATTTCCATACCAATAATAAGCTCATCCTTATATCTCTCAAATAAACTTCAGCCATTAGTTTGATGGCATGGAGTCCATCTTCTTCACAGTAATTCATGGTTATATATTGATAGTAAGAATATATATGTAAATTTTGTCCGATTTTGTAAACCAAATAAAAAGGGGGTCTGTAGTTTCTATCTCATGAATATTTCAATTATTGTAATTTTGTACCAGACTGAACATGCAGGCTCCCTGCCCTTCATTGACATTCATATTAGGAGATTATTAAAAAATTCACCTTGGTTCTAAACTTTTGGTTGATATTTTTTTGAAAGAATAGAGCAAGAAGAGTAAGTCTTATTTTCAAAATTTAATTTAATAATTTGCTCGTAAAAACAAAATTGCTTCTGTAAGTTTCTTCTTTATTGCAGCCCTTTGGTTTGTTCTGATGAGCCTTAGTGATAAAAACAGACGTTCAACACTCGCTTCTGTTGGAGGAAGTACTTATTTAAAGACACGTCAAAAATAAAAAAAAGGGGCATTTTGGAGGTTGAAACGGATTAATAGCATTTACATTAATTTCAATGGAAAAATTCTCTTTTTCATACGAGCAAATTGAGTTACGAGCTCGGTCACGGAACGAACTAAACTCGTATGTCAAGGTACCACGTATTATAGAAAGAGGCTGCTTAGGATAGTAAATTGATTATGCACCTGGCATTTGCTTCCTGTCATTGGATTGAAGAATGGGAAGCAACTAAATTGGCTGCCCGAGCATAGCATTACGCAAAATATTATTTGCTTACAAATTAAAATGCAAACTTTTTATGAGTCGCACGCTGTGTCGCGCGATACGCGGCAAGGTTCTCTTAAAAAGATTACTGTACTGCACTCCACTGGCGCGCGCGGCCGCGTAAGTTGCGCGGTTAACATCACTAATACGTAAAGAAATTGGACATGAGGAGTCGGAGTCGGATAAAATATTCCGACTCCGACTCCGACTCCTAGTCTACTTGACAGTCCGACTCCGACTCCTTCCGAAAACCTCCGACTCCGACTCTGACTCCGACTCCGCAACCCTGATAGATAGCACTACAGAATACCATCTGTGGCAGTATGCTTCACGCGTGCCGAAACCGAGCTCACTGCCAGACATGATTTTAAGTTTAAACTCTCATCAGGGATAGTCAGCTTACCCAGGTTTTGTCGCAGAGCTGGTCATATATATCTAAAAAGAAAATTTTAAATTTTTTGGGTTTACCAGATGCATTGCTGCACTGATAGGAACGGCATTGTGCATCAAACACGCCGAACCCGAGCTCACTTTCCGACTAGGGCTTCAAGTTTTGAAATCTCATCAGGGATAGTCCGCATACCCAGGTTTGCTATTTCTATCAGTGCACCAATGCATCTGGTAGAATCCTACAAACCCTAGAGTTTACTTTGTATATATATAGGACCACTTCTGGAACAAAATCTGGGTAACCAGACTTGTCCCTGATAAAGATTTAAAACTTGAAACCATGGTCTGGTAAGCCTTATCGGTTTTGAAATCATGACTACAAAACGTTCTTTTTTCAGATTTTGAAAAATTTGAATAGGCACAAGCAAAAAAAGAAGTCCCGTAAATAGGAATTAAAAGTAACTCCTGCATTGGTAATAGCACATAGAATCAGGGCCCGGAGCTTTAGGTCTATCTAGTTTTAAACATTGCCCGTCAGTAGGAAATTCTCTGTATAAAAAGTAATTCTTAGAGACGGTTACTGATTCTAGTGTTGATACATGCTAAAAGTCTGACATTTTTTGGGAAAGAAATCAAATAGACTTGCAGTCAACAACCTCATATCTCTGATTTAAATAAGAACGATTAAATCATTTTACATATGGCCTCTACAATAATTACACCCACTTGATCACTAGCCAATAATTGTAAAGCTAAAGTCGGTTTGACCTAATCTTTTTGAACTTCAACCTCCTTTCTCTGCTCTTCTCGAAGTTCATGATTAATTTTCAAAAACTCGGAGCTGCCTTGATTTTCCAGGTTTGGTGACGCTTCCAATAGGGAAGGTTGTGGACTCGCTGGCCTCATCATTAGCTTCCTCATCATTAACTTCCTTTTGAACATCCGATTTCACGACATTCGGTTTCTCTAATATTCTCCTATGACGGGGCGAGAACTTTAGGATTGGAAGTAAGAATGCTGTCAGGTTCTACTTCCTCCTCTGACTCTGGCTTCAATTCTTCTCCAATATGCGTCATAAAAGATATATAAAAATATTTTTGTTTGCTTATTACGTCTTTGTGCATAAAAAATAAAACCTGGCCAGAGTATTAAAGCATTAGTTTGCAAGTATTTTAAGGAGAAATAGAAACTGACGATTCGCCCTTAAAAACAGATTTAACACAAGTAGGCATTTGGTTTACGAGTACTGTAAATATGCAAAAACTAAAACTCTGAAAAATTTATAATTACGTTCACAATATGCTAGAGACCAAACTCAGGAAGGCAATTTAGGTCTATACTTGATGTTCTGCTCTTCTTCCATGACCAAACACAGCCAGCCATATACGACCGGAAGTGAACTGGTGTTGGTGATGTCGATAAAGCGGGCAACTTTTGTATTGTTGCGAATACAACCAAAATCAATCTCTTGCTTATCGAATTCCATGTTTGGAAAATTGACCTAAATAGAAACAATATGACTGTCTGCTGGAGAGTCTAAATCCAACTTTTAATTTAAAAACCCAATTTTGGTGAGTAATATTTACCTCGACCCATATATTAACAGAATCGGTGTAGGGATGCTCTTGGTACGTTCTGCTCACTTCCTCCTCGGCTATTCTTGATGTAAGATCGTCTTTGAAAACTGGGTCAAATGTTATGATGATTTCTAATTCTTGACTTAGTGCCAGTTTACTTCCAGAGCTGACTGTGGACTTCCATAGAAACCTAGCAGCTAAGTAAAAAGTATGAAATTTAAAGAAATAAAAAACTTTGTTAAAAATCAAATCCGGTTTAAACGTTACTATCTACAAGTTACACACATTTCTGGCTTGATCTTTTACTGTTTTTAATGCAAAGTCTTCGTGCAGTAATTTTTGAATTTTGCAGTTTAAGTTGCGTAAAATAAAATTTTTACTTAAAGCAGTTAAAAGACAAAACATAAATTATAAGAATATAACTTGTGTGGAGGCGTTTTTACTTCAGTATATGGAGAAAAAAGTAACTAAATCTTTAATAGTATACAACACAATCTCCAAAGTCATTCTTTGAGTCCATCAGGACGATAGCTTAGTGTGCTAACCCTCAGATATGTTCGAGTAGAAGGATGCGAGTTCGATGCTTAGTCTATCCGAGTGATTTTTGTTGTGCTTTTAGAAAAGGCACTTTACGACAAATTTCTATTTGCGGTCACGTTGATTTCCAACAGCGTAACTCCGCCTAAAAAAAAGAACCGGCAGCTTGGTTGAGTGGTTAGGAGCGTCGTGATTGTGATCGATATGGTATCCGTTTAAAACCTACTTTCATCATTCTGTTGTGTCCTTGGGAAAGATACTTTACGGCACTTTCTCCTGCTTGGCGTCTTAGCAAGCAATTTAGATTTTGTTCATAACTCTATAAAACTTCTTCTCCTTTCGGCCTTTCCCTTCAATCAGGGGTAGCCACTGTGTACCATCTTTCTGCAAACCGTCCTGTCTTCAACGTCCGTCTCCTTCGCACCAATTTCCCCATATCTTCTTTCACAAAATTTAAAAATCTTCTCTTTGGTCTCCCTCTTCTCCTCTTTCCTGGCAACTCCATTTCCATCATTTTTCTTCCTACATACTCTTGGTCTCTCTTCATGACATGTCCATACTACCTCATCCTGCCCTCTCTCATTTTCATTCCTAACCGTTCTACCTTAACTGTACTCCTGATGTACTCGTTTCTAATCTTGTCTTTTCTCGTCACTCCCATAATAAACCTCAGCATTTTCATCTCTGAAACTTCCATCTCTTCTACTTGTTTCTTTGTGACCGCCACCATCTTAAGTACATACATCATTGCTGGTCTCACCACTGAACAGTACACTTTTTCTTTTACTCTAGCTGGTAACCTCCTGTCACAGATTACTCCTGATACTCTTCTTCATCCGTTTCATCCTGCCTGCACTCTCTTCTTTACCTCCAACTCACAACTACCACTTTCTTGCACCGTTGATCCCAAATACTTAAATTCCTTTGCTCTTGGCACTTTTGTATCCTCCATCTTCACTGTTTCGTTGTCATTTCCTCCATTTATGCAGAGATATTTGGTCCTTGACCTACTTACTTTCATCCCTCTTCTTTCCAATGCATACCTCCATGATTCTAGTTTCTGCTCCGCTTCTTCCCTGGTCTACTCGCAAATTACAATATCATGAACAAACAGCATCATCCATGGTGGTTCTCTCCTTACTTAATCCGTTAGCCTGTCCATTATAACTGCAAACACGAACGGACTTAACGCTGATCGCTGGTGCAGTCGAACCTTTACCTTAAAACTTTTTGTAGTTCCTACTGCACACCTCACCACTGCTTTCTTCCCTCATACATATCCTTTACAAGTCGCACATAATTTTCCACTACTCCTGATTTTCTCATACAGTACCACAGCTCTTCCCGCGGAACCCTGTCGTAAGATTTCTCTAGGTCTACGAATACACAATGTAGCTCTCTTGGACCTTCCTTGTACTTTTCCATCAACATTCTTAAGGCAACGTATAATCGGTGGTTCCCTTTTCTGGCATAAATCCATATTGCTGTTTGTTGATCTCTACACAATCTTTAACCTGGCTTCAATAATTCTTTCCCATACCTTCATTGTATAGCTTATCAGCTTTATTCCTCTGTAGTTTCCATAGCACTGTGCGTCCCCTTTGTTTTTATACATTGGGATAAGCACACTCCTTCTCCATTCTTTTGGCATCCGTTTACCCATTAATAGTCTGTTAAACAGTTTGGTCAAAAACTTTATCCCCATCTTTCCCATAAACTTCCAAACTTCTACTGGCAACTCATCTGGCCCAACCGCTTTATCTTTTTTCATCCTTCTTAGTGCGTTCTTTACTTCTTCTCTACTGACACAATTTACCGCATTGCTTCCTCTGTCCTAGAGTCTCTGTCATTTTCCTCGTTCATCAGTTTCTCAAAGTACTCCTTCCATCTCTTTAACACTGCCTCCGAATTTACCATAACATTACCGTTTTCTTTATAACCCTCACGTGCTGTACATCTTTCCCTGCTCTGTCTCTCTGCCTAGCGAATCTGTACAACTCCTTTTCACCTTCTTTTGTTTTTAATTTAGCATACAATTTATCATACGCACGTCCCTTCGCCATCGCAACTGCCTTCTTTGCTTTACTCTTCTTTTCTTTGTAGATCTTTTTAGTATTTTAATTTCTTATTTTGCCCCATGCTTTCTTTACCTCTTTCTTTTCTTTTATACTCTTTTGAACTTTCTCATTCCACCACCATGTCTCCCTGTCTCCTTTTCGTTTTCCAAATGTCACTCCCAGTACAGTTTCAGCTGTTTTTCTTACCATTTCTGCCGTTTTGTCCCACTCATCAGGTAACCCATTCTTGCCTCACAAAATCCTGGTCACCTCTTGTCTAAACGCTTCTTGACAGCTTGTCTCGTTCAGTTTCCACCATCGCATCTTTGGCTTTACTTTCTCTGCTTTTTTCTTTTTCACCATAAGAACCATTTTGCATACCACCATACGGTGCTGTTTTGCGACACACTCATTCACTTACAATTGCACATTTCCTTCAAGTTCTTCCTTCTGCACACCACATAATCTACTTGGGTACTTTTTCCGCCACTTTCATACGTCACCCTGTGTTCATCTTTTTTCTTGAAATAAGTATTGACAATAGCCAAATCCATCCTTTTTCCAAAACCCACAACCATTGATCCTTCCTTATTTCTTGTTCCAGCACCATACCTCCCCATTATTTCTTCATCCCCTATGTTTCCTTCTCCGACATGTCCATTAGGTCTGCACCAAGAACTATCTTTTCCTTTTTTTATACACTTTCTATCAACTGATCCAGCTCTTCCCAAAAATCATTTTTCTCCTCCATGCTGTCGTTCACCTGTGGAGTATACGCCCTTACTATATTTAGAATGGACCCTTTTACCTCCAGCTTTATTGCCATTAGTCTGTCTGACACCCTCTTCACCTCCAGGACGCTTTCAGCTAGTTCCTCCCTCAGCACTATCCTTATCCCATTTTTTCTTCCATCAGCTCCGTTGTAAAATAGCTTGCATCCACCTCCAATGTTTCTTGCTTTACTCCCTTTCCACCTTGTTTCCTGTAGGCACAATATGTCTACATTCCTTCGTTCCATCAAGTCTGCCAGTTCTCTTCCCCTTTCAGCCATTGTTCCAATATTTAAGGTACCCACCCTTATGAGTGAGCGCTTTCCTTTCCACACTTCCCACTGCCTCTTCATTTGCCTTCCTCCTTTCTTTCTCCTCTTTTTTTCACTAGCAGTAGCATAATTTCCACAGGTGCCCTGCTGTGCGACACCTGAGGCGGTCGTTGGTAACCCGGGCCGCGACCAATCCGGTATAGATTTATCAACAATATGCATTTATATAATCTGGCAAAAAATTTTACGCCGGATGCTCTTCCTGCCACAACCCTCCCCATTTATATGGGCTTGGGACCGGCATCAAGACACAGAAATATGCCTCCGATGGCTGGGTTCATATCTCTGTAAAACTAAAAAACAAAATAAAAAGTTTCAACCGGACAGCAACATTTTGGCATCTCCGGAAGATGGTCGGGATAATTGCTTGCCCTGCGCATAGCGCTTCCGACGCTTTCCTACGTGAGGAGGATAAATGTAAAGATGAAATGAAAAAAAATAGCAACTTATTGATGATCAAACTGCGTCTAACCAAGAACACCATAGTTTTTTAATAAATTGTATGTATCAAACTTTAAAATCAGGTTTAATTCTTCAACTTCTCATTACCTGGAACGGATATTGAACCCGAAGAAGACAAGATAAAGGAAGTGACAACACATTGCGGATTGTAAAGGTCTTTGTTTGAGGTACGAGCGCGGTGATGTCTTGAGCTCTTTGCGAATGCGAAAATTAATGCGATCGGCAGAAAGTTTGAGAATCGGCGAAATAAAATTACCCCTCACGGTGGTCTTGATCATTTCTCCTTTCCACGGTCTTTTGCGATGATGGCGTGACACAGTAGATTTTCGCTTACCTGACGGGGGCTGTAAAAAGAGAATCAATTAAAACAAGCGGGAAATCAGCAGCGAGTCATGCAGTCATGCACAACTGAGTAAAGGGGACGGGACAAAATCTGTGTAAGCTAACAAAAAATTTCTCGAATCGATAGAATAAATATTTTTATAGGAAACAAACAATACTTGTTTTCATACAACCATTCCCTTAATTTTCATACAATCAATGATCTGCTTCGCTCTCGAGTGTATTTCCTAATAATTCGTAGAGCTAATGTTACATTGTAAACTACAGTCGAATATAATATAATCTCCCATTCTGACAATCAATGATGTTAAGCCAGTGTTTCTCAACTTGTGTGCCGCGAAATTAAAAAAAAACATTAGTCTATTGCTCTGCAAGCTTTTTTTAGTGGACACTACTTTTTAGGGACGAAAATCAAAATCTGCACTTTGATCCAAATGTGTCGCGAATTTTAAAAAGGTTCCAAGGTGTACCGCAGGAGCGAAAAGGTTAAGAAGCATTGTGTTAAGCTTTGATTAAAAACAAAAATTATTAGTTTTTAATTGTGACAATTGCGAGCCATAAAAATGCTTTTCACCAAAATCCCAGTTCTAAAAAGTGGTAACAAATCCAAATTGATCAAACTCACCTTGATACCGACCTTTCGCTGTATTCTTCCAGCGACAGAATTGCGCTTTGTTTTGCTTCTTGAGCAATCCGAAAAGGTTGTAGTTAAAACACTGACTCTGAAGGAGCTACCAATTTTGACTTTGACTGCCGAAAAAAAATTATGTCAGTGAATGTAACCTTATGATTGGTGGTGACTTTGTTGGTGGAGCGAATGCGAAAATATTTGGAAAACAAAATTGCAAACTACATTCACACACTAGACTAAAACAAAGTTCAAGAATAGAACGAAGAACGATAATTCGCCGTTTGAAATTTAATTCTACTCGTGTATTGCAGACATTTTTGACTTGAAGTAACAATTTTGCATGTTCAAGTGTACTGCTCTGAAAATCCTGGGCTTAAAAACAGCCCTAAACGATACAATGTAAATACTGACACCATTTCGGTTCTATCGATTTCATAAGCGGCATAACTAAGGCTGTAGCGAGAAAGAGAAACAGTGTCGGTACTTGCTGATTTTACACTTACCTTCACATCGTTTGGTGCAACGTGTAACAAGCTTTGCGTATTGCACTTGGCCAAACTCTCGTTGGACCACGTCAGCGCTTGATAACGTCTGGTCTTGTTTGTCAGCTTAAACTTTCGGACACTTTTTGTTTTGGTGAAATGGGGGCCAAGGTTGAAAATGTGAGTCCAAGGCGGTTCAATGACAATGATGGTCCCATAGTTTCTACCAGAAACGGGAAGTATCAAGATTGGTCCCTGTTGGTGATGAAGAGAATAAATTCAAATTTTGGTACAAACACTACTTATAAATTCAATTTTGGTTCAAAGACCAAATTACGCAAATTTCGTTAGAAACACTACTTATAAATTCAAATTTTGGTTCAAAGACCAAATTATAAATTCAAATTTTTGGTGATGAAAAAAAGAGATTAAATTCTTGTTAATAAAGGAAAGACTTAATCCGCTCCCCGCCGAAAGGTGCCGGAGTGTCCAACAATAAAAACGGAATTCAATAACGATAACCGTCCTTGAAATGCTGCACTTGTCTAAATAAGGTCAGCAAAATCCCTCCAAGTTACAACTACCGTTATTTAAATATGCGTAACTCTATAACGCCCGGTACAGAAAATTATTGTTGCACGAAAGGAAGGAATTTATTTTTTATCTTCGGTTTGCACACACGCATTCAACATTATACAGCAAAAATTAATAATACAATGGCCACCTGACCATTCAGCAAATACGGTCACCGTTCTCTGAGCCAAATTCTAGTTCCAACAGTGCCAGTATTTCAAAACAACTTGTTAGAATGTTTACATTTAAAACAGGTTTTTTTGAAAAGTTAAAATCAACAATAAAAATTGAAATTTATTGACAAGTTGCTGGTTGAAACCAGTGATGAAGTTTTCGAAACCGATTTCTCGTGGTCTCGGTCTCGGTCTCGACCTATTACTGGTGGTCTCGACCTATTATTGGTCTGGGGACGGGAAATTTTTTAATAGTTTTTACTTGATGTTTTTGTGATGAAGTTTGCAATTTGGTTTTAAGAACGACACTCAATTGATGCTTTGTCGTAATTTAGAGTGGCAAAAAGCTTAAATTCAAACTTCTTTAATTTATATTTTGCAACTTTCTTACTTTTATTCCAATGAATATTTTTATTGTAATCAGACCCATCTGTTACAAGAGAATCCGATTACAAAAAACTTTATTTTAATTTTTTTCGGCAACAAGCAAGTCTGGTAATGCTTTGAATGTTTGTACTTACACCCTATTACAGCAATCGGTTCAGAATTAGTGATAAAACTGTTTTAATCTTTATTTTAATGACTATTTCAAATTATCTTCGATGTGAACTTAGATTGAACCCTTCCGCTTAAACAAAGTGATTATATTGATTCAATGAATTTTTTTCCTAAACAAACCGAAAAAATTCTTGTTGTATCAAAGTTATGTAAGCAATAGTATAAGCACCATAATTATATATTTATTAATACAGCTTGCAATTTCTTATAAAATGTAGAGTTGGTAGCTTTCTCACTTAGAACGTTTGCATACACCAATAGTTTTTAATTTGTTTTCTTTTTAGTTATTTTTTTACTTTTATCTTTATATTCATTCTCTTGCCTCGCAGAAAAGCGTCGGAGGCGAGATACTTAGGACAAGCAATTACCCCGATCTGTTGTCAAAAATGCCAAGATATTGCTGTCCAGTTAAAAATTTTTTATTTTATTTTTTAAATTTTATAGAGATATGACTGAAATTAGAACTGACCATCAAGCAGGGGAAAGTCCCATAAAGTGTCTTTTGCAAGGAAACAAGAAAATGGGGCAAGTAGATTTTGAATCGAAGCCGTTTTCATTAGAATTACGACGCTTTAAGCACTCGACCTTTTAACAACCCTTTTAACCACTGGTATCACAATTTTGTAACCACCGGTTAAAAAATTGTGATACCAGTTATGAAAAAAATTGTGATCTATGAATCAATCAGCGTATGCGCGGAAAGAAGAGGGTTGAAGATTAAAAAACTCCATGAAGATTGATGTTTAAGGTTTATAGTAGCACGATGGCAGTTCAAATATTGTTAAAATAAAGTGAAGATTTTTTTCAATTAAAAGAAAATTAGGGCTTAAAAAAGTGAAGAACAGAAAAGGTCTTCGCTTTTATTTTACATTTGTCGGCAGCGTAATTGAGTGGTTAAGAGCGCCATGATTGATGCTAACGTCTTTGACACCGTCGCGGTTCAAAACCTGCTCTCGTCATTCTCTTGTTTCCTTGGAAATAAACTTTCCTTGCTTGGTTATCTTAGCAAGCAGTTCTAAATTTCGATCACACCTCAATATAAACTAAAAAACAAAATAAAAAATTTTAACCGGACAGCAATATCTTGACTGTTTCAGAAGCAGGTGAATTTAATAACTTGACAGTTGCTCTATGTATAGCGGCTTTGACAATTTCCTGTGGGTCAAGGAGTCAGGGGTATAAAACTAAAGATAAGATAATAATATTTAAAATAAATAAATAATATTTTTTCTTTTTTTAAAGTGAATTGTTAAAATGGGCTTTTTTTTGTTGCACCAGGCGACCCTTTTGTAAAAGATATAACGGACTTTAGTAATCGTATTTTTAACTCTAAATCGCCCCCTTCCTCTCATAACTAACTTCAGCATACGCCACTGTATGAAATTAATTGCTTAAAACAATATACAAAATTGCTTTAAAGTTTAATTGAAAAAGTGTTAATATGACGGGTTAGAAAAAGGCAACGTCCTTAAAACTACAAAAGATACAGAGAAAATAAACAGGAATAATACCGAAAGAAAAACCAGCAAGTCATTAAACAGTTTTTACTTTGCATAATTATTCATTATTTTTAAATCTTTTGCAATGATTAATCAGACAAATTTTTTTCTAGGTAAGCCCAAAATAGCCAACAAATTTAACAACTGCAACATGCCAACTCAGGTAGCTGAGCTAATTAAATATTTAAACGAAGTTTTAATCATTACCGTGATGCCGTGCCTTCAGCATTTTTCAGTTTTTAAAAAAAAATTTTTAATGCATATCCTGCTTTTTTCAACATTTTTAACCAGCACACCTTGCGTGTTTCGGCTTTTTTTGCTCTAGTAGAGAGTTTTTTTAAAGCAATTTATTTAATGATATAAACACACAGAGCAAAACGCTTTTCAACATGATAGAAATGCTTGTTTAATGTTTATATGAAATGTAATCTTGGATTAATAAAAAAAGTTTTCGGGATAATTGAAAATAAATTATATTTTTGTAACATTTTTGGTCTCTGTCTTTGTCGAACATTAGGTCCCAAAATTTGCTGGTCGCAATCTCGGTCTTGGTGTCGGAAAAATTATCGGGTCTTGGTCTCAACGTTTGTGGTCTCGATTACATCATTGGTTGAAACCAAGTTGAAAGATATCAATTCTAGAAGGTGGTGACCCAAAATTGAAAATCGAACGCTTGTTATAAATTATATCTCATCGTTAAACGTTGCAGTCACTATAATTTCGACGACTCCTTCGGGTGGAATCGTTCTTTTGCTCGGCTCCAAACTCCAAACCCAATCCGGTCTCATCTGACAAGAAAATCACGGTTTTTGAAATTGAAGCAAAAAAGAAGAAATGCAATGGTGAAGTCACGTGATTACCATTTGAGCTCTTAAATCAGCAGGAATGAGAGATTCGTTCGACAGAGATACCACTTTTGAATTGGGGGTCAATACTTCGATTTGATCTCAGTTTACATAGTTGGGTTGCACATGGATGACCGGGCTCTCATCAATGCATTGAATTTGAAACGGCTAATAAATATATACAGTATATATAAAACAAATTATTATTGTTTTGATAGTAGATAATTTTGTCCATTTAATTGCCTACCAAAAGCTGGTTTTCATTACCAAATATCGCGATATACGCAGTGACCTCTATCTCATCCAGTTCGGTGACCTGCATAATAATGGAGACTTCGACCAAGCTTCGGAGCTTAATTAGTCCCTTGGGCATTGGGCTTCCGTGAACAATCAACGAGAATTCTTCATTTGACCTAAAAAGCAAAGGTCCTCAATGAAACCGACTCGTTACTCTGACCAGTCGAGCTTTTAACTCATTGCCAGGTGCCGCCAGTTTTAGCATTGCCGTTTGAACAACAATTCAGTTTAAAGATAGTCGTTTACTTGACGATTAGCAAGAACACTAATTGAAAACAGAAACAAAAAAAGCAGATTAAACTCATTATTATACGGTATCTACAAGAAAACTGTTACAACTCGTATTCTTATTTCTTTTATTTACGGTGATAAAGACACTGCAAAGTTCATGTTTTTTCGTACCCCGCACCTTGAGTTCTCAGGCATACAAAAAATCTTTTCTGTGCTCATACAAAAAAAAAGATTTAATAAATCAAATCGTTCAACTGTCCTGGAAGGTGTAGCGGGTCTCTTCAAATGGCGCCTTGCTATTTGTATCTCAATTTTATCAAAAATTGGGATCTTTTGCAATCTTATGTGAACATGATTTTGAGGGCACTGATTTATGGTGTAATGAAATCAAAAAGTTTGTACAAATTCCATAAGTAATGTACTCGTAGATAAAATTGTACTCAATTGGATAGCTTTACTCCATCACGAAGCTGAATGAAATTTTTAGCATCTCCTTTGAAAACGTGCATTCTTGTTTTAATAACAAAAAACTAAAAATTTCCAAGCGAAGAAATCAATGTATAAATAGTTAGATGTTGCCAATGTTCCTATTTAAAAACATAAGTTAAATACTACAGAAAAGAAAAAATAAGAAATGACAATAGAAGTAACTCTACTTATAACTGTATAATTAAACAAAAAAATTATAAAAAAAATTTTTTTTACTAATGTACTTTATTTTTGGTGGACGGAAATGTACAGGCTGGAAAAGCAAAAATTACAATATTTTGATCCATAAAATAATTTTCTTTTCCCTTGCTACTTTTTTTTCCTTTATGGCTGTTGTAAAAAATGTCTTGGTGTACTTGCGTAAGATTTAAATCATATTTTACTGCATTTCTGATGGTTTTCTAGTCAATTTCTAATTTAACTGCCATTTTTCTCATGGGTTAGGTTGGACCTTTTTGAATTTAGATCTGAGACCTTTGATAAATCTGTGGGTATGTTTTTTGTTGCTTCCTCCACTTCCAGATTTTTTTAATTGTTTCTTTTCTTAACATTATAAACAATCTTTAAGGACAATCCAACTATTCTTGAAACCACCTTTAGAATGACAAGTGCATTCAGTAAATCTCATTCACGCTTACTTTTCTGGTCAATCATGCAGGCAAAATTTTCTGAAAAAAAAGATTATAAAGTTGAGTACGATTATGACATTCATTTATGTTAGTTCTAAAAAAATAGAGTTCTACTTGCTGAGAAATAATAGGTAAACTTTCCTGGTAACTTTTGTTTTCCTACCCCGTAGTTTTTGCGTAAAATCATTAGTTTTAAAAAAGCAAACAAACAGCATAAAATTATATGTTTTCAATTCCTTTGAATACATTTCTATTTAAAGATTAGAACTAAAAAAAAACGTTTTAGAATATTGTTTGTGTAAAAATACGCGTGACTTTTAATTCGGGTTACCGCAAGAACAGAAAGGTTACCTTTCTTAAAATTTCATGATGAAAAATTGCGTTTAACGAGAAAACATAAAAAAATTCTTTAAATAGGCAACTAATTTTCCAAACATGGCAAAAGCACGAAGTTACTTATCACGAACGTATGTGTAAATTTGGTGTGTAGTTCTGGTTTTTGCTTTTACAAAAAAGACCAACAACGAAGTTAGTTTTTTCTTAAATTTTGAAGAACCAAGATGTTTTTGATAAATTGAAATTGCAGGAGTAAACATATGTAGCCTAACGGTTTATTGTGTTGATAAGGCTTAGTGAGATTAAGAAAGATATTATTGAAGAAATTTTACAGAGTCTTTTGTGTCATTACAATAGCAGATCTTTTATATTAAATAAAAAAAACCTGTTTAACCTTAAACGCTTAAAACACCATTCTGTTAATTATTAAAAATCTAGGTTTTTAAAATGTAATCAATCTCGGTAAAAAAGCCACAAAAAATCAAATAACAACTGAATGTTTCAATATAAAAAAGTATTAATGTTTTTCAAAAGTTTGTAATAAAACCAAAAAGCTGTTTTCAGGTTTAGTTCTTTGAAAACCTTCGCTAAGTTATTTCAGTAATTTTAAATACCATTGTTGGCGTCACTGCCAACGTAAGACAAAAGGCCGGCTTAGTCAAGATTACGGCTATTAATGACCTGGTGTCAAAAATAATAATGCTTTTTTCACAAAGATCCTGCACCACTTCAGAAAGTCTGCCTTCTAATTGATGAATGTCTTCAGGAGAGTTCGTTGAATGAATCTCTCCAATCCTATCTCTTCCTTATAACTTACTAAATTCACGACTTGAATTTAACACAACCTTTATTTAAGCGTAATTAGTCAGTGTATAGATCCACAGAGCGTAGAATTTTCGATAAAAATTTTCCTCAATTTAATCAACTATGAACTTCAAAATAACGACAGCAAACAACTTTACGGGGCGATTCAAACGATCTTTAAATGCCCTCTACAAACAACGTAACACTGTCTTACGCGAAAGACCTCAACTGAATAAAATTCCTCTTTGTCAGCTCTCCAATTTATAAAGAGAAGCTTGCAAAGTTATGGAGAGCGAACAAAGCATTTGTGACGCAACACGTGGTTCTATCGATTAACAATAACAAAAAGGTCGTGTCTAATTCGAAGAAAAGCTGATTGGAGTGAGAGTTAGTTTTAGGGAGATACAGGGTTAGTTTCTCAGAGAAAGTAGTTGGTTCAAAAGAAATTAAGTTCTCCTTGAGTATCTTGACAAATTTTAAAAAATTCCAAAAATTTTGGGCTCACTTTGGGCCCATAAGAACAATTTGCGCGACGTTTTTGTCTATTTTTATCTCTTGGAGCAACAAGCTTTGTTTCTTTTTACTCTCACTCCAATCGTTTTTTATTCGAAGTAGACACGACCTCACAAAAACGACAAAAGCATCCTGCGTCACTGGATTTAGCACTAGTAAATACAATGCGAATTAATTTGGCGCGACTGAGTACAAATAAGAGCGTGAATTGAATACAATGAGACTTTGATAAAATTCAGGGCGATTCTTAATTAATTTCAATTTTCTGAAGCCAAAGAACGCTGATCAAATTTTCAGAAACAATATCTATTTGCTAAATTGAATTTTTATGAAAAAAGGGCCGATTACGAAACAATTATAGCGTCCCTTATATTGAAGAGTTGGTAATCATGAATATACAAAATTCATATATACAGTATATAGTTTCGTCAGAGGCCTTCTGACTCAGTCCAGTAATTCACTAATAACACGTACAATTTATATGACAATAAGAAATACATAAAATATACAACGAAAATGTACAAACCACATAAGAAAATAATAACAATAATAATCGACACACAATAAGAAAACACATAAAAAATTATATAACAATAACAAGGGTTGCAATGCAAAATATACGAGAGCTGTTCCCCTGAATGTGGTACGAAACTCCCCAAACTTAATTTTCTGAAGAGCCCCAGTCAGTTTGTGCAATAGATGCAATATCTCTGAATATACTATTAATTTTATATGTACCAGAATTATTATCAAAGACAGATACGTTAACTTTAACGCGTCTTACAATAGGTTTTCCACGTGACATATCTGGGAACACTTCTGAAATGCGCCCCACATACAGGTTCCTTTATTAGAAAAATCTCCAGGGTCACTAACGATAACCAATTGGCCTGGCTCATGATTACTTGCCTTTTCTCTTTATTTATTTCTTCCCTGAACCCAAGGAAGAAAAAAGGATACCCAATTATTTCAAAACTGTTCAGCTAAAGCTAAATTAAATCGATAATCCCGTCTAAGGTGATCTTTATTATGTGCAACACCAATGGGAGCATAGTTGTCGAAGCCAGGAGTTAATAATAAAGCAGGAGTAATCATAGTAAAATCCTCTGAATCGTCACTAAGTGGCGTTGTAGGTCTTTCATTCACGATGCGAATAGCAATGCTGCAAAAAGTGATTAGTTCGACAATATTCGGTTTCTTGAAGAGGCCTGCAAAATACGTTCGAAAATTAACTTAAATTACTTAACCATGGCTTCCCAAGCACCTCCTTGAGCAATGAGCAGGTGCATAAGGAGGTATAAAATGCTATTTAATACCTTCTGATCGAAGCGAGTTTTTAAGCTTAGGATCACACAACGATTCCGGAAGTACTCTAGCTGCTCCTTGAAACGTTGAACCGTTATGAGAATAAATAACATCTATTCTACCTCTAACATCATTGAAAACACTAAAGGCCAACAAGAAATCACTTAATGATAGTGAAGTTACAATTTCAACTTGGATGGCTCGAGACGACATACAAGTAAATAGCAAATGCCACGCTTTCTTAGTACTGCGCCCTTCTACGTAATTAATAGGGCCCAAAAAATCCAATCCGCTTATAGCAAATGCCTTTCTGGTTACTATAGTTCTACCTAATGGTAAATCCGACATTAATTGACACACGGGCTTGACTTTGTTAATAGCACAGCGAGAGCAATCTTTTACGTAGTATTTAACTGCGGAATTTCTATGGACTATCCAAAATTTTTTCCTAGTAAGAAGAAGAGTGTGTTGAGTGCCGACATGCAAAATTTTTAATATAAGTATCGAGAGGGGTCAAAGCACATCTAGAAGACAATATGATCGGATGCTTAGCCTCCTCAGAAAGTTCAGAGAACTATTCAACCGTCCCTCAATCTTCAATAGACGGTGTTACGTTGCTTGTAGAGTATTGGAATTTATGGAAAATGCATCTTTATTTTCAAAACTTTTATATTCTGTTAATTTTTTTTCTAATAAGCTTCTAAAACACATTTTAATCGATTGACTCTTTTGCATAAAATTATAAAACAGCACTAAATTCAAAGAAAGATATCTTAATTTATTTTAAGACATTATGTCTTAATTTTATTAATCTTATATAACTTTTACAAATATACAAATCTAGACATACCTTAGGCATCTACTCAAACATATCATTCAACCTATCAATACAGGGAGCTCCGCTTATTAGGGCCACTTCGAGCCAAAACTTTGCGGCCTATATTAAGGGGGGTGCTACAATAACCAAGCTTTTAAATTTTAGGAGTGTAACATTTGGAGGTTTTCTTCAGTTTCAGAACGAAGCACAGAGCCAGAACACTAACGAGCATAGAGCCAAAACTCAAAATTACTCATTTTTGTCTTGCTGAACTCTTTCCCACTCTGTTCGTAATTCCCTTTCCTCCTTCAGTCATTTTTGCAGCGTCGTTCACCCAACGCCCAGTGGCTTTGCAATTTTTATTGGTTCTCACAGGCTTGCTGTTTTCAACTGCATCGAGAATTTCAATTTTTTCTACTACAGTGCGATTTCTCCGTGAATGAGAAGTCATAATTGCTACTAAAAGTGATTGCAACAGTCCAAAAGTACCAAAGCAACACAGTGCTTTATTCGGACAAATAGCGATTGTTCGCAAATAAAACACAAACTTCAAAAAATCTGAAGAACAGGATGCCATAATAACCGGAGATAAATGCTTTGCTAAACAGTTTCTGGTTTTGTTCCACAAAAATTGCCTACAATAACCGGGGGTCATAATAACCAGAGGGCGACAATAACTGGAGGGCCACAATAACTGGAGGGCGACAATAAGCAAAGGTCCCTGTAAAAGTGTAACATACTGACTGTATTTTAAACTAAAAACAATTTTTTTAAATTAATGAAAAACAAAATAACTATGATTTTATTATAATTGCAGATTAAATTTGTTCATTAAGCAATTTATTTACAATTGCGACCATGATGACGTTGTTAGTATTACTTTTAATGATGTTTGTTGGTTGTTTTAAAGGTGCGACAATTTTTTATAAAAGCGGTGTTTTACTTTAATTAGTTGCATAAAAATAAAATATTTTCTTGAAATTGCTTTCAAATTTTTAATTAATGCATATTGTTTCAAAGTAGTTTTTACCAGACAGTTTTAAGCAGTTATTGCAGATATACAATAGAGTGCATTAGATTTGCTAGAAACTTTAGTAAATTACGACAATCTGAGCTATAGGATTGACTTTATCGCATTACAATTTATAATAATGAATTCAGGTTTATTATTAATATTTTTATTTAACGTGTTTACTAATTTTACTAGGGCAAGTTTTGTTGCAATAAAATCGTGAGAAAGTTGCCTTTATTTTCAACAAAAGTTGCCGTAAAAAGCTGCATACAGTATATGTACAAGCATTTTAAACCACAGTGATTTACTCAAGCAATTTATTTAGAAATAATGCTAAAAATTTATCGGGAAAAATTGGCGATCTTTTGCCAACAGTTTGCGTGGCATGCTAAACTTCGCTTCAAAAACCATGAAGTTGCTTGGCAATTTAACAATTTTAGCATAGAGTTCTGGACTGATGTTTGGCCGGGAAATTTCTGTAATTGCTTTTTAGGCAGTGGTTCTTAAAACTTTTTTGACCTACGGCACACTAACAATCTGTAATTTTTTACGCACATTTGGTAGCCTAAAACGGCAATAGTTGTTCAAATAAATTAATTTTAAGATTATATTGCTAATTTGTTATGGATGTGGCTGCATTTGAGAAAAATGCGATTAAAACAAAAAATACGATTAAAACCTAGTATTGCGAGTCAAATTCACATTTCGTCATTCATCCTTAAACGTTTTTGCTTTTAATTTATGTCTCAGCTGAAAATATATATTTGTAATTCATAAAGATTGGATTGGAAAGATTGTTTAGATAGCTTATTTGCTGATCATTGTATTCAGACCAGACAGCAATCCAAAATTTATTCAAGTTCTTTTGAGAAGATTTCGATGAAGGAAAGAAGATCATTTTGTAAATCAATAAGCTGCTTTTGTTTTTTGACAGATTGATTGCTTTCTTCATTAACTCCGTAAAAATTAATAACCAACTTATGATGGTTACAGCTGATTACAGTTAATTCTGGAATAGGCCAATCAATGTGTTCAAAATTTCTGATTTTTCTTTAGTAAAAAAATTATTTAACAACGAAAAACCAATTAAATTTTTTTTGTATAAGTATCATGAGGCATTTTGGATAGTACTAGAATTCCTTGTGTATTCCTTGCGCGGCAAAGCCGGGAATCATTTCTAGCTGCTTGTAATCGAGTTGTTGTCAGGCTCGCGTGGTCTAGTGGTGTTGTCTCCTGCGTGGAGGACAGCGTAACTCGAGTCTGGTGCTTCTCATTTTTACGCAGTTTGGTTTCTAGTAAATTTTTTTTTGAAATTTGTTACTTTACTTTTGTTATTGCCGCTGTATTATATTTTCTCATGGTCTATGGAGAATTGTAACCGTTTAGCTTATCAAATAAAGAAGTATAAAACAAGATTTTTAGCCACCTAAGTTCATCTAGAAAATTAGTTTCTATAAGCACGAAAAAAAATCGAGCTTTCAACTAAACCAAGCGTTGTGATTTCTTTTATATCGAAAGCCCGACAGCTTAAAAAGTTTGACCCCACCAGCACAATTTACTATAGCTACAATCTTTAATTTTTTTAATTTTTTCCAGAAAAAAAATTATTACGATTAATTATCTACATCTATATGATATTAACCAGCCTCTAGTCGGTCTTGTAAGGTGTCTTCATATTTACTGTAACACTTAAAATTTTATTTAACTAGAAGTAAAATCAATAAAAAATAGGCGCAAAACGCTATTATCACTGCAGGTTTTAAGAAATTAAGCAAAAGTCAAAAATTTAAATGAATCAATAGACTTATATGTTCATTGAAAAGTTTCGCAGCTCAGTTGGAAATCTTTCGCAGCACACAGTTTGAGAATCACTCCTTTTGGTTCACTACTCAGTTTAAATAAGCAATCCAAATACAATTAGCATAACCGATTTCCGTTTAATTGTGCGCGCTTGGCTAAAAGTCAAGCCATTACTTTTACGTAATTGAGTTCAGGCACTGTCGCACTTCTAGCTTGCGAGCTTGCCAACTGTTGCGTCATAGTTAACATTGGGACTCAACTAATCGGTCACATTGCTGTCTTATGCAAATTAAAGATAATACTGTAGAACAACACAGAAAAAAGTTTTATAAATGTTTTTTAATCGCACTGTTACGCACAGTTTTTACTTGCAATTTTTTTACTGCAACTTTTACCAAGTTCTCGCAACTAGGTAAAAGTTGCGAGTACTTGGTTAAAGTTGCAGTAAAAAATTGCAAGTAAAAGCAAAAAAAGTTGCAAAAAGAAGCAATGCAAAATTTCTGAAAACAGCTTAAATCCTTAAAACATTGTACTATATAATTTCGTGTTTAGGAAAGTATAAAAAATTGCAAAAACTCGCCCTACTGATCACATTTAAAAATCAACGTACTCTAAATGTTTGAACTTTAGATATTTCATTGTTTAATTTCGTTTACTGTAATTGTAAATTTAATAGTTTAATCAATAACAATTCTTACGCAAAGATTTTATTTCTTTTTAAATCAATGCTAAAAAACTATTTCAACGTTAATGCTAAAAAAATAAATTATTGCTAAAAAACCAAGAAATGCACCAGCGTAATCCTAATTGTTAGCTGCATGAAAGATGGTGGTTTTATGTTGCCTGTAGAACATTTTCAAAGATTTTTTATCTTGTTTATATTTTATCAATTATCGTTTACTTTGCTAAGTTAAATTTTATTTATCAATGAGTAATTATGCCGATTTACCCTACCTATTCGCACGTAATGGGTGATGAGTTCTTTCTTTTCTGAAAAGTGACCAACATGTCAAAACACTAAAACAACTTTGATTAAGTTACAATAAACAATAAACAAATTAAGTTAAAAAGTTTACTTTTACCATTTCACATTATTCAGGTTCTAGAACATTCGAGCAAGAAATAGAATGCTACAACGTGCGAACATTACAAAAACTCGACAATGAATATTCTAATGGAACAGAAAATAAATTTTACGTTTGTCTTCAAAATAATTCTTGGCCACTTACATATAACAACTTAATCAGAAGATTGCCTTCAAACTATGAAGCAAAAAAAGAAAAAGATGTAACATATCTTCTTGATTATGTAAACTTGAATTTGTATGCTTTAACTTGTAATAATCAAAGTTGTAACGAAAATCAAACAAGTGTCTTTAAATGCTTGCAATTGAGACTTAATTCAAGTAATAATTCAACCTGTTTATTAACAAATAATCCCAGCTCATTCCCACTTCTTATTTTGCAAAGCAGAATGCCTATAAACTGGGACAAACTAAAACCTGAAATTCAACCGTGGTTTTTGGTCTTTGTGCTGGGATTAATGTGTTTGTTTGGTAACAGTATTGTTATTTTTCGACAAATATTCAATTCATTTAAACAAAAAAACTACCACAAAGAAAGTCAAATTTATAACTCTTTACTTTTAAGTTTGTCTTTAGCGGATTTTCTAATGGGAATTTATCTCGTAGTTATTTCATTTGAAATCAAACGAAAAACTTATGATACAAACATTTATTATACGGAATATAGACTTTGCAATGCTCTTGGAGTTTTAAACTTTTTATCAAGTCAAGTTTCGATCTCAACAATTCTTTTAGTTAGCTGCTATCGCTTGTATAGTGTTGTTTGTCCTTTTAAAAAAGTAAAATTGAGAATTGCTTTTTATCTAATTGCATTAACATGGATATTGTGGATATTAGTTGCTGTGTTACCAGTCATTGACATAGAACCATTTAAAACGTTTTTTAACATTGGAATTAGGTATAATCAACTGTCTTCACAAAAACATTTATTTTTTTTTTCTTACCGGAATCTATTTGAAACAATTAAAGATCAAATGGGAAGTGACAGCTTTTTAAAGTTTATTTTTGACGCAATTAGCAATGATTCATCAAACACAGTTATAGAAAAAGCAATTAAAAGTTTTAATTTGATAAATTATCAGAACACAACTTTGAGTCCTTTTGGTTTTTACAACAAGCAATTTTATTGCACGGCGAGTACGATCGTAGACAATATTTATGTAAAATCAAACTATTTTACATTAATTTTTTTGTTGTTTAATTTAATTTTGTCGTTTGTGGTAATTGCCGCTTACATTGCAATTCATTTAAGTATTAATGATTGTCAATCTAAAATTCTTTATTTTTTATCAAAAAGAAAGAATTCTAATCAAGAGTCTGTTAATCGTTTTCATCAAAGAAAGGCGGAAAGCGAAAAGGTTTTTTACACTATTACAATAATTGTAATTACTGATGCGCTGTTTTGGTTTGTAATATGCATAGCATCTTTAAGCAAATGGAATATGCATGATTTCAGTAAAGTAGAATCTTTCGATTGGTATATAAATGACCGACGGATATTTCAATCAGTGATGTTTTATTTAATCTCTCTTAATAGCATAATTAATCCATTCATTTATTTCAATCGATTTTGGTATTCTGTGATTAAAAAATTGAAAATTTGACGTTGAGCAATTTTGCCATAAACCTTGATCATAAATTTTGCTTTTTTTTGGGGATATATTTACTGATAAAATGATGAAGCACATTCAGAAACAAATGAATCGAATAACTTGTTTGATTTTCAGTTTTTGATATTTTTCTATTCTATTTGAAATTTTAGAAGGTTGAGTTGACAATAAAGGAATAAAAAATTTTTTTATAACATATTAAACTTTAAAGTACGTGTCTCAATTGATTTTCAATTCGCTCAGAATTCGTATCTAAAATTTCTGCCTGATTCATAAATAAACAACTAAATAATCAAATAAAATCATTTAATGCTTTATAATATTTTTTTATTTGAAATAACAGTTAAAAACTTCAAAAAGTTATGAATCATAAAAATAAACAATAAATTTAACTATTTACACTCTGAGGGATCTTTTTTGTTAACTGAATTTTTTTTAAATGCTGTTTCTATACCCGTATATTCCCGAAATGGAAACGAATTTGTCTATCAAATGCAAAAATCAATCGAGACTAAATATTAGTTTAAGATTTTCAGAGATTTTCCGCCTGCTGCACAAGCTCATACTTAGCCATTAAATTTATTTCATTGTAAAATTGAATTTTCTCGACTGGAAAAACTAAGGAAAATCGTTTTAATCCAAAATAATCCAAGAAATCCAAAATAGGAGTCATATTATAAAAAAAAAAAATTTTGATTGTCATTATTTTCGTGTTATTGTTATCGTGAATTAGAGACAATTATTGACAGGTGTTGAGTTTTGAACTCGACAATCGTTCAGATCAATTCAATTTATTACTCGTTCAAGCGCGCTTTTCAATTTACGTTAATTGTTGTCATGACTGTTATTCAAACGGGTTTTCAGAAAGACGTTTTCAGTTCTTACAGAGATGTGGTATTATTTTGTGTATTGTAATGTTTTATATTTCTAATGTGTTATATTTTAGATGTCAATAAAATAGGCTTTTAAAGCCTTGATAAAGGTTAAATGCTAGATGAATTGAGTTAATATATTGCAACAGGGTCTGTTTAATCAGACAAACATGGTGATGTTATGTACTTTTTTTAACATTTCAATAAATATAACTTATGCTTAATGTTTTAGTTTAATCTGTTTGTCACATTTCATTCTTAATTCTGACTCTAAATTTATAAACTTATATTTTTGAATCATTTAGATAAGTACAGTATGACTGTAGCAAGGATAAATAGAACGCCGGGGTTGCTTACTTAAATTAGCCGCTGACCAACAGTGGTGCTAAGCAAAAAGTAACATTTTGTACATTTTTTTCTAATGTAAATGGCGTTGAAGCACAAAAACAAAATTCATCATGAAAGTGGAGCCTACTGCTTGGTTAACCAGGTTCCATATGCCTTGGTTCAATTCCTGGGTTGCCTGCAATGAACGCAGCTAGTTTTTAAAGAAAATATATGAATTTCTTCACGTTTATGGTAATTTTTCGCACTACTACTTTTATGTTTACTATAAAGTATCAACAATCTAAGTAATATTTTAATTAACAACATTTTTTCAGTATTCTACGATAATTAATACAACACAAGTGAAGTTTTAATGATATCGACATACACCAGTGCAAGGGTCACCAACACGGTACCCGTGAGCATCAAGTCGCCTGCGAGGACCACATGAGTGTTCCCGCGGGCTCGTTATAAAAATAGCATAATTCCTAAGTGAGCTGAGTCCAAAATATATTTTTTTTTGCTGATATTTTTTAATTACACTTGTACCCAAAAAGTAGCCCTTGATTCAAAAAGGTTAGTGACCCCTGCACTAGTGCATGGGTGTAGATTTAGAGGAAGGTTTCTAACACCGCGACTCATTTTTGCTGGAGATTCGTCACATTTATTCACTCGTTTTAGTTCGTTTTTTGCAAAGCAGTTAAAAAGGGATTGCAATATTGCCTTAAAATTGCAATGTCCTTTATTGCAAGTTTGATTCAGCAGAAATTCCTGCTGGTCAGCATTCTGTTTCACTACTTCTTTGAGCACAGAAACAAATGCTACTCGTTGATTGTTCAAACAAAGGAATTATTTTCGAATAGTGTCATTGCTGCGCAGCTTCGAATAGATCTGCACTCCCAAAGCTTTGGAGCAGAAAAACCATCACGGTCTGCCATGGCTAGTAACAAGTCTTTTACCTCGGAAACATCACCTAAAGAAGGGATGTTTTCTGGATCAATCAGCAGTACACTTTTTTGAGTCTGTTCGAATAAAAACAATTCAAGCAAGTAAAATAAAACACTTAGCATTGCAAGAAATATATACGTAAAAAAAATTTCATACCTTTAACATAAATCAATATCAACAAATGCAATTAAATAAATACCGGTACGGAAATGTGTAATAATTAAAAACAACTAAAGAATAGCGTGCGATTAGGTTCTTTTTGCTAGTTTTTTTTAAACCAAAACTTTTATGTATTTTTATACTTTTTTCAACTCTGAGAAAACCACTCTCTTCATCATATACAATCTCGTAAAAAATTATGTAATCATTTGTCTTTTGGCAGTTGCATCCGGATGGTGCATAATCGGCATTTAAATTACCAAAAGTATTGATTTAGTCACGTTTTGCAAACTCTTCAATATTGTCAATTTTTAGCATCCTCACTTTTGGTAGTTTTGGTGAAGTTGATGGAGTTTGTAATGTTGAAGAACACTTTAAAGTTTTTGGAGCATGTATAGTTGGAAAAGGTTCCAACTCCCACTTTAAGGTATTTTTCTTCCAAAAATTTATGAAGTCATCTTCAAACAGCACAAACAACAATTCTACTGGACCTGATGGCATAAACATCAGACACCTCAAACACCTAGGGTCACTGCCATCAGATACCTCACAAACATGTACAACATTGCCCTAAACACTAACACAATACCCCATCTTTAGAAACGTGCCACAATCATCCCTATTCCAAAACCAAACAAAGACCAAAACATTGGCATAAACTACTGAGCCATATTCCTTCTATTACCTATTGCCAAAACACTAGAGAAAACACTATTATTATACATTATAGAAAACATTCCAGCAATTTCTCATCAACATGGATTCAAATATAAACACTCAACACACACTGCTTTGCACAACATCTGCCACCAAATCACAAAAGGTTTTAATAACCCAAGGCCTCTATGAGCAGGGCGTTTAATACAGTAAACATATACAAACTCACACTAACAAACACTCCTAACATCATCATCAAGTTCATAGCAAACTACATAAAAGGACGACAAGCATGCACTCAATACAATGGCACACTCTCAAAACTCAAATGAATCAACAATGGAGCACCACAAGGTGGAGTTCTGTCTCCAACATTATTCAACATTTACACCTCTGACATTCCACTTCCCCAAAAGATGTTCAAATCACAACATATGCTGATGACATAACAATCACTACATCTCACACCAAACACCGCAAGGCCCAACAACTGATTCAATGATATCTCCACAAAATATATGAATGGGCCACCACTAATAATCTTCATATAAGCTAAACACAGACAAAACTACCACCACACTTTTTACACCAGACCTAGCTGAATATAGCACAACTCTATCACTTAAATTAAACAATCAAACATTATCAACAACAAAACACCCAAAAATTCTTGGAATCACTCTTGACCCAAAACTAACATTTTCACAACATATAAATGTCACCATCACTAAAGCAAAACAAACGCTTAACATTCTGAAAGCACTCACTTCTACCAAATGAGGTAAAAAAGGAATTAGTTGTCTCCACATTCAAAGCTATCATTCGCCCCATTTTGGAATATGCAAACACCATATGGACCCCTATCATATCAAACACTAACATCAAGAAACTGCAAACCATTCAAAATACAGCTTTGTGAATTACTGGCTGTACACGAGATACAAACACTCAACATCTATACAACGAAACCAAAGTCCTTTTAATGGACATCCATCTCAAACTTCATGCTACTTAACTTAAAAAACTGAATCAAACACAAACACATCCTTTACATGATCTTAATGCATACTTAAATCTTCCCAGAAATAGGAAAGCCACAATCTTTCATAACAATGAGCACACTAACATGATTATCTTAAAACCAGACATAGCACCTGAGGAATGTAGAGAAAACTTCAAACACATTCACATTACCATCACCTCACAATACTTTAGTTCTAGAAAAAACAACAAAGTTACTAACAACACACGCTATGACATTCATTAATCAGAACAAATATTATCACGTCATATGCATACAAAACTGCCACAGCTCAGAGCTAACAAATCACCACTTTCGCAAAGTTACCTACTCACAGTGAACCCTGAAACTTACACGCCACAAAGCCCACTATGCTTGTCTCACGCACATGACACTAATCACCTCTTTAACTGAAGTCAACTACCAACATAACACAATACCACTAGTTTGCGTAAAAAGCCTTTAGAAGCAGCAGAGGTAATCGAAGAGTGGGAATCTAAATTGGCTTCTTTGAGAGATTAAGGGATGGCTACTCCAAGATATTCTTTGAGGAGGGGTAACAACAACAACATGAAACCATCTTTAAAGTGTTTAATGCACATGACAGAGCTTTTTGAAGGCGTCCAATTACCTCGATTTACAAATAAAATCCATTTTTTCATTAACTGTGGTCGTTTAATTGGAAATTCAAAACTTGATACTTTTTCTTTATTTATTTTATATCCTGAAGTACAACCATATAGTACACATTTATTTACCATATCATTTTTAAACTACTGCATGTACTATTAGATCTAGGAAGATTGAATAGAATGACGATTAAATAAGTAATTTCTCTAATCTTTCAGAATGACAAAATATTCTGGTAGCCAACATAGAATATGTAAAATTTTAAAGTTATTGTGTTAATGTCGCCACTCCTAAAGAAGAAAGCAGTAATTAACCAGAAACTAATATAAATACAAATGGAGTTCAATACTTATACATGTTAGAGTAAATTAGTTTCTAACATCTTGATTGCCCGGCTACAATCACAACTTTTACTCGGTATCGACTTTATACTCTTCCACAATAAGCTACATTCTTAGTTTTATTTATAACAATTAGTCTAGTCTAAACTACACTGTTTTTATATCTGGGTTTTATCTTGTTAAATTGCATATTAATTTACTTTTATACAGTCACAACAATGTTTGACCATCAACCTATCAAGGCATTTTACTTTATTTTATTCTTTTCTTGGTCATTCGCTTTAACTTAATATTAATTCCCAAACAAACTTTTACGCCTGCCTTTACGATTATAACGATTTAAAAGTGATAAATGTTGAGTTAGCTGTGTACACTACATAAGCTTCATTGTGACGTCACACCACCCGCAAGCTTTATCGATAAATTCGTTTTTGTTGATCAGTTGAAATATAGCTTTTGCTCAAGCCAGACGAAATCATTACAATCGCATCGGCCTGGTAATTTTTTCGCTCCAATGTAACATATCCGGCCGTATTCTTAAGTAGGCCGTGTATAAAACCATGTCTGCAAATTAAGTGAGAAGCGAGTGCAATTATTGCCTTTATTGATTAAATGCAAGCAATAAAAATTTCACTTGTCAACCCAGATTGTCCTGCAACCTTCCATGTTCAAATATTGCATTTTGCAAAAACTGCATAGTGCAATTGTACGTTCCATCTTCAATCAAAGCCAGCGGTGTGCACATCTTATCATTTTTTCTGAAGCCTGAAACGAATGCCAAATATTAATGTTTAAAACATGCGAATAACAGTAGTACGAGTGGTACCGTGCTTTTATCTGCGGATAAGCTTAATTTTCAAGACATGTAATGGCTAAGAAATATGCAGTATGTAATGACAGACAGACAGACAGACACACAAAATTTATTTTGCCCAAAACCATATAACAATAACAAGGAAATATAACGCAAAAAAAAAGGGCAAGAAAGCACCGAACAACCCTAAGGTTTACTAGTCAAGATGCTTCCCGAGTAAATTACAATTACCAATAACAATTGTGTTAGTGCGATTAATAGAAAAAAAATAACAGCAAAAATAAAAAGAAGAAATTTTTGACGAAACAAAAGTTTATAAAACAACAGCGAAAAAAAAAAATTTCAATCTCACTTGATTATGCATATTAACATCAAGTTACGCCAAAGCATTTTTTATTTTTATTTATGTAAAAGTACAAAACTGGGGTTACATTGTAGCTATAGCAAAAGACTATTTATATTTAATATGATTTACAAAACAAAGTAATCTATTCAATTACATAACATATGCTAAAATGTTGGGAGATAATATAAATTTGAAAACTTAATATTGATCAATAAAACTTTTTTTTAATTGTTTTTTAAATGCATTCCAATGTAAGTTTTTCAACTCTGGTTTTAGTTTTGACCAAATTTTTGTACCTTTGTACGACATTGAGTTTTGAGTACATGTTTTTGACATTCTCGGTAAAAAAAACGTAGAGTGGAATACTTGTCTTTATTGTAAGAGTGAATTTCTGTAATTTTTTTAAAAAAAACTGTTAAAAATTTTTGGTGTTTTTTTATTATAATATAGATACATGAATTTTCCCAGTTCTACTTTATATAGATCTTCTAATTTTAGTAAGTTTAGTTTTTTATAAAGACTTGACATGGGAGTGTACAAGTTACTTGAGCTTAAAGCTCTAATTATACGATTAATTCTTACATTCACTTCAGATAAATATGTTTTAAATGTTGCACCCCAAACTATTATTCCATATTGTAATTTACTATTTATTAAGCTATGATACAATAATTTCATAGTGTCCATATTGGTATATAATTTTAACTTATAAAATAGTCCTGTGTAACGAGCTAGGTGGAAAGATAAACTTTTAACGTGTGGTATCCAGTTTAAATTTTGATCGATGAAAAGTCCCAGATATTTGACTTTTGGGGATCTTGTTAGCGTAATATCATTAATTTTAATTTCAAAAGTACTTTTGATTGTTCTGGAAGGTTGTTTGTGTATTAATAGAAAAGTTGATTTTGAAAAGTTTAAAGATAGTTTGTTTTTTCTCAACCAAAAATCAATATTTTTTAATTTGATATTAATTCGATTTTGCAATGACGTTAAATTCAAGTCGGACATCATTAAATATGTATCATCAGCGTACAAGGTTGTATTCATTTGAGAAGCAAGTGGTAAATCGTTTATATATAAAAGAAATAATAATGGACCTAGACAGGATCCTTGTGGTACTCCACAATTAGTCTCTAGTTCATCGGAGAAATTGTTTGAAATTTTTGTATATTGCCGTCTATTAGTCAAATAACTTTTAATTAGATTAAGAGATTTTCCTCGTATACCAAAATAATTTTTTAGTTTGCAAAGCAAAATGTGGTGATCAACTGTGTCAAAAGCTTTAGATAAATCCAAAAAAATACAACAGCTATAAAGACCTTTATCAACATTTTTGATTAAATTATCATATATATAAGTTACAGCATGAATGGTAGAAGAATTTTGTCGAAAACCAAATTGATGATCAATCAGTAAATTATATTTTTCAATAAAATCTATAATTCTATTGTAAATAATTTTTTCAAAAATTTTGTCAAACTGTGAAAGCAAAGAAATTGGTCGGTAGTTTGATACATTTGTTGCACTTCCCTTTTTAAATATAGGGATTACCTCAGCAATCTTTAAACATTTGGGAAATTCACCTTCAAGTAAACATTGATTAAACAATTTGCTGAGAATGGGTGCTATTATAACACCGCTTATTTTGATAAAATAGGTCTCAATATCTTTACTTCGTATTGCTTTTTTATTAATTAATGAGGTTATTACATTTGCTATTTCTACTGGGGTTGTAGGAGACATAAAAAGAGAATTTTTAGAATAGGTAGAAGGTGGCGGTTTATATGTTGAGTGAATTGGTGGAATAGCTTTAGCCATGTTTTTTCCAATGTCTACAAAATATTTGTTTAGTAATTGTGCAACATCTTTTGGTTCTTCAACAAAATCACCGTTTTCTTTCATTAACCTGTTTATGGTTATGTTCCTTTTAGGTTTCAAATCAGCCAGCTCATAAATTGCATCCCAGATTTTTGCTGGATTATTTTTATTACTTGAAAAGTATTTATTATAGTACATTTGTTTAGCGCCTTAAATTGTTCTATTCAATGCGTTGCGGTAAGCTTTATATTTGTGAAAAGATTGTTGATTAAAATTTTTATGCAAGTCTTTAAACATATTGTTTTTCTTCTTAATTGATTTAGGTAGAGTTTTGTTTAGCCAAGGTTTAACCTTTAATTTCTTTTCTTTTTTAGTACATTTTCTTAGGGGTGCATGAGTATTAACAATGTCAGCAAATATATTAAGAAAATTTTCAAAGCTCTCATCTACACTAAAATCTTCAAAACTAGTTTTGTTCAGTTTTAAATTAAGATCATCGAGAAACAAATCCAGTTGAAAACATTTCATATCTCGTTTAAAAAAATTTGGGTATATTTTAGGAGTTTTGTCTTTTGTTTTCGGTATTAAGGCAAATGTGGGCAAATGGTCCGCTAGCTCCAGCCTAGCAGTTCCACCATTGACATTGATATGTTCACTGTTAACGTATATATGATCAAGAAGGGTTTCTGCATGGATTTATTTACTTTTAATCGTCATTAAAACCAGACCATAACAAGTTTTAATTTGTGATTTCAAATATGGTCTGATACATACGGTATATATGGTGTGAAAAATGTACATTGAAAAAGTTTTTTTCTGACCGGTTGACAAAACCGAAAGTAGAACAGTACGGATTCTTATAAAAAAAAAAAGCAAAACTACCGCTATTGTGAAAACTTAAGGTGATGGTGAAAAGTGAACAGAAATTACCCATAAAAACCTTGGCATATTTAAAAAAAAAGTGACTGAAGGTAATATACTAATAAAGCATCTTCAAATATCATTTATATTTAGAATACAATTCACTGTATATACTAAATATTGCTACCCTTCGATGGAGATTTCAATGATATCACCTTCCATAACTTATTGATAAAAGAAATAAAGTTTCCGGCGACAGCATAGTTTGGGTAATTGCTGCTGTAGTAGCTCAGAGCTCGTGTTGTGGACTCACTAAAGACATCTAATAATAATAATTTGAGCAAATGTTAGTCAAACCTCTAGTCACTCATTAAAATATTTTATCTAGAGTTACCATTGCTGCAACATTTTCTGCTCATGTAGAGTGCTTCCAAGGCAGCAAGTTAGAGAAATAAGCTCCGCCAAAATGTTACATGCTTTGGCGAAATGTAACTAGTATAATCTATATCGAAATATTTGGCTTGAACTTGAATACAACTATAACCAGTGTTGTGCGCGTCAACAGAAAATCTTGACGGCATTAGCGTCAGCGTCACCTCTTTAAATTCTTAGCGTTATCGGCGTCATTTACGTCGATAACGCTCAAAAATGTTAGCGGCGTCAGCGTCAGCGTCAAGATTAGCGTCAATCTCACAAATTAAAATACTGTCACGAAAAAATCATTGATTATGTAGTAGGGCAGAAAATTAGGAATTTCTGAATTGTCATAAAATGCTTTAATTTCAAAACAAACGCGTCACAAAATGATTGTTACACTTGTTTTATTCATTTATTTACTTCAAGTTTAGAGCCCATACGAACAATGGCACACAAAACATTAACAGCAACTAAGCACAACAGTAAAAGAAAAAAATTTGCATTGAAGTAAACACTACTTCACGGATCTGCAGCACAATATGGGCTAAATAATTTAGATACACAGCAGATTTTTATAAAAGCCATAAAAAAGGGATTTATAAAGAACATCTAAGTTTACAAGACTATCAATAAAACTAATATTTGACTGAAAACAACAATTTATGAAAGTGGACGTATACTTTTTCCTAAAATAGCATCAAAAAGTAATAATATTATGATAGACCTGAAATTCTCGTGCACTGATAAAGCATGGGGTATAATGTAAATAACCTTAGTGACCATCGGTGGTCAAATTTTTTGTTAATCAAACCAAAGGCCAGATTAACTAGCAGTAATGCAAAAATCCGTGGAATATCAGACCTATTTATTTTCTCGTAAAAACAATAGCATTGCAAAATGCTTGTCGGTCAAGCGGCTTCTCTTTGGTTTTACAACATCTATTCCAGTTGATAAAAGACGCTCAACAGCTGCACTACAAGGAATTGGAGTGTTAAATTTGATATATAAGTCTTTAATTGTATCGTTTGAGAAAACGCTCAAATCAAAGTGCTTTAATGGTGAGCTTTCACGTAGAAATTGTTCTGTTTGATTCACTCCTGATTTTTTATCAGGAAATTCTAATAAAGTGCTCATAAATTCGTCCTCTAAATCTTTGGTTTCAATCTGGTGTCCTGCTTCGTTGTTTTCAAATTCTTCTGGTTCGCTCTCCTTTATTCTGTTAATTAAGTATTCCTTTATTCGGTAGCGAAGTCTTTCCGCATGAACACCAGAAAGCCAGTCGACCGATGGTGCAAGTTTATACCGAGGATGCGTCGCGCTGACAAGGACGCACTCAAAGTCCTCGAAAAGATGATGAAACCTGAAATAGCAAATTTCTAAATAAATGCTTTTCACAAAAATATTGCTTTTTCAAGTCAGGAAACTTAAAGCTGTCGAAATAAGATTATTTAAATTTTATAATGTCTAAGTTTTTAACGATCTCGAACATATTAAATCAAAAAAATAAACGTAGTTTAGTTACCTTGATTCAACTTCTTGAATGAAACAATCAAGTAAAGGCAGGTAGTAATTGAGATCATCGTTGCGCTTGGATTTCAATTTTACTAATACGCCAGCCAGCGTAGGTAGTAATCGGCCCATATACGCTTTTTCTTCCCCTTGAAAAATATTCAAACTCATGGCTATAGGACTCATTATGCTTTTATATTCTTCAAAAAAACTTCATGTCCACTGCAAACAAAATTTTGTTTAGCCTAAAGACTAATTATAATTCAATGTTTCTTTATTGAACAAGTCATCGAGAACTATAGCAAAGATATTTGTCAAGTTTTTTCGTTTAAGAGGTTATAATTAAAGTAAGTCAAATAATTCTATATGATCTTTAAATACAATTAATGATATTTGTAACAAAAAAATTTCTTTTTAATGTTTAATGATTTATATCATTTTTTTCAGGATTTTATTTATGTGATTCAGATATATAAAGTGTATGCGCAAAGACGCTATGTCTAATCAATAGAATATACTGGCTTGCATTGAAAAACAAAACAAAATAAGCTATTTTTTCCAATTGAAACATTCTATCTTTTTGTTTAAATATAATTACAAAAAATATATATAATATTCATATAAAATTTTTTCTAAAATTAAAAGTTGATAGATGGTTGATTTTAAAAAGCGGGAAAAAACTTAAGAAAATTATTTTTGTATCTGGCTCGTCAAACATCTATGGCTTGACTATTGAGTCCTCAAGAAAACTCAAAGAGACCTCAAGAGAAATTCTTCAATTACAAAGCAGCAATTTCTTTTAAAGGCTTACAAAAACTTAGAATACTTTCAAAGTACTTTTGAATAACTTTGAAATACTTACACGACGTAAAACAACGAACTTCTAGTCTTTGACAGACATTTGAAAGACCTGTTTTATTGGTGCTGCAGTACACGCTGAGCAAACTTTTCACAACTATGTAAATAAATAAATCATTTAAAAAAGATATTAAATCCAATATGGCTGCTTTCAGTGCAATTTTATGGTGCAAAAAAAATAACCTCTCTACCGAAACTATATTTTCTTTCTTTGTAAACGCCTGGGTCTCTTAAAGTTTGATTGTACGGGTCACATCTCAACTGTCATTTCAAAAAGATCCATTGGCCATTTTTGTCCTTCATGCCGTCGCCTATGTCTATAGTGGCGAGTAAATTTACATTTTTTATATTATTTTTTATTTATTTTATCTCTATTTATTCTCCTAGCTCGCCAGACAACGGCGGAGGTGTTATGCTTAGGGCAAGCGATTACCTCGACCAGCTTTCGGAGATGCCGAGATATTGCTAAATCTACAACTATAAATTACTAATCATTAAACATTGTTTCTATAACAGGGGTTCCTAAATTGGGGTACATGTGCCCCTAGGGGTACATTTAGGCTTCTCAAGGGGTACATTATTATGTGACAGAATGTTTTTATTTAAGTTAAATTCCGTGTCCAGAAGAAATAATAGACTCAAATGTCTAAAATTTTCGAATCCGGTCGTTTGTAATTACGTCAAACAGGACAACTAAGAGAGAAGACTTTTTTTACAGATCACCGTGATTTTGGGTTTGAATGGGGAAATTTTCTGGCTGCTGTAAAGGGAAGACTTTTCTTTTTTTTTAGAGATTACCTTGATTTTCGGCATAAATTGGGAAAATTTGTATCTAATTCAAAATGAAGACCTTTTTTTTTCAGAAATCATCTTGATTTTGGGCATGAATAGGGGGAAAATTAATAGCTGATTCTAACTGAAAGCCTTTTTTTTAGAGAAACGTCACAAACTTTTGGGGGTACATACAAACCTGCTACAGTGTCCAAAGGGTACCGATGAACTAAAAGTTTGGGAAACCCTGTTCTATAAGATAGTTTAGTAGCTTTTTAGACAGGTTTATGATATTTTTTATTAAATTGAATACCAATTTTCAGAAACCCTCTGGAAGCCTAGTTGAAGGCTAAAACCTTTTGTCAATTCAGTCTCGCCTATCGCTAATTTAAAAAGCATTAAATTTAAGAAACACATTTTTATAAAGAGGTTACGCTGGGGTTACAAATAAAGAGACAATTTTTTGATTATGATCAGAAAAAAATTAAATTAACAAGCTATCAAATTTTGACAACAGCCAACACGTCAAAAAAATTTATTTGGTTATGTACGTGTATTTTCAGCAAACGTCCTTCTTACTATTGCGGCGAAATTGACTTGTTGCAATATGTGAAGTTGGGATGAAAATACGCGTACCTTGAATGAATACGGTTTTATATATTATATAGAATATATTAAAATTTATATTTATATAGAATATATTATATAGAATATTACATAGATTATATAGAATATATTAAATATATAGATTATATAGAATATATTAAAATTAACAGTATTTATATATTAAAATTATAAAACAGAAATACCGTAAATTCCGGCGTATACGTCGATGTGGCGTATAAGTCGAAGTCTATAAATTTGATCTAAAAATCCTGAGTTAAGTACCATGTTATGAAAAACGTCACCGTCGTATAAGTCGAGGATGGATTTTTAAACTTGAAGTCAAGTGTCAAATTTTTGACTTATACGCCGGAATTTACAATAAACACAACACACGAACACTTACTAACTGAAATACGCTTCATGATCTTCAAACAAGAATGACGTTTGCTTTTGATTTGAAAATGGCCCACGGGGGTCCGATTACTTATACTAAAATAACACGTGGAGAGAGGCGGGACGAGAAAGCAACTTTAAATGATGTCATTATCGGCAAGAATTACGTAATGCAATAAAAAATAAAGTAACTTTGGCTTTTGGTTTATAAAGTATTGGCGGAATAAAACTAACTTCTGATGATGTTATTGTCGAAAACAATTACGTAAGGGAAAAATAAAACAAGTTATGGTCTAAGACAGTGCTCTTCAACCTTTTTGTTATCGCGGAACCCTTGAAGCACTTTCACGTTTGTCATGGAACCCCATTAACAAAACGTTAAAAAAACACAAGTTACATGTAACAAAAAGCAAATGTTTTATTATTAGACACTTCAACAAACAAGCAGTTATTACAGAAGTTAAATAACAAGAAATTTAATGACGCGGTTGTTCTTGAATTTCTTTTACAATCTTCGTAAATCGTGGCTGCTCGTTGCTCAGTGCATTCCTCATACACATATCTACACTCTTCAAATAACTTCTGTTTTTGTTCTTAATAGTGGTTAAAACAAAAAATGCTGTTTCACACAAATAGGTATTAGGAAATTGACACAGAAGTTTCAGTGCTTCCTTTGCAATTGCTGTGCCCTCTTTGCACAGAAAAATCCAAAAATATTCCTTCCCATTTTTTTAAAGATTTCCTCCAAATTGATATCATTACAGATGTCCAGAAGTTCTTCTTGTTCTGACAAAGTAAAAATACGTAAAAGGATTAACTACCCACTTCAGCAAACGGAAAGCCTCAGATTCTTCTTCAGGAAAATACCGATTAAAATTTTTCTTTAATAGCTTCAAATGTTCCAACACCAATTCTTTTATTTCAGCTGTATCTTCAACTTCGGAGTCCTCGCTTAGAAATTCATTCAAAAACTGAAAAGGAGAAAAATCATTTTTTGACACTTTATTGGCCTAGTAGTCAATTTTTCTTTTAAAGGCATCAATTTTTCCAACTTGGGAAAATATATTTGAACTTTTCCCTTGAAGACTGGTGTTGAGTATGGACAACACATTGAATACTGAAGCCAAACAATTACGTAAGGCCACGAAAATAAAGCAGCTTTTGACTTAAAGACATTGGTGGAAAAATCAATTTTAGTTAAAAAATCTAACCTCGACTGAACGCGAGTCTGCATTGACACTTACTAAGGATAGCGCTGAATATCGGTTGAAGCCTACTATTGTGATCTTATACAGACTATATTGAAATTGCAATTAATATTTTTGTAGTTTTAATAGTATGAAAATTAATATACTGTGAAAATATTTATTTAGTAGCCTAGTCTGTTTGCTCTAAAATAAAATTAAAATTTATTTTTCTGATAGCAATTTTCTGTCTTCTGAGTCTCTGTTTAGCTAACATTTCCCATAGACCACAATTATGTGATTTTTAGTTTGATTGAATTTGCCAACTGAGCTGGGATTCGAACACTTTTAAGCATCACGCATATCTTTTTTTTTTTTGGTGCTCAAACAACATCCTGCGAAAACAAAGAAAGTTACTATTGTGCCCTTAATAAAAACAACTGCGCTTAAGTTCCTCTACTGCGCTTCTTTGATTTTGCGGCTTTTAATTAAGTTCCAGCGGGTGGATTTTCTAAAAACGTATAGAAAGCAAAGTTATGATCCTTGAGAACCTTTTTAACAATTGGAAGCAGCTGCATTTTCATAGCAAGAATTCGTGAGCACCCTTTTATAACTTTATAGTGTTTTTGCAAGTAGTTTATTTGACATGGTCGAAATCTGTCTGTTACATGCTGTAGCTTTCGTAACTTTTTTTCTTGAATGAAAATGCGCTATTGGAGTCAGCGATTGAAAAATTTTTATATATATTTTTACCTTGCAAAATATAATTGACGTTTAACGCTTGACGCAAAAAACAAGCAAAAAGTTGTCGGCGACACCTATTCCGTCAACCGAAAAATATCTTTACGGCGTTTGCGTCATCGTCAACAAAAAATTGTCGCCGATATTTGACACCGTCAAATTAACGCCGTCAACGCACAACACTGACTATAACTTACAGCTTTATGTTTCCATTCTGTTTATAGTACGTTGCACTCTTATCAAATTACAGAGAAAATGATGCTCTATCATATTCTTTGTGAATATAAATTGTACATACAATACTATTCAAACTAAATTAAGCATCATTGGAGCAGGCATAGTCTCAATTAAGCTCCTGTAAATTTGCTACTGGTACAATAAAATAAATCTTGCAAGGTTTATATGCGATATCATCAAACAAAACTATAAAGCACTTACATATGTCATACTGGGGTGATGTTTTTGCCAGGTTGCTGGGATTCAATGATGCTTTTTTTAGAGTATGTGCAACTTTCAAGGTTTTGTGCTCTTCTAAGGCATAAAGTTGCTTAATATGGGAAAACAGTCCCAAACATGATAAACCAAAAACTGTTTCAAAGCCAGAAGTCGGGATGTGCATTCGCCTCTTTGAAAGTAAGTTATTGAAAATATTTTTCAAATTTTGCGTAAAATTAAAAATAAGAAACAGAAGCTCTTCATTCCTTGTTGGATGGGGAATATATGGCTGCAAATTTCCTCCGCGGAGATCAATGAACATTTTTCTGCAAAAAAGCTGTATTGTGCAATATGCTATTCGTTGCTATACTTGATAACATTTTTGTTTATTTTGAGATGAGATTGATGCAGTAATAACTGCAATATATCCCTCATTAATATTAATAAATAATGGCACAGCATTTTAAAAATTGTAAGATAAAAATTTATTCAATTTTAAAAGATGAAAGCAAAAAAACAAGCAAGAGAGAATTGGTTAGCTAAGAATTTTGCAGTTATTGCACAGTTAAAATTACCTAAACAAATAGCATAAAAAAATTAACAAAAATTAATGGTGTATGCTTACTTGTTGCGTATATGATTGTCAACAGAGACTGCCACAACATATAAAATATCATGCAGAGCTTCCATAACCTTACCAAACCAGTATCTCAATCTAGCACAACATCTTTGAATTTGGAGCAGGTTGATTGACCATAAATATAAGGACAGTTTTGGCAGGTTCTCCCTCTTCGTTCAGCCCAACAAAAGTGCCGTTTGAAAACTCAATTCGCTTAGCTGTGTACAGACACTTGATCAATCATCAATGTGATTAATCGATCCTCTGTTTTCAATTGCGCAGTTCTTTGTTTAACGTAACTCATATCCAAAGAGCCTGCATCAACTAATAAACAGCAAGAATATGCTCTTAATCTGGAACTAGAAGGCAAAATGAACATTTCTCGAAAGTTTTTGAACAATGGACAACTTGTCAGCTGCCACAGAAATGCTATTGTAATTGTAGCAGTTGAGTATCGTCTGGCTTGTTTGGGTACATGCAGTAATTGCAATTGTTCAATCAAAAATCTGATTAAATCTATTTTAGATTAATCACTTAACTGACATTGAGTTGACAGGTATTGCTTAAGAGATCAAATAGCAAGTTCAAATTTAAATTGAATGTGATCAGTGCTATTATCACTGTTGCACAAAGCTAAGTAATTTTTCCAAAATGGCTACATTTCTGAACGAATGGCTAAAGCAAGTGATGCTTGACATTGACCCAACTCTCAGAACGCATCGAAGCATTGGTTAATGTACACATTTCGTGAGTCGATTATGAGAACTGCATTCTTTATATATGAAACAACTCCGCCATTAGGAAATAGAAGATAAAGACTTTTATCAAAATGTTTGCAGATTCTACATATAGAAGTTTTTGTTGCATATAAAGCATCCTTTAGCAACCCAATATACCTTGAAGATTAATTTATTTACTAAAATGCTTAAAAAAACTTTCAAGCTTCGAATATTGCCATCAATGCTTTTTCTAATAGAACAACACACTTTGAAGACTAGAAATTAAATAGATATCTTGAATAAAAGTAATAATCATAAAATTCAGATTGTTTTTGATTTTAAAGCGCTTTACTATAACTCAATAAAATTCCTCATACGTCTCAAGTTACTTGAGGTTATAAAATAGTTAGGCTATAAATGTTCAATGAGACAAACTTAAAACTAACAAAGATGCTTCATCAACATTAGTTGTGGGAACTAGAAAAAAGGTTAGTCGGCTGAAAATAAATCTCAAAACATCATACTCTCACGTTGTTTTACATCAGCTGGAGAAAGTTTTTTATTTTAAACTTTTATGTCTTGTGTCATATCAAGTTAATTTCAAAATTTTGTTGTTTTTTGCTTAGCAACTCCATCCATCTACGTACCTGTTTTGCAGGGATGTCTTTAATCTATTTTAAGTGAGGGCACTATAAATCAACACAAGAAAATTTAAATCAAGATAAAACTAACTATTGACGACAAATTCATGAAACTTGTTGACTTTTTCTAAAATTCATAATATCTTCTTAAGTTTTTAAAGTGAAGTCGAATATTGTTTAGTTTTAGTACAATAACATGTTTGTGACAAGTACCTCAAAGCTTTTCGGTATTTGAAAAAGTAAACTCTTGGGATTTTAAGCAGTCGTTTGGTTTTTAACACTTAAAAATTCGCTAAGACTGTTACAAAGAATAATTGCAATATGCCTGAATAATTAAAAGATGAAGGAGATAAAACGAAGTTATCGCATTTAGTCTTAATGGGTTAAAAGATGAAATTAAAAATCTTTAAAATTAAGTGCATTTTAATTGCCTAAAAAATAAAAGATCTGGGGGGAGAAATTTCTTATGGTTGGAAAGAATGTTGTAACCATCATCATAAATTTGGTTTTAAAAATTTGTGTAGTTACAAGCGTTAGAAATTTGGTAATTTGGTACTCCCCTCTGGCTGTTAGAGTCCACACAAAAGCCCCATTACGACAGGTTAAAGATTTAATATTTGCACGAGGCTTTTCAACAACTCACACAAAATAAATTGTCAACTTCAGAAGTAAACTAAAATCTTCGGTCAAATGCTCACTCAAAAGCTTTAAAAAAAACAAGTTTTGCCAATTAAGGACATAAAACGGAAACAAACTAATCAGACAGAGGAGCATAGTAAAAAAACTTGTATCATACGTAAAACTTGTTAGGAGTTAAATGAGCGCATTTAGATATTCAAGTTATTGCGGATAAAACAAATGCCCACGGACCTGCCGCGAATGATTTTTCAAAATTTTGTTGGATGACATCAGATGAGGTTACAAACCGCTCAAAATCCTATAGCATTTGTTGCGTTGCGCTTATTGGCCCAGATGGCAGGTGCTTTCTCGTAGCCTGGGCCGTGAGTTCGTTTGTTCATTGGTATTGAAGATGACAGACCAAAACCAAACCTGCCAAAACGGAAGAATATATCCATTCCGATGTTCAGCGGCAAACGTCCTCGTCAGGACGGGGCAATGCCTGGAAAAAATGCCTTTTTTAGGGCACATTGCCAACAAGTTCCGAAAACCCACGAACATCGAAGGCCTCACTGTAAGCAAGATGAACGTTCTTTATCACCTCGCTCTACAGTCTGAGGCACTCGTCATCCTACTGCAGGAGACCCACTGCACTGATACAGAGATGTTGGTATTTTCAAACTATCAACTAGCTGGGTCTTCTTTAAGCATGAAGCATGGCCTTGCCACGTTTGTCCACAAGCGACTAAGGTACACGCTTTTGGACCAATCTCCACCGACATCAGAGATCGAGTGGTTGTGTGTGGACGTTGATGATTATAAAATAGTCAACGTCTACAAACCACCACCAACGCAATTGCGATCCCAGGATCTCCCAATGTTTCTTCACCCATGTCTTTACGCTGGCGATTTCCGCTGTCGTCATGCTGACTGGGGTTACGATGGTAAGAGTCCGGACGGTGAGTGCTTGGCTGGCTGGGCCAGTATTAATTGTCTTGATCTCCTATATAATGCCAAGGACGCCGCCAGTTTTACTCCAGCCGCTGGAACACTGGCACCAATCCGGATCTATTTTTTGCTAGCTTAGGTCCAAACAGTCGCTTACCGGATAGACGTGTCCTTGACAAGTTCCCCAGGTCACAACATCAACCTTCGCTTATCACAGCACCAAGGTTTGCTCTGGCAGTACCAAGCATGCCTGTTAAGTGATGGAACTTCTGCAAGGCCAAAATGGAGTCACTACATTGCTTTGACGAATAAATTCCCAAAGACTTTGTTGCCGCCTGATTCACTTGATGTGGATGCAGCTTACCAGGATTTCAGGATCTCAGCTGGTTAGAAATGGAAAATACGAGGCTGTTGAACCCAAGTCTTCTCGACTTGTCTCTCAAGAAGTGTCTGACCTTTGGAGGGCCACAGCACTATACCGAGTAAATATCTCTGATATTTTTTCACAGAAAACGTTTACTATTGCTTTTCAACATTTAAAATCAGGTATAACTCCGGGTCTTGATTTCATCTGCCCAGAGCTTATAGTCCATGCTGCAGCTGCTTTGAAGTCCTGGTTACGTGACTTCATTTCTTCCTGTTTGTGCCGACTCAAAATTCCCAAGATCTGGAGAAGAGCGCTTGTAGTCGCGATCCCAAAGCCAATGAAGCCCGTGGGAGACCCAAAGAGTTATTGACCGATATCTATGCTTTGTGTCCCCTACAAGATCCTTGAGAAGTTTATCTACGCCCGCGTTGAGCCATTAATCAATCTACTGCTCCCTAAAGAGCAGGCTGGGTTTCGACAAGGGAAGTCAACCGTAGATCAAGTTGTTCTGCTAACCCAGAACATCGAGGATTCTTTTGAGGCTAAAAAGAAGGCCAGTGCCGTATTTGTCAATCTGACAGCTGCTTATGACACTGTCTGGCACTGTGGTCTTACCTCAAAGCTGCTGAGACTACTTCCGGATAAGTACATGATCAGAATGATTATGGATCTTGTCCGAAATCGAAGTTTCATCCTTACTACCGGTGACAGCAAGCGAAGCAGGCTACGCCGTCTTAAAAACGGCGTTCCTTAGCGATCGGTCTTGGCTTCCCTCCTATTTAATATCTATACGTACGATCTTCCTTCCATGATTTCCAGAAAGTTTGCTTATGTTGATGATTTAGCATCGTTGCACTCTTCCAGAAACTGGAAGGACTTGGAGGATACTTTAAGCCAAGACATGTCTACACTTTTAGCGTATCTCCAGACTTGGAGGTTGAAGCTCAGTCACACTAAGACGGTGACGGCAGCCTTTCACTTAAATAACCGAGAGGCCAAACGTGAGCTAAAAGTCTACAACAACGATAGACTTTTACCGTTCTGTCCAACTCCTACTTATCTTGGGGTAAAACTGGACAGATTGCTTACGTTTCGCCACCATCTAGTGGCATTGCGCAAAAAACTATCCTCGCGCGTCACATTGCTGAGGCGACTCGTGGGCTCGGGATGGAGTGCTGGTGCTAAAACACTACGCATATAGCCACCTTATCTTTAGTCTACTCAACAGCTGAGTACTGCGCACCAGTATGGTGTAGCAGTGTTCACACTCGCCTCATTGACAGTGTCTTAAACGACGCCTTGCGTATAGTCACTGGATGCCTGCGTCCCACTCCATTGGACCACTTACCCATATTCTCAGGCATCCATCCAGTTGAGCTTTACCGAATGGGAGCGACACTCTCCTTGGCTCATCTTGGATATCCGGACCTGGATCGTATCTTATATGGTCATTTAAGTGGGCCCTCAGATACTCGCCAAGTGAGACTAAGATCCAGACGTCCGTTTGTGCCAGCTGCGCGGAATCTCTCGGACAACCTTGCCCGATTTGGCATCCGCGCTTCTGAATGGACAAATCACAAATGGAAAGTGGGAACTGTGAAAATGCTTCCAGGCTCCGTGTTTTACTGCAAATTGCTATTGTATTGGATGAATTAAATGCTGTTAGCAATGTACCAAGCCACAACCGTTTATTTTTTCATCCAAAACTGTCCAACATCATGGTTTTTGTAATCCCCAATGCATGTGATACTGCAATACAACGATATATCTCCGGTTTATGCAATGGCGCGCATTTGCAATGAGAGAAAGAAACGAAACCCCATTTGTCCATGCACAAAAGAAAACGCGAAACTACAGTTTGCAGGCAGAATGGGGCAACTGGTCGCAATCGACTGGGCGCACCCAACTAGTTAATTTAGCTGCGGCCAGTTGTCCTTAACCCGTCTGAAGGCGTTTAAGCATAATTCAAACTATTCTGAGCACGCTATTTTGAACGGGTAAGGTCAAGCGCTGATAGTGAAAGCACAAGGCCGGATGTACTTTCACAATACTCTGTGTTCGATTTATGATTCATGTACTGGATGCCTAATTGATGTACTAGTTTCGATATCTAATTGATTTCGATCTATAATTTATGTACTGACTCATGTACTGGATCTGTGATTTATGTATTGGATACAAAACGGATGCCTAATTCAGCAAGATTGTTCAAGTTTTTGTGCAGCAGGCACAAACAAGCGTTTAGTCCTTCGTGTTTATCGGCAGGCATTTGATAACCGATAAATAAATCATAATCAGGGTCAAGAGCAGTGCTCTGAAATTCGTGTGCTGCGGAAAAATGACAAACATACTTTTTGAAATAGAGATACAGTTGTGTTTCTCTGAAGTAGCAACCGAAAAACTTAAAAAATTCAATATACAGTAGGCCTACATCTTATTTTGTAAGATCAAGATCTGTTTTTTGTCTTTACTAAATTTTAAACGCTTTTCTTCATATGAAGATTTTTTAAGTGAACATGAAAACTCTCCACAAATAAACCGATAACTTTTTTTGATCAATTTTCACCCAGACTCGATTGTGCACGATATGCGCAAATTGGTAACTTCAGATGAAAAAAGTTATCACTATATTTTTAGAGTTTAAATTGAAATTTTCAAGTTTTTTTTAAAAAGAAAAAAGAAACTTCAGGTAACGGAAAGCTTTCAAAATTTAGCTCTTCACCTGGTCCAGCTGTGTGCTAATTTTTGAAATCTTTCAAAATGTGCCGCAGGTTAAAAAAGAAGCGGAGCACAGGTGTAGAGTACCACCTTCAGCCAAAACAAGAGTTGTTCCTAGTTGTAAAGCTCAGATGGCTGGAGGTTTGAAAAAACTGGTAAGTGGTCCGTTGAAGAGTTACCGAGGCATTCAGTGACTACGGGCAATGCGTCATTCAAAACACTATCTTTAAAACAAGTATTGCGAGAACAAACGAGACTCCAGTACTTGGCTGTTGAATAAACTAAAAATAAGAGAGTTGTATCCGATGTTTTGGCACCAGCACCCCCTCTGAGGCCGCAACTTACTTCAACAGCGGGCCACGCAAACAAAATTTTTTGTGCAATGCGAAACGGTGGTGACGAAACTTGAATGATTTGTCTAGTTTTACTTGAAGATAAATTGGAACTAAACATAATGATGAATGTTGGTTATTGTAAACTTGTAACTCACATTTTTTTTAAATCTAGAGATTGTGGAAAGCAGATTATCCATCTAGATGTTAAAAAAGTTGTGATTAATTTTGGAGGAACACTGTTTTTCTGACACCCGAAACTATTTTTCTTACTGTCGACGATAGAGTGAAACTTTAGTTGCAAACTAGTTTTATAATAATTCGAATTATGCATTTATCCAACAGAAATCTTAGCAGCTTGTAGTTAAAGCCAAGGTTGTATGAAATAACAGTGTTATATACAGCTGTTAGATTGACAATTGGCACTGGCCTTCTTCTTAGTCTCGAGAAAATTGTCGATGATTTGTATTAACAGAACAACTTGATACACGATTGACTTTTTGCATCAAAACCATCAATTAACTCGTTGCGGACGTAGGTAAGAGTTGACGTAAGCAGGAAAAGAGAAAGTTATGTAATTAAGAATTCAAAGCATCTTTAACATGGAATATGAGCTCTGTGCATATAAAATTAGGGCCCGGAGCTTTATCTGGTTTTACGTCGAAAAAGTCTTGTAAACAGCTCAGGTCATCCGTAACTAAGAATCTAAGTTTATTTTATTCAGAGGTTTTCAATTAGCGGGTCATTTTAAAACTACAAAGACGTCGAAATATAATGGGATAATCATATTAGACCAGGAGTCATATCCAATTTTTTTGGAATGACATTTTCAGTTTAAACATAAAATTAATTGCGAAAGGCAAATGAAGACCAAAAATGGCCTTTACGTTTACATAAAAAATTTTTTTCAAATTTCCAGAGTGCAGCTTTTTTGGTTTTCATTTAACTTTTGAAATAAATTTATCAAACAGTTTGCTATAAATAAGGATCGATTTTTTTAAACTTTGGCTTGAAAAATTTTTGGAGGAAAGAAGTCATTTGTGTAAATCTCAGACTTTAGAACTGTCATGTATGGAAATTCAATTGTCAAACGTCTTGTTTTTATTTTATGTTTTTTGCTTGTAAAAACCACATCCAAAAGATATAAACTTTTAACAAAACTTTTTCAAGCAAGTAACATTATACATAAAAAATACGTCGGATTTTTTATTGTAAGAAAAATTTCAACATAAAAACGGCCGGTTACTTCAAATGCAAAGTGAAATGCAATTATAGAAAATGAGGTGTTGTTTGATTTTCTGAAGGCGTCAGCATAAGAGCCGAAATGTGAACCATTTAATTTAATTTTTTTTTACGAATGAATAGCTGTAAGAAGGTTTAATAAAAAATGCTTAGTGTAAAGATTGAATTGTGTTCGCTTGGTTGGTATTCAAGCAGTTCAGCAGCAATTGTTTTATACAACAGAATGTATATGTGTAAAATGTTTTCAAGCAATTGCCAAAAGCTCAAAAAAATGCGATTTACATACAATAAGTTCTGCATCGCCTAAGGCATATTGAAGTCTGGCAAACGACATAATTCCCTTTGTCATGCAAAACCAATTCTTGGTAAAATTCATGTCACTTAGTAAAAGGGTGAAATTGAAATTTTTTTTTGCGGCGTATGACTCTTATTTTTTGCGGCGTATGACACATGTTTGCGGCGTATGACTCTTCTGGCATCGTGGCCTCACTTGGAAGCTGCTTCAGACTTCTTCCAGATAAGCACATGGTCAGAACAATTATTGAGCTTGTTTGAAAGCAAAGCTTCACCCTTACTACCGGTCACAACATGCAAAGCAAGCTTTATCCTTTGAAAATTGAAAAATCTGTTTTTCAAAAGATAAAGCTTGAAATTAAAAAAATTGAAAAATCTGTTTTGAAAAATAGAAAAATTGAAAACTCTGTTTTTCAAAGAATAAGGCTTAAAATTAAAAAAAGTAAAAAATCTGTTTTGAAGAATCTGTTGAAAAATTTATTAAAAGATTTGTTAAAAAATCTGTTTTGAAAAACAGAAAAATTGAAAACTTTGTTTTTTAAAGGATAAAGCTTGCTTTGTTTGTTGTGACCGGTAGTAAGGGTGAAACTTTGTACGCGTATCAGGTGGCACTAAAATGAATTATCGAAATTGATAAAATGCCACGTTCGATCGAATATGGAAGTGAATTATCAAGTATACTTAATAGTAAAGCAGCTAATATCATTGATATTATCCACAATACTACGCATATATTCAATCCCAATGAAATGAACGATTTTACGTTGTATGATAATGGACGGTAAACAACTTTAGAACTATCAATCACAGCAGCAACTAATGTGAATATAGAAACATGCAAGCTAAGCATTGTGAAAAACCCAATCGCGTCAATATAAAAATCATTTTTATATTGAATGGCTTCAATGGTGTTTAATCGGGGAAATTTGGAAATAATTAATAATGGAAACACTACGATTCCTGTAAAAAAATCCAAAATTTCCAGCAATATTCGATACACTGTTTGTTTGTTCATTAATTTTTTGTTAATACAGAAAATAATCAGAACCATAAGATTAGAAAGTGGTGTCGTCACAGCTAAGACAACAGATATTACGAAGTAATGATGTAGTTTGTTCGGCATCTGCAAAAGCAATGATTATTCATAACCGTTTATAATTTTTTTAAATAACAAGTTTAGTTTGACAAAGTTGTTTTTACATTCTATTAATTTTGAAGCAATAAAAGCTAATACTGTAGAATAAATAGATAAAGGTTTTCACATCAAGATTTTTAAATACACTCTGATACATTGCTAAATCACTTCAAAAAAAATAAAAATAAAAATAACACAAATGATATCAATATAATTGCATCATGTCAATGCTTCAGCACTAATTAGTGAAATAATAAAATTTTTTTGCAATTTTATTGTTAAATCCATTATGAAATTAAAGTATATTTATTATCTTTAAAGTAGCCTTTTAACAAAAAAAATTTTTGATAGGCCTACTTATTCTTTTCAAAAACATTATAGCGTCCACGTTTATAATCAAATTTAAACGAAATGGTCATAACTAGTAGTTTACTATAAAAACATTTTATTAACATTTATTAACACGTTAGCCGCGATATACAGTACATGCGGCGTGTTTACAGTGTAAACGACAGTTTACATTGTGATGTTTTTGCATAACTTAAAACATTATTTTTGTATTACTTGCAGTTTCAAATAAATGTATTTGTCGTCATAGTTGTATAAATTAGAACTTTTCCTATCAGGTTGAATAAGTTATATCATAGAATTTTTTAATTTAGAGCAGAAATATTGTTTTTTTAAAGTAGGTTTTTTGTAGGCGTGTACCATCTATGTACACATCGCGCGTCTGGAAAGTTCAACGTGAGCCTATATGGCGCACATCACGACCAACGTGTTAATACGAACATTGCAAAAAGTAATCTTAAACTCCAATTAACAAACATGTTTTAAGTAAAAATGTTCATTGTCTTTGAAAGATGATTGGATTTCTGTTAGAGAAGTTTGCTGTTGAATCCCAGACTAAAAACTGTTATGCGTAAAACAAAAATCGCAAGTTGAAAGGGAATATTATACTCACTTCTAATCTAATCTATTTCAACTGTAAACTCCTTCCAAGCACGATGTCGATTTTCTTGAACAAAGCAGGGATACAACGCAAGCCTACACATATTGGTTTGGGTTTTAAATAATCTTGTAAAGGGTAGCGCAACAAGCGCTATAGGATTTCGAGCGGTTTATGACCTCATCTGACGTCATCCAACAAAATTTTAAAAATATCATTCGCGGCAGGTCCGTGGACATTCGTTTTATCCGCAACAACTTGCATATCTAAATGCGTTCATTTAACTCGTAACAAGTTTTACGTACGATACAAGTTTTTTTTACTATGCTCCTCTGTCTGATTAGTTTGTTTCCTTTTTATATCCTTAATTGGCAAAACTTGTTTTTTTTAAAGCTTTTGAGTGAGCATTTGACCAAAAATTTTAGTTTACTTCTAGAGTAGACCATTTATTTTGGGCTAGTTATTGGAAAGCCTTGTGCAAATATTAAATCTTTAACCTGTTTTAACCGGGCTTTACAGCTAGAGGGGAGTGCCAAATTACACAAACTTTGAACACTTGTAATTAAAAAACTATAAGAACTACGAAAAGTAAATTTATATAGACGATTACAACATTTTTTCAAAGTTTTATTTTTTAGGCAATTTTTAATGCACTTATTCTTCAAGATTTTTAATTTTTTCTTTTAATCCATTAAGACTAAATGCGATAACTTCGTTTTTATCTTCTTTATCTTTTAATTATTCAGGCACATTGCAATTATTCTTACTAGCAGTCTTAGCGAATTTTTAAAACGACTGCTTAAAACTCCAAGATTTTACATTTTCAAAGTACCGAAAAGTTTTGAGGTACCTGTCACGAACATGTTGTTGTACTAAAACTAAACAATATTCGACTTCACTTTTATAACTTAACCCTATTCTCCTCAAGGCCGGGCATCTGAAGCCCGGCCTTTGTAAAAACGTTTCTAATTACTTTATTTTTTTGATAATAGTCTGGAATTTTTTTGATAATAGTTTGTAATTACTTTATTTTTTTTTATAATAATTTATTTTTTTTTGATAATTGCCATTCTTGACTTTTCCTAATTTGAATTGCTCAATAAGATGGTACTATTTTTAGGTGCCCCCGAACAAAGGTTAACGAAGAAAATGGACGTTTTTTAGCAAATTTATGAATTTTTGCTTGTTTTTGCAAGCAGAGCGAAAAATTTCAATTTCACCCTTTTACTAAGTGACATGAATTTTACCAAGAATTGGTTTTGCATGACAAAGGGAATTATGTCGTTTGCCAGACTTCAATATGCCTTAGGCGATGCAGAACTTATTGTATGTAAATCGCATTTTTTTGAGCTTTTGGCAATTGCTTGAAAACATTTTACACATATACATTCTGTTGTATAAAACAATTGCTGTTGAACTGCTTGAATACCAACCAAGCGAACACAATTCAATCTTTACACTAAGCATTTTTTATTAAACCTTCTTACAGCTATTCATTCGTAAAAAAAAATTAAATTAAATGGTTCACATTTCGGCTCTTATGCTGACGCCTTCAGAAAATCAAACAACACCTCATTTTCTATAATTGCATTTCACTTTGCATTTGAAGTAACCGGCCGTTTTTATGTTGAAATTTTTCTTACAATAAAAAATCCGACGTATTTTTTATGTATAATGTTACTTGCTTGAAAAAGTTTTGTTAAAAGTTTATATCTTTTGGATGTGGTTTTTACAAGCAAAAAACATAAAATAAAAACAAGACGTTTGACAATTGAATTTCCATACATGACAGTTCTAAAGTCTGAGATTTACACAAATGACTTCTTTCCTCCAAAAATTTTTCAAGCCAAAGTTTAAAAAAATCGATCCTTATTTATAGCAAACTGTTTGATAAATTTATTTCAAAAGTTAAATGAAAACCAAAAAAGCTGCACTCTGGAAATTTGAAAAAAATTTTTTATGTAAACGTAAAGGCCATTTTTGGTCTTCATTTGCCTTTCGCAATTAATTTTATGTTTAAACTGAAAATGTCATTCCAAAAAAATTGGATATGACTCCTGGTCTAATATGATTATCCCATTATATTTCGACGTCTTTGTAGTTTTAAAATGACCCGCTAATTGAAAACCTCTGAATAAAATAAACTTAGATTCTTAGTTACGGATGACCTGAGCTGTTTACAAGACTTTTTCGACGTAAAACCAGATAAAGCTCCGGGCCCTAATTTTATATGCACAGAGCTCATATTCCATGTTAAAGATGCTTTGAATTCTTAATTACATAACTTTCTCTTTTCCTGCTTACGTCAACTCTTACCTACGTCCGCAACGAGTTAATTGATGGTTTTGATGCAAAAAGTCAATCGTGTATCAAGTTGTTCTGTTAATACAAATCATCGACAATTTTCTCGAGACTAAGAAGAAGGCCAGTGCCAATTGTCAATCTAACAGCTGTATATAACACTGTTATTTCATACAACCTTGGCTTTAACTACAAGCTGCTAAGATTTCTGTTGGATAAATGCATAATTCGAATTATTATAAAACTAGTTTGCAACTAAAGTTTCACTCTATCGTCGACAGTAAGAAAAATAGTTTCGGGTGTCAGAAAAACAGTGTTCCTCCAAAATTAATCACAACTTTTTTAACATCTAGATGGATAATCTGCTTTCCACAATCTCTAGATTTAAAAAAAATGTGAGTTACAAGTTTACAATAACCAACATTCATCATTATGTTTAGTTCCAATTTATCTTCAAGTAAAACTAGACAAATCATTCAAGTTTCGTCACCACCGTTTCGCATTGCACAAAAAATTTTGTTTGCGTGGCCCGCTGTTGAAGTAAGTTGCGGCCTCAGAGGGGGTGCTGGTGCCAAAACATCGGATACAACTCTCTTATTTTTAGTTTATTCAACAGCCAAGTACTGGAGTCTCGTTTGTTCTCGCAATACTTGTTTTAAATATAGTGTTTTGAATGACGCATTGCCCGTAGTCACTGAATGCCTCGGTAACTCTTCAACGGACCACTTACCAGTTTTTTCAAACCTCCAGCCATCTGAGCTTTACAACTAGGAACAACTCTTGTTTTGGCTGAAGGTGGTACTCTACACCTGTGCTCCGCTTCTTTTTTAACCTGCGGCACATTTTGAAAGATTTCAAAAATTAGCACACAGCTGGACCAGGTGAAGAGCTAAATTTTGAAAGCTTTCCGTTACCTGAAGTTTCTTTTTTCTTTTTAAAAAAAACTTGAAAATTTCAATTTAAACTCTAAAAATATAGTGATAACTTTTTTCATCTGAAGTTACCAATTTGCGCATATCGTGCACAATCGAGTCTGGGTGAAAATTGATCAAAAAAAGTTATCGGTTTATTTGTGGAGAGTTTTCATGTTCACTTAAAAAATCTTCATATGAAGAAAAGCGTTTAAAATTTAGTAAAGACAAAAAACAGATCTTGATCTTACAAAATAAGATGTAGGCCTACTGTATATTGAATTTTTTAAGTTTTTCGGTTGCTACTTCAGAGAAACATAACTGTATCTCTATTTCAAAAAGTATGTTTGTGATTTTTCCGCAGCACACGAATTTCAGAGCACTGCTCTTGACCCTGATTATGATTTATTTATCGGTTATCAAATGCCTGCCGATAAACACGAAGGACTAAACGCTTGTTTGTGCCTGCTGCACAAAAACTTGAACAATCTTGCTGAATTAGGCATCCGTTTTGTATCCAATACATAAATCACAGATCCAGAACATGAGTCAGTACATAAATTATAGATCGAAATCAATTAGATATCGAAACTAGTACATCAATTAGGCATCCAGTACATGAATCATAAATCGAACACAGAGTATTGTGAAAGTACATCCGGCCTTGTGCTTTCACTATCAGCGCCTGACCTTACCCGTTCAAAATAGCGTACTCAGAATAGTTTGAATTATGCTTAAACGCCTTCAGACGGGTTAAGGACAACTGGCCGCAGCTAAATTAACTAGTTGGGTGCGCCCAGTCGATTGCGACCAGTTGCCCCATTCTGCCTGCAAACTGTAGTTTCGCGTTTTCTTTTGTGCATGGACAAATGGGGTTTCGTTTCTTTCTCTCATTGCAAATGCGCGCCATTGCATAAACCGGAGATATATCGTTGTATTGCAGTATCACATGCATTGGGGATTACAAAAACCATGATGTTGGACAGTTTTGGATGAAAAAATAAACGGTTGTGGCTTGGTACATTGCTAACAGCATTTAATTCATCCAATACAATAGCAATTTGCAGTAAAACATAAAGCACGAGAGCCAGTCCTATTTAAGTGTTTTATTGAAGTGGCTGCTTTTACTGTACATGCTACAACAGTTTTGGCATAGATTTGCCCTGTTTTACGTTATGTTAAAAAAGGGCCTTTACAGCTTAACATCTCCTTTTCGAAGTTATCTTGGACAGGCCTGGTGGTAATCAATATCTTCTGAAAATGATCAATCTAATCTTTCACTGTGTAAAACAAAAAAACGCACTTTTCAATTAAACACATTTGAGCCAAAGTGTGTTATTTTATCCAGTATTCCATTGGACACTTCTCATATAGCAAAATAAAAAAATTTATTTATTTTTGTTAGCTAGATTTGCTTATTCTTGAGTTTTGCTTTTAGGTTTTTAGTTGTTAATACTTTTTTGCCTTATTGTTGCTTGTTTTTCAGACTATTATTTTATTATAATAGTTTTGCCATTTTAAATGACACAATAAAAGTAACTGCTTGACTTAGACACCTTGTGGTTACTTCTCAGTCATGTTGTCCTACATTTAATCTCAATTATATATTACACTGTATGCAAATATTTATAAATGTTTAGTGACAAATAAACAAATGTAAATCTTTACAAATGTTAGAATATTGTTGTTCAAGAAATCTTTTATTAGGCACTCTACTTTTTATAAACTGTAATTTAGAGTTGCTGATAAGACTTTCAAGTAGAAAAAATGCCGTAAAATGTTTTTCTTAATAGAACAATAAAATGTGAAAAGAAACAAACATATACGATCTTAATCTGTTCCCATCAAAATTACACTTCCAATCTCTCTCCAGCCCTAATTCAACTGCACGATAAAAGAAGGGCTTTGACTGGCTTACAGTTTGATGTTCAACGAAAAATTAAATTGATCTTGCGCGAAGGTCATTTCTGTGCGAGTGACTCTAGTGCTGTAACTTTTACACCTTGAATTTACGCTTCAAAGATAAATTTTAGGAAACGTTGTTGTCTCTGCTATGATAATGAAATTGGACCAGGGCAGAAAATGCAAAAAAAAAGACATGAACAAATTATGAAATCAGTGTCAATCTTCCGTGTTTTCGGCAATACTTACAAATTTGCGCTTCATGCTTTGAACGATGCCGAGATATGTTCCACGGCTAACAATAACAATTATATAGAGTAATATTGTTTTTCTCAAATGTTTTTTTTATGTAATGCAATGGCATAGTTTTAATTCCATTCCTGTAATTAAAAAACTCTTTTTGTGGCGGTGAAATAGATTGCGAAAAAACGAAACGATGTGCATATAAACGATGATATTTAAAAAATAAAGTTTTGTTGGTATTATAATATGTGTAATTCGATATCTTAACACTGCTAAATATCAAAACATGGCCAATTTCAAATTCTTTTATGTAAAAAACATATATTTATATATATTCGTTTTTTTATCCTTTTTTTAAAAAAGGCAGCAATAACTATTAGTAACTACAAAAACATGTTGAAAAAAAATGTGAACAAGTAATTGAAACCAGTCTAAAATAATTTCCATACTTTGACCGAAAAAATGAAGCAAGCTTTTCTTAGCTTCTTCATTGTTTGTAATTGTCGTGCTCGTTGACGTCACTTTTTACGTGCAATTCTTATCAAATTCTTTTATGTAAAAAAAATATATATACTGTATATCTTCGTTTTTTATCCTTTTTTTAAAAAAGGCAGCAATAACTATCGGTAACTACAAAAACATGTGGAAAAAAAATGTGAACTAGCAATTGAAACTAGTCTAAAATAATTTCCATACTTCGCCGAGACAATGAAGCAAAGCTTCTCTTAGCTTCTTCATTGTTTGTAATTGTCGTGCGCGTCGACGTCACTCTTTATGTGCAATTTTTAATTAAACTTACAACTGCTACAAAATCGAATCCGTTACAATTGCATTTTACGCTAGTTAAATGAGTGTCTAAACGTAAAAATTGAAGTGACCCTGTTAAGTTACAATTTTGCGTACTTTATCAAATGAATTTTAAAACTCTTTTTTGCTCTAACAAAAGTTAAATAAATGATAATTACTTTGCTAAAATTTCATAAAGATAGCTTATATAGTTTTGGAATAGAAAATCGTAACTTTGGTGAGCTTCTGAAGCCCGGCCGTTGAGGAGTAAGTGGCTCAAAAAAGGTTGAGGAGAATAGGGTTAAGGAGATAAGAATAAATTTTAGAAAAAGTCAACAAGTTTCATAAATTTGTCGTCAATAGTTAGTTTTACCTTGATTCAAAATTTTCTAATGTTGATTTACACTACCCTCAGTTCAAATAGAGTAAAGACATCCCTGCAAAACAGGTACGTAGATGGATGGAGTTGCTAAGCAAAAAACAACAAAATTTTGAAATTAATTTGATATGACACAAGACATAAAAGTTTAAAATAAAAAACTTTCTCCAGCTGATGTAAAACAACGTGAGAGTATGATGTTTTGAGATTTATTTTCAGCCGACTAACCTTTTTTCTAGTTCCCACAACTAATGTTGATGAAGCATCTTTGTTAGTTTTAAGTTTGTCTCATTGAACATTTATAGCCTAACTATTTTATAACCTCAAGTAACTTGAGACGTATGAGGAATTTTATTGAGTTATAGTAAAGCGCTTTAAAATCAAAAACATTTTGAATTTTATGATTATTACTTTTATTCAAGATATCTATTTAATTTCTAGTCTTCAAAATGTGTTGTTCTATTAGAAGAAGCATTGATGGTAATATTCAAAGCTTGAAAGCTTTTTTAGGCATTTTAGTAAATAAATTAATCTTCAAGGTATATTGGGTTGCTAAAGGATGCTTTATATGCAACAAAAACTTCTATATGCAGAATCTGCAAACATTTTGATAAAAGTCTTTATCTTCTATTTCCTAATGGCGGAGTTGTTTCATATATAAAGAATGCAGTTCTCATAATCGACTCACGAAATGTGTACATTAACCAATGCTTCGATGCGTTCTGAGAGTTCGGGTCAATGTCAAGCATCACTTGCTTCAGCCATTCGTTCAGAAATGTAGTCATTTTGGAAAAATTAAGTTGATGTAATTGAAATGACAAACACACAACTTTGTTGCTTTCACAGATGTTTCATATCAATATGTCACTTTAAAAAATCTCATGTCTCGGTAACTGGCAAAAATAACAGAATAAAATTGGTTTCGTTGCATAGGTAAAATTTCCAATTTTTTTGTTTTGCCAGATCATTGTTATGTCACAATCAAAATTTCAGCTTTTTGCGTAAAATATCATTTCCATCAATTTGCCTCTTGTTTGCTTAAAATGTCTTTTACTGGAAAGAAGAAAGCGTTTTGTGTTTTGGAATTTGATAAAAACAACTCGTGGACATAGGTTCAACGTAAATTCCGGACAGAATTTTCAAAGCAGCCACCAAACCGACGTACCATACAGAAATGACACGCAAAATTTAAGGAAGGGGGAATTTTATGCTCCCGGAAAAAAATTGCCCCATCACCTTGAAATGAAACAATCGAAAGAGTTTGAAACATCTTCCAGCGGAGCCCTAGGAAGTCAATCAGAAGAGTTAGTCGTGAACTTCAGATGTCTTTAACAACCGTTTGGCGAGTGGTAAGAAAACACCTGCATATGATACCTTATAAACTGCATTTGCTCCGCCATTTGAAGGACACCGACAAACCAGCTCGCGAAGACTATTGTACCCAAATGCAGGCGATGTTGGAAAAAAACGGATTTGTGAAAAGTTTAATAAAACGTTTATTTCTTTGATTTTTGCTTTCAAATTTTTGCTGCGTAAACTTAAGAACATTAGTTTTCAGCATAAAAAGTTTGGTTTTCCTATCTCCAATAGTTATTTAGATATAAGTTATCATAAAGTGACATATTGAGATAAAACAACCCTGTATTTAACCCATTACGGGCCGGAATTAAAGTGGTAAGTTTTTTTGAAAAAAATAGATTGTTTCCCTCTTCTGATGACTTCAGAAGTATACTGTAAGAATTTTAAAAAAATCGCAATTCATTTTCTATTCGAAACGAGGTGTCCTATTTATGGGACGTTGGCCCTGATTCAGGGTATTGCCTGCAATAATGTATTATTACCATTTGTGCATCATTAACCGCTATTTATTGCATATTATTGTAATCTTTTTAGATTGGGAAACAAAAAAAAAGTTTCTCTTCCTTTATTAAAACAAAATGAAGGTATTTACTCCCAATAATGTAATAAAAAGTAATACAAAACAATGAAAAATCAAGACATTATTCTAAATATAATGTTTATAAAAAAATTCACAAAGCAATGTAAAAAGAACTCGAATGCAATTTCTTTATAAATAATTGTAGAGTGAACTTTATTTTCCTTTTACATTTGAAGATTTTATGATTCTTGTGTATTGTAATTTATGACCTTGATATTATTTAAAATAAAATATTTCAAAGCATGCATCATGAAGGGGAACATCATATCGACTGCAAATTCTTTTGACCTTCTTTCCACACTGTGCACAACGCCTCTGAGTTTGAATTACTGCAACGAAATGACTCCCAGAATCATATCTAACTTCTTCACTTACTCTTCCTCTTCTTAATATGCTCCTCTGTGGTTCTGGACGATGTCGGTTGGAAGACAATGTTTTTGAAAGCAATGCTAAAGTGAGCCTTCTTCTTGTTTCTAGTAGAGTAAGATTCTCATCTTTATTTACAATGTTATATATTCTCCAGCAATTTACAAGAGCTACGTCCAACATTTGAGTAAAAATTGGAAAACACCACTTCTTTCCGCGAATCCTTGTTCTATATAGAGTGACCTGTTTATCTAGAAGGTCAACTCCTCCCATCGATTTATTATATTCAGATACAACTTTTGGGATTTTTATAGTAATTTTCTTTTTCAATTTATGGGAGTGTCTGGTAGTATTTCCAACTGGATACACAGAACCGTAATTGGTAGCAATAGAAACGGGAGTGTTGTCATGCCACTTGACTACTAAGATTCGGGTTTCCCGATCAAACCTATAATCGGTAAACTCTCTTTACGTAGTTTTCTTCATTGCTTTAGAAGAGATTAGAGGGCACTTTTTGGTACGATTTTCTCTGTTAGTACCAGTTGCTTTCAGTGAGTTGTTCCCTAAATGCTTTAAAACTTTGATGCTCGTAAAGAAATTATCAACGAAAATTTCATCGTTGGAGGCCTCTTCTTTTGGAATAAATGAGGTTAGGTTTTTATGACTCTTATTCCAAGAGGTTCATTGTTGGGCTCGTTTTCTTTACCAAGGTAAGGTGCAAAGTTGTATAAATATCTATCTTCACTACACAAACACCAAAATTGATACCCGAATTTATAGGCTTTCCTTTCATAATTTTTGCGGATTGCATCCCATAGTACCTTATCATCATTTCATCAATTGACAAATGAGAGTGAAAAATGCCAAACTTCTGAAAATTTGTGTTTAGGGCATCTAAAAAAGGTCTCAATTCATACACTTTATCACTAGCATCAATCATAGCACTGTCATTCAGATGTAGATACCGTTTTACCGTTTTAAATTTTTGTCTTGTCATAGCATTATATACTAATGGTATCCCAGCGTCTGGGCTCTGCTCCCAGTACATGTTTTGCTGTGGCAATTTATGATACCCGCTGAAGAAAAGAATTCCCACAAATGTTTTGATTTTATTCAATTCAAGTGTAAACTGTGGATCATTTCTTTGTAAAGTATAAGTCAATGTTTGCTGCAGCATAAGTTCAAGTACATCAGATAGTAATTGTTCAAAAATTTACATAGTACTTTTACCTTGAAGGCTTTCTAACTTCTCGCAAGAATTTTTTGAGGAAGTCATCATTTCACTTTTGCACTCTGGTTCACATTTTTCCCATTTGGGATCTACGCTAGGATCTTTTTTCTTCCGTTTATGCCGGATTGCAGATGTTGAAGGCTCATCTTCATTTACTTGAGAAAGTTGGCAGCCTATTGGTTCTAAAGTTTCCCACTGGTTCCTGAAAGATAGTCGCTTTAGGAATATTTTCATCATTTACATCTTCTTCATCCGTAAGAATATCCATAGGGGGTGGAATAATTGCAACAGAAACGCCTTCAATGTCGTCATCCTCCGATTCTGCAAGTGCTCTGTGAATTTCTTCAGTAGTCATGCCGCGTTTACGAAACATGGTACATTTATTAATACATTTACAAAACAGCTAAAATTTCTGTAAAATGTGCATTTATTTTATCTTTATACTTATCCTTCTGATTTGCAGGAAAGCGACGGAGGCGCTAATACATAGGGTAGGCAATTACCCCGACCTGCTTCCGGAGATACCAAGATATTGCTGTCCGCTTGTAATTTAATAGAGATATGATTGTAATTTAGAACTGCTTGCCAGGACCACCAAGAGAGGAATGTACTGTAAAGTGTCTTTCCCAACAACAAAACAGAATGGCTCGAGTGGGTTTTGAACCGATACCGTTTTGGTCACGAGCCCGGTGCTTTAACCACTCCACCACGCTGCCGACTGCATATAAATGTTATTGCAAAGGTATTTCAATATTTAGGAACTAATGTTCTCAACAGTTACCTTAAAAGTAAACGAATATTTGAGAAAAATTGAAATTCACACACTTTGCTGAAATGAGGCCATTGTCCCATAAATGGGACATAAAAGTTAAACATTTAGTATACTCACATAATGACTTATTCATATCAATTTTATGTTTCAGTCTGTCTATCTATCTTTCCTAAGAGTAATTAGGCAGCACAACCTCACTGGACTGTAGTCACATTGACACTGGCTACAATATTGCAAGTTAGGCCGCGAAGAGCTAAAATTAGCTATATTTGTATTGCTCTAGAGTCATGAATTATAAACTTTTTGATCTGGTATTTACAAAGAACATAGAATACTTGATTGTTATCCTGTGGAAAAAGATAGCAATGAAATATATGCAATAATATAAGTTCCAGTGAAATTTTAATTTACGTCCCAAAAAAAGGACAATGGCCGTTAATGGGTTAAGCTTAAATCAAGTCAATAACTAGACATATCTAAAAAAGAAAACATACACGCAAGTATCAAGTAATCTACTGTACTGCACAATACGAACTAAACAAGATTTTAGGAAAAAAATAGCAGAATTAAATTGTACAGTAAAATAGAGCAAGTTGCGCGATCGGCAAGATAATCAACACAAAGTACGTACATCAGTGACAAGGAAAAATTTGCACAAAGCAATTTTTTTTGACCTGAAAAATCAAAGGTTTTTTATGAAACGGACTCGTTTCCCAATCAGTCAAGCTTTTTAACTCATTGCCACAATCAGTCTTAATATAGTCGTTTAAATGAAAATTTAATTTAAGGAACACCGTTTGCTTGTCAATCATCAAGGAAATTAATTCAAAACAAAAAAATATATTAAACTAATTTTGTATATTTCATCTAAAAGTAAACTGCATCATCTAGTATTCTTTTTTTTTGTTTATGATGAAGCAACACATCTTTCTTGTACTCATACAACAACAAAAAAAAGATTTCGTAAATCAAATTGTTCAGCTGTCCTTAAAGGCACAGCGAGTCTTCCCCGACGACGTCTTAGTATTTGTACTTCTATTTCTAGATAGAGAGATTTGCTATCTTATGTGAACAGATTTTGAGAGCACTGATTTACGGTGTAATAAAATAAAAAAAGTCAATAGAAACTCCACAATATTTATAGATAATTGTACTTAATTGGCTAGCTTTACTCCTTCATGAAGGAAAATAAAACCTTTAGCATCTTTTCTTTGAAAACGTACGCTTTTGCTTCAAAGACAAACTGAAATTTTCAAGCAAAACAAATCACTAATTAGTTTGATGTTGCCAATATTCCCATTTTAAAAATATAAGATGAGTATAACAGAAAAGAAAAAATGAAAAATGACAATAGAAATAAGACTACTTATAACTGTACATATAAAAGACAAAATTTTTTAATTTTTTTATTGATGTGCTCTATTTTTGTCAGACGGTAATGTACAGGGTGGTGAAACAAAATTTACAATATTTTGAGCCATGTATTAATTTTTTTGCACCTTGCTAATCTTTTTTCCATAATGGCTGTTGTTAACAATGTCTTGATTTCCTTGTGTAAAATTCTAACTTTAAATCATATTTTACTGCATTCTGATGATCTTGTTGTTAACCTCTAATTCAACCGCCATTTTTCTCATAGATTTGGTTGAACTTTTTGAAATTTAAGATCTGAGAGCTTTAATAAATCTATGGGTACAATTTTTGTTGCTTCTTCCACTTGCAGACTCTCCACTTCCAGATTTTCTTTTAATTACTTTATGTATGATCATTCATTTCTTTACATTATACTCAGTCTTTAGGGACACTCCAACTATTCTTGAAATCATCTTTAGAGTGACGAGTGCATTCAGCAAATCTCTTTCACATTTACTTTTCTGGTCAATCGTATGGGCAAAATTTTATGAAAAAAATTGAATATGTTGTTAAATACGATTATGATATTCATATACGTTAGTTGTAAAAAATGGAGTCCTACTTGTTCAAAAATAACAGATCAACTTTCTTTGTAAACTTTGCATCTCCACCAGATAAATTTGGCGTGAAATCATCAGTTCTGAAAAAGTAAACAAATTGCATAAAATCATATCTTTTCAATTCCTTTAAATACATTCCTATTTCAATTATAAAACAAAACAATTTTTTTCAAAATATTATTTATGTAAAGATTCACGTGACTTTTAACTCGTTGTTGCACGAACAGAAAGGTTACATTTCCTGTACCGTCATGATGAGAAAGAACGTTTCACGAGATAACATAGAAAAATTCTTTAAATAAGTAATTGTCTTTCCTAACACATCACAAGCATATAGGTAAATTTTGGGTGCAGGTTCGGTTTTTGCTTTTACAAAAAAAACCAACATCGAAGTTAGATTTTTTTTTTTTCTAATTTTGAAGAAACAAAATGTTTTTGATAAATTGAAATTGCAGGGGTAAACATATGCAACGGTTTATGGTGTTGGTATGGTTAAATAAGCTCAAGAAACAGATTCTTTTGCATCATATTACAGTAGTAAATCAACTTGCTTTGCCTTGAACGCTTAAAGCACCCCGCTGTTAAATATCAAAAATCTAGATTTTTAAAATGTAATCAATCACGATGGGAGAGCCACAAAAAATTAAGCAACAACTGAATGTTTCAATATAAAAAAGCAGAAAGAAAGATTAGCGTTTTTGTAAAGTTTATGATAAAGCGATAAATTTGTTTTCAGGTTTAATTTTTTGAAGATCTTGGGTAAAGTTATATCAGTAATTTTCAATACCATAAAATCTTTAAAATAATTTTTTTTTGTGGCGATGTAAATCAAATAAAAACGCATCTTAATTTTCACAACTTTTATAATTTGTTATTTTGATTTTCAATAATCTGCAAAAGCACATTTTGATCGATTGATTTTTTGTATAAAATTATAAATAAGCATTAAATTTAAAAGGAAATATATAACATTATGTCTTAATTTTATTAACTTTTTATGACTTCTAGCAATATAAAAATATAAACATATTTTAGAGATTTGCTCAAACATATCATTCAACTTATTAATAAAAGTATAACATAATCTATTATTAATTAATTTAACATGATAGTGTAAAAATATTAAAAAACGCCGAATAACTGTTTTGATTTTATTATAATTGCAGATAAAATTTGTTCATTTAACCAAACTTATTTACAGTTGGACAATGATAAAGTTATTGATCTTAGTTTTAATGATTTTTGTTAGTTGTCTTAAAGGTGCGGCAATTTTTTTCTTTATACAATCCGTGTTTTACATTAATTAGTTGCATGCTTAGGCGTATGCACGTTGGGGGGCGGGAGTTAACCCCCTTGAAGAAAAATGATCAAAGATATGCACTTATACGTACAGTAAATAACATATTAGCGACAAGTAGACTAAAATAGTATGGTATAAGGTTTATCGCTTTTGTTCTATGTTCTTTCTGAACTTTATTAGTAATTTTATTAAAGATCGTTAGAACGGGCTAGTTCCGAACAGATTGGAATAAGATCGGGCTTGTTCCGAACAGATTGGAATAAGATCAACCGCCTGCAGACAGGTTCTGGGCGATTCCATTTGTCCATGTACAATGGTGTCTCGCTTCTTTACCGGATTGCAAGTTAGGCGCCATTGAACAAACCGCAGACCACATCTTAATAGCGTGTCCAACAGCCTGCATTGAGCATGACATGGAGAACGTCGTCTGATGGCTCTTGATGACGAAACCCAATGCTAGCTCAACACCATCGCTGCCAGCATCTGATCCAGGAAGTACAGCAAGATGGGTTAGTAAAAGGATAAACCCACGGCCCCAGTCCTGTTTCTATTTAACCCAAATTCGATGCCTTCCATACTACGACAGCAACAATCTTTTTTCGGTTTTCACTTAAGTAAAACAATTTTTATGCACTGCCACCAGGAGCAACTATAAAGTGACTTGCCAGTTTATGTTATCGGTTAGTAATTTAGAATCAACTTACATTTTATTCAAATTCTTTCCTCAACGATTATTTCTTTTCTACAGATTACAAATTCCTTCCTAGACCGTCAAGTGGCTCACTTTGAGAAACAGTGAGCTAGATATAGTTGATTTTAGTTGCAATACCGACTGCTCAATAAGGCAGTTAGAGCTAAATAAGTATTTTTAAACAAACTATCATGCAATTAAAATATAATTTATTTAAAAAAGTCAGCTAGAGCTAAATACGTATTTTTGAACAAACTATCATGCAATTAAAATATAATTTATTAAAAAAACTCAATGTCTATTTCACCCAAGTGCGATCATCATCTTGTTCAAATAGAATTTTTATTTAATGCGAATCATTTTAAGGGTAGTTTACCAAACAATTTTCAGCAGTTACTGCAAATGCAGCACATACAGTATATTACGTTTTTAGAAGCTTTAGCAAATTACAAATATTTGAGTTATACGAATGATTTATATGATATTACTGTAGACAATGTTAAAAATCTTTTTTTTTAACCATTAATTTATCCTTTAAATGTTAATTTGGTTTCATAACTTTTAACTTTTTTTCACTACAGAAATTGTTTTGAATATAGTCTTACACTTTAGCAAACATATTAGCAGTAGTAGTTTTTTATTTTTGTTTTGAAATGCTTTTTTTTTATAATGATTACACGTTTATGATAAATATTTTTATTTAACGTGTTTACTGAGGGCAAGTTTTTGTTGCGATAAAATTGGAAAACTTTGCATTTATTTTTAACAAAAGTTGCTATAAGAAGTTGCATTTTTACTCAAGTATTTCAAAACACAGTGATTTACTCAAGCAATTTATTTACAAACAATATAAAATATTTATCTGGGTAAAATGGCAATCTTTTTCTCACAGTTTGCGTGGAAAACTAAAACGTCGCTCCACAAAACATGAAGTTGCTTGAGAACTTAACAATTTGCCATACAATTGTGGACTGATGTTTGGCCTGTCATTTTTACAATTTCTTTGAGGTCACTATTCAGTTCAAATCAGCGATCCAAATACAATTAACATAACCGATTACCGTTTGGGCGTGTTTGGCGCAAAGTCAAGCCATACTTTTACGTAATTGAGCTTGGGCATTGTTACACTTAATTAAGGTTGCAAAACTTCCAGCTTGCGAGTTTGCCAACTGTTGCATCATAGATAACACTGGGACGCAATTAATCGTTAACATTGCTCTATGTCAGGGTTGGAAAAACTATGGCCCGCGGGTAGGATGGGCCTGCGAAGGCTTCAAACGAATAATTAAAAAAATTATTAATAATTTTTTGCCTTCAACCAAATTCTAGGTCATTTCTTTTAGTCAAACTAAGTTTTAGGTCATAAAATCAAGAAATGCAAAGCAGATTCCCAATGAAAACCTTTTTTAGGAGATCACTTTCGTTTTGGCTGGAAAATTAAGAAATCTGAAACCGATTCAAAGTAAAGCTTTAATTTGTTTTTCTTATTTTAAAGATCACTACAGTGCGGCCCCAAACAAATTCAACTTCCAAATGCGGCCCGCGAGCTAAAAGTTTGCCCACAACTGCTTTATGTTATGCAAATTTTAAAAAATAAAACTAAACTGAAACAATTTTATAGTAGGCTATGTTTTTTCTTTTTATATAAGACCAGCTCTGCAACAATACCTGGGTTTTAGCTTTTAGTTAGCAAAGTTTAGCTGGCTTGATGCCTGAAAAAATTGATAAGTAATTTGTTGGAGTGGGACGCAGGCATTCAAATGTTTGAGAGGTCATTCAAGACACTATTTATAAGGCGAGTATGTTGGCTGCAAAGTACTCAGCTGTGAAGTAGACCAAATACAGGACAACAGCGTGACGCGGAAAGGTAACCTATTTTTTGCGAAATGCCACAAGATTGTGACAAAACGTGAGCAGTTTTTTCAGCTTTACCCCAAGATATATAGGGATTAAACAGAATGCTAAAAGTTCATTTTGTTGTAAAACTTTAGCTCAGGTTTGGCTTTTCGCTTATTAAAATGAAAAGCTGCCGTCACCACCTTTAAGTGACTGAATTTCATTCTTTAAGTTTGGAGAAATGGTGAAAGAGTGATTACATTGTGATTTAAAATCCTTCCAGTTTAAAGAAAAATGCAACAATACAAGATAAAATGCATAAGCCAGCTTTTTTTAAGATTCTGGAAGCCAAATAGTATGTATAGAGGTTAAAAGAGAAATGAGCCAACACCGATCTCTAAGAAACGCTTTTTCTCAGACATCTAAGCTTGCTTTGCTTGCTACCAGTAGCAAGGGTAAAATTTGGTTTTGAGCAAATTTCATGAGCATTTTATACATGTACTTATCTGGAAGAAATCTTTGCAGCTTACAGATAAGGCCACAAAGCCAGAAAGTCATAAGCATCTGTCAGAGCGAGGATTATCACACTGTCCTTCTTTTTAGCTTCAAAAGGATTCTCGATGTCTCCTGTATTAAATAAGAGAACAAATTGGTCTACGGTTGACTTTCCGCGTCAAAATTTAGCTTTCTCTCAACAAAGCAACAGATGAATAATTGGCTTTGCTCAACGCCGCCCTAGCTAGATCTCTCAAAGATCATTTACGGGAAAGAGAGGAGAGATACAGGGTGATTATAGCTCTTTGAGTTTTATACAGGTTTAATCGGTTTTGAAATCACGACTACAAGCGCTCTTCTTCAGATTTTGGAAATTTCAATGGGCGTGAGCAAAAGAAAGAAGTCACATGACAAGGAATTAAAACTAATTCCCGCATTGGTAATAACACATAGAATCAAGGCCCGGAGCTTTAGGTCTATCTGATATTAAGTAGTGCAGGTCAACAGGAAATTCTCTGTATAAAAAATTGATTCTTACAGATGATTGTGGTGTTGGTGTCGCCTAAAAGTCAGACGCCTTTTGGGAAAGACGTCGAGTTGACTTACAGTCAACAACCTCATATCTCCCGTTTCTAAACGACGAGGGGAGTGTTGTGACTTACCAATCAGAATAGTTTGACATACTCCATGCCTTTCGATGAGAGTGTAAAAGTGGATGCTCTGATCGAAACCATCCATCTCTCAAATTTTAGTAAAGCCGTATTTATCCTCAAGACTCGCCCGAAAGCGACGGAGACGCTATAGATAGGGCAAGCAATTACCCCGACCTGTTTCCGGAGATGAAAAACATTGCTGTCTGATTGAAAATTTTTATTTCGCATTTAGTTTCATAGAGATATCAGTGAAATTTAGAACTGCTTGCCAAGACCGCCAAGCGGGGAAAAGTGGGGAAAACTGTTTTTTCCAAAATCACAACCGAATACCGCGAGTAGAATTTAAACCGATCATGTCGATCAAAACCATGTCACTTTAACGCGCTTTAACCACTCGACAATTGGGTCTCCAAGGTTGTCCTCAAAGGTTTCAGTATATTTAAAAAACTACTTCGAATCCACCCAAAAACATGTGGCTCCGACTTCCGACACGAACTTCACAACCCTGGCTTAAACTAAAGTATCTTATTTAAAGTCTTGTGTTTCGTCTCGTCTCGGTTTTGTCACTTCAATGTCTCGTCTTGTCTCGGTATCGACGCACCGTGTCTCAACTCCACTTTTGGGTTTTATGTTTCCTGTAGAGCATTTTCAAACATTTTATCGATTATCATTTACTTTGCTAAGTTATGTTTTATTCATCAATGAGTAATTAGCCCGATTTAGCCAACCTATTCGCACGTGATTGGTGATGAGTTCTTTCTTTTCTAAAAAGTGACCAACAAGTTAAAACACTGAAACAACCTTGATATAAACAATTAAGTTAAAAACTTAACTTTTACACTTTCATATTATTCAGATTCTAGAACATTCGAGCAAGAAATACATGTATAATGCTACAACGTGCGAACATTGCAAAAACTTGATAATGAATGTTTTAATGGAACAGAAAATAATTTTTACGTTTGTCTTCAAAATAATTCTTGGCAACTTACATATAACAACTTAATCAGAAGATTGCCTTCAAGCTTTGAAGCAAAAAAAGAAATAGATGTAACAAATCTTCTTGATTATGTAAACCTGAATTTGTATGCTTTAACTTGTAATAATCAAAGTTGTAACGAAAATCAAACAAGTGTCTTTAAATACTTGCAATTAAGACTTAATTCAAGTAATAATTCAACCTGTTTATTAACAAATGATCCCAGCTCTTTTAGTTCGCAAGACGGAAACTGGGACAAATTAAAGCCTAAAATTTTACTGTGGCTTTTGGTCTTGGTGTTGGGATTAATGTGTTTGTTTGGTAACAGTATTGTTATTTTTCGACAAATATTCAATTTAGCTAAACAAAAAAACTACCACAAAGAAATTCGAGTTTATAACTCTTTACTTTTAAATCTGTCTTTGGCGGATTTTCTAATGGGAATTTATCTCGTAGTTATTTCATTTGAAATCAAACGAAAAAGTTTTGTGGCTGACATTTATTTTACGGAATATAGACTTTGCAATGCCCTTGGAGTTTTAAACTTTTTATCAAGTCAAGTTTCGATGTCAACAATTTTTTTAATTAGCTGCTTTCGCTTGTATAGTGTTGTTTGTCCTTTTAAAAAAGTAAGATTGAAAATTGTTTTTTATGTAATTGCATTAACATGGATATTGTGGATATTAGTTGCTGTGTTACCAATCATTGATATAGAACCATTTGAGACTTTTTTTAACATTGGAATTAGGTATAATCAATCGTTTTGACAAAAATATTTTTTTTTTTTCTTACCGAAATCTATTTGAAACAATTAAAGATCAAATGAGAAGTGACAGCTCTTTAAAGTTTATTTTTGACGCAATTAGCAATGATTCATCAAACACAGTTATAGAAAAAGCAATCAAAAGTTTTAATTTGATAAATTATCAGAACAGAACTTTGAGTCCTTTGGGTTTTTACAACAAGCAATTTTATTGCACGGCGAGTATGATCGTAGACAATAGTTATACAAAATCAAAATATTTTACATTAATTTTTTTGTTGTTTAATTTTGTCTTTTGTGGTAATTGTCGCTTACATTGCAATTTATTTAAGTATTAATGATTGTCAATCTAAAATTCTTTATTTTCTATCAAAAAGAAATGATCCTGACCAAGATTCTGTTAACCGTTCTCAACAAAAAAAGGCGGAAAACCTAAGGGTTCTTTGTACTATTACAATAGTAGTACTTACTGATGCGCTATTTTGGTTTGTAATATGCATAGCATCCTTGAGTAAATGGAATATATATGACTTTAGTAAAGTAGAATCTTTCGATTGGTATATAAATGACCAACGGACATTTCAATCAGTGATGTTTTATTTAGTCTCTCTTAATAGCGTAATTAATCCTTTTGTTTATTTTAATCACTTTTGGTATTTTTTGATTAAAAAATTGAAAACTTTCGTAGAACAATTTCTGCAGAAACCTTGATATTAATTTTTGCTGATATATTTACTAATAAAGTGATGAAACACATTCGGCAAAAAATAAATCGATTACTTGTTAGATTTTCATTTATTGACGTTTTTCTATTCTACTTATTTGAATATTTGTGAATTTGAGTAGACAGTAAACACATAAAAAGTTTTTTTATAACGTAATAAAATTTAAAAGTACATGTCTCAATTGATTTTCAATTCGCTCAGAATTTGTATCTAAACTTTTTGCCTCATTTACAGTATAAATAATTAAATAATCAAATATAATCATTTAATGTTTTATAATATTTTTTTACCTGAAATAACAGTTAAAAGCTGCAAAAAGTTATGAATCATAAAAAATAAAACAATGAATTTAACTATTTACACTCTGAGAGATCATTTTTCTGAACTGAATTTTTTTTAAATGCTGTTTTTATACCCGTATATTTCCAAAGAGGAAACGAATTGGTCAAACGAATGCAAAAATCATTCAAGACAAAGTATTAGTTTAACCCTGCTCTGGTATCATGAAAAAAATCACGTTAGCGGTACCTTGGGGTCAATGTGACCCCATCAACGAAAATATGCTTGAACACCAGTAGAAAAAATTCGATTTGTTATTAAGCAGTGTTTATTGTTACAACAGTGTGGTGGAGTGCAAAATAGACAAATATTTTTCTCCAGGCACTGATTACACTGATTGCAGATCACCTTGCTGTGTCCTTTGCAGGTGGTATTATGTCATCTACTGCAAGTGATTCTGTACTTTTTGCCTTTCGATCTTGGCGAAACAAAGCATCCGTTGTGCCCTGATAGTCAATGCTGGGTGATGTTTTGAACAGCTGCAGTTGCTTTTAATAAAATCTTGTAGCTGTAAATAATCTGTTTTACAAACTGAGGTGCAACGGATATATTTGTAATATAAAAGATACCATGCGGCTTAAAGGCTAAAACAAATAAAATGTGAAATTTACAAAAAAAGCAATAATGCAAACAAGGTTACATGAATGGAAACAGTTACAAGAACCTGTGAAGAATAAAGCATATAAAAGTAAATCTTTTAATCTCAGCGTTTGGGATATTTATCCCATCAAATAAGCCTGGGTTCATATTGTCCCCATGGTACCAGAGCAGGGTTAAGACATTCACAGATTTTCCACCTGCGGCAAAAGCTCATACTTAGCCATTAAGCCTGTTTCATTGTAAAATTGAAGTTTTTCTTGACTTGAAAAATTAGGGAAACAACTTTTGAAATCCAAGATATGAGTCATAATATAAAAAAAAATTTTTAACTGTCATTATTTTCGTGTTTTGGTTATCATGAATTAGAAACAGCTATTGACAGGGTCTGTTTAATTAGACAACATGGTCATGTCATTTACTTTTTTTAACATTTCAATAAACATGACAAACTTGACATATGCTTAATATTTTAGTTTAATATGCTTTTCACACTTCATTCTTAATTCTAACTTTAAATTTATAAACTTATAGTTAATTTTGAGCCTTTTGCAGTAGTTTGTAAGCTTTTAGTTATGACGTCATATTCCCATTGTTACCTAGTGATCGCGTAATTCAGAGGTAGATGTCTCAGGACACGTTTTTTAATTTTGCGTCACCACCTTCTAGCATTGACATCTTTTTCCTTGGTTTCAACCAGTAATGTAGTCGAGACCACAAACGTCGAGACCGAGACCCAATAAGTTTTCCAACACCAAGACCGAGATTGCGACCAGCAAATTTCGAGACCTAAGGTTTGATACAGAGACCAGAAACAAAGAGACCAAGACCGGGACCAAAAATGTAACAAAAATATAATTTATTTTCAATTATTTCAGAAACATTAAATTTTTTTTATTAATCTAAGATTACATTTCATATAAGCATTAAACAAGCATCTCTAACATGTTGAAAAGCGCTTTGCTCTGTGTGTTTATTTCATTAAATAAATTACTTTATAAAAACTCTCAACTAGAGCAGAAGAAAGCCGAAACACGCAAGGTGTGTTGATTAACAATGTTGAAAAAAGCAGGATATGCATCAAAAGTTTTTTCAAAACTGAAAAATGCTGAAGGTAAGGTCATCACGGTAATGGTTAAAAGTTCATTTAAATATTTAATTAGCTCAGCTATCTGAGTTGGCATGTCGCAGTTGTTCGATTTGTTGGCTATTTTGGACTTATCTAGAAAGGAATTCGTCTGATTAATCATTGTAAAAGATTTAAAATAATGAATAATTATGCAAAGTAAAAAAATTGTTAAACAATTCGCGGGTTTTTCTTTTGTTATTATTCCTGTTTATTTTTTCTGTATCTTTTGGTTAGGTAATTTGGCGTAGTTTTTAGGACGTTGCCCTTTTCTACCTCGTTATATTAACACTTTTTCATTTAAACTTTAAAGCAATTTCATATTTTGTTTTATGCGATTAATTTCATACAGTGGCGTATGCAGAAATTTGTTATGTGAGGGTGCGGTTTAGAGTTAAAAATACAATTATTAAATCCGTGATATCTTTTACAAAAGGGTCGCCTTGTGCAACAAGAAAAAAACCATTTTTAAGGATTTACTTAAAAAAAAGAAAATAAATTATTTATTTATCTTAAATATTATCATTTTATCTTTAGTTTTATCCTCCTGACTCCCTGACTTACAGGAAATTTTTGGACCGCTAAACATAGAGCAACTGTCAAGTTATTACATTTACCTACTTCTGAAAAAGCCAAGATATTGCAGTCCGGTTGAAATTTTTTATTAGGTATGATTGAAATTTAGGACTGCTTGCTATGATGGCCAAGCAGAGGAAACTGCCGTAAAGTGTTTTTTCAAGGACACAAGAGAATGGTGAGAGCAGGTCTTGAACGGCGACGGTGTCGATCACAAACTGTAAATAAAAGTGAATATAATGAAATACTCGTATATGTAAAATAAAAGCGAAAATCTTTTTTGTTTTTCACTTTTTTAAGCCCTAATTTTCTTGTAATTGAAAAAAATCTTCACTTTATTTTAACAATTTTTGAACTGTCTTTGTGCTACTATAAACCTTAAACATCAATCTTCATGGAGTTTTTTTTAATCTTCAACCCTCTTCTTTCTGCGCATACGCCGATGAATTCATAGATCACAATTTTTTAAACGGTAGTTAAAAGAGTTATCAAGTGTTGAGATTGTAATCAAAACCGCTTTGGTTCAAAACCTACTCGCCGCATTTTCTTGTGCCCTTGGAAAAGACACTTTATGGCACTTTCCCCTGCTTAGTGGTCAGTTCTAATTTCAGTCATATCTTAATAAAATTAAAAAAAACAAATAAAAAATTTTTAACCGGACAGCAATATCGTGGCATCTCCGGAAGTGGGTCGGGGCAATTGCTTGTCCTAAGTATAGTGCCTCCGACGCTTTTCTGAGAGGCAGGAGGATGAATATAAAGACAAAAGTAAAAAAAAATATAAAAAAACTATAGGTGTGGGCAAACATTGTAAGTGAGAGGGCTACCAACTCTGCATTTTTATAAAAAAATTGCGGGCCCTATTAATAAATATATAATTATGGTGCTCAAATTATTGCTTTCATAACTTTGGTACAACAAGAATATGTTTAGTTTATTTAGGAAAAAAATTCCTAGAATCAAAGTAATCACTTCTTTGGGCGAAAGAGTTTAATCCAAGTTCACATCGAATATAATTCAAAATAGTCATTAAAATCAAAGTAAAGACCAAAACAGTTTTATCACTAATTCTAAACCGATTGCTGTAATAGGTTGTGAATATTCAAAGCATTACCAGACTTATTTGTTGCCAAAAGAAAAATTTAAATAAAGTTTTTTGTAATCGGATTCTCTTGTAACAGATGGGTCTGATTACAATAATAATCTTTATTGGAATAAAAGTAGGAAAGTTGCAAAATATAAATTAAAGAAGTTGGAATCTAAGATTTTGCCACTTCAAATTACGACAAAGCATCAATTGAGAGTCGTTCTTAAAACCAAATTGCAAAGTTCTTCACAAACACATCAAGTAAAAAAATATCAAAAAATGTCTAGTCTCCAGACCAATATGAAAAAACATGAGACCCAGACCACCAGTAATAGGTTGAGACCGAGACCACGACAAATCGGTCTCGAGAACTTCATCACTGGTTTCAACTAGCAACTTGTCAATAAATTTCAATTTTTATTGTTGATTTTAACTTACCAAAAAAAACTTATTTTGAATGTAAACATTCTAACAGGTTGTTTTGAAATACTGGCACTGTTGAGTTTTGTAGTTTAATTTGGCTAATTATCAATAATCTGTCTGTACTAATTGACTGAGATATTTTATTGTATGGTCGAGTAAAACAAAAAAATGAATATACGCGTAATTTTGACCTGAAGACATTTCTGTTTAGCTTTCAGGATAAATTGACGATAAGTGTAGTAAAAGGACTAATCTTCACACTTCTCGTTTCTTGTAGAGGCTATGGGACCATCATTGTTATTGAACCCTCTTTGACCCGAATTGTTAACCTCGGCTCTCACTTTGCCAAAACAAAAAGCGTCCGAAAGTTTAAGCTGACAAAAAAGGACAGACGTCATTAAGAGCTGAGGCGGTCCAACGATAGTTTTGCCTTCACCGAATTGCGAATGTGGCGCCTCTGAACAAACCACAGACCATGTTCTAACAGCGTGCCCTATACATCGCGCACCACATGGAGCACGAGGTCTAACGGTTTTGGATAACAAAACCCGATGCTGGCTTAACAACATCACTGCCATTATCTGATCCAGGCAGTACAGCAGCCTGGGGTAGTAAAAGGATAAACCCTCAGGCCCCAGTCCTGTTTGTGTCTGACCTGGAGTGGATACTTTCTAAACGACGACGACGATAGTTTCGCCAAGCGCAATACGAAAAGCTCGTTACACGTGACACCAAACAATGTGAAGGTAAGTGTAAAATCAGCAAGCACCGACACTGGTTTCACTTAATTATGCCGCTTATGAAATCAATAGAACCGAAATGGTGTCAGTGTTTTGCATTGTGTCATTTATGGTGGTTATTAAGCTCAGGATTTTCAGAGCACTGCCATTGAACATGAAAAATTGTTACTTCAAGTCAAAAACATTTATAATACATGAGTAGAATTAAATTCTTGAACTTTGTTTTAGTCTAGTATGTGAATGTAGTTTGCAATTTTGTCTCCAAAGTGTTTCCGCATTCGTGCTACAAACAAAGTCACCACCAATCATAGTGTTACATTTACTAATATTACTTTTTTTCGGCAGTCCAAGCCAAAATTAATTACTCCTTCAGAGTCAGTGTTTCAACTTCAACCTTCTTGAACTGCTCTAAAACCAAAACAAAGCGCAATTCTGTCGTTGGAAGCATACAGCGAAAGGTCGGTATCAAGGCGAGTTTGATCAATCTGGATCTGATACTACTTTTTAAAACAGGAATTTCGGCGAAAAGCATTTCTATGGCTCGCCATCGTCACAATCTCAAACTAATAATTTTTTATTTTTAATCAAACCTTAACACAGTGCTTCTTAACCTTTTCGCTCCTGCGGCACACCTTGGAATCCTTTTAAAATTCGCGACACATTTGGATCAAAGTGCAGATCTTGATTTTCGTCCCTAAAAGGTAGTGTCCATTAAGAAAAGGTTGCTGAGCAATGTAACAATTTTTTTTTTTAACTTCACGGCACACTTCGATATCTCTCGCGGCACACAAGTTGAGAAACACTGGCGTAACATCATTGATTGTATAAAAATTAGTTGAATGGTTGTATGAAAACAAGTGTCAAAGCTATTGTTTGTTTCCTATAAGAATATTTGTTTTATCGACTCGTGAGATTTTTTGTTAGCTTACACACACTTTATTCCCATCCTCTTTACTCAGTTGTGCATTACTTGCTGCTGATTCGCTGCTTTTTTTAATTGACTCTCTTTTTGCAGACCCCGTCAGGTAAGCGAAAATCTAGTGTGTCACGCCATCATCGGAAAACATCGTGGAAAGGAGAAAATTATCAAGATGACCGTGAGGGCTGATTTTATTTCGCCGATTCTCGAACTTTTTGCCGATCGCATTGAAAGAGCCCAACGACTTCACCGCGCTCATATCTTAAACAAAGACATTTACAATGCGCAATGTGTCGTCACTTCCTTTGTCTTATCTTCTTCGGGTTCAATATCCGTTCCAGGTAAAGAGAAGTCAAAAGATTGAACCGGAATTTAAAGTTTTCTTAAAAACCTATTGTGTTCTTGGTTAGATGCAGCTTGATCATCAATAGGTTATTGTTTTCTTTTCATTTCATCTTCACATTCATCCTCCTCACGCAGGAAATCGTTGGAAGCGCTATACACAGGGCAAGCAATTATCCCGACCATCTTGCGGAGATGCCAAGATATTGCTGTCCGGTTGAAACTTTTTATTTTGCACAACAAAAATCACTCGAATAGACTAAGCATCGAACTCGCGTCCTTCTGCTCCTAAATGTCTGAAGGTTAGCACACTAAGCTAGCGTCCTGATGGACTTAAGAAATAAGTTTGGAGATTGTGTTGTTTACTATAAAAGATTAAGTTACCTGTTTTCTTTAGTGCGGAAGTAAAAAACGCCTCCACTTAAGTTATATTCTTATAAATTATGTTTTGTATTTTAACTGCTTTAAGTAAAAATTTTATTTCACGCAATTTAAACTGCAAAAGTTAAAGATTACTACACGAAAACTTTGCATTAAAAACAGTAAAAGATCAAACCAAAAATGTGTGTAACTTGTAGATAGTAACGTTTGAACCGGATTAGATTCCTCACAAATTTTTTTATTTGTTTAAATTTCATACTTTTTACTCAGCTGCTAGGTTTCTATGGAAGTTCACAGTCAGCTCTGGAAGTAAACTTGGCACTAAGTCAAGAATTGGAAATCACCATAACATTTGACCCAGTTTTCAAAGACGATCTTACATCAAGAATAGCCGAGGAGGAAGTAAGCATAACGTACCAAGAATATCCCCACATGGATTCTGTTAAATTACGGGGCGAGGTAAATATTACTCACCAAAATTGGTTTTTAAATTAGAAGTGGGATTTGGACTCTCCAACAGACGGTCAGTATTGTTTTTATTCAGGTCAATTTTCCAAACATGGAATTCGATAAGCAAGAGATTGAATTCGGTTGTATTCTCAACGATACGGAAGTTGCCCGCTTTATTGACATCACCAACACCAGTCCACTTCCGGTCGTATATCGCTGGTTTTTTCTGGTCACGGAAGGGCAGCAAAACATTAGATACAGACCTAAGCATATTGTGAACTTAATTATAATTTTTTCAGAGTTTTAGTTTTTTTGCATACAGTATTTACAGTGCTTGTGAACCAAAAGCCTACTTGTGTTGAATCTGTTTTTAAGGACGTTACTGCGAATCGTCAGTTTCTATTTCTCCTTCAAATACTTGCAAACTAATGCTTTAATACTATGGCTTGGTTTTATTTTTTGTAAACAAAAACGTAATAAGCAAACGCGAAATTAACAAAAATACAACTTTTATATATCTTTTATGATGTAGATACATTGGAGAAGAATTGAAACCAGAGTCATAGTAGGAAGTGAAAACTGTCTGTATTCTTCCTTCCAATCCTGAAGTCCTCGCCCCGCCAAAGTCAGAGCAACCAATTGGCCTTAAAACGGATGTTAAAGAGGAAGCTAATGATGAGGAAAGAGAAAGCGTTCCATCAAGTCCACAACCTTCATTATTGGAAGCGTCACGGACACAGGAAAATTAAGGTAGCTCTGAGTTTCCGGAAATTAATAACAACCTCCGAGAAGAAGAGAGAAATCAGGTGCAAGTTTAAGAAAATGAGATCAAATCGACCTTTGCTTTACAATTATTGGCTAGTGATCAATTGGGTATGATTATTGTCAAGTTCATATGTAAAGTGATTTATTAATTGTTGTTTAAATTAGAGATATGAGGTGATTAACTTCTAGTCAACCCGACTTCTTTCCCAAAAGATGTCAAACTTTTAGAAGGCGTAAACACTAGAATTAGTAACTATCTATAAAAATTATTTTTCACACAGAGAATTTCCTGCTGAACGGCAATACTTAAGACCAGATAGACCTAAGGTTCCGGGCCCTGTTTTTATGTGCTATTACCAATGCTGAAGTTACTTTTAATTTCTATTTACGTGACTTCTTTTTTTGCTTGTGCCTATCAAAAATTTTCAAAATCTGAAGAAAAACGCTTTGTAGTTGTAATTTCAAAACTGATTAGGTTCGCCAGACCATGATTTTGAGTTTTAAACTCTTATCAGGAACAGTCTACTTACCCAGATTTTGTCGCAGAGGTGTTCATATATACATGTATATATAGAGAAAAAAATCTAAGTTTTGTAAGATTCAATCATATGCATTGCTGCACTGATCGAAATGGCAAAACCTGGGTAAGCTGCTGTCCCTGATAAGAGTTTAAAACTTGAAACCATAATCTGGCAGTGAGCTCGGTTTTGGCACGCGTGATGCATACTGCTACAGATGGTACTCTTTAATGCCATCTGTTCTATAACTCGATATATGTTTTTAAATTTTTATTTTGTAATATGACTGTGCAAAAACGGTGCCGTAAAGTATCTTTTCACAAGGATACAACAGAACCAAGTAAGTAGGTTTTGAACCGCAATCGTGTCAATTGTTTACTACTCACATATACAGCCATTATAATTTCATAAAACAGTGTTGACTGCAATTAAAAACAATATGATATAGCCACATTTCGAGATGCCAAATTTTGTTTTTAAAAATATAAAATGCAAGACGCCTAAATATCAATAAAAACAAATGCATAATTTTTCAAACATATTGTACATATGTCCAGGCTTCTTGATTGCCATGCAGAAAGATCGCCATGGTTTAATTCTACTGTGACTAATAGCAAATTGAGAAAGGCCATGACGTCCGAATGGCTGAAAAAACGTACAAATAACCAATTTTTACCAAAAGTCATGACATATTTACAACACCTGTGAACTTTGCTTGCATTGCTGCAATGTCTCGACCTGAATTCGAGACGCAATGATCCGAGACCAAGGCGAGACCGAAACTTTAAAAATCGAACACTCGGTACAAACTTTATCGCGTCGTTAAACGTTGCAGGCACGACGATTTCAACGACTACTTTGGGTGGAATCGTTCCTTTGTTCGGCACCAAACTCCAAACCGAATCCGGTCTGATCTGACAAGAAAATCACGGCTTTTGAAATTGAAGCAAAAAAGAAAAAATATATTAATTAAGTAATGTGATTACCATTTGAGCTGCAAAATCAGCAGGAATGAGAGATTCGTTCGAGAGAGACACCACTTTCGAATTGAGGATCAATACTTCGATTTGACCCCAGTTTACATAATTGGGTTTCACATGGACGACCGGGTCCTCACCTGTTGCGACGGATGATGCGCCAAGCTGTGAGGTCCCGTCAAGACGGCGAACAATAAAACCTCCAGCTTGGCAAAAGGACTATTATATGTTTTAAATTTGTTTTTGTTTCCGTTAAAACTTCACTTTACCGTTTTTGTTGGATTTGAACTCGCGTCGCTAATTCTTTTACTCAGTTAATCATTATTGTAATTTGTTTTCTTTCTGTTCGATCTCACGCGGCACATCATTATTGCAATTTGTTTTCTTTCTGTTCGATCTCTCGCGGCGCGAATTTTGTTCTTAAAAAGCTTTGTTTCCTTCTGTTTATAGCGCCGTAAATTATCTTGAGTTTTTTCACCAATTTTTAACTTGGTCAATTTTAGCTTAGCTAGTTTAGGGTTAGGTTAGTGTTTGTTTATACGCTGATTTAGCTAGAGTAGGACTAGGTATGTTTTGTAATACTGTTTGCGTTTGTTTTTCCATTAATCTTTTGTATTTATTTTTCATTCTATTTGAATAAGGTCTAGATCATTGGTTAAATCTAGTTGAATTGTTAATCTGATTTCAAATAGTTTCTGGTTAAAGAATTGTAACCTAAATTGTTTTGTATCATACGCATTTTGATCTAAAACAATTTGAAATTCGAATACCTGACTGCGCAGGATTAGACGAGTCTTTCCCCTCGTCCGTAGAAACATCACCAATGCATTGAATTTGAAACGGCTAAAAAATATATACAGTATCATAAACCCCTTAAATAGAAGGACTGGTATCTTCTATGCTCTGTATCTGGAACTTGGGTACCATTCATAATTTGTGTCAATTACGTGATAGAACCTTGATTCTGGTGTCTTAAGGGTTTTTTAGGGCGAGGAGTTTATTTTTCATACTTTTAACCTTCTATGACGTCATCTGCAGGCCATTTAAAAGTGAAATCTAAGTAATTTAAAAATAAAAAAGCATAAAAAAACACAATCATACAGATTATCATATATTTTTTTCTATTAAAACAATGGAAAACACACCTTAAGTTACCCTGTCATGAATTAAAGTCATATATAAACAGTAATCCTGGAGAAACAAAAGGAACATGTCTAAGGCAAACAATATAGTTATTTTAGAAACAGGAAAATTGAAAAAAACATACTGTACTACAATATAAATAACATAACATGTTTAGTTTTTAGCAGATATATTTTCTTTTCTCCTCAAGCAGCCAAGTTGTCTTTCTTTATCACTGTTGTCTAGGACAAATGCTTTCAAAAAAATGTTTGACAGTGTAAGGCATGCTCCTTGAATTGTAACCACTGGACTATTAATACAATATAAAGCTTAGCTGAGATGAGCTCGGTAGCAATGCAGGTTGCACTTATCAAACAGTTTATAAGCTGAGTGTAGAAAATGCACTTTTGAGAGTAGAGGTACAGTTAGTCCACCTCTATTTAAGTTTAGGACAAAATCTGAATTAATATGATAGGCGTCAATATCTTCAGTCTCCACACTCTTACCTCGAAATTTGTGTTCCAGATATCCAGCTAGAAAAATAATTTTATGTTTGATACTGTCATTAGATTGAACTAGGTCATCAGTGTCAGCAACAGTGATGTCAAAGTGATAATCATCAATGCGAATGTTAGAGGTACAAGGCACATTATTAAACTTGTGCGGCATAGACTCATATTTCAAAAGTGCATGGAGGTTCTTGGTTTTGTTTTCATGGAGTTATTGATAGTCCAGTGGTTACAATTCAAGGAGCATGCCTTACACTGTCAAAACATTTTTTGAAAGCATTTGTACTAGACAACAGTGATAAAGAAAGACAACTTGGCTGCTTGAGGAGAAAAGAAAATATATCTGCTAAAAACTAAACATGTTATGTTATTTATATTGTAGTACAGTATGTTTTTTTCAATTTTCTTGTTTCTAAAATAACTATATTGTTTGCCTTAGACATGTTCCTTTTGTTTCTCCAGGATTACTGTTTATATATGACTTTAATTCATGACAGGGTAACTTAAGGTGTGTTTTCCATTGTTTTAATAGAAAAAAATATATGATAATCTGTATGATTTTGTGTTTTTTTATGCTTTTTTATTTTTAAATTACTTAGATTTCACCTTTAAATGGCCTGCAGATGACGTCATAGAAGGTTAAAAGTATGAAAAATAAACTCCTCGCCCTAAAAAACCCTTAAGACACCAGAATCAAGGTTCTATCACGTAATTGACACAAATTATGAATGGTACCCAAGTTCCAGATACAGAGCATAGAAGATACCAGTCCTTCTATTTAAGGGGTCTATGATTTCAAGAATAAAACAAAAAGTGACTTTTGATTCGGGTTACCTCAAGAACAGAAAGGTTACATTTCGTGCAAGATCATGATGAAAAATTGCGTTAAACGAGAAAACATGAAAAAATTCTATAGGTAATTAATAGGTAACTAACTTTCCATACATTGCAAAAGCACGAAATTACTCATCACGAACGTATGTGTAGAATTGGTGTCCAGTTCCCGTTTTTGCTTTTACGAAAAAGACCAACAACAAAGTTAGTTTTTTTTTTCTTAACTTTGGAAAACCCAAGATATTTTTGATAAATTAAAATTGCAGGAGTAAACATATGCAACGGTTTATTGTGTTGATGTGGCTAAGTGAGATCAAGAAAAAGATTAGTAAAAAAACTTTACAGGCTCTTTGTTGTCATTACAATAGCAGATCTTTTATATTAAATAAAAAACATGTTTAACCTTAAACGCTTAAAACACCATGCTGTTAATTATCAAAAATCTAGGTTTTTAAAATGTAATCAATCTCGGTGAAAAAGCCACAAAAAATCAAATAACAACTGAATATTTCAATATGAAAAAGTAGGAAGATGATAATTATCAACTCTTAGCGTTTTTGTAAAGTTTGTAATAAAATCAAAATGCTGTTTTTAGGTTGAGTTCTTTGAAAATCATCCGTTAAGTTATTTCAGTAATTTTAAATACCATTAGATCTTTAAAATTAATTTTCTGTTTTTTTTATAAAGCGATCTACATCAAATAAAAACGCATCTTTATTTTCAAAACTTTTATAATCTGTTGTTTTGCTTTTCTAATAAGCTGCCAAAACACATTTTGATCGATTGACTCTTTTGCATGAAATTATAAAAAAGCACAAAATTCAAAAGATGTCTCTGTTTATTTTAAAATATTATGTTCTAATTTTATTAATTTTATATAACTTTTACAAATATACAAATCTAGACATACCTTAGGCATTTACTCAAACATGTTATTTAATCTAGCAATACAGAGGGCTCCGCTTATTATGGTCACTTCGGGCCAAAACTTTGTAGCCTATATTAAGCGGAGGGCCACAATAACCGAAATTTTAAATAACAGTTGGAGGTTTTCTTCAGTTTAAGAACGAAGCATAGAGCCAGAACACTAGCGAGCGTAGAGCCAAAACATAAAATTACCCGTTTTTGTCTTGCTGAACTGCATCCCACTCTGTTCGCAATTCCCTTTCCTCCTTCAATCATTTTTGCAGCGTCGTTCACCCAACGCCCAGTCGCTTTGCAATTTCTCTTTCGGTCTCACCAGGCTTGCTATTTTCAACTGCATCGAGAATTTTAATTTTTTCCAGTAAAGTGCGATCTTTCCGTGAATGAAAAGTCTTGATTGCTACTAAAAGTGATAGCAACAGTCAAAAAGTACCAAAGCAACACAGTGCTTTGTTTGCATAAATAGCGATTGTTCGCAAATAAAACACAAACTTCAAAAACAACCTGAAGAACAGAATGCCATAATAACCGGAGATAAATGCTTTGCTAAACAGTTTCTGGTTTTGTTCCACAAAAATTGCCTACAATAACCGAAGGGCCACAATAACCAGAGGGCGACAATAACTGGAGGGCCATAATAACCGGAGGTCCCTGTAAAAGTGTAACATACTGTACTTCAAACCAAAAACAATTTTTTTAAAAATTAATGAAAAACAAAATAACTATGATTTTATTGTAATTCCAGATTAAATTTGTTCATAAAACAATATTTATTTACAATTGCGACCATAATGAGGTTAGTTTTAATAATGTTTGTTAGTTGTTTTAAAGGTGCGGCAATTTTTTTATAAAAGCGGTGTTTTACTTTAATTACTTGCATGAAAAATAATATATCTTCTTGAAATTGCTTTCAAATTTTTAATTAATGCATATTGTTTTTAAGTATTTTTTACCAGACAGTTTTAAACAGTTATTGAAGATGTACAATACAATGCATCAGATTTGCTAGAAACTTTAGTAAATTACGACAATCTGAGCTATACGATTGACTTCATTGCATTACTATGTACTACGTTGAAAATGTTTTTTTCTCAATCATAATTTATTCCTTAAACATTAATTCGGTTTTATATCCAACTCTTTTTCGCAACAGAAATTGTTTTGGATATAATCCAACACTTTAGTAAACAGATGACATTTAAATGCAATTTATAATAATGAATTCACGTTTATTATTAATATTTTTATTTAACGTGTTTACTAACTTTACTAGGGCAAGTTTTTGTTGCAATAAAATCGTGAGAAAGTTGCATTTATTTTCAACAAAAGTTGCCGTAAAAAGTTGTATGCAATATATGTACAAGCATTTTAAACCATAATAATTTACTTAAGCAATCTATTTAGAAATGATGCTAAAAATTTATCTGGGAGAAGTGGCAATCTTTTGCCAACAGTTTGCGTGGGATGCTAAACTTCGCTCCAAAAACCATGAAGTTGCTCAGCAATTTATCAATTTGGCATACAGTTGTGGACTGATGTTTGGCCGGGAAATTTCTGTAATTGCTTTTAGGCAGTGGTTCTCAAACTTTTTTGACCTACGGCACATTACCAATCTATAATTTTTCACGGCACACTTGGTAGCCTAAAACGGTAATAGTTGTTCAATTGAATTAATTTTAAGAAAGCAAAATTCAAGAATTTGAATGAATCAATAGACTTAATGTTCTTTAAAAAATTTCGCAGCACAGTTCGAAATCTTTCGCAGCACGCAGTTTGAGAATCACTCTTTTTAGGTCACTACTCAGTTTAAATCAGCAATCCAAATACAATTAGCATAACCGTTTTACGTTTGTGCGTGCTTGGCTAAAAGTCAAGCCATTACTTTTACGTAATTGAGTTCAGGCACTGTCGCACTTGGTTAAAGTTGTAGAACTTATAGCTTGCGAGCTTGCCAACTGTTGCGTCATAGTTAACATTGGGACGCAACTAATCGGTCGCATTGCTTTATGTTATGCAAATTAAAGAGAATAGAACTACACTGAAAAAAGTTTTATAAATGTTTTTTTGAATCGCACTATTATTTTTTGCGCAGTATTTGGTAAAAGTTGCAATAAAAAATTGCAAGTAAAAGCAAAAAAAGTTGCAAAAAGTAACAATGTAAAATTTCTGAAAACAGCTTAAATCCTTAAAACATCGTATTATATATACCATCTCCGTCGCTTTCTTGCGAGTCAGGTATAGAGATAAAAAAAAAATTTGAAATCTTACAATTGCTTAAGGAGCTAAATCGGCAGCGTGGTCGAGTGGTTAAAGTACCGGGCTGATGATCAACATGGTCTCGGTTCAAAACCCACTTGCGCCATTCTGTTATGTTCTTGGGAAAGACACTTTACGGCATTTTCCCCTGCTTAATGGTCTTTGCAAGCAGTTTTAAATTACAGTAACATCTCTATTAATTACTAGCGGACAGCAATATCTTGGCATCTCCGGAAGCAGGTTGTGGTAATTGCTTACCCTGTGTACGCTTTCCTGCGAGTCGGGAGGATAAATGTAGAGATAAAAATATAATTTCGTGTTTAGAAAAGTGTAAAAAAAATTGCAAAAACTCTCCCTACTGATCACATTTAAAAGTCAATGTACTGCAAATGTTTGAACTTTAGATATTTTATTGTTTAATTTTGCTTAATTATAAATTTAATGCTTAACAAATAAGAATTATTACGCAAAGATTTTGTTTCTTTTCAAATCAATGCTAAAAATCTATTTCAACGTTAATGTTAAGAAAAAAAGTTTTTTTTGGGACAGAATTTTAATATTGCTTTAAACAAAGTCAATTTTATCGAAGCCAAAAGCTTTTCGCGACGCTCTCATCAGTAGCTATCTCGTCGAAATGGGACGAACCAGAGAAAATCAAGGTACTTATAGTCTCAACAGTTAGGAGAAAGATGCATTACGTGTGATCGCAGAAAGGAGAAAGGCACAACTACACAAAATCTAAGTGAGGAGAAGGTGCAATACAGTGTAGTCGCGGAAAGAAGAAACGCACAATGTGCAATTACCAAAGAGAGACACTGTTACTCACAACTTAGTTTATTTGAAAAGTTTTAATGTTTAAACAAATTCCTTTTGTTTACCTAAAACCGGATGTCTGGTTTTAATAAAAGTTGCCTCAAGTGGACAAAGATGGAACGAGTTTCATGCCACAGCAAGAATTTTAAAACGTTTGTCATTATAGTTTTCAGCACATTGCTCGTTATCAAGCAAGTGTTGTCCTATGGCCTAGTCATAATCTCGGTTATTACGTTTTAGCTTACAGGATCTACCGAGTTGAGATCATGTAGGGCGCTTCGCTTCTGGTTCGTTCCATTATCTCTGGTTTTTCCCATTTTGACGCGATAGCTACTGATGAGAGCGTCACGAAAAGCTTTTGGCTCCGATGAAATTGACTTTGTTTAAAGCGATATTAGTGTTAAGAAACTAAGATATACATCACCGTAGTCCTAATTGTTAGCTGCATGAAAGATAGTGGTTTTATGTTGCCTGTAGAACATTTTCAAACATTTTTTTATCTTGTTTATATTTTATCAATTATCATTTACTTTGCTAAATTATGTTTTATTCATCAATGAGTAATTATCCAGATTTAGCCAACCTATTCGCACGTGATTGGTGATGAGTTCTTTATTTTCTAAAAAGTAACCAACAAGTTAAAACACTGAAACAACCTTGATATAAACAATTAAGTTAAAAACTTAGCTTTTACACTTTCATATTATTCAGGTTCTAGAACATTCGAGCAAGAAATATAATGCTACAACGTGCGAACGTTGCAAAAACTTGACGATGAAGATTCTAATGGCAAAGAAAATAATTTTTACGTTTGTCTTCAAAATAATTCTTGGCCACATACATATAACAACTTAACCATAAGATTGCCTTCAAGCTTTGAAGCAAAAAAAGAAAAAGATGTAACAAATCTTCTTGATTATGTAAACTTGAATTTGTATGCTTTAACTTGTAATAATCAAAGTTGTAACAAAAATCAAACAAGTGCCTTTAAATACTTGCAATTGAGACTTAATTCAAGTAATAATTCAACCTGTTTATTAACGAATGATCCCAGATCATTACTTTCTCTTATTTTGCAAAGCGGAAAGCCTATAAACTGGGACAAACTAAAACCTATAATTCAACCGTGGTTTTTGGTCTTGGTGTTGGGATTAATGTCGTTTGGTAACAGTATTGTTATTTTTTGACAAATATTCAATTTACCAAACCAAAAAACTACCACAAAGAAATTCGAATTTAAAATAGCTTTTAACAGCAAATGCTTCATCTAAAGCTCTTTTGTTAAATAAGTAGCCTTAAAAAAGGCTGTTTTGAAAACTCGAACGTTTTCGTCTAGCTCTCTTCAGGAGGTTTCGCTAGAATGAATTGCAAAACTGAACGTAGTATTTCAAAAGTTTTAAGACTGATCCTGATTGGCTAAAAATTAAGGTTAGTAGCAGTTATCATAATAATTAAAAGTATTTAATAAATAAAACCACGTTTCGTCAGCGTAAGAAATTTTTGGCAAAAAAAAAGGAACAAAATTATGCAAGTTTTGTGCTAGAATTTGGAACTAAAAAGAAAATTTTTTATAATTATACTAACAATTTGTGTTTGTAAACAAATTCTTTCTGTCTACACAAATTAGGTTTTCGAAGAGTGATGAAAATTGATTCCAAGACTGATAAAAGGAAATCGGATCGTGCTTTAGAGAGAATAAAAAATTGATTGTCCTTATAGTGAGATACACATTTTTGGTTATGTAACAGATGGTTTCCAATCGCTGAATCACAGTGCGGTGTTGAGTTCGCTAGTTTTCCTGGGCGTTCTGGTTGTTTACGTTCTTGACTGGTTCTGTTCCGAATAGACTTCGGCACATGCTGGCGGATTCTGTCCTGCAAACGTTGAGACGTTCGACCCACGTACCGACTATCGCAGTGGCACACGTATTCATATACGACGTTACTTTGTTGAAAAGTGGGAAGAACGTCTTTATGTATAGCAGGTAAAATTCGTCTGGTGGAAAAGATCACTCGTGGTTGAACCGCTCCAAAACAATTATTAATAGATAATTTTATTTTTCTTTCAAATTTCAGGGAATTTTCGCCAATCCAAGGCAATTTTAAATAGACAGGGCATTTTTTTTGGCCTTCTTTAGTGCTTTGTTGGAAACGTAAAAGTTTTTCGGAAATTCTCGAATCAATAAGGAATTCTGGATAACCATTTTTTACAAGAATAGAGCGAATATTCTCTAGTTCATGTTTTAATGTAGATTTAGAGCAGATTTTTAAGGCTCGATGTGTTAAAGTATCAATGAGATTTGTTTTACGTTGTTTTGGTCAACTGTCTTCAAGTGATTAAGTCTCTACGTTCTAATAAACACATTTTAGTTCCAAATTTTAGTTTTATAAAGTTATAAAATTTTTATAAAGTTGCTAAAATTTGGAACTAAAAAGACTAAAATTCACACATTTTAGTCTTTTTAGTTCCAAATTTTAGCACAAAACTTGCATAATTTTGTTCCTTTTTTTTTGCCAAAAATTTCTTACGCTGACGAAACGTGGTTTTATTTATTAAATACTTTTAGGAATAATGATTAAAAGACAAAGCTTTGCGTTATCAAAGCTTATTTAGTAGCGTGACAAATTACGTAACATAAATGAAAAGGGATCTCGTGCTTCGTATCACAAGTATACAAAATTATTTGGTTTAACACGGATCTAAATGCCTTATTGGTGAAGGCACCTAATCAATGAAACATAATATTCACAAATTCAATTTATATTCAACATTGTAATAATAATATACGACAAGCGCCTGTTTCGATCTTGTTTGATCTCATCAGGTATATATAATTACGATTACAAGTAGAAAATTCGCTGTAAATTTGGAATTGATAACATGTCGAAATAATTCATTGCAGTAAAATTTGATGAAAAGCCAAAGAAATCCACGAGAATTAGAATAGAATGCTCGTGGATTTCTTTGGCTTTTCATCAAATTTTACTGCAATGAATTATTTCGACATGTTATCAATTCCAAATTTACAGCGAATTTTCTACTTGTAATCGTAATTATATATACCTGATGAGATCAAACAAGATCGAAACAGGCGCTTGTCGTATATTATTATTACAATGTTGAATATAAATTGAATTTGTGAATATTATGTTTCATTGATTAGGTGCCTTCACCAATAAGGCATTTAGATCCGTGTTAAACCAAATAATTTTGTATATTTAATACTTTTAATTATTATGATAACTGCTACTAATCTTAATTTTTAGCCAATCAGGATCAGTCTTAAAACTTTTGAAATACTACGTTCAGTTCTGCAATTCATTCTAGCGAAACCTCCTGAAGAGAGCTAGACGAAAACGTTCGAGTTTTCAAAACAGCCTTTTTTAAGGCTACTTATTTAACAAAAGAGCTTTAGATGAAGCATTTGCTGTTAAAAGCTATTTTAAAGTTTTGTACCAATAAAAAACTTTTTAAATTCGAATTTATAACTTTTTACTTTTAAGTCTGTCTTTAGCGAATTTTCTAATGGGAATTTATCTCGTAGTTATTTCATTTGAAATCAAACAAAAAAGTTTTGTGGCTGACATTTATTATACGGAATATAAACTTTGCAATGCTCTTGGAGTTTTAAACTTTCTGTCTAGTCAAGTTTCGATGTCAACAATTTTTTTAATTAGCTGCTTTCGCTTGTATAGTGTTGTTTGTCCTTATAAAAAAGTAAAATTAAGAATTGCTTTTTATCTAATTGCATTAATATGGATATTGTGGATATTAGTTGCTGTGTTATCTGTCATTGACATAGAGCCGTTTAAGACGTTTTTTAACATTAGAATTAGGTATAATCAACTGCTTTCACAAAAACATTTATTTTTTGCTTATTACCGAAATCTATTTGAAACAATTAAACTTTAAGTGAGAAATGACAGCTTTTTAAAGTTTATTTTTGACGCAATTAGCAATGATTCATCGAACACAGTTATAGAAAAAGTAATTAAAAGTTTTAATTTGGTAAATTATCAGAATAGAACTTTGAGTTCTTTGGGTTTTCACAACAAACAATTTTATTGCACGACGAGTATGATCGTAAACAATGTTTATGTAAAATCAAATAACTTTACATTATTTTTTTGTTGTTTAATTTAATTTTGTCTTTTGTGGTAATTGTCGCTTACATTGCAATTTATTTAAGTATTAATGATTATCTTTGGTTTTATGGCAAGCAAGAAATTACTTTAAAAAGATGAGTATAGAGAATCACTCCTAACTCTGCCACTGCTTTAATGAATATGATCGTGATAGTTAGAATTCCAATTTTCCGAAAGAGTTGCAAAGGAGTTCTCCTAGTGCTTAATTTTCTTATCAATTTCTTCAATTATTTTTCAATTCTTATCAATTCAATTATTTTTTGGTCTTATATTATTCGGATTTTTTTATTTAATTTTAGCTCGTGACTTCGATAGTTTGGATTCCAATCTACAAAATGCTTCTTTTGGCACTTTAATCTTTTCTTTTTGAATTCTGATATTCTATGAAAATCAAATCGTCACTTCAATCTTTTTGCCTTTCAGTTTTTTAACATTTGCAAAAATCAAACCGTCACTGACGAGACTTCAATAGTCGAAACAGCTGTCTGGCGGAGGATTTTGCTTCCCAATAGTATCTGCAATTCTTAATTAGGCTATATGCACCAAGCTAAGCTATACCTTTAATTTAATCTATTTTTCTAATGTTTTATGACAAGATTACCTTTTCTTTTTTTTATAATTCAAGCCCCCAAACTATGCTTTCAATTTTTTAATATTTTATGTCTAGATAAATAAAAAAAAAATTTTTTTTTAAATTAGCTAGCTTGATTATTGTTTGCACTTTACTAAGTCAATTTTCACCAGTAAAAGCGCGTTTACAGCCGTTTGCAGTGCTTTTTTCTTTCAAAGCAATCTTGGTTTGTTTTATTGACGCTCAAATCCACTCATTTTTTCATGGAAATATGAGTGGATTTGAGCGTCTTTGAATGGAGTGGATTTGAATATTTTTTCATGGAAATATGAGTGGATTTGAGCGTCAATAAAACAAACCAAGATCGTGCTGAAAGAAAAGAGTACTGTAAACGGCTGTAAACGCGCCTTTAATTGTCCTGGCTGTTAAAAATTAGCGCAATGCGGTCGTAAACAGCGAAGTACCAATGTGATATTGGTCGAAATCGAATGAGTCTCCGTACTTTTGCACAGTAATGTGTCATTTGCCTCGATGGTAAGAGGTCAAATTACCCCTGTGTGTGCATTTTCTCGATCAAATGAATATACTGCAGGCCAAAAGTGATTTGGGTCATATTCGTTAAAGCAGTGGCAGAGTTAGGAGTGATTCCCTATACTCATCTTTTTATATTAATGATTATCAATCTAAAATTCTTTATTTTCTATCAAAAGAAATGATCCTAACCAAGATTCTGCTAACCTTTTCAACAAAGAAAGGCGGAAAACCAAAAGGTTCTTTACACTATTACAATAATTGTAATTACTGATGCGCTGTTTTGGTTTGGAATATGCATAGCATCCTTGAGTAATTGGAATATCATGATTTCAGTAAAGTAGAATCTTTCGATTGGTATATAAATGATCAAGCAACATTTCAATCAGTGATGTTTTATTTAATCTCTCTTAATAGCATAATTAATCCTTTCGTTTATTTCAATCGATTTTGGTATTCTGTGATTAAAAAATTGAAAACTTGATGTTGAACAATTTTGCCACAAACCTTGATATTCAATTTTGCTTTTATCTGGGATGCATTACTAATAAAGTGATGAAACACATTCGGAAATAAATTAATCGAATTACTTGTTGATTTTCATTTTTTGACATTTTCTATTCTCTTAATATTTGAAATTTTAACACTTTGAGTTGACAGTAAACGAATAAAAAGTTTTTTATATAACATAATAAAATTTTGAAGTACATGTCTCAATTAATTTTTAATTCGCTCAGAATTCGTATCTAAATTTTTTTCCTGATGAATAAATAAATAATTTAATAATCAAAAATATTTATTTAATGTTATATAATATTTTTCCGGTGAAGTAACAGTTAAAAACTGCAAAAAGTTATGAATCATAAAAAATAAAACAATGAATTTTACCCTTTTTATACTCTGAAGGATCATTTTTGTTAACTGAATTTTTTAAAATGCTGTTTCTATATCCGTATATTCCCGAAATGGAAACGAATTCGTCCATCGAATTCAAAAATCATTCGAGACTAAATATTAATTAAAGACTTTTACAGATTTTCCACCTGGAGCACAAGCTCATACTTAGCCATTAAGTCTGTTTCATTATAAAATCAAACTTTTTCTCGACTGGAAAAATTAAGGAAAATCGTTTGAATCCAAAATAATCCAAGAAATTCAAGATAGGAGCCATATACGTATTAAAAAAAAATTTTTAATTGTCATTAATTTCGTGTTTTGGTTATCGCGAATTAAAAACAATTATTGACAGGTGTTATTAGTTTTGCAGTCGACAATCGTTCAGATCAATTCAATTTTTTACTCGATTACTGTAAGTGCGCTTTTCAATTTACATTAATAGTTGTCATGATTGTTATTCGAATGGTTTTTCAGAAGACGTTTTCGGTTTATACAAAGATGTGGTATTATTTTGTGTGTTGTAATGTTTTATATTTATAATGTGTTATATTTTAGATGTCAATAAAATAGGCTTTTAAAGCCTAGATAAAGGTTAAATGCTAGATGAATTGAATTGATATATTGCAACAGAGTCTGTTCAATCAGACAAACATGGCATGTCATGTACTTTTTTTAACATTTCAATAAATAAAACTTATGCTTAATGTTTTGGTTTAATCTGTTTGTCACATTTCATTCTTAATTCTAACATTAAATTTATAAACTTATAGTTAATTTCCAGCCTTTTGCAGTAATATGTAAGCTTTTAGTTATGACCCCATATTCTCCGTTGTTACGTAGTGATCGCCTAATCCAGAGGTGGATGTCTCGAGACACGTTTTTTAAAGTCTCGGTCTCGCCTTGGTCTCGGATCATTGCGTCTCGAATTCAGGTCGAAACATTGCAGCGAATACGCAAACTAGATCAACAGGCATTTGAATAGAATATACTGTATATTGTGCTAATGTTTGAGTGCAATATCATTCGTTGGTTGTAGCGTTGTTTTATCGTTTTAATCTAATGTCAAAATTCGTATTATAAATTGGATAATTGTTAAAGAAAAAATGTCGACGTCGCAAGTTATGACCAAATCAATAACAAACCCAAAATTACTCAAGGTAGAAATTCATTTCGATGATAATGACTGTCTTCGAAAATGTTAGGTTGTTTTATTTTCCTATGTAAGGCTGCTCAACCTTTTAACTACTATGAGTCAAATTTTGTCGGAAAGTGTATTGCGGGTCGAAATCGGTGCAGAAATTAAAGTATCTTCTTTTTTGTTTTCACTTTAACTTTAGTAATTTTAATGTGTTATGTTTGAATTAACCTCTTTGATAACCGGAATGCGGACCACAACTTCAGTTGAAGACCCAACAAAAAAAAAGATCAACAGTTTTGTATACCTACTTGTTTTATTCTTGTATAAAGCGAAAAACCTCTACTGAGACAAAAATTATTTATTTCGAGTTTTCTGCGCGTCATTGGATAGGTTTAAAGCACTGCAATAATTTGGTCGATTATCTAATTACAAATTCCTTGGCAGGCTTCAACAATAGACGCATAGACGATAGACGGTCTAGGGTTGGGCAGCCCTGCTCTGATGAAATGTAAATAATTTATTATACCGACAAGTTAAATTAAAACATACGCTTGAGCATTAGCCAAGTTTGACTATAGACTATTCTACTATTACACTGGTCAACACGATTTTTCTTGCATGGACTTTATCAACTGATTTTGGGTAATTTGGCGGCGCTGAATCCAAATTTGGTGTTAGTTTTTGCTCATCACGTCACGTTTTTGAGATATGAAAACTTAATTTTTTTAAAAATTGCTAATTTTTGCCAAAAATTAAAAAATTTATGTTGCGTTAAAGTGCCCTTAAGTGGAATAATGTTTACAATGGAAGGGAGCATCTTCTTTAAAATGACTTTTCAAAGCTATATGTAATCTTAAACCGTGTTTGTGTATATTGACCACATCATATACATGTATAAATAATAAATACGTGAAATATATTAAAAATACACAATCTGGAGCATTATGCTCAGCACAGGTACGACATCAATAAAAATCTAAGTTTTTTCTTTTTGTGTCATTCTCACAAAATTACATTAGCAGGTTTAAGCAAAATCAAGCAAAAAATATACGAAAAAGTAACACTGTTACATCGCAACAATCAGTACGACTGTACACAAATCCAACGCATAGTTTAGCACAAACGAAATCACATTATGGCATCAAAAATTTTATTTTTGTTGTTAATCTTTTATGAACTGCGTAAGGGACATCTCTCATCACATTCCAGCAGTAATTTGCCATCATGTTGCAGTTCCATCGACCTTAATAACGTTCTTCTATCACTTTGACATCCTGATGGAAACGCTCTCCTTGCTCCTCACTAACGTCGCCAAGATTCGCGGGAAATTCGCTAAGGTGGCTGTGCAAGTAGTGCACTTTAATGCTCATTCGGCACCCAAGGTCTTGTAGGCCTCCATCAACTCTATATAATTGTCAGGTCTCTTATTACCAAGAAAGTTATGGACCACTTTAGAAAATGCTTTACAAGCTCGAGCCTCAACGACAGTTATTGTAATCACAAAATACTGGTCCCTGAGCAACGTTCTGATCTGAGGCCCATCAAATATCCCTGCTTTTTTCTTCTGATAGCTAAGGCCAGGAAAGGTTGAGCAAATGTATCCAAAACAGTCTCCAGAACGATCAAGTGCTTTGACAAATTGCTTTTCATTAGTCCAAGTTTGATATGTAGTGGCAACAAAATGATGTTTTTCCGATCAACCAAGGGGTTATTGACGATATTTTTTTCTCCAGATTTTATTGTATTCCTTGATGGCCATTCTTTTCTTACCCAATGCTCTTCGTTGGCTCTACTATCCCAGTAGCATAAAAAGCAAGGATATTTGGTATGACCTCCTTGTTGCCCTAATAGGAAATTTACCATTTTTAAATCCAAACATATCAATTACTGGTGAAGGCAGTACTTCAGTCTTTCAAGCACAACCTTGATATTTTCGTAGTTTTCCTTCAGAGTGACAGAGTGTCCTATAGGGATGGATCCATACTGGTTACCATTATGGAGCAGGACACGCTTAAGGCTTTTTTTTGAGCTATCAATAAAAAGTCTCCAGTCATTTGAACGATATGCAGACAAACCCATAGCAAGAAGAAGCCCCTCCACATCTGTACAGTAAACAAGCTGGCCATCAGACTGAAAGTACTTTCTTAATTTCTCTTCCCGTAAACGATAAAATGAAACACTTGTTCCAGCTTTTAGAAGATGTTTTTCCTGCAGTCTGGAAGCCACCACTTCAGCGGATTGCTTTGGCAAATTTAAATCTCGTATCAAATCATTCAATTTAGACAGACTATACAAAGAAACTAGGCCAGCATTCCATGCCTCGTGCGCTAAATCCTGTTCTTCATCATAACCATCATCAGAATTGGATGAAGACGTGGAAGACCTAAGCTGGTCCTCATCAATGTTCGGAAGCCTGGTGAAAATGAGTACAGGTACTTGTTGAATCCTTTGACATTTACGAGGCAGAAGTAGCAGTCATCCACGTGGTTTTTCGGTTCTCTCCATACCATTGGCACACCAAATTTGAGCTTCGCATTCTTTCCTTGAGACCAGGATCTCAATGTTTCGACACACGTTGTGCAAACTTGGTGAGGCGCCCAACTTTTGTCCTGGTCACCAAGCGGTACTCCAAAATAAACAAGGTAAATTTTTTTGATAAAACTATTGATATTACGTCTTTGAGGTGGTAAAGTAAAACAACCACAGATGTAATAAAAAATATCTGGGTCGTTGCAGCATTTTCTTCGCTTGGAAGTCACAAACATGTTAAGACCTTAACGTTAGATGAAACAGAACAAAAGCTTTAAAAATACTGAACTGTAAATATTACTGAACCTGTAACATATTAACAAACACTCCTGTTTAGAAACTATTGCTATTACAAACAAGCATATGTTTCAGAAGAACAACCTTTCTTAACCTTACTACATTGTCTGCAAAGTGCAATTTTTGTAACCTCATGGCTAGTTCTCGTATTCAATATCGAAATAATAAGTTGAGTTTCTCACGACTTTCCGGCGCCATAAACAATACTCGTATTATGGCCTTTTTTTCCCATTTCGCAAAACTAGTTTAAAAACTATGCTTTTGAAGTTGCTTTTGTACTTGATTAATGGCATCAAACATCTGAGCGAATGAGCAACTTTCAAAAATGCAGCATTACAAAAAACATGCAAATTGCACAAAAACGTGATGTGATAGAGAAAATCTGAGCTCAGATTTGGATTCAGCACCCCAAGGTTACCCTAACTCCGTTCTCAAAGTCCATGCAAAAAAAAAAAATTTTTTTTTGTTGACCAGTGTTATCAGACTAACCTATTAAAAAGAGGCTTGTAAAATCAAAAAATATTTAATTTCATCAAAGCAATCAACCCTAACTAAATTTTTTTAATCATAACATTTTAAAATAATTATAAAAAAGTACGAAGTGACACATAAAATTTTATTTTTTTCATGGGATGAATTGTATTTCTTTTTATTGTTATCTTTTATATAAAATTGTTTAAAAATTCGGGTGAATTTTGAGAAATATTTGTTGCTGCAAAGATCGAAACGTTGTATTGAAATCGCAAAATCGAAGCGTTTTGATAATGAAATAAAATTTTGCTGAAATAAAGTTTCTTTTTCTGTGAACTGCAGTAACCTTTATAAGGGGATTCCAACTGTGAAAAAATCTTATTTTTAAATTTACGATCAATCAAACCGCTTGATCGTAAATTTAAAAAAAAAAAAAAAAACGATCAATCAAACCGCTGGCCCAGATGGTAGGTGCTTTCACGCAGCCTGGGCCGTGAGTAAGTCTGCTCATTGATTTTAAAATGACAGACCGAAACCGAACCTACCAAAACGGAAGGGTATCCACCCATTCCGATGTTCAGTGTGGGTCTGTTAATAGGCAAACGTCCTTTTCAGGACGGGGCAATGTCAGGATAAAACTGCCCTTTTCAGGGCACATTGCCAACAAGTTCCGAAGACCCACTATTCTTCAGCTGAACATCGAAGGCTTCACTGCAAGCAAGATGAATGTTCTTCATCACCTCGCTATGCAGTCTGAGGCACTCGTCATCCTACTGCAGGAGACCCACTGCACTGATGCAGAGAAGTTGGTGCTACCACACTACCAACTAGCTGGGTCTTCTTTAAGCAGGAAGCATGGCCTTGCCACGTTTGTCCACGAGCGACTGAGATACACGCTTTTGGACCAATCTCCACCGACATCGGAGATCGAGTGGCTGTGTGTGGACGTTGATGGCTATAAAATAGTCAACGTCTACAAACCACCGCCAACGCGATTGCGAACCCTGGATCTTCCAGTGTTTCCTCACCCCTGTCTGTACGCTGGCGATTTTAACTGTCGTCATGCTGACTGGGGTTATGATGACAACAGTCCTGACGGTGAGTGCTTGGCTGGCTGGGCAAGTATTAATTGTCTTGCCCTCCTATATAATGCCAAGGACGCTGCCAGTTTTTATTCTGGCCGCTGGAACACTGGCACCAATCCAGACCTAGCTTTCGCTAGCGTAGGTCCAAACAGTCGCTTACCGGATAGACGTGTCCTTGACAAGTTTCCCAGGTCACAACATCGACCCTCGCTTATTACACCACCAAGGTTTGCTATGGCAGTGCCAAGCATGCCTGTTAAGCGATGGAACTTCCGCAAGGCCAATTGGAGTCACTACATTGCTTTGACGAATAAATTCGCAAAGACTTTGTTGCCGCCTGATTCACTTGATGTGGATGCGGCTTACCAGGATTTCTGTAACATCATTAAGAAAGCAGCCAAAAAGACTATCCCACGCGGGTATCGAAATAACTATATTCCGTGTTGGGATGCAGAGTGTGAATCCCTCTATAAAACCTTTCTGCAGTCTCCTCAGGGAGACGACTCAAGTTTGGCTGCTACAGCTCTGCTTGCCAAGCTTGACAGAAAACGGAGGGATCGATGGTCCGAAGCAGTTCGGAGCATTGACTTCTCACACTCTAGTCGAAAAGCGTGGAGTATTTTGAACAACCTTACTGGTAGGTCACGACACTCTCCTCGTCATTGTCCCGTTTCAGCCGATGCTATTGCATCTCAGCTGGTTAGAAATGGGAAATACGAGGCTGTTGATCGCAAGTCATCTCGACTTGTCTTTCAAGAAGTGTCTGACCTTTGGAGGGCCACAACACCAGACGCAGTAAATATCTCTGACAATTTCTCACAGAGAGAATTTGCTGCTGCCCTTCAACATTTAAAACCAGGTAAAGCTCCGGGACCTTATTCCATCTGCCCCGAGCTTATACTCCATGCTGGAGCTGCTTTGAAGTCCTGGTTACGTGACTTCCTTTCTTCCTGTTTGCGCCGAATCAAAATTCCCAAGATCTGGAGAAGAGCGCTTGTGGTCGCGATCCCAAAACCAGCAAAGCCCGTGGGGGACCCAAAGAGTTATCGACCGATATCTCTGCTCTGTGTCCCCTACAAGATCCTCGAGAGGCTTATCTACGCCCGCGTTGAACCATTAATCGATCCACTGCTCCCTAAAGAGCAGGCTGGGTTCCGACGCGGGAAGTCAACCGTAGATCAAGTTGTTCTGCTAACCCAGAACATCGAGGATTCTTTCGAGGCTAAAAAGAAGGCCGGTGCCGTATTTATCGATCTGACAGCTGCTTATGACACTGTCTGGCACCGTGGCCTTACCTGCAAGCTGCTGAGACTACTTCCGGATAAGCACATGGTCAAAATGATCATGGAGCTTGTCCGAAATCAAAGTTTCACCCTTACCACCGGTGACAGCAAGCAAAGCAGGCTACGCCGTCTTAAAAACGGCGTTCCTCAGGGATCGGTCTTGGCTCCCCTCCTATTTAACATCTATACGTACGATCTTCCTTCCATGATTTCCAGAAAGTTTGCTTATGCTGATGATCTAGCATTGTTGCACTCTTCTGGAAACTGGAAGGACTTGGAGGGGACATTAAGCCAAGACATGTCCACACTGTCAGCGTATCTCCAGACTTGGAGGTTGAAGCTCAGTCACACTAAGACGGTGACGACAGCCTTTCACTTAAACAACCGAGAGGCCAAACGTGAGCTAAAGGTCTACAACAATAGTAGACTTTTACCGTTCTGTCCAACCCCTACATACCTTGGGGTAAAACTGGACAGATCGCTCACGTTTCGTCACCATTTAGTGGCATTGCGCAAAAAACTATCATCGCGCGTCACACTGTTGAGGCGACTCGTGGGCTCGGGATGGGGTGCTGGTGCTAAAACACTACGCATAGCCACCTTGTCTCTAATATACTCAACAGCTGAGTACTGTGCGCCAGTCTGGTGTCGCAGTGCTCACACTCGCCTCATTGACAGTGTCTTGAATGACGCCTTGCGCATAGTTACTGGATGCCTGCGTCCAACTCCAACGGACCACCTACCTGTACTTTCAGGCATCCAGCCAGCTGAGCTTCGCCGAATGGGAGCGACACTCTCCTTGGCTTACCGTGGATCTCTGGACCCCGATCATATTTTGCTTGGTCTTTTAAGTGGGTCCTCAGATACTGGCCAAGTGAAACTAAGATCCAGACGCCCGTTTGTGCCAGGTGCGCGGAATCTCTTGGACAATCTTGCCAGACTTGGCATCCGCGCCTCTGAATGGACAAATCACAAATGGAACGCGGAGTACTGTGAAAATGCTTCCAGGCTCCGTGCGTTTGTGCCCGGGACCAGTGTCAGGCCTGTTGGGATGGGCTTACCCCGAGCAGCTTGGGTTAAGCTCAACCGCCTGCGGACTGGTGTTGGGCGATTCCATTCGTCCATGCACAAATGGGGTCTCGCTCCTTCACCGAATTGCGAGTGTGGCGCCTCAGAGCAAACCGCAGACCATGTACTAACAATGTGCCCCATACATCGGGCACCACATGGAGCACGCGGTCTGACGGTTTTGGATGACGGAACTCGATGCTGGCTTAATAATATCACTGCCAGCATCTGATCCAGGCAGTGCAGCAGTCTGGGGTAGTAAAAGGATAAACCCTCGGCCCCAGTTCTGTTTGTGTCTGGCCTGGAGTGGATGCCCTTCAAACGATGACGACGACGACGAATCAAACCGCTAAAGTTGTTAACTTTCTCAAATCGCTCTCTCGTTTTGAGCCAATTTACAAAAGTTCACTACCCCTCAAAAATTTGCTTTTTTAAATCCAAAATAATATTTTATTTTAATATTTAATTACTGGTATATATCGAAAGGCATGAAATTTTATTTCTATACAACCTTGAATGACGTTTCTAGCGCTAGTCATTGTCGAGATATAGACTAAGCAAGCAAAGGAAGCAAGCATTTTCTGACCTCTCCCCCAGTCGTACAAAGTTTCCAAAAACCCCAGTCTGAATAATATTAACACTTACTGCGAGTGCATTTTATGATTAGAGTATTTTTATACGCTAACGCGTCTAAGTCATAAAATCGCGCATTCCGCATTTTTTCGGGCTTCCTCGGACAACAGTTAAAAGCGTATTTTGTAATACTAATCAAACATCTATAATTTATAAGAAGTGCTTCTGTTGCAAGTTACAGTTAGTTAAAATTATAGATTTTGTTGGGATTTGCAATGGTTCACTAGCAAAAGCAGTATATTTTCTTTCGCATTGTGTTACCGAAATATGAAAATCTATCACAAGTAAATTCTCCCAATTCGGTTTTCCAACATATGTCTGCATATAGAACGTAGCAAAAACAGAAAAAAAGTTTAACTATTCCTTTAACATGATCAAAAGAAAATAATCAATATGTTAAGATCATTGTGGTGCAATAAATAAAAATTGAGATGTTTACTTTAACACAGGGGTCGGCAACCTTTTTCGCACAGCGGACCGGTTTAAGTCGGAAAACTTTTCGCGGACCGGCCTTAAAAATAAACATAAATATTCAGCAATTAAATTTTATTTCAGCTCATAAGATATTACAACAGTGATTCAATGAGAACCTTGAGCTTGTTTTGCCGCAACAAAACGCTCCCACCTTGGAATTATTGTACTCAATGACACACGCAATGTGTCCCTCACGTCCAGTCTGTTTTGCGGTTTCGTCTTTGTTGCTGCCATCACAGAAAATCCAGACTCGCATAAGTAGGACGTCGGAAATAGTAGCAATGTTTTTAATGCTTTTATGGCAAGGTCGGGGTATTTTGGTAAGACCTTCATCCAAAACATTGGCAGAGTCATTGTATCAAAAAGACGTTTCAGGCTACCATCATTTGCAATGTCCAGCAGCTGGTCTTCTTGTCGTACTGGTAAGTTTGATCCACCTGGCTTGAAAATAAATGGATTACAGATCCATTTCTTTGCAGCTCGAGGGTCTTTAGTGCTTGGAAAATAGCGCTTAAACTCTTGTAAAAGAACACGCAAGTGACTGCTTACAAGGTCGAAGAACTCTTGCTCAGGCTCGCTGCCTTTCAAACTCTCTGCTAACGTTTGAAACATGTCAAATACTCTTTTGTCTACTCGCTGCTCCCATGATTTAAGTTTGTCTTTAAATGCAGCCACTTTATCTGCCAACTTGAATACAGTTGTCATTTTGCCCTGCAGTGAGAGATTAAGTTCATTAAGCAGATTGAAAATGTCACATAACTAGGCAAGTTTGAGAACCCATTTTTCATCACTAAATTTGATAGCAAGGTCAGGGTTTTTCTCCAGTAGAAACCTTTGCAGTGGTTCACGTAATTCAAACACTCTGTTTAATGATTTTCCACGGCAAAGCCACCTTACTTCTGTGTGCAAAAGAAGACATTTGTGTTCTGCATCCATATCTTCGCATATCTGCTCAAACAGCCGGGTGTTAAGTGCATGAGCTTTAATAAGGTTGATCATTTTAACTACATCACCAAATACACTGTGAAGCTCAGATGATAGTTTTCGGCTGGCCAGCATTTCCCTGTGAATGACACAATGAGTGGCTTTGCACTCTGGTGCGACCTCCTTAATGCGAACAGTCAAACCAGACAGACGGCCAATCATGACTGCAGCTCCATCCGTGTACACACCGATACAAAAAGACCAATTCAGTTTTTCTGAGAAATATTCATTGAGAGACTTGAATAGTTCAGAGGCAGTGGTGTTTTTTGGCAATAACAAAGCACACAATATGTCCTCATGAATATCCTCTTCATGGAGATATCGAGCAAAAACTAGCAGCACAGCTTTGTTTTCAATATCTGTAGACTCATCGCATTGAATCGCAAACCACGGTGACTTTACAATCTGCTCTAACAATTGAGTTTCAATGTGTTCCGCCATATCCTCAATTCGTCTTGCAACAGTGCGAGCCGAAAGAGGAACCTGCGCTATCTTTTTAGCTGCCGATTCTTCTAAAACTTCACGGCAAATATCAGTACACGCAGGTAGAATCAATTCTTCTCTAATAGTAAATGGTTTCTTAGTCTCAGCAATGCGGTAAGACACCAAATACGATGCTCTAAGTACATCGGAATTTGTTGACAAAGCAGTCTTCAATGATCGTTTTTCGCCTTCGTAATCACGCTTCCTTCTTTCAAAAAATTCCAAAGGCTTATCTTTTAATTCGCGGTGCTTTGTTTTCATGTGCCGAAGTAGTTTTGAAGGTTTCATTGCCTCGTTTGATAATATGCTGTTGCAAATTAGGCAGAGCGGACAGGGTGCTGCGGAATCAATAGTTGAAATAAATCCGTACTTTAAGTACGACTCGTTATATTGGCGATTGAAAGAGGCTTTCTGTTTTTTCGATGTTGTAGATCCCTCGTCCTCGACGTCAGACTCTTGAAATGGTACTGACCTTTTTCCAAAAAATCTCAGCAAAGATGTTTATTTTTCACTCATTATTTTCAGACTCAAATTATAAGTGTTAAAACTTATAAAATGTAATATTTTAGCTTTCAAATTTTAGTAGGAATAATTTATTTTAACTGTAACTGCAGTTTGCTATAATTTCTAACTGCTTAGACCTAATTTCTAACGTTATTTTCTTGCTTAGCTCCCTTATCAACCTAACACTGCTAACACAGCAAAACCACAACTACTAGTTGCATCACACATAACAAAGGTATTTGTTAGTTTTATTGTCTTTTTGCCTTGTTACGTCATATGCAACAATGCTTGAATAAACACCATTCAAAGCTGACATTAGAAAACGCTTTTAAGCACCGAAATAATCGAAACTTACGCATAAATGTCCTATTTTACGTCATTTACGTCCCAGCGCACCCAAAGTGTTAAAATCAAGCAGTCAAATCTCACAAAACGTTCGAAAGCAATCGGGTATTAAAATCTAACGTTACAAAAATGTTTCAAAGCATTTAATCTGGAAAAGTACGCGGCCCGGCAACGAACTACTCACGGACCGGCACTGGGCCGCGGCCCGGTGTTTGCGACCACTGCTTTAACACATAGCTGGCTGCTTTTAGTGTTCGAATCAACGTTATTTGTAAGTTAAAAGCTGGATAATGGCACAAAAACGCCAATCTACTATCCACAGCTTTTTTAATAGAAAAAGAAAATGTTTCATAGAAAGTGAGGTACTCTTCGGAAGATAAAAGTGTGCCTGAAAGTACGTCAGATAAAGTTCAAGATGGTATTACTTTTTTATTCTTTAATTCAGTGGGTCCCAATTTTTTTACATACCACCTTACCTGTTCAATTTGAAAGTGTTTTTACTTTCCCTACATTTGCAATAATTGTAACAAAGCACCACCAAAAAATTTTCGATAAATGTTGTTAACTGAATGATGATTATTTGATAATTTCTCTTGTTGTTAACAAAATAATAATAGCAAAACAAAATTAGACCTACATTTAGGAACAAAAACAATAAAAAATCAAAGTACGGTATTTATAACCGTCAAAGTGAAACTTCAGAATAAAAAGTAAATCCGATATATTTCGAAACATCGTTTATTGAGGACTAGTAGCGCATTTTGGGGGAGGTCACTAATACGAAAAATCAGAGACAGATTCAAAGTGAAGACCTTTTTTACCACTTGAAAAATTTGTTCCACTAATAAGCATAATTGATTGTAGTTGTATGCCCCCTTTCAAAAATCCTTTGTACGCCACTGTTAAGAACCTTGCGGAATTGTGACTCATTCCATCATCATCTGCTACCATTTTTTTTTAATAAATTATTATCAGTTGACTTGTTCAAGGGTAAGCGCGCACCTTGGAAAAAATACTCACCCTCTGCCACTACCCCAGGCCTATTAACTAATAAACCCTTTGGCTTCGACAATATAATTTTACCTGAAAATAGTTTAAAAAATAATCGACTAATCCTGACTTGCATCTTGATAAGGACGTTATTTTTTATCTCTATCATAGCGAATCTGCCAAAAAACACTCGTGATGTGACACACCGTTAGAGACGTAGGGGATTGTTAAATACAATTTTCGAATGGGATCGGAAAAAGTTGGGAAACATTGTGTTAGATGAATTTAAACTTAAATGTTCATTTACTGATTAAATGCAGGCTTCTTTCAAAGTCAGTAATTAGTTTGTTTGTTTTTAGATTCCAGTTGAAATGTCGTTCATTGTCAAGTAGGGGACTATTTTTGTTTCGTTACATACAATTTTTTAATGTCAAATAAAATCCAATTTATGACAGAGGAGTTTCATTCATTACTATTAAATTGGGTTATTCAAAAGTACCGAATACCGAGTACCAGTACCGGGGTGCTTTTAAGAAGTACCGTGCCCACCACTGCTAACACCAACCGAAAAACTGTTTTGATTTGCTTTGGGGCAAGTTATATTTGCAATGTCTTTAGATGATAACAAATTAAAATTGCGGTTGTTCTGTTAATTATATTCAGCTTTTTATTTGCACCTATCTCTATCGCTGTTGTAAGCATTTAGTTATCGTTTGAGTTAAAGTGTTGAAGTACCTGTCACAAACATGTTGTTGTACAAAAACTGAACAATATTCGACTTCACTTTAAAAACTTAAGGAGATAGTATAAATTTTAGAAAAAGTCGACAAGTTTCATAAATTTGTCGTCAATAGTTGCTTTTATCTTAATGTAAATTTTTCTTGTGTTGATTTACACTGCCCTCACTTAAAATAGATTAAAGACATCCCCGCAAAACAGGTACGTAGATGGATGAAGTTGCAAACCAAAAAACAACAAAATTTCGAAACTAACTTGATATGACACAAGACATGAGAGTTTAAAATAGAAAACTTTCTCCAGCTGATGTAAAACAACGTGAGAATATCACGCTTTGAGATTTATTTTCAACCGACTAACTTTTTTCTAGTTTCCCCAAACTAATGTTAATAAAGCATTTTTTTTAGTTTTAAGTTTGTCTATTAAGCAGTGATAACTATTTTATCATCTCAAGTAACTTGAGACGCACAAGGAATTTTATTGAATTATAGTAAAGCGCTTTAAAATCAAAAACAATCTGAATTTTTACTTTTCATTGATGAATGATTATTACTCTTATTCAAGATATCTATTTAATTTCTAGTATTCAAATTGTGTTGTTCTATTAGAAGAAGCATTGATGGCAACATTCGAAGCTTGAAATTTTTGTTAAGCATTTTAGTAGATAAATTAATCTTCAAGGTATATTGGGTTGCTAAAGGATGCTTTATACGCAACAAAAAACTTCTATATGCAGAATTTGCAAACATTTTGATTAGTCTTTTTCTTTTATTTCCTAATGGCGGAGTTGTTTCATATACAAAGAATACGGTTCCCATAATTGGCTCACGAAATGTGTACATTAACCAATGCTTAAAGTACTTCGATGCGTTCTGAGAGTTCGGATCAATGTCAAGCCTCGTTTGCTTCAGCCATTCGTTCAGAAATGTAGTCATTTTGGAAAAATTAAGTTGATTTAATTGAAGTGACAAACACAAAACTTTGTTGCTTTCACAATAACTTAAATTTATGTTTAAATCAATTTAATAAATTCGACACATCCAAAAAAGAAAACACACACGCAAGTTAGCTAGCGCTCCAGTCAATGTACGGCACAATAAGAACGAAACAAGATTTTAGGAAAAAATAACAGAATTAAGTTGTACAGTAACGTAGAGCAAGTTACGCGCTCAGCAAGATAATCAACGCAAATTACATCAGTGACAAGGAAAAATTTGCGCAAAACAATTTTTCTTTGACCTGTAAAAGTAAAGATTTTTAATAAAACGGACTCGTTTCTCAATCAGTCAAGCTTTTTAACTCATTGCCGCGGCCAGTCTTAATATAGTCGTTTGAATGAAATTTCAATTTAAAGAACATCATTTACTTGTCAATCATAGAAACTAATTGAAAATAGAAAAAAAAGATTAAACTAATTTTTATATATTATCTAAAAGTAAACTGCTTCATCTAGTATTCTTATTTCTTTTGTTTATGGTGGTATAAACACTGCAAAGCAACACATCTTTTTTGTGCTCATAAAACAACAAAAAAAAGATTTCGTAAATCTAATTGTTCAGCTGCCTTTGAAGGCGCAGCGAATCTTCCCCGACGACGCCTTAGTATTTGTACTTCTTTTTCTAGATAGAGAGATTTGCTATCTTATGTGAACATATTTTGAGAGCACTGATTTACGGTGTAATAAAATCAAAAAGTCGGTACAAATTCCACAACAATTGTAGATAATTGTACTTAATTGGATAACTTTACTCAGTCATGAAACAAAATAAAATCTTTAACATCTTCTTTGAAAATGTACACTTTTGCTTTAATGACAAACTGAAACTTTTCAAGCAAAGAAATCACTAATTACTTAGATGTTGCCAATGCTCCCATTTTAAAAATATAAGATAAGTACAACAGAAAAGAAAAAATGAGAAATGACAATAGGAATAACACTACTTATAACTGCATATGTAAAAGAGAAAATTTTTTAATTTTTTACTAATGTGCTCTATTTTTGTTAGACGGAAAGTACAAGGTGGAGATTCCGGACCGGTTCCAGGCCTGTTGGGATGGGCTTACCCCGAGCAGCTTGGGTTAAGCTCAACCGCCTGCGGACTGTTGTTGGGCGATTCCATTCGTCCATGCACAAATGGGGTCTCGCTCCTTCACCGAATTGCGAGTGTCGCGTCTCTGAGGAAACCGCAGACCATGTACTAACAGCGTGCCCTATACATCGGGCACCACATGGAGCACGAGGTCTGACGGTTTTGAATGACGAAACTCGATGCTGGCTTAATAACACCACTGCCAGCATCTGATTCAGGCAATGCAGCAGTTTGAGGTAGTAAAAGGATAAACCCTCGGCCCCAGTCCTGTTTGTGTCTGACCTGGAGTGGATACCCTTCAAACGATGACAACGACGAAGCAAAATTTACAATACAAGTTTTAAAAAATTTGACATTATTTGACATGTAAATAATAAAGAAACTACAAAGTCGAATCAAATGAAATTCAACAGGGTTAATGTTGAGCTGAACAAGATTTATTTCTGTAAATTTGAATAAGAAATTCAAAGGCACATGAATTTCATGAAAGGTTTTGCAAATGTTCAATATGCGCACCGCCTGTAACGCGGTACACGTGAAGTCGGTACTCTGGCTCCTCCTAAACATGCTGCACCATGTGACTCAGCTGTGACTATCTAGCGCATATCTAGAGACTGTGGCTCAGACACTCCAATTATTCTTGAAACCGCTTTTAAAGTGACGAGTGCATTCAGTAAATTTCTTTCCCATTCATTTTTCTGGTCAATCATATGGGCAAATTTTCTAAAAAAAATTGAATATTTTGTACAATTATTTTTATGTTATGTTAGTTGTTAGTTGTAAAAACAACATTTATGTTAGTTGTAAAAAAATGCATTCCTACTTGCTGAAAAATAACCGATCAACTTTTTTTGTAAACTATGCTTCTCCGCCAGGTAATTTAGGCGTGAAATCATCAGTTTCAAAAAAAGTAAACGGATTGCATAAAATCGTATTTTTTCAATTTCTTTAAATACATTCTATTTCAATTATATAACAAAAACAATTTTTATTTCAAAATATTATTTGTGTAAAGGTTCACGTGATTTTTAACTCGTTATCGCACGAACAGAAAATTTACATTTCCTGTGAGATCATAATGAGAAAGACCGTTTAACGAGAAAACATAAAAAAATTCTTTGAATTGGTAACTGTCTTTCCCAACATTGTAAAAGCACCAATTACTGATCGCCAACGTATGTGTAAATTTTGGGTGTAGTTTTGGTTTTTACTTTTATAAAAAAGACCAACATCGAAGTTAGTTTCTTTTTTTTTTTTAATTTTGAAGAAACAAAATGTTTTAATAAAGTGAAATTGCAGGGGTAAACATATGCAATGATTAATTGTGTTGATATGGTTAAGTAAGCTCAAGAAACAGAGGTTCTTTTGTGTCATTACAGTAGCAGATCTTTTACACAAAAAAAAACCTGTTTTGCCTTTAACGCTTAAAACACCATGCTGTTAAATATCAAAAATTTAAATTTTTAAAATGTAATAAATCCCGATGGGAGAGCCACAAAAAATTAAGCAACAACTGAATGTTTCAATATGAAAAAGCAGAAAGAAAGATTAGCGTTTTTGTAAAGTTTATGATAAAGCGATAAATCTGTTTTCAGGTTTAGTTCTTCGAACATCTTCGATAAAGTTATAAAAGTGATTTTTAATACGTACCACAAAATCCTTAAAATTAATTTTTTTTTTAATAGCGATGTAAATCAAATAAAAACGCATCTTAATTTTCACAACTTTTATAATTTGTTATTTTGATTTTCTAATAACCTGTCAAAGCACATTTTGATCGGTTGATTTTTTGTATAAAATTATAAATAAGCACTAAATTTGAAAGGAAATATATAACATTATGTCTTAATTTTATTAACTTTTTATGACTTTTATCAATATAAAAATATAAACATATCTTAGACATTTGCTCAAACATATCATTCAACTTATTAACAAAAAGTGTAACATAATCTACCGGTATTATTAATTAATTTAATATTATGGTGTAAAAGTAATGAAAAACGGCTAATAACTGTTTTGATTTTAATATAATTGCAGATAAAGTTTGTTTATTGAACAAAATTTATTTACAGTTGGACAATGATGAAGTTATTGATCTTAGTTTCAATGATATTTGTTAGTTGTTTTAAAGGTACGACAATTTTTTTCGTTATAAAAGCGTTATTTACATAAATAAGTTGTATGCATAGGTGTACACACGGTGAGGGGTCGGGGGTTAACCCCCTTGAAGAAAAATGATCAAAGATATGCACTTATACGTAAATAACATATTAACGACAAGTAGATTAAAATAATATGGTATAAGGTTTATCGTTTTTGCCCTATATTTTTTTTTTCATTTTATTAGTAATTTTATTAAAGATCGTTTTTTCTATCACTCCCATTGCCTCAAAGTTAGCTAATCTGAGTAAAAGTTTTAAAACCAAAAAATATTTTAACATAAAGTCAGGTTTTTTATGCTGCACTTTTGATGTCTATTTTTTTATTGTAATGTTTTCACCAGCGATGCAAGCTTATTCTACTCGGCTGTATAATACATTGCTATAAAAAGCAAAACAAGTACTAAGCATCTAGGGAGGATCTCTAAAAAAAACTAGATTATACTTTGAAAAACACAATAAAAAAATAGAAATATACGCAAGCTTAATAAAAATAATTCTCCATTTTCAGAAAAATTATTTCAATATGCTGGTAGAACAGTCGCTCTTGAAATTTAAGTCGTATTCTTCCTTTTAAAGACTTAGCTGCAGCTATTCCCCAAGAGTATCTGACAAATTTTATTGAAAAAAAATTTTTTGTTATAAAGTGAAGCACCGTGGTATTACTTGCAAGCAGCTGAAACTCCTGTTGGATAAGCACATAATTAGAATGATCATGGAGTTTTTCGGAAAGAAAAGTTTTACTTCCACTACTTGACAGCAAGCGAATCAAACTTCACGGAAAAAAATGGCGATCCTCGGAGATTGGTATCGGCTCCTTTCCTTTTTAATATCTATACATGTGATTTGCCTTCCACAATTTTAAGAAAACTTTGCATTTGTAGCCGACCAATAGATCTAATAGACCTAATAGACTGAAAGGACTTGGAAGTCAAGAAATGACTACAGTTTCTGTGTATTTCCATGTATCTGTGTAATTCTGTGTATTCTGTATTCACACTTTTGAGGCAACTTATGAAGATAGGGGTGCTGGGCCAAAACAGCTTCTCTTCTGGTCTACTTGACAGCTGAGTACTGCGCATCAGTCTGGTGCCGCCCATTGGACGAATCGTAGATGGAACATGGAGTAGTGTGAAAATACATCCAAGCTTTGTGCTTTCATATTCCTGACCAATATTAAGCCTGTTGGAAAGGGCTTGCTTCGAACAGCTTGGGATAAGATCAATCGCCTGCAGACAGGTTTTGGGCAATTCCATTGTCCATGCACAATGGTGTCTCGCTTCTTTACCGGATTGCAAATTAGGCGCCATTGAACAAACCGCAGACCACATCTTAATAGCGTGTCCCCCTTAAAGAAAAATGATCAGAGACTTGAGCATGACATGGAGTAAGTCGTCTGATGGATCTTGATGACGAAACCCAATGCTAGCTCAACACCATCGCTGCCAGCATCTAATCTAAGCGTGTAGCAACATGGGATAGTAAAACGATAAACCCTTGGCCTCAGTTCTCTTTTAGTTTAACCCAAAGTTGATGCCTTCCACATTACGACAACAACAATCTTTCTTCGGTCTTCACTTAAGTAAAACAATTCTTATGCATTGCCACCAGAAGCAACTATAAAGTCACTTGCCAGTTTTTTTTATCAGTTAATAATTTCAAACCAACTTACATTTTATTCAAATTTTTTCCTGAACAATAATTTCTTTCTACAGATTACAAATTCCTTCCTAGACAGTCAAGTGGCTCACTTTGAGAAACAGTGAGCTAGATATAGTTGATTTTAGTTGCAACACAGAATGCTTGATAAGGCAGTTAGAGCTAAATATGAAACTAAAATATAATTTATTAAAAAAACCCAATAGTTTCTTTCACCCTAGTGTGATCATCATTTTATTCAAATAGAATTTTTCTTTAATGCAAATCATTTTAAAGGGTAGTTTACAGAACAATTTTTAGAAGTTATTGCAAATGCAGCATGCAGTACACTAGGTTTGCTAGAAGCGTTAGCAAATTACAAGTGTTTGAGTTATACGAATGATTTATATATACTGTATTACTATAGATTAAGTTGAAAATGTTTTTTCTTAACCATAATTTATCCCTTAAATGTTAATTCGGTTTCATAGCTTTTAACTTTTTTTCCCTACAGAAATTGTTTTGAATATAGTCTTACACTTTAGCAAACATATTAGTAGTAGTAGTATTTTTTATTTTTATTTTAAATGCATTTTTTCACAATGAATACACATTTATGATTAATATTTTTATTAAACTTGTTTATTGAGGGCAAGTTTTTGTTGCAATAAACTTGTTGTAAACTTTTATCTCAGGTTTGGCTTCTCGCTTATTAAAATAAAAAGCTGCCGTCACCGTCTTTGAGTGACTGAGTTTCATTCTTTAAGTTTGAAGAAATGTTGAAAAAGTGATTATGTCTTGATTTAAAGTCTTTCAAGTTTCGAGAAAAATGCAACAATACAAGATAATCCGCACAGGCGAGCTTTTCAAAGATTGTGGAAGCCAAATAGTATGTATAGAGATTAAAAGAGAAATGAGTCAAGACCGATCTCTAAGAAACGCTTTTTGTCAGACATCTAAGCTTGCTTTGCTTGTTACCAGTAGCAAGGGTAAAATTTGGTTTCGGCACGTTTGATGAGCATTTTAAACATTTATTTAACTGGAAGAAATCTTGGTAGCTTACAGATAAGGCCACAATGCCAGACAGTAATAAGCATCTGTCAGAGCAAGGATTACCACACCGTCCTTCTTCTTAGCTTCAAAAGGATTCTCGATGTTTCCTGTTTAAATAAGAGAACAAATTGATCTACTGTTGACTTTCCGCGTCAAACTTCAGCTTGCTCTCAAGAAACCAACAGATGAGCAATTGGCTTTGCTCGACGCCGCCCTAGCTAGATCTCTTGAAAATTATTTAGGGAAAGGAGAGGAGAGATACCGGGTGATGATAGCTCTTGGAGTTCTCAACAAGTTTTATTGGTTTTAAAATCACGACTACAACACTCTTCTTTGAAAATTTTAATGGGCGTGAGCAAAAGAAAGAAATCACATAACAAGAAATTACAAGTAACTCCCGCATCGGTAATACATTAGGACCCAGAGCTTTAAGTCTATCGGGTCTTACGTATCGCAGGTCAGCAGGAAATTCTTTGTATAAAAAATTGATTATTACTAATGATTCTGGTGTTGATGCATTCTAAAAGTCAGACACCTTTTTGGAAAGAAGTCGAGTTGACTTACAGTCTACAACCTCATATCTCCCGTTTCTAAACGACGAGGGGAGTGTTGTGACCGATTAATCAAATTATTTTAACATACTCCATGCTTTTCCATAAGTGTGTAAAAGTGGATGCTCTGATCAAAACCATCTATTTCTTAAATTTCAGTCGTCGTCGTCGTCGTCGTTTGAAGGGCATCCACTCCAGGCCAGACACAAACAGAACTGGGGCCGAGGGTTTATCCTTTTACTACCCCAGACTGCTGCATTGCCTGAATCAGATGCTGACAGTGATGTTATTAAGCCAGCATCGAGTTTTGTCATCCAAAACCGTCAGACCGCGTGCTCCATGTGGTGCCCGATGTATAGGGCACATTGTTAGTACATGGTCTGCGGTTTGCTCTGAGGCGCCACACTCGCAATTCGGTGAAGGAGCGAGACCCCATTTGTGCATGGACGAATGGAATCGCCCAACACCAGTCCGCAGGAGGTTGAGCTTAACCCAAGCTGGTCGGGGTAAGCCCATCCCAACAAGCCTGACACTGGTCCCGGGCACAAAAGCACGGAGCCTGGAAGCATTTTCACAGTACTCCGCGTTCCATTTGTGATTTGTCCATTCAGAGGCGCGGATGCCAAGTCTGGCAAGATTGTCCAAGAGATTCCGCGCACCTGGCACAAACGGGCGTCTGGATCTTAGTTTCACTTGGCCAGTATCTGAGGACCCACTTAAAAGACCATGCAAGATATGATCGGGGTCCAGAGATCCACGGTAAGCCAAGGAGAGTGTCGCTCCCATTCGGCGAAGCTCAGCTGGCTGGATGCCTGAAAGTACAGGTAGGTGGTCCGTTGGAGTTGGACGCAGGCATCCAGTAACTATGCGCAAGGCGTCATTCAAGACACTGTCAATGAGGCGAGTGTGAGCACTGCGACACCAGACTGGCGCACAGTACTCAGCTGTTGAGTATATTAGAGACAAGGTGGCTATGCGTAGTGTTTTAGCACCAGCACCCCATCCCGAGCCCACGAGTCGCCTCAACAGTGTGACGCGCGATGATAGTTTTTTGCGCAATGCCACTAAATGGTGACGAAACGTGAGCGATCTGTCCAGTTTTACCCCAAGGTATGTAGGGGTTGGACAGAACGGTAAAAGTCTACTATTGCTGTAGACCTTTAGCTCACGTTTGGCCTCTCGGTTATTTAAATAAAAGGCTGCCGTCACCGTTTTAGTGTGACTGAGCTTCAACCTCCAAGTCTGGAGATACGCTGACAGTGTGGACATGTCTTGGCTTAATGTCCCCTCCAAGTCCTTCCAGTTTCCAGAAGAGTGCAACAATGCTAGATCATCAGCATAAGCAAACTTTCTGGAAATCATGGAAGGAAGATCGTACGTATAGATGTTAAATAGGAGGGGAGCCAAGACCGAACCCTGAGGAACGCCGTTTTTAAGACGGCATAGCCTGCTCGCTGTCACCGGTGGTAAGGGTGAAACTTCGATTTCGGACAAGCTCCATGATCATTTTGACCATGTGCTTATCCGGAAGTAGTCTCAGCAGCTTGCAGGTAAGGCCACGGTGCCAGACAGTGTCATAAGCAGCTGTCAGATCGATAAATACGGCACCGGCCTTCTTTTTAGCCTCGAAAGAATCCTCGATGTTCTGGGTTAGCAGAACAACTTGATCTACGGTTGACTTCCCGCGCGGAACCCAGCCTGCTCTTTAGGGAGCAGTGGATTGATTAATGGTTCAACGCGGGCGTAGATAAGCCTCTCGAGGATCTTGTAGGGGACACAGAGCAGAGATATCGGTCGATAACTCTTTGGGTCCCCCACGGGCTTTGCTGGTTTTGGGATCGCGACCACAAGCGCTCTTCTCCAGATCTTGGGAATTTTGAGTCGGCGCAAACAGGAAGAAAGGAAGTCACGTAACCAGGACTTCAAAGCAGCTCCAGCATGGAGTATAAGCTCGGGGCAGATGGAATCAGGACCCGGAGCTTTACCTGGTTTTAAGTGCTGAAGGGCAGCAGCAAATTCTCTCTGTGAAAATTTGTCAGAGATATTTACTGCGTCTGGTGTTGTTGCCCTCCAAAGGTCAGACACTTCTTGAAAGACAAGTCGAGATGACTTGCGATCAACAGCCTCGTATTTCCCATTTCTAACCAGCTGAGATGCAATAGCATCGGCTGAAACGGGACAATGACGAAGAGAGTGTCGTGACCTACCAGTAAGGTTGTTCAAAATACTCCACGCTTTTCGACTAGAGTGTGAGAAGTCAATGCTCCGAACTGCTTCGGACCATCGATCCCTCCGTTTTCTGTCAAGCTTGGCAAGCAGAGCTGTAGCAGTCAAATATAGTTATTTCGATACCCGCGTGGGATAGTCTTTTTGGCTGCTTTCTTAATGGTGTTATAGAAGTCCTGGTAAGCCGCATCCACATCAAGTAAATCAGGCGGCAACAAAGTCTTTGCGAATTTATTCGTCAAAACAATGTAGTGACTCCATTTTGGCCTTGCGGAAGTTCCATCGCTTAACAGGCATGCTTGGCACTGCCATAGCAAACCTTGGTGGTGTAATAAGCGAGGGTCGATGTTGTGACCTGGGGAACTTCTCAAGGATACGTCTATCCGGTAAGCGACTGTTTGGACCTACGCTAGCGAAAGCTAGGTCTGGATTGGTGCCAGTGTTTTCAGCGGCCGGAATAAAAACTGGCAGCGTCCTTGGCATTATATAGGAGGGCAAGACAATTAATACTTGCCCAGCCAGCCAAGCACTCACCGTCAGGACTGTTGTCATCATAACCCCAGTCAGCATGACGACAGTTAAAATCGCCAGCGTACAGATAGGGGTGAGGAAACACTGGGAGATCCAGGGTTCGCAATCGCGTTGGCGGTGGTTTGTAGACATTGACTATTTTATAGCCATCAACGTCCACACACAGCCACTCGATCTCCGGTGGAGATTGGTCCAAAAGCGTGTATCTCAGTCGCTCGTGAACAAACGTGGCAAGGCCATACTTCCTGCTTAAAGAAGACCCAGCTAGTTGGTAGTGTGGTAGCACCAACTTCTCTGCATCAGTGCAGTGGGTCTCCTGCAGTAGGATGACGAGTGCCTCAGACTGCATAGCGAGGTGATGAAGAACATTCATCTTGCTTGCAGTGAGGCCTTCGATGTTCAGCTGAAGAATAGTGGGTCTTCGGAACTTGTTGGCAATGTGCCCTGAAAAGGGCAGTTTTATCATGACATTGCCCCGTCCTGAAAAGGACGTTTGCCTATTAGCAGACCCACACTGAACATCGGAATGGGTGGATACCCTTCCGTTTTGGTAGGTTCGGTTTCGGTCTGTCATTTTAAAATCAATGAGCAGACTTACTCACGGCCCAGGCTGCGTGAAAGCACCTACCATCTGGGCCAGTAAAGCCGTATTTATCCTTTGCACTCATAGGAAAGCGACGGAGGCGCTATAGATAGGGCAAGCAATTACCCCGACCTGCTTCCGGAGATGACAAGACATTGCTGTCTGATTGAAAATTTTTATTTCGTTTTTTAATTTTATAGAAGTATGAGTGAAATTTACAACTGCTTGCTAAGACCGGCAAGCGGGGAAAGTGTCGCAAAAGTGTTTTTTTCCAAGGTCACAGCCGAATACCGCGAGTAGATTTTCAACCGATCGTATCGATCACAATCGCGGTACTTTAACGCGCTTTTACCACTTTTACCACTCGACAATTGGATCTCCAAGGTTGTCCTCAAAGGCTTTAGTATCTGTAAAAAACCATTTCGACTCCACCCAAAAACATGTGGCTCCGACTTCCGACACGAACTTCACAACCCTGGCTTAAACTAAAGCATTTTATGTAAAGTCTCTTGTTTTGTCTAGTCTCGGTTTTGTCACTCCAATGTCTCGTCTTGTCTCGGTATCGAAGCACCGTGTCTCGACTTCACCTTGGGGTTTTATTTTTCCTGTAAAACATTTTCAAACATTTTATCAATTATCATTTACTTTGCTAAATTATGTTTTATTCATCAATGACTAATTAGTAGGGTGGAGCGAAAAATTTTTTTCTGAACTTTGAGCTGTAATAGTGATATTATGATGCTATGTTGTTTAATATTGAGTGTGCTCAAAGCTTTTTCCTTTTAATCAATTTTTTGAGGTGTCGCCAGGTGATCAAAGAAAAGTGATATTTTATGTGATTTTTTTTCAAATTTAGTTCATGGCTTCTAGGGTTGCATTGTGGGTTATTCTAATAGTGATATTGATGTACGCAAAACATTCATAATACTTTCAAAATTTCATTCATAATACTTTCAAACATTCATAATACTTGCAAAATTTCACTTTCAATGAATTATATCTTGAGGTGCCGCCAGCGGCATATCAGGCGGTTGCAACAACCCGCAAAGCCTCGTCGCGCCTCACTAGCCCTCTGTTACTTGTGAGTCATTGTAAGGGTAGGGTGTATTGTGTTGCTCAGTGTGCACTAGTCCAGTCTATCGATTTATTACCTTTGTCAAAACAATATATAGAGATGCGTAACTTATATTTTTTCATTTTTCAGCTTTATATATCGTTAAATTCATTCTAAACCACAATTTTTCTTAGACAAAAGCAAATATTATAGTTAATTAAAATGTCTCCTAAACGCAATGTTCCTGACCATCCCATATTTGGGAACTCACGGGATCTAAGTGAAACAATATTGCCAACATACTTAGATGTAATAAAGTGTTATTTGCATGAAAGACAACTTATAAAGATACTGTCAACTAATAAAGATCCTTCAGTGAGTGAAATTTCTGAACCAATTGCCAGAACTAATCCATAAGTAAAACATTTATGGATCAAAGAATCAATTCCGTGTGTTTCCGATAACAGAATTAGAAAAATAATATCTGATTACCATAGCAAATATAGAAACATATTTAAATCAATGGAAGAAAAAAAGGATAATTCCAAGTTCAAGGACAAATGCAGCAAGTTCAAAAGACACAATCATAAAACCTTATTTAATATTTCTAGTTGTACGCACCAATCTTTTTCAGTGTGTTCTTGTGCTAGAGATAGAAAAATTCCTGAAGGAAAACAAAAATTTTTGACAGATCAAAGAACTTCAAGAAAAATGGCAATTGCAAGAGTTGATGCAGCTGTTTCAAAAAAAAAATAGCCATCCTGGAAGAAAAAAAAAGCAGATTTGAACTGTTTCAGATGAAACCGCAAAAATCTTATGATGATAAGCTTCTTGATCCTGAAACGCATATGATCTCTACTTCAGAATCTTCAACAGATCATGAATCTAATACTACTGAGGACCCAGATTATTTAGAAACACCATCATTTTAAATGAAAACAAAACTAATTTTTAAAACTCCTCCAGCAAAATAAATGAGCCTTGTTAGTTTCGGTTCTGCTTGTGATCGAACTGGCGTATCTGATTGTACTGCAACAATCGTTGCCAGCTCCTTATTTTATAACAAGGTGGGATGTTTTAGAACAAATCTTTCATTAGTACTTGATCGATCTAAAGTTAGAAGAAGTTGCCAAAAACATCTTAGTTTTTTTTAAGAAAGAAGCAAAGAAACAGATGATAACGAAGATATTATTTCTCTGTACTTTGATGTTAGGAAGGATCACACAATCACTAAAAAAGTTTCTGGAAATTCAAAAGAAATCCTACAGGAAGAACATACAGTATATCAATTATTGAAGAACCCGGATCTAAATATTTTGGTCACTTTGCATTGAAAAAAGTTTCTGAAAATGCAATAGCTAATGGCATTGTTGCCTTTTCTCTGCAAATTATAAAGAAAAGAATAATATTATTATTGCCATTGAGTGTGATGGTACTGCTGTTAACACAGGAGCAAAAGGAGCTGCTATAAGAATGATAGAGCCTAAGTTAAACCTGTTCACCGGTTTATATGTCAGTTGCACGCCAATGAGTTACCCCTTTGTCATCTCTTTCAAACTTTAAACGGAAAAACTACAGGTCCTAAAGACTATAGTGGTAATCTAGGTAAAATGCTTGATGGAATTGAAAAGCTGGATGTCTTCAACTTCAAACTAGTTCTTTTTGATCTGCTCGATATAAGTCAAATTGATCTAAGCACTGACCAACAATATCTGATTGATATTAACCAGTCTGAATCAGCAGGAAAATTAAGTGAAGGTCTGGTTAATAAAAATTCTGGAAAAATGGCCCACTCTCGATGGTTAACTACTGCAAACCGCATATTGAGATTATATGTATCAACACTTGAACCTTCTCAAACCCTAAAAATTATTGTTAAATATATAATGAAGGTGCATGCTCCTGTTTGGTTTGCAATAAAAAATACTTCATCTTCTCAAAATGGGGCTCTTCATCTATTTAAGACAATAGAACTAACGCGGATGTTGATTCCTAATGTCAGAAACATTGTTTACCCTGTCATCCAACGTAATGCCTTTTTCGCTCCTCCTGAAAATTTGTTACGTTGCATGATTAATAATGAATCAAGTAACATTGGACAACTTGGTTGGAGGCAAATCAAGAAGGCGAGAGAGCAATTTAAAAAGAAAACTATCAGAACATTTCGAATTCCTGATCTCAACTTTGAAGCTGAGTTTTATTTTGATGATAAATTGGCAAAAGATGAATCTAATTGAACCGCCATTCGTTCAAAAATCAAATCACGTCAGAAAATGCCAAGTTTTGAAACAAAACGAGAGTTTAAAGCTTAATTGCTGATGATTTAAATGGAAGGGAAAGTGGGTTGGGCTAGGGTGGCACCCGAAGTACAGCTACCTCCTCGTGGTGGGTCCTAGATTAACTCAGAATTTATGTATTGAAATCAGAGTTAAACTGAGAACTGTACATTTTATAAAAATGTTTTACCAATGAGTGCGCTTCAAGTTATCTTGACAAAATAATATACGTTATACAAGTAAAATCTAGATTTGTAAAGAAAAACATGCTTTTGCGTCATTTATAAATATTTTTATTATAGTGGCGGCACCTCTAAATGTTCAACTATCCAGAAATGTTTTTAATATTGTTTTCTATAAGTCACCTTAATTGAAATATCACTATTACAAACCAAGAAATTACAATAAATTTGATAGAAAAAATTTTTGAGGAAAGATATATAGTATTTCATATATTTTTACAAAATAAAATATCATGGCGGCACCTAAAGATATCACTTATATGAGCTGGGATTTTAGCGTAAGTGTTTTCTAACAACACATCACCATAATTTTACTATTACAGAGCAGTCTGAGAAAAAAATTTAAAAACGGCCATTTTCGCTCCACCCTACTAATTAGCCCGATTTAGTCAACTATTCGCTGGTGATGGGTGATGAGTTCTTTCTTTTCTAAAAAATGGCCAACAAGTCAAACACTGGAACAAACTTGATATAACCAGTTAAGTTAAAAACTTAACTTTTACCGTTTTATATTATTCAGGTTCTAGAACATTCGAGCAAGAAATAGAATGCTACAACGTGCGAACATTGCAAAAACTTGATAATGAATGTTTTAATGGAACAGAAAATAATTTTTACGTTTGTCCTCAAAATAATTCTTGGCCACTTACATATAACAACTTAACCAGAAGATTGCCTTCAAGTTTCGAAGCAAAAAAAGAAAAAGATGTAACAAATCTTCTTGATTATGTAAACTTGAATTTGTATGTTTTAACTTGTAATAATCAAAGTTGTAACCAAAGTCAAACAAGTGTCTTCAAATGCCTGCAATTGACATTTACTTCAAGTAATAATTCAACCTGTTTATTAACGAATGATCCTTGCTCTTTACTTTCTTTTGTTTTGCAATACGGAAAGCCTAAAAACTGGGACAAACTAAAACCTGAAATTCAACCCTGGTTTTTGGTCTTTGTACTGGGATTAATGTGTTTGTTTGGTAACAGTATTGTTATTTTTCGACAAATATTCAATTTACCAAACCAACGAAACTACCACAAAGAAATTCAAATTTATAATTCTTTACTTTTAAGTCTGTCTTTAGCGGATTTTCTAATGGGAATTTATCTCGTAATTATTTCATTTGAAATCAAACGAAAAAGTTATGATACACACATTTATTATACGGAATATAGACTTTGCAATGCTCTTGGAGTTTTAAACTTAATATCAAGTCAAGTTTCGACCTCAACAATTCTTTTAGTTAGCTGCTTTCGCTTGTATAGTGTTGTTCATCCTTTTAAAAAAGTAAAATTGAGAATTGCTTTTTATCTAATTGCATTAACATGGATATTGTGGATATTAGTTGCTGTGTTACCAATCATTGATATAGAACCATTTGAGACTTTTTTTAACATTGGAATTACGTTTAATCAACAAGTTTCAAAAAAAACAGATTTAAATTTTGCTGATTATCGAAATCTATTTGAAACAATTAAAGGTCAACTAAGAAATGACAGTTCTTTAAAGTTTATTTTTGACGCAATTAGCAATGATTCATCAAATACAGTTATAGAAAAAGCAATGAAAAGTTTTAATTTGATAAATTATCAGAACAAAACTTGGAGACCTTTGGGTTTTTACAACAAGCAATTTTATTGTACGTCGAGTATGATCGTGGGCAATAGTTATGTAAAATCAAAATATTTTACATTATTTTTTTTGTTGTTTAATTTAATTTCGTCTTTTGTGGTAATTGTCGCTTACATTGCAATTTATTTAAGTATTAATGATTGTCAATCTAAAATTCTTTATTTTTTATCAAAAAGAAATGATCCTAACCAAGATTCTGTTAACCGTTCTCAACAAAAAAAGGCGGAAAACCTAACGGTTCTTTGCACTATTACAATAATTGTACTTACTGATGCGCTGTTTTGGTTTGGAATATGCATAGCATCCTTGAGCAAATGGGATTTGTATGATTTGACTAAAGAAGAATCTTTCGATTGGTATATAAATGACCAACAGGCATTTCAATCAGTGATGTTTTATTTAGTCTCTCTTAATAGCGTAATTAATCCTTTCGTTTATTTCAATCGATTTTGGTATTCTGTGATTAAAAAATTGAAAACCTGACGTTGAACAATTTTGCCGCAAACCTTGAACTTAATTTTAGTTGATATATTTACTAATAAAGTGATGAAACACATTTGGCAACAAATGAATCGAGTTACTTGTTAAATTTTCGTTTATTGACGTTTTTCTATTCTATTTGAAATTTTGAGAATTTGAGTAGACAGTAAACACATAAAAAGTTTTTTTTTTATAAAATAATAGATTTTAAAGTACATGTCTCAATTGATTTTAAATTCGCTCAAAAGTCGTATTAAAAATTTCGGCCTGATTCATAAATAATTAAATAATCAAATATAACCATTTAATGTTTTATAATATTTTTCCTCTGAAATAACAGTTAAAAACTGCAAAAAGTTATGAATCAATAAAAAATAAAACAATGAATTTAACTCTTTGCACTCTGAGAGATCTTTTTTGTTGACTAAATTTTTTTAAATGCTGTTTCTATATCCGTATATTTTTAAAGAGAAAACGAATTTGTGTATCGAATGCAAAAATCATTCGAGAAAAAGTATTAGTTTAACACTAGAATTACCGGTGCGGTTATTTTGACCGTTTTTGATTTTTAATCGCTCATATCTCTGCTTAGATAAGTCTTATAATATAATATTGAAATTTTTTGACTTTTCCTAAGTCTTTGTCAACTTTTAGCATGTTAATTTTTATTGCATTGCAATAAGCACAGCGGATTTTGGGGAGCGATTTACCTTAAATTACCGCCAACGGTCATTTTGACCGAAAGCAACTTGTAATTTCTCTACGGTTAAAATTGCCTTTACAACAAAGCCTTTTGTTTTGTTATTGTTTCAAAACAATCATGCAACAATTACTGCAGTATCTTGCAACAGTTATTTACTAGCTAGTTCATAATGTTGAGTCATTTGCAGAATGCCGAGACTAGAACGAGTTAGTAGTATTATTCAACTCTAGCTTGGCTGAACGCGATTGCAGAAAATGATCCGTGGGGTGAAAGCGCAAGTGAAAACGTTTGTGAGGCTTATACCAGGGGTCGGCAAATTCAGACCAAGTTCGACTTACATGGGAAGTGATTTCTTCAGATGGATCGGATTCTAAGATTGATATTGATGAGCTGGAGCAAACTGATTCTGCATCACGTCAACTTTCAGCTCTGGCAGTGGCAGCAATGATACAAGTACTGCAGCTCAAGCGAAGATTGATGGCCGTACTCCAAACACCTCGGAAATTGGATTGGTTGCTAAGGACAGAACAAAATGTAAGAACATCGAAGTTTTTTTCAGAATCGAGGAGCAGGCTACAAGCTTAGCACGTGCTAACAGAAAGCGAAGTCTAACGCGATATGTCAATCGCATGTTAGATGGTCCGCTGAGTGCGTTTGAGTTACTTGTCGATAATTCAACGCTTACCCACGTTCAACAAAGTACAGAAGTCAAAGCGCATAGAGGGAAAAAAAGTGATAAGTGGAAACTACCATTAATTCAATTAAAAGCTTTTATTTTCTTTCTTTATGTACGAGGAGCATAAAGTGGAAAGAACCGACCGATTCTTGAGTTTTGGGAAAAAATTAAGGTGTACCTTTTTTTCCAGAAGCTAGGGGCAGAAATCGCTTTTGCGAAATCATCAGATTTCTTTGATTTGATATGCGGAGTACGAGACTATCTCGAAGTCAAACGGATAAATTTGCTTTGATTTCTGCCATCTGGGATAAGTTTATTGAAAACTGTATTGTTTGCTACAAACCAGGAGAAAATATTACAGTGGACGAACAATTATTACCAACTAAAGCCTGCTGCAAATTTATGCAATACAGTATGGCCAACAAATCGATCCAATTCGGCATTAAATTTTGTTCAGCTGTTGAAGTGGAATTTAAATATATACCAAACGCTATATCATATCTTGGCAAAGATGAAGCCACACCAGCTACCCAAAAATTGTCTAAGAGTGTGGTAATACAGATAGTGGAGTCATACTTGGGCAAAGGAAGGAGCGTCACAACAGACAATTTTTTTATTTCGACTCATCTTGCCACGCAGCTCTGGAAAAAAAAGACGTCACTTGTCGGGACTCTGAACAAAATTTGAAAGGATGTTCAGCCTCTGGTAAAAGTTTTATAGCAGAGCAGATAATCCAGCCAACTCTTGCCAACAAAAAGTGACAACAACCAAGCCACAACCTTGACAGTTTACCAGTGCAAACAAAATAAGAAGGTTTGTATTTTTAGCACACTCCACACATCTGTTATGGTCGATAAAACAAAAAAAAACCGGAAGCACTTACATTCTATTGTAAAACCAATTGTGGTGTTGATATTGCTGACCAGATGGCACGACAATACACGGTGAAGGAAAATACACGTCTGTGGCCGGTAGCTGTCTTTTAAAATATTTTGGACCTTGCTTGTAGTAACACCTATATGTTGTACAAGAAGAAAACTGAAAATGCTACCTCGAGAAGGAATTTTGTTTTTCAGCTCGCCATTGAACTGAGAGAAGCACATGTTCAAGGAAAGACAGCTCAACTAGTCGCAGTTTTGCTTCTACTTTTCAACAATTCTCTCAACAAAATTCGGTCGTTGATGGAAGCAAAAAGCAAAAGCAAAGCCAAGTTAATGTAAACTGCAAACAAAACAAAACTGCAAAATTCTTTTGTGGATACCGTAGATCAGTTTGCAGAAAGTGTACAGGTTGTGTAAAAGTTGAATGTGTGTTGTGTAAAGGTTGTGTAAAAGTTGAATGTTTACTGAGTAGAGCGCTGTATTTTTGTTTGTTTTTGTATGCTTTTGAATAGCCGCTTGTGGTATTTGTAAACAGCAGCATAATGAAAAATAACCATTTGGTATTTTGAGCTTATTTTAAGGTAGATTATTTTTTATTTAGCTTCATACCTCGTGTTTGTTGTAAATAGAATAAAATTTTGAGAAAATTTTAACCATGCAGCTAAAAAGCAGGTTGAAGGCCTTCACTTCAATTTGGAGATCAGGGCCTATGCAGCATACTCCAGAACATGTTATTAAAAAGAAGCCTACAACGCACCAAACTCACACCTACAAAGATTCAAATCATTACTAGGTATACTGCAAAACTTAAAAAAAAATATAAGATAAAGTAAACCTACATTATTGTGCATTTTTTTGTTTATTGGACAAACGGTCATTTTGACCGCTCGCGGTAATTCTAGGTAGGTCAAAAACGCGGTAATTTTAGTGTTAAGACTTTCACAGATTTTCTACTGGCGGCACAAGCTCATCCTTAGCCATTAAGCCTGTTTCATTGTAAAGTTAAACTTTTTCTTGAATGGAAAAATTAAGGAAACAACGTTTGAAATCCAAGATAAAAGAGTCATAATACAAAAAAAATTTTTTAATTGTCATTATTTTCGTGTTTTGGTTATCATGAATTAGAAACAACTATTGACAGGGTCTGTTCAATCGGACAACATAGTCATGTCATGTACTTTTTTTTAACATTTCAATTAACATGACATATGCTTAATCATTCTCTTTTGCAGTAGTTTGTAAAGTTTTAACTATGACGTCATATTCTCCATGGTTACGTATAAGTGCGTAATCCAGATGGTGGATGTCACGAGACACATTTTTTGAAGTCTCGGTCTCGCCTCGATCTCGGATTATTGCGTCTCAAATTCAGATCGAGACATTGCAGCGATGCGAGCAAAGTTCACAGGGTGTTGTAAATATGTCATGAATTTTGGTAAAAATTGGTTATTTGTACGTTTTTTTAGCCATTCGGACTTCATGGCCGTTTTCAATTCGCCATTAGTCACAGTAGAAATGAACCATGGCAATCAAGAAGCCTGGACACACGTATTAAATGTTTGAGAAATTGTAGAGCTGTTTTTATTAACACTTAAACGTCTTGCATTTCATATTTTTAAAAACAAAATTTGGCATCTCGAAATGTGGCTATATCATATTGTTTTTAATTGCAGTCAATACTGTTCTATAACATTATAATAGGTTAAATGTGCAAGCATTAAACGATTGACACGATTGAGGTTCAAAGCCTCCTCGCTTGATTCTGTTGGTCCTGTTGTCCTTGTGAAAAGATACTTTACGGCACCATTTTTGCACAGTCTTATAGCAAAATATAAATTAAAAAATTTTATATAGAGAGTTATAGGACAGATGGCACTAAAGAATACCATCTGTAGCTGTGTGCATCACGGGTGCCGAACCCGAGCTCACTTCCAGATCACGGTTTCAAGTTTAAATTTTTATCAAGGACAACCTGCTTACCCAGGTTTTCTTGCAGAGCTGATCATATATATCTGGAGAGAAAACTCTTTAAGACCTGTGGGGTTCCACCAGATGCATTGCTGCATTGATAGGAGCGGCATTGTGCATCACACATGCCGAACCCGAGCTCACTGTCCGACCATGGTTTTGAGTTTTAAACTCTCATCAGGGACAGTCTGCTTACCCAGGTTGCTATTTCTATCTAGAAATTAAAAGTAACTCCGCATTGGGAATAGCACATAGTATAAGGGCCCAGAGCTTTAGGTCTATCTGGTATTAAGTATAGCAACTCAGCAAAGGAAAGTCTCTATATAAAAAAATATTTCTTAGAGATGGTTACTGATTTTGGTGTTGCAACCTTCTAAAAGTCAGACACCTTTTGGGAAAGAAGTCAAGTCGACTTGCAGTCAACAACCTCATATCTCTCGTTTCCGACCAGGGGGTGTTGTGACCTACCAATAAGACTGTTTTAACATACTCCATGCTATTTGACGAGTCTTTTTGAATTTGCAAAGCAAAGTCTTTTCGAATTTGTTCGTTAAGCAATGTAATCACTCCACTCGACACTGTAAAAATTCCATCGTTTAACTAGTATGCCTACCACTGGCAAAGCAAAACTTTGTAATATAAGCCTAGTAAGCGAGGGTCAATGTATTAAGTTGGGAAACTTTTTTGTGATTTATGTTAAAGATTTTGGATGTGAAAAGTAGTTTATATTTTTTTGTACCTATAGTGGTTAAACCACGGTTGTAGAATCGGAAAAATCATTTTTAAATTCCATTAATTTAAAGTTTTCCAATTCCGATTCCCAGAGATCAATAATACAACCCCAGCTTCAGCACCTGTAAAAAAGGAGTCCTAAATAGGGGGCTGTGGCAACTCCGTTATAAGCAATGCAGTTATAAGCAGGGTTGTGGAGTCGGAGTTACCGTAATCGGATGTTTTAGAGCGGATTCAGAATACTTTTTGATTTAATAAAATCGGAATTGCAAGTGGAAGTGGAATTTTTAGATTAGGTAGAGTTGAGAATCGGAGTCCTTATTGCTTTTGGAGACTTTGACTTTGGCTAAATTATTTTATTTATTTTCTCGCTATGTTCATTCTTTTGACTTGCAGAAAAGCACGGAGGCCCTAATACATAGGTTTAGTAATTATCCCGACCCACCCAACAATGCTATGCAGGGCCTTTTCAATTAAATAATGCAGGGACAGCTATGCAGGGACTCAGACAAAGCTATACTATGCAACCCGTACGGGACCCGTACCAATTTGGCCGCGGGCGCTGCAGTAGCCCCACATGGCTTACTGTATGAGTTTCATATTGTTGAAGCTATTTATACCCATTGCTCCTTTTTTGAAACAATTAAAAAAGTAAACTTATTAGGATCTTTCTTTTTCAGATTACAGCTGAAAACTGAAAGCCATATTAAACCTCTGCGGTAAACCCATGTGGGGCCGCTACATCGCCCGCCGCCAAATCGATACGGTCCCTGTACAGGCTGCCTCCACAGAGTTCTTACTGGTCCTGCATAGCATTGTTTTCTGGGGACCTGCTTCCAGAGATGCAAAGATATTGCTGTCCACATGAAATTTAATAGAGATATGATTTAAATTCAGAACTGTTTGTCAAGACCACAAAGCAGGGAAATGTGCCGTAAAGTGCCTTTCCCAAGGACACAGCCTATTGACTCTAGTAGGTTTTGAACCGAGACCATGTTGATTGTCGATCACCATCCCAACACTTTAACAACTCAACCACGCTGCCGAAAAATTATTTTTCATTTTTATGCTTTATCTCTATATTCATCCTCCTGACTTGCAGGAAAGGACGGAAGCACTATACGTAGGAGAAGCAGTTACCCCGACCTGCTTCCGAAGATGCCAAGATATTGCTGTCCGGTAGAAATTTTTTATTTTTTGTTTTTTACTTTTATAAGAGATATGACTGTAAATTTAAACTGCCTGCCGAGACCGCCAAGCAGGAAAAAAGTGCCTCAAAAACGTCTTTCCCAAGGACACAACAAACCGCGCGAGTAGGTTTTGAATCGAGATCATGTCGATCATAATCACGGCGCTTTAATGCGCTTTAACTATTCGAAAATTAGGCCTCCAAGATTGTGAAATCAGAATCGCTAAAATTGCACGTTTTAGGATGAAGTCGAAGTTATTATTTTTAATCTTATAATATTGAAATTCGAATTGTAAAATTTTAAAAAGCTGGAGTCGGAGTCGGAAAAAAATTCGCCGACTCTGCAACCCTAATTAGAATTCACACATCGTAACCAGGGAAGAGCTAGCAGATAACGAACGATAGCTTTTAGAAAAGAAAAGAGACATTATTAGAAAAGAAGTATTTAGTAAAGAAAAAGAGACATTAGGAAATGCTACGTCTGCAATAGTAATTACTATACGTCTGCAATAGTAAATACAATAGTGATAGTAATTACTATTGCTGACGTAGCATTTCATAGTGTCTCTTTTCTTGTCTGTAATAAAGAGTAAATTAAAATTAAAAAAATTTTATTCTTACTCTGGTTACAATCAACCGCTGACCAAAGTACTTTTTTTCTGTTAAGTTGATGCATATTATAAGTTATGGAAATGATAAAAGATTATTACCAGCGATAGCTTTAAACAAGCGCCCACAATTCTTAATCCCGACATTTTAGGAAGGTCTCAACTCGAATGAAGACTTTCTGTTTATTTGTTGTTAATTTTAAAGGTTTACTGTAGACCGCACAGCGAATCCCTCTCTTCTTGGCTTTAATTTCTTCAACTATGGGGAAGCTATCCGAGCCTTCCCCAATCACGCCGCTGGCTTTCCACACGTCTTATGGTTTATAATATATATTTACGTTGAAAATTCTATATGACAGTATAACAGGCTTCCACAAGCCAACAACCAACTATTTACTAAACACGACAGCTCAAAGAATGCAGCCAACGTGCAACCAACGTTCAGCCGACGATGCAATTGCAAAACTAAATTTTCCCAAGTTTCGCTTGTGATCTACAAACTCACTCTTCAAACTGAATCAAATCACCGAACCACTTGATCACCAAAGAATGAAAGAGGAATTAAATTTACCAACATCTCAATTTATAGTGTGCTCGCCACGTGTAAGTGAACCAATCAGATTTCATTAAGATCACTGCACGTGATCTGCCTATAAAGCAGTGAACGCAAACAATAGAATTAATTACGAGGTTTAAAAAAAAAAGACTTCTATGCAGTTAATTAAGTTTTTCAATTACAGTGCGAGTTCTATTTTTATGATTTTAACATTTGTCACTTGACTTTCAAAAGGGATAAGCAATAAGCAATTAAGCACATTTCGACGTATTTTTTCAAAAATTTTTTTTAATTTTTAGTTACCGTAAATTTTTCAAAACAACCCAACCGAAACTTGAGTTTAATTTTGCAAATAAAAAGCAAAATTTGGCCAACAAAAAAGCCCAGATTGTTTTTAGTTCGCACTTCAAATTAAAGTCCAAAATATAACCTTTCCAAACCTCACCGCATTTTTGCTGGCTTATTTTTAAATCATTTACATCAGGGCTGTGCAATCATTTTTAATGGCTGGCCAAATACCAATAAGCACAACATTCTGCGGGCCGCACCTTTAAATAGGATAATATTTTACCGACTATTGATATTGCCAGCGATAAAAATAAAACTGCGATAATATCAAAAACAGTAATATCAGTATTATTCGAAAAAAATCGTTTAGTTAAAAAACAAAAAGATGTAACTGTTAATCAGAGCATACCAATATAATTTAATCTTTGTAGAAACAATTCTGAGAGAATTATGCAGCTGGCTTTTTTTCTGAACCACTCTCTTCAAATTTACTTTAATTGAGATGCTGGCAACTCTAAGTCCATTTTCCAAGTGTCTGTTATTACTGATCGATAATGAGATTTCATGACACCCATTTTAGAAAAAAATTGTTCACACAAATAAGTTCAGCCAAAAAGTCATAAACTTTCTTAAATTTGGTAACTTATCTTGGTCAAGATATTTCCAGTAAAAATCACCGAAATTCATTTCCACATATTTGGCCATCAGGTCAGTCCTCTCCTGAAGATCAATCAGTTCCATTTGGATATTAGTGGGGGCTTTGTCAATGTCTGTGTGAAATGGTAAAAAAAATATTTCAAATAAATGTTTAAGAGATTTGAAATCTTTGAAGCGAGCCGAAAATTCATTAAACAATTTTTCAAGTTGATCTGCAAATTCGGTCTTCTTCTCTGGGCGCATTCCCATTTCTTTTAAAGTTGGAAAGTGAGAGAGATTCGCATTCTGTATGTGTGCGTGCCAAAGTCTCAACTGTTCATAAAGCCTTTTATGTGCCCGTACATTACATTCGTTTACTGGGCTTTTCGTTGCAGTCTTGTATTGAGTTCATTCATGCGAGTAGTAATATCGACCAAGAAAGCTAGATCACACAATCAACTTTCGTCTCCCATTTTAGCCATTGTTCGCCCTTCACTTTTTAAAAATAGTGCGACTTTTTATCGCAATTCGTAAAATCGTCGCAACATATTATCCTTGCTTAGCCAACGCACCTCGAAAAGGTAAGCTAGATCTTGATGTTCGGTGTCGAGATCATTAAGAAACTTCTGGAACTGCTTGTGGTTAAGTCCTCGAGCTCGAATAAAATTTACTGTTTTAATGACCGAGCCCATGACATGTTTGAATTTCAAGGATTTTGCGCATAGATTTTGTTGATGAATGATACGGTGAAAAATTACTATATTGTCACTGATATTTTTTTTCAAAGCAGATTTCAAGAGACCTACAAATCCAATGCCAGTTCCGGACATGGCTCGAGCACCATCAGTTGCGATTCCGCATAAAGTGGATAGGTCCATACCAAACTTATCAAAAGCATTGAGAACTTCATAAAAGATATTAGTATCAGTTGTAATATCCTTCATACACTGTAGTGACAGAAGTTCTTCGGTTTCGTTCAACTTCTTGTCCATTCCTTTAATTGTTTAATAAATATAGCCAACTGTGCCGCGTCCTTTACATCGGTGGTTTCATCGATTCCGAAGCTCCATGATACAAAATTTTTCACTTTGTCTTTTAAGAATGTCACAAATATCACCAGCAAATTCATCGATGCGCCTTGCTATCGTCCAACGCGATAAACTTATTTTCTCGAACTCCTGTACCATTTTAGGACACATTTCTTCTGCAACATCAGTAAGGCACTTTTTCATAAAATCACCTTTAGAATACGGCTTCATACTTTGAGTTTGAGCTCTGTGCAATTAAGAAACTGCATCGAACTGTTTTTTCATTATCAATATGCATTTTTTTGAAACATGAAACGCTGGCACTTCAATTGTTCCTTCAATAGCTTAACTTTCAGCTCTCTGTCACGTCCTTTTAGCTTTCCATAAACACTGTCAAGCATGTTTTGAGTCATAATGGGTGGTCATAAGTCATAAATCATCTCGGCAGCGTGGTCGAGTGTTTAAAGCACCGGACTGATGATCAGCATGATCTCGGTTCAAAACCCACTTGCGCCATTCTGTCGTGTCCTTGGGAAAGACACTTTACGGTACTTTCCCCTGCTTGGTGGTCTTGACAAGCAGTTCTAAATTGCATTCATATCTCTATTAAATTACTAGCGGACAGCAATATCTTAGCATCTCCGGAAGCAGGTCGGGGTAATTGCCTACCCTATGTATAGCGCCTCTGTCGCTTTCCTGCGAGTCAGGAGGATAAATATAGAGTAATGTTTAGTTTAATTCCGACTTTAGTTCCGACTCCAACAAAAACGTGCGACTCCGACTTCCGACTTTGACTCCACAACCCTGGCTTAAACAAAAACAACTTATGTAAATTCTCGTGTCTCGTCTCGTCTCGGTTTCACTACTCCAAAGTCTCGTCTGGTCTCGGTTTCGAAGCACCGTGAATAGACTCCATCTCTAGCGCAAGTTGTTCTTAAAAGTAATTATAAAAAGTCATTTTACTGTTTTATTCAAAGCAGTTAAGCACATGAATTGACTGAATTTTTTAAGCCATTTGCGAAGAACAATACGACAGTAATGATGTATTTTCCAACATTATCTACTACCTGTAACGTATTCTATTTTAACAAGTTTTCTGCTTTGTCATATGATTTTATCCTGCATAATAAGTAGTTACGAGTTCATGTTTGTTCGAGTATATTCGCTTTTTAGCTAGAAAATTTTGCTAATTAATATATACTCGTATACGTATAGCTCGCAGTTTGTTTTTCATTCATTCTAGTTTTAGTTCGAGTTAAAGTTTAAAAATTACATTGTGTTACTAGTTCCATTGGGCTGTTGCTTAATTGCTTAAGGTTCAGGTTGACGTGAAATGTTTGGACAAATTATTAAGTTTAATGTTAGCCACTGAGGTGCTAATGACACTTAAAATTTGTCAGCGAAATTGTTGAGTGAAGACCCGTAGTTATTGTTCGCGCTGTGAATTGCTTTGAAGTTTTGAAAAGCTGGAGAGCCAAGTCTTACGAGAGTTGATCGAGTTTGTTGATTTTGTGAATAATATATTCTTGATAGTTATAGAAGCTGTGCTTTCTTGCTATTTGTTGAGAGAAGTTTTTGAGAGAATTCATTCGTGCTTAGCCAGAACTAACTGTATTAAGAACTTCAGTCTTGGGGCAAAATATTTCTTGAAACGGCATTAAAAAAATTAATAAATACAACTTTACTTTAGCACAGGTATTCGGGTTACCTACTTCAACTGATCCTTTAAGATTCCCAAGTAAAGTTGTGACATGGAGCATAGCTACATATGCATCTAAAACGTTGCCATTAAAGGCTAAAGAAATAGGAAGCTTCAGTGTTTTAAAAAGTGATAATAAAAAAGACTAACTGTAAATACAATGACAAGATAAATGTTTTAAAATTTCAAAATCTACCAATAATAAAATAATATATTTTATTTTCTATAAAACAATCGAGTAAAAAACATCTTTGCAAAAAAACATAAAAATCAACAAGCTCTAAATAGAAAAATTACATGTCAACAATAATAAAAAATTAAACTATGTGTTGGTCTGGAGTAACTCCCTTCAAATAAAAGACCCAGCTATAATTGGAATTTGCCCGTGAACACGCCAGAGTTAATTTTCCGGTGACCATCGACCCAGGGGGCGAGTGACTGTCGTAGGACACGTTTATGTTGTTAGATTTTTTGGCGCGGATCGACTCCGTTTGTTTGACTGAAAAAGCGGAATTGTCGACCTGTAAGGAAGAAGATAAAATTAAAAAGATAATTTTGGCGACAAATTGCTGTTGAACATTAATGAGAAACGTTTTGACTACGATAGAGTTTCAAACTATCCTAGAAAATGCAAAATTAGCCTTTCAAGTTGAATGGGAAACAAATAATCTAAAACCAGTTAAAAATCTAGCCGTTTTGCTTTGTTATATTTAAATATCCTACGCAAATAATAATAATAATAATCATACTAATAATAATAATAATATTAACATGCAAACGTTAGACGGTTCGTGAGTTTAAGAATTTTGCTTGGGAGCTTTAAGGCAAAAACTAAAAAACTTTCTAAAAGTGCTACGGTGCTAAAATTTTAATTCAGACATAAACTGTACAATTTTTGACATGAAACAAGAAACAAGAATAGAAGAATAAAAGAGCTGCTTTGAAGAGAAACATAAAAAAACGTAACACTCACTCAATCTATCAATTTTTCGCTGACTCACCTTCAAAGTAAAAACTTGAGTCGTGTGAAAAATGTTTCGAAACGGAATAGAAACGTTCGATTTATTGCGAATAACAAACGGTCCCTGCGGCTTCGGAGGATCGCACGAGCCTTGAAGGGGGAATAAATATTCGCCGCCCAGAGATGACGTCACCGACAAAAAGGCGCGAGAAGCACCAAGAGTAATTGGCTCATACGTGACATCTAGCGTCACTTCAGTTCCGCTTCCAGAAGATGCCGGGGCAGCTGCGATGCTTCTCTCACATGTCCACTCGTTGCTGTCGACCTGTATTAAAGATGCGTTTTCAATAAAATCTCGTAAACAACAATTTTTTTGTAAAATGTGATAGAAAATTAATCGAGTTCAGGTAAGCTGAATTGTTATAGAGCTGCATTTTTTAATTGTTCACCTTTATTATGATTTTTATGTGACGTCATAAGTAAACGATTTTTGTGTGATGTCATAACTTATGGTGTTTATCTGACGTCATAAGTTGAAGTAAAACATAGAAACGATTTAAATTCGATGAGATAACATGACGACTAATCACAAACCTTGCAAGAGTAGTCCGTTTTTTGGCGGGCGTAATTTTGAAATTTGATAGTCATCACTTGGTGGCTGCCCATGTTGGTTTTGAAAAAAGTTGTTTTCTCGGGCCCGGCAGGAGTGGCCCGCAGGAGCAGATCGTAGGAGTAAAGTCCGAGGTCGTTGTTGATAAGGATCAACTTGGTCACATTCTCACCGACCTTCAAAGGCTTGTATTCGAACATGCAAGTTCCCTGATCAAACAAATAAATAAATGTCGATTGTAAAGCAACCGCCAATATTCCCTGGACGCTGATTTTAAAACTGCGGCCAACCTACCTCTGAATCAGCGGGTACCGTAAACTGAGGCGGTAAGTCAATGTCTTGGATCTTGCATTCAGTTTGAAACGTCACTGGATAGGAAAGGGGGTTTTCTACCTTGAGAGTGTGAAGCGCGCTACGCCGCACCGGTGTGTCAAGCTCAATGGTTGCCATGACACCGGGTGACGTTGCACGCAGAGTGATGTAATAAAAGAGATATTCAGAGGTTTTTTCGTTTTTGAAAACAATCTACAAAACAAATAAATTAAAGCAATTAAAATTAAGTAAATTCACTCATATTTTCGGCACTTTAAAAAACGAAAGTGATGTGTACACGAGTTGCAAACAAACAGCGCTAAACAGTGCCATCTACAGCATTGTGGATCACACACGCCAAACCCAAACTCACTGCCTGAGTTTCGGGTTCGGCGTGTGGTGGATGATGCTAAGATGGCGCTCGTGCACATTTCTTATCATCTTGCCATTAACTAGAACGATGCGCAATGCCATTCCCAGTGATAGCCTTACAAAAAGGGGGTCTGGTGCAAGAAAATTAGGGCGCACTTTTTAGTGTTCCAAAGCAAAGCGAGTTCTAAAAAAAGAGTCATTCTTTTAGGAGGAGCCATTTTTTGGTGTATCAAAATAAAGTAATTTCTAACAAAAAGAACGGTGTTCATATTAGAGATGCAACTGTCCTGTTGTTACTATAAAGAAATAGAGCAATATCTTGCGTAGAGGGCCACTTTTTGATATTTTTTAGGAAAGGGGGCGGTGCGGCCGCTCCGTTCGCACCCTATCAAAGCCATCACTGGCCACTCCTGTGGGTGTAACGATGCATGGATAGAAGCCAGAAAGCTTAAAAATAAAATTAACACACTAACGTCGAACAATCGAGAATTTTCGTTAATAAGGCTAAAACTTAAATCTACTAATGCTTGTTGTACGTAACAAGAGATTAAATGATTAGGTTGCCTTCTTGTTTTAAAATCTAGTGCTATATTTATATAAGATAAAATATATTCTCTTTTTAGTTCATGATGTGAATATTGATTGGGCCAGGGAAATCCTAACCGGATAGAATTACTTTTACAGAAATTTTCCAAAAAACAAGATTTAAGATAGACCTTACTTTGGCACCGAAAGTTCCTTCTTTGTGAGCAAAAAAATTAAGTTTATAATCTCTTTTAGCCGAGCCAGGAACATCGATGTAATCCAAACCCTTCAAGGTTGTGCCTGGGTCAAGCTTGTCTGGTTTAATCATCTCGACAGTCACCTTAAACCTGAAAAACAGGTTGAAACACCAAAAAGCAAAAAAACAAAAAAAGGCTGTAAAATTTAAAAATTAAAGTTTGTAACGATTGTAAAAACATCAGACAAAGCAGATAACAACATAAGTAAAATTTGCAAGGTTTAAAATGAAAAAGAAATTACAAATTTTATTACTAGAGCTTCTTAAAACTTGCAAATCTCAAAAGCTAGAAGCTTACAAGTCACTCCTCCATATTACTCATTAGAACACATTTCGTAACTGTTCGTTTCAATTGATCACGTGACAACAAACCTTTGTGGTTTTCGAAGCCAGTTGACAATTGGAAATAACTCGACGTAGGCTGTCTTGCACGGTATCTCGCGACTTACGCTGCTCGCGGGTTTGGGGGGGTCGGATTGACCCAAGAGATTGAACAGCATACCGCCACCATCAGGTAGAGGAAAAAATACAGATCCCTTGCGCAAAAAAATTTTTTCAGGTACTTTTTTCGGTTGAAGTCGCTTAAAAACGGCAGAAAACGATCAAATAAAAGACGTTACCTGATGTTTCTTGCCGTCTAGAGTCATAGTCAAAGGCTTATAAGTAATTTCGTACTGCCGAGTCTGCTGCGGCTCAACGGTGAAAGTGTCGGGCCCGGTCCAAAACTCCCCCTCGATAACTGGCTTTAGTTGCCACAGTTGATTCGAGCGGTTTGTAATGACGACATTACGGACATCTTTGGCGCGAACGTGACACGAAAAACTGACCATCTGCGTCACACATGACACTCTAATTAAGTAGTGGACAAAAACTGACAAATTTAGTCACTTCGGATTTTTTGAGCAAAAATTTCCGATCAATTTTTATTGCTTTTGCTTTACCGATAAAATATTATTATCAAACATTCATTTACTTTTGAAAAAAAAATTAACGAGAGTTTTTAAGAACAAACCTCTTTAATGGCTGGAGTTCCAATGCACATTCCGGTCAAAGTCAGTGTCAGAACCTTCCCGCCTTCGATCGCGCACTTGAGATTGTCGTAACGGATGTCAGGAGACAGATCGTGTGGTCGGAATGTAACGGTGAAAGGAACTTCCATTCCGGGACTGATGTATCCCTGAAATAACGAAGTCGGTCAATTTTTATAAAACTTTTATTTATTTTATTTTATCTCTACATTTATCCTTCTGACTCGCAGGAAAGCAATGGAGGTGCTAATACATAGGGTAGGCAATTACCCCGGCCTTTATGGTAAACCTTTAAACCCACCTCAATAGGCGAAATGGAAAAATCCGGAGCAAAAGCAGCCGCATCCCATCGGAATCTAAACACAAAAACTCGTTGCTTTGCTGAAATAATAACAAACGATTCATAGACTGTGTTTAAATGGTTCTAGTTTTAGTGAATTTTATAGCGGAAAATTTTACTATAGACCGCGAATCGTCGTCGTTTAGGAAATTCACTCCGGGTCAGTCACAGACAAAACTGGAACAGGATTTATTCTTTTCCTACCACAGGCTGCAGTACTGCCTGGATCAGATCGGATGCGGTCAGCGATGGTGTTAAGAACCAGCATCGGATTTTGTTATCCGAAACCGTCAGAGTTCGCGCTTCATGTGATGACCAATGCTAAGTGCAGCCTGTTACATGGTCTAGTGTTTGTTCAGTGGCACCACACTCGTATTTTGATGTAAAAGTAAGATCTCATTTGTGAATCGAAAAACTTCGCCCAACACTAGTTGCAAGCGATTTCCGCGCAGCTGCTACTAAGAAAAGTCTAGATCTTAATCTTCCTTGGACAGGCATCAGACTAAAAAAAACCACGTTGGTCAGGATCAAGTGAAATGGCAAGAAAAGTTGCATTCCTAGCTATGAAGCAAAGCTGGCTGAATGCTTAGAATCGGTAAATGATTCGTTAGAGTAAAACGAAGGCATCCAGTGACAATGCGCAAGGGGTCATTTAAGGCACTATTTATGAGTGTTGCACTGCGACACCAGACTGGTGTACAGCACTCACCTGTAAAGTAGAACATCTGTGCGCATTGTTGCGGCACAAGCAAACCATCCTGAGCCAGCAAGACGCCTCAACAGTTTGACTCACAAAAATAGTTTTTTCTCGGCTGGCAATTGCTTCTTCTCAGCCTGGGCTGCAAGTAAATTTGTTTTTGCTGTTTCACACGACAGAACGAAACCAAAACTTGCTGATCGGCAAATTACCGTTTCAGGACAAGCAAATGCATAAAAAATTGCTCTTATCAGAGCAGATTATCGACAAGTTCTAAAGGTTCACTGTTTTTCAGCTAAAGAGTGAAGGCCCACCGTACATTCGTATGGCGTTGTATTCCACACACACCGATTTGCTGCTTTCTGTGAATTAACCGCGGTCACCATTGAAGGTAAGCAGCTTGACCACATTTCTCGGAATGTTCGTGAAGTGCCTTTCCGAAGGGCACAACGAGTGCACAACGAGTATCACTCAGTCGACGTTACGGAGAATCGAACCAGGTCGTTCTGCACGTGAGTCGCGGATGTTACCACTGAGCTAACCCGCCGACAAGGCCAGCAGGACAAGTTTCTTAATCATTGATATTATTTCTATCCGGAAGAAGTCTCAGCAACCTTTAGATAAGGCGACGGTGTCAGAGAGTGCATATCCAGCTGTCAGATTGAAAGATACGACCCCGGTCTTTCTTAGCTACAAACAAGTCCTTGCTGTTTTACGCCCACGGTTGACATTTCGCCTTGAAATCCAGCCTTCTTACTATGGAGCAATTGATCAATAACTGATTTAATGCGGACCTCAATAAGCTTCTTGAGAATCTTGTAGGGGACGCAGTGCAGAAATATTGGTCGATAGCTTTTTGGATGGTCACTGGCTTTATCGGTTTAGAAATCGCAATTTCTAGCGCTCTTCTTCATGTTTTGAGAGTTGTGAGTCGGCGTAAACACGAAAAAAGTCTCGTAGCCAGTGTTAATACAATAGTAGACTACCGTGGTGAAATTTACGAGCGACCGTGTGAATGAGTTTGCTAAAACATAATCAACGTTCATTGCCTTGCTCCTCGTCACAATTCTTGTAAGAGTAATTTAAAGCAAATCCAGCTGTATCGCTCACCGCAGCCAATCTTTTCAACAAGGTTTTAATGAAACCAAGCAACTCACCCTGCTCCGATGTCCCCGCCGTTCTGCATGATGAAACGCCGTGTGTTCTTGCTTCCCTGCACCACCGCTCCGAAAAAAATCGAATCCTGATCCAGAGTGATCTGGATTCCTTGGCAACTTCCGCTTACTATGAAAAGTGGCTGCGACATTCCAGCGCATTCCATCATGATCTGCAAGATCGATCGCAAATTTTAAACGGCTTGAAAACTTTTCGGTTTGAGATTACTCCTTGCTTGAATGAACCGTAAATAAGATTTTCCTTTGTTCAAATGACTATTCAACGAAATGATTTCCCTCAAAAAAAGCAACTTTGACATTTTCATTGAACTTACTTCTTCTGTAAAAGCAGGAATTCTGCTTTTTGGGGTAAAATAAACCTCCACAGGCTGGGTTCCACCTCTTCCATCAAGTGTGATGGGTTCAGTGGGGATTATTCTCAAAGTACGGGAATTTTGAAGAGCTTGAGACACTGGGGTGACAGAAAGAGCCAGTGTAATCGGAGTGGGGCTTCGGTTGGTGATGGGAACAATGTGTTTCACGGCTTGCCCGACTCGTAGCGCCCCGAAGCGGATTAACTTCTGTTTGGGATTGTAAACTTCAACCTGGAAGCAAGAAAATTAGACTAATCATAATAAAAAGGTCGTAGTCGGCCTGCCATCTTTTTGAAACAGGGTTATCGTTCAATTAGAAGACATTTACTTTTATATTTGTAAAATTACATTTTTGTTGAGTTTACTCAAAAAATCTAACTTTGTGATATTTTTAAGTCTTTAGTAAGATGAGGTTTAGCCGAATGCTTTGTTTTTAGATATTTTTTAATGAGTCAAAAACAATAACAGAACAAGGTGAAATTATTTCAATCATCTTTCAAACATGCATTCTATTTTAAAATTATCGCCGAATAGCAGCCACCTATAAGCTTGGTAAAAATAAAAAATAAAAACTATCATTAAAAAAATTATTTTTTCGCGCAACAAACATCGGATTGAAATTCACATCACTTTTGAAAAAAACTAACGTCGAAACTTTTTTCAATTATAATCATAAGACACCGTACCCGCATTTCGGTTCCTTCTCCTTTGATTTCAATTTCGCGCTTGGACAAACCGTTTATCAGAAAAGTAATGACGTCATGATACGCGATCGCTTCGCGCGGATAAAATGTAAAAGTGGCGGTGGTGGAATTGCCAGGCGGCAGAATGACAGCGCCGAAATTGATGTCAAGGTGATTGTTACTGTTCTGAAGACATTCAATACTACAAACAAACAACAAACAGTTAGGAAGAAAATAAAAAACCGATGTAAGGATATCAAATATTGAATTGAATGAATTTGGAAAAAAGATTCATTTATGACGTCGAGCCTACAACACAAATTAAAGTTTATGATAATAAAAAAGGAATTAGGAAAAAACAAAGCAAAGCTTAAATGCAAAATAAATAAATCATCATCAGTCTTCTTCATTAAAATAGCTCATTTTAACCAATCACCTGATTTCTTTGGAGTCTTTGTTGCGTATGGTCAGGACTTTACTATTGGTTGGCATACCAGCTCTGTATATAAAGCAGGCTCCAAAATTTATGCGTTCGAACGAAAAGTCCAAACCGGGATTGACGCCATTTCCTGTCACATGACACAGGTAGGTAGGGCCATCGTGAATCTGTCGACAAAAAGGCATGAAAGCCAACATAAAAAACTCGGAATAAAAGACTCATGCCTTTAAAGTCATTTCAGCCACCGGAATAGGACCTAGTTTTCGCGGTTGAAAGGTCAAAGTGCAACACTGCCTCGTTCCGCAATGGACCGATCCGCTTTCAGGAGTGATGGAGATGACTGCGCGTTTATTTGAGTGGCTGCTGTTCGATGGCTCGCGCTGTCGGTCGGACGCTTCGTCGCCGTGCTGTCCGCTCGAGATGACTACGCCTTTCTGACGGATTGTCCACTCGAAATTGAAGTTGTGCTTGCCGCTGTTGACCAGGTACAAATGACGGACCGCTTTTTCGCGAAGTTCGACCTGTAAAGAATTTAAATTTAATTCAACAAACGGCGCGCTAATGCTCACGGGTTCGATCATTAGCGCGCTGTTTCGGACGTGATCACGGGTTCCATCATTAGAGCGTCGTTTCAGACGTGATCACAGGTTCGATCACGTCCGAAACGAACCGGTTTTGAAAAGTCAAAACAAAAAAACAGTCGGCAACGTCACTGCCGGTGATGACGTGTTTACTTGCTTGAGACGTCATTGAAGCAGATAAGAATAACAATAAAACAAAATTTACGCGAAACTCACTTTTCCCAAATTGATGGCGTTTAGTCCTGCGGAAGACAACTCGACATTGTCTCCCTGCGAGTTTTCACAAAGCAGCTGAGCATCGAGGGAGTGAACATTTGCTTTAACGTTCAGCGTCAGCGTTTTGGTTTTTCGCGAAACTCGGATGATGACGTTGAAATTCACATCTCCGACTCTCTTTGCCTTATGACTGACTTTTAACGGGATTCTGCAGAGAATAGAAGAAAATTTTAGTGAAAAATGAAGAACGAATTTTTTAACATCAAGCAAAAGAAGTTCGATTCTAAAACAAAGTAGAATTAAATAGTTAACACAGGCTGGTCCAAACTGCGGCCCGTAGACCACATGTAGCCCTTGACTTGATTTTCTGCGGCCAGCCCAACAATTTGAAAGATTTAACGGGGACAACAGTCGCCTTTTGCAACAGCCCAAACAAATGGTATGTAAGATTACGTAAGTGTTTTTATTAAAGGCCCGTTTCGTCTTTAAAAATTAACATATAAAAAAGTTCCTCACGCATCTTTCAAAACTTTTTTTAGTCTTGACTTCACGTTTAATCAGGGGCGGTGTAATTGATCCCATCCATAAAAACGCCAATTGAGGGATTACATTTGTCTAGAAAGCCACACTATCTGGATTAGAAAGCCACCCCTTCAACATAGACCTACGCCAATTTTACTATAAAACGAAGTAAAGACCAAAAAAAATCTTCACATTCTGAGCTTTTTTTTGATGAATGAAAACCTTTTTTGTTTTAGCTAGTTATCTATGACTCGATTTCCAGTTTTAGGAATGGCCTTGGTTAAGTTTACGTCGACCCTGCCTTCAAAGTTAACAACAATACTTTTTGGCCGTTTATTTGGATAATTTCAAATCAATTGCGGCCCACGTGTTCTTGTAGTTTTATAATGTAACTTGCAAGAGTGAAAAGCTTGGATCCACACTAAGTTAACACATTTAGAAAACGAAAAAAATGAAAGATAGCAAAAAGAATGATGTTCAGCCATGTTTCAGCCATAAAGCATAATGTTTAGCCATAAAGGGTGACCTAATAAGTTTTAAAAAATTAGCACATAACTTATGTTATTGGATCGATATACTGAAGTATAACTCCAATATATATATACAATATACTGAAATTTGGACTTCAACAATATAAGACTAAATGTAATAAGGCATTGTTATAAAAAAAGAATCCAACTCTCTTTTGTTTGTTGTGAAAACAAAAGTTGTTTTGCCACCGTTTACCTAAAGCTAGCATGATATTACACAAAAAATAGAAATAAAAACTCACCTTGAGTTGGCTGGGATAAAACCTTGGGGAGGAGAAACACTGACACTGGATGTGTATGACTCCGTGTGACAAGATGTCTCCGAAACTTGAAAATTAAATCCTATATTTTCATCGTTGACCAATTCAATTGTTTCGTGTGAAGTGTGACCTAAAAAAGTCGGAGTTGAGCATAGATTAAAATATGACGTCATCAAAGATAGCGTTAGTCGTGAAATTAGCTTCCAAACGTTTGAAAAATCTCTTCATAGTATATTCTATGCACACATAAAATCGATTCAACAAAACAAACTTTCAACACAATAGTCGACATTTACCAATTAACATTGATTTAAAGTTGACGTGCGTGGCGCCGAGAAACACTTGCGGCTCTTTAGTTTGTCCGACAAGGAGAAAAGGGATGCTAATGTTTTGCTCCAGAATCACAAACCTCCAAAAAGACTCGCAGACATCGAGGTTGGTCGGAAGAAAAGAAAAGTGCATCTGCAAAAAAATTCAAAAACGGTATAAAAAAAAACTGAAAAGTTAAAAATAACTTGTCTTTCAAGTATTTCAAGATACTCGTAAAAAAGTTGACACTGGAAAGTCGAAAACATCCATATAACCACCTGCAACTTCTTTCCGCTAACAAGCTCATCCTGGTCCACGTGGCATGTAAACTTGGACGGAACTCTCGCGTCTGGAACGTCTTGACAGATCCACTGGAAGGAGTAGGTGTTTGCTGTCGGGTTCATTATCCAGAATTTTCTGCCGATTTCAAAACATGTCAAGCACTGGACGTGAAACTTGAAAACCGCAACTTACATGTGATTTCTTGATTCAATTCCGATGGAGTTGAATTCAATCACTCTCGTGTTAGGATCGAGCATGGTTCCTGGCGGAGCGCCACCAGGTCCGGATTGTTCCGGGTTCCGTCGTGAGCTGGATATATAATCGGAGTCTTCCAGTTCAAAATGACAGAAAGGCATCAAGCTTCTACCCTTGACTTGAATCACAGGAGCTTGCTCTTCCGCCAGCAGGTTAGGTATACTGTAAATAAAACAGGATGATTTACTGTGCTAGTTTTGATAGAGTATATTAGATATACTGTGAATGACATTTCCAAATCATGTACCAATTTAATGAATAGAAAAAAAACAACTTTCCCCCCTTTCATAGTCTCATCTGCCCAGCAATTAAACTATTACCTGCATGTCATCTTTGCTACATGCTCGGCTACTTCAGTGGGAAGATATCTCACAGTAAATGTCTCCACAAGGCCGGGGCCGATATTGCCTTCAATGGGTGAAATAGAAAAGGGAGCTCCGAACGAGTCTTCAACAAGAGACCGTATTGATGACCCTAGGCTCCTGAAAAAAAAGTAAAAAAACAATTTGCTTTAAAAGTATTGAAAAGTTAAAACAAGTAAAATACTGAATGAGAAAAGTACCTCGCGGAATAAACTGTGGAAGATATACGCTCAGGTTCGACGTTTGTATGAGAAGTGAAACTTTCCATCACTGTCTTCCAGTTGTACCTCAACGTCACCTTGCCTTCGTTCCTCAGATCAAAACTAATAATCAGTTTTTAGTTTAGCAGAGAGTTGACGAATGAGCTCAATTTTTGTGAAACATAAGGAATTTTTATTTTTTTGTAAATTTATTAGGTTTTTTGACATCATTTCAGAACAAATTAACACAAAAAATAAAAACGAACTGGTCTCGATTTAGCCTTGCAATTACCCACAAAGAAGGAAGTTTAAACACCTTCCGCCAGAGGATTGGTGACTTATTGGTTGCAAGTTTTAAGCAAACTAAAGCATTTAACAAAAAAACGCAAAATGAGATTTATTACTTTCTTACAACATTGTGTAGGAACAATGTTCATCAATGGCAAAGCGTATATCATATTGATGACATGCATCAAAAAATATATGATATTGGGTGGACAACTTACTTGTAAACTCGACTCTGGAACATAAGCGTGTCTTTAAACCCGATGTTAGTTGTGTCGCACGAGAAGTGCGTGTAATCGACCAAAGCTGATATGTTTAGTTCCATCTGCCGCGTGCCACCTTCGGAAACTGTGTGATCCGGTTCCGGTTCCATCTCCACAACCTAAAATGACATTTGATCGACAGCAGGTCACATGATAGATGAGAATGATGATAAGATTGATGATAGATGAGAGTGTGAATAGACGAGAGTATTAATATACATTGATGATAAATTTAAGTCGATAGTAATGATAAACAATCATGATAGTAGATCAATGGGATTAATTAAACTATACGCCCGACTGGGCGTATTCTTTACTTGATCATAATCGTTTAATTTTCAGCTAAAAAAATTAGGGTTAGGGTTTAGGGTTAGAGTTATTCTTTACTCTAGCCTAATTAGTCTTTACTAACCTTAAACTCACTATTTTTTGCCGGGCGTATTCTTTACCTGTTCACTAATCCGGGAGTATGGTTTACTTGATCCGATCAATTTTAACATCAAAAAAATACACAAGAGCTTTACGTAAACAACGCAAAGTACTCTATTGCAGGGAGTCGAACCGTTTGATTTTACCGGTTCAGGTTCGGTTCGGGTTCAACAGCTGTTTCAAATTTCGGTTCAGTTCCGGTTAGGGTTCAGATCAATTGAAACGCTCCGGTTTAGGTTCGCTCCTGTAAAAATTACCTCAAAACCGGTTTATAAAATTTTGGTTCGGGTTCGCAGCATCATTAGGAAAATATTAAGATAATTAAGAAAATATTGTAGTATTCTCTAAATATAGCGTTCTCCAAAAACAAAGGTCTTCACTTGGAATCGGTCTCCGAAATTCCTATTTTCGTCGCAAAATCATAGCGTTCTTCAAAAAAAGAAAAAGTCTTCACATCGCATGCAGCCCGCGGGCCCGGTGACGTCAAGGAGCGAACCGGTTTTTTCAACTGATTCGGGTTCGGTTAAGGTTCACCATTATTTAAATTATTCGGTTCAGTTCCGGTTCGCTCTTTTTGATTTTTAAAATTACGGTTCGGGTTCGGTTCGACTCCCTGCTCTATTGCGAAAACACTTAACCAAGCACGATGATTGTTTAGACAAGAGCGATCATAATTGAAACAAACGACGTCGTACTTTCTTCTTTGCGGGACGGGCACACGCGGTGCTGGGGTCGATCGCGTCTGTCCACTTTACCGTCCTCATCCTATCGTCCCAGTCTGCAACCTTATCAATTGCAAAAAATTAGTCGAACCGGCCGAGAATCGAACTCACACAAAAAACTCAGTAACTTTGACCTTCAGCATTGCAACAAAAGCGCGTTTTTGAAGCGAGAGTCGACTTACAGAGTCCAACGGCACGGGGTAGGTGATTTTCGAGACAGTACATTTGGCAAGAGATTTGTTGATTGTAGCTGGCTCGTCGCTCTTGAACGTGACTGTTATTTCTTTCGAAGTTTCTGGAAAGTTTAAACAATCATTGAAATCCGGAGCATTTGAAATAATATACTGATTAATACAAATTTGCGGAGTAACAAGTTAAAAAGCTTTTTTTGTTGTTTTTTACTCAAATTTAGTTTTGCAAATATACAAACACGTCATTCGTGCGAGAAAATTTTTCCTTTTTTTAAAACAAAAATTTGTATAGTTCGGTTCAATTTAAAATTCTAAAAATTAAAAATTATAATTCAAAAATACATATTTATCACTTTAATGTCAAAGTGGAAGAAACGGAACTTGCCAGGAAGAATATGTCCGATCATGGGAACAAATTTCACGTTTGGATGCTCTTCAAAGTGGAACCGTAAAGGGTCCTTAGCGGAATGATTGCTGATTGAAAAGTTCCGACTGACTGGCATCCCGACCTCGCAATCCCCGAACGAAAGAGTCTCAGTGATATTTCCCGAGCCCCCTTGAGAGGGGTCGGAGGTGAAATGTCGATTGATGACGTCGGTGTCAAGAACACCGTCGTCGCCCGCGAAATGCGCCATGTCTCCGTCCGCGTGAAGATTATCAAAAGTAACATCATCCTACGAGAGAAAAAGCATCATCACGTGACCGTTTCGAGCGCGTCACATGATTGCGACAATCGCCTTGATTGGGTAAAACAAGATGGCAACAAACCTGAAAACCCTCGCCGTAGAGCTGAATCTTGTGCTCTTCGAACTGATTGTCAACAACCGAGATTCGGACTCTGCCCCGATAAACACGTGATTCGGTGGGTCGAAACGTGACGTAGAAGCAGGAGCACTCATCGGGCGATAAGATCACGCTGGCGGTGTACGGGATCGATTCTGCGGAAGAAATTAGTTCAAGTTTCACTATGTCATGCAGCTTTTTCATGTTACGTCATACGATCTCATGACGAAAGCGTTTTAACTTCAACAAGTCATTAAAATAACAATAATGAAAGTTAAAGAAAATTTTTCGATTGTTTTCAACATTCACGATTCTTTTAAAGATTTTTAAAGCAATTTACAGAAATTGAAACTTCTAGTTTGTAGATCGACCCATTAAAATAATGCGATTAGGCCTATGATAATCTTGTAATTCTTTTATGTTCGAATCATATCAAGGTTACCCAACACAGTTGGAGCCAAACTCAGCAAGTACAAGTAGTTGTCCCTGCCTCACCAGCAGAAAAAAACTAGCGACAAATAGTAAATGTTTCATACAAGAATTAAAAAACAAGCACATTAATGCAGTTTTAGCAGTAGCATCGAAAACAATAAAAAAGTAAATACTTGATGCAGGCAGAGTCAGGGGAATATTCGTTTTGGTTTCGGGAGATGGGAGAAGGGTGAAGATTTCTTCCGTCGCGTGATCCGTGTACAAGGGCTCGACATAAGCAGTGTCGCCTTCATTGCGTGTGTCAACTTGATGTTCCAGTACAATGTTGACCTTTGACACGACGACATGTAATGTTTGCCGCACCACGGCAATGTTTGTTATGGTTTTAAACTTTATTATTAAAGATCTGTTGTAACAAAAACAGAAAACCGCAAAGTCGATCCCTGCAACTACTAGTCAAAGAGAACAAATATTTTCAACGAACACAAAATTTCTTTCACAATGCAAGCCAAAATTTTACACCTAATCGAGGAATAATAAATTAAGGAATACAACACTACCCACAACATCGCTAAAATACTTGACAAAGCAATTTCAATCGTCATTCCGCGAAATTGAATTAGAAATTCCGAATTCAACAATTGACAGTTGCACATACTCTGATTTAGTCCACTACAAAATTTAGAAACCGACCTTGCTCGGGAAAGTCCCCTCGTTCTTGAGCAGCAAACGAAGTGTCTCGGATCGATTAAGAAGCAGCCTCTGGTACATTAGCAGCGGGTTACCGTTCGTGCTTCGAACTGTCGGCTCCACGACACTGACTCGTGGCAGATTGCCATCTCCCGATATCTCGAAGAATACGCTGCGGTTTCGAGCCACCGTCGGAGGAAGCCCGTCTACCGTTGCCTGGCAACGTTGCACGATCGTAAAGAAACGGACGCTTTCAGCAAAAGGGTAAAGTTGTACCTCAAAATGACACATGTAAGTGTGCATTGCAGGGGGAGAAAAGATGACGCAAGCGTAAGCGTGACTGTGAGGCAGAATTTGCGTCTTTGACATCTCGACCTCGAATATGTCGTGAATTCTCGCAGAGACCTTGTTCGACATCGGTTTGACAGCGAACGACACGTCAACTGGAATCTAAAAACAAACAAATTACTCACCTTAAAAGTGCCGACAACAAAAGATTTTAAATAGAAGAATAAGAGAAATAAAAGAGGAAGCCGTTAGAAAGTTGTCCGAGTTTGATCGATTTGATCTTACTTTGTTCGTGTTGAGGATTTTGAATCTTGCCTTAGCTTTCTTTCCGACTATGACATTACAGAACATAAAGCGGTTGTCCTCTTCTCCGAATATCCCGGTCGCCTCAAGTGTCTACGTGATAAAGTTTAAAGGTCAGCAACGTGACAACGCAGCATTGTGACATGTAGACTAGGTGGAATTCAAAACAGTTTGACACAAATTTAATGTTGACATAGCGATTTCTCTTGTGATTTTGACAATTCGACGCCGTAAAATCAATCAACTGTTTTGAAAAAGAAAACACAAATAAAATTTAATTTCAATAACAAATCAATCGACAAAAGATTTCTATGCACCTTGTTATGTTGTAGATAAACATTTAAGTTCTTGCACACTCTATGCTCTTCGAAGATGTAAGAATAGTCGGAAGTGTTGATACTAGGTAGGCAACCTTCCGCTAGAAGGCGGTAGGGAATACCGGATTGGTTATCGTCGGGGTCGCGATCAATGATCTCAATGCAGAGAAACTAAATAATAATAAAATAAATTGAATAAAAAATTGTACAAACTAAAGCCAAGTTTTTGCGCAATTAGCTGTTTATTTAAAAAGCTCAATCACAGGCAATCTCATGCCTCTTTAGGTCTTTTATACTTGGTATAACTGGTACTGTGAAAGCTAAGAGCGGTAAATTAGGGGCCAGACCTCATTGGATTCAAAAAAAAAAAAATATTAAAAATTTATAGAGTGAGAGCAGTTCGTCGGAGAGCAACGACTTTAATATATCGGTATAACACTTACGTGGCCGGATAACATTAAAACGTGACCACAGCACTTGACATTAAGGTCCAGCTTACCTCTTCCGATCTTTCCAGGCTTTCAGCGATGCAATCCACAGTGACGTTCTGCGCTCCTCCAGGCAATACTGTTCCGAAGCCAGGGAAGATTGTGAAAGAGCCGGCTGTTAGTCGAGTCTGATTCGAAGCTAGGTCCTGACGTAATGAAGCCGCTCTTCCGATGCGCGCTGAAATCAAAGATTTTTTAATGTTGAGTGGCTGATTGCACGAACCTATATGTGAACTGGAACAAATGGGGAAATGTCCATCAGCCGAATAAGGCGATGTTATTTCTCAATCGAGCAAAATGTGTCGCTTCAGTCATTGCTCTGAGTTCCATCGATTTCTGCTTGACGTCAGCATGCTTTTGATTAAAGTTGTTTTAAAACACTTAAAAGAGTGTTTGGATATCACAAGATTGCATACGAATAGATCACGTTTTTGATCAACTTAAATACTACAACATTTTTAAAACAAACTAAAAAAAAGTGGAGAAAAACACGACAACAAAAACATCGCAATGCAGCCAATCAACTAACCGGCAGAGCGACTCGAACTCGAGCCATCTCGCGATTTTGCTTGCTTTCTTCCCAACACCGTCGGTCTCGGTCGAACGTTCGGAGCGTCTCTTATCATTTTGGCGATCGTGTACTGAAAAAACAAAGACGCATGACGTCACGTCCGCGCGTGGCGACGCAGACAGTCGGGTGGCTCACCTTAAAGTCGAACTCTCCTTTGTTTTCGATCGTAAAAGTTCGAGATTTCTTCGTGTTCAAAATCATGGGTCCAAAGTTGATGTCGGCGGTCGGAAATATCGTGTACTTGCTAAAGACGCTCCTCACCTGCGTTTGAAAGAGATATTACAAAGATAATAAGAACTATTGACAAAACTTAAGGGAATTTATTAATTTGATAGTTTTTAAGTAAAAAAAAACAATAATTCTAAACAGATTGATCCTTTAAATGATTTGGACATAGATTTTTTCCACAAACAGAAAAGGTTTGACGCCAAAACTCTAAACTTTCAAAGCAAACCTACAAGCTAGAACAAGATCGAAAAGTTATTGACAATCAGATTAGATGCAATAAAAAAATAAGATTGTTCCTAACTTGTATTTTAAAAAAAAGAAATAAAAAAAATCATTTTTAGCGCTTTGAGGAGGAATCAAAGGTATAAAAAAATAGGCAAAATTATTATTTTACGGACGTAGGACTCACAGAGAGACGGATAGGGATAGAGGCAATCACTTCTTTTCCATCGCCTATAGAAGGTTCAATGACCTGACATTTGAGCAATGGAAGGTCACGAATGGTCACCTCGACATGTGACCTAAAAATGACTTGAACCTGTGTAAAGATAAAATTTATCAACAGCTGGTTAAAAAAAGTGAGTTGAAAAAATTGAATCAACCATCTGTTCTGTGTTTAAATCACAGTTATAAATAAAGATAGAAACAAACGGTGTCGTGTGTCACTTTAGATCACCTGAGTTGGCCGGTCGTTCGGGATAAGGGTTCCCTTTTGGGGTAAAACACTGAAAAGTCCTTCGATTGGAGGACAATTGGGAGCAGTTCGTTCAAAAACAAAGCTGAAAGAAAAACGATAGTTTTACAATAGAAGAAATTTTCATTAACAACAAGTTTTTTGCTCACTTAAAACCGATTTCATATTTTCCTTTGTTTTTCAAAGAGCAAGTCTGCTTGGCTTCGTCTTCAACCTTGAGACTGCCAAAGTCAAGACCCCCATCGGCCCCTTTGGGAAAACTCATATCAAGGGCGACGTCATACGCCTCAGCTGTGATCGCGATGTTTTCGGTTTGAACGAGCCCCATGATGTTCGAAACGTCTGAAACCTACAAAAGCAAAGACTTTTTCGAAACAAGATCTTGGTTTTATCTTTGTTTAGACAAGTGACGGCGGTGAGATGGAAACAACTAGTTGTCTCTGACTACTATCAGGTTTTCGAGTGATATTCAATCATTGCTTTCTCCGCTTGCGGACAGAGTTGTTTAAAGGAACAGGAAAACCAACAAAAAATAAAATGTATTCACAGTTAGATTGAACTTGATTGAACCAAATTGATACAAAACTGCGACAAAGTAAAAATTTCCAAAAAGAGAAAAAAACAAGAAAATCGCAGTCAACTACTGAGCAGAAGAATTTGCTTTAAACTCTGTATTAAAGGCAATTGACGGGCAGCGCGTTTATGAACATTCACCTCAAGTCGAATCGCTTTTTTAATATTTGCAGCCTTCGTTGCCCTGAAATTCAACTGAAGAGCGAATTCGCATTTCGGCTCAATGACTCCGCTTTCTTGATTCAGAGAATAATCATCCCCCATGTTCTCCATTCCGGCCACGTGCCAGGCGACCGGAAGCATGGTGCTGTTGCGGAGGTAGAGCGTCCGGAAGTCTTTCCGATGAAGGAGAACCTTCAAGAAGAAAGTATTGGTAAAGAAAGACTGCTGAGAGCAGAATACAGCAAGTTATTCTGTCAACACAAAGAGACAATGATAGTTTACCTTTTCGAAATGTAGGACCTTCTTATCAAGCTCGATTTCTGGCCGTACACCGTGGCACGCAACCTTGAAGCAAATGGGCTCGGGGTTTTCTCTCACGCAGCAAACTAAAGTGTCAGTGAAGCGACCCGCCGATTTCGGATAGGCCCATATCGAGAGTTGCTAAAAGGAATCCGTGATGGTTCAGACAATGATCAGGTTTTTATATGATTTTCACGCTTCTAGCCGTTAATAGTGTGAAAAAGAAAACCGAAAAAAATTAAAAAACCCAATGACGGTCAAGATTTAATTTAAAACGTGCTTCAGTCTTTCTTAGATTGTGTAAATAACAATTAAAAAATTACATAAACAAACAATGATGCAAAACGATGCCTTTTGTGTGTTAGATAATTTTTGCTTTATTGGTTCTTGAGAAGTGCACGGGACAACAAAACCAGTTTACTAAAAACGTACAAGTTAAAAAACACAAAGACAAGCACTCATTCGAAGCACCTTCGATTCATTGGGTTCAAGGGTCATGTTGGGGGGGTCAAGGAGGAAGGTGGTTGCGTTGCTGTCATGCCGGAAGCAGAAGCTGATGTAACCAGTCAATGGAGAGGTGTTCATGATCGTTATTTTTTCCATGTTTTCGGGGTAGCGACCGTCTTTGTATCTGAGCAAAACGAAAACGTAGATTTTACAAATGCGACATCTTACGCGCAGACTTTAAAAGTTTCTTCAGCGCAAGTTTTTCACAAAAATCGATAAGAAACCGATGGACAATAAAAGTTGTAACTTTTAAATTAATTTTTAACCTGTTTTACACTGGTGCAATCTTAAACCGAACAACTAAGAAACAAAAAAGTCTGACAAAAAATGCATTTAAATGTAAGCACGTTATTTTGCAAGAATATTTCTGCATGTCTCACCACTGATCCAAGGCACAACAAAATATTGACATCAAATTGTTGAAAACTGACAACATTCTTGTTTTCTATCTTTAAAACGTTATTCACCTGTTAACTTAACATGATCCACACACTGCAATTACCTCTCTCTTGTTTTGCCGCAGAGCAACGGACCAAACTCAAAGAGCTCCTCCTGAATGAGATACTTCTTCGAGACGATGTCTTCAGGAGTCATTTTCGCTTTTCGACGATGAGGAAAAACAATTCGTGGCTCGCGGCTAATGGTGGGAAAAGCGCAAATCCCGCGACAAAACAACTGATAACGTCTCCTGGTGCCGGTAATTTCAAAGTTAAGGGTTTGATCGAAGAGACCAAGATCGTCGGAAGTGAATTGAATCTTCATCGTGATCTCGGAGTAAGCAGGAACCACCCATCTATGGAAGAGAGTTCAAGTTTAATTGATATATTTCTAAATATAAAGATTGTACAAGTCTACCAAAATATCTATTGATTTTTTAATTTTTTTTAGGTAAATACACTGATCAACAAGTTTTCTTTATTGTTTACATTTTTTATCACTTTTAACACAAACACTTGATCGAAAAACGATTAAAATCGAAAAACTACTATCAGCGGACAGACTCGGACTAAAAGCAAAAAAAAAAAAAAACCGAGAATTATCATATCAAGCTTCTTCTTAGCCAGATTTGCATAAACAAACAAAAAACAAAAAAAGCGGCAGAAAATAAATGAAACCCAACCTGAAGTGCTTCAACTTGACGTTTTTCAATTCTTGTATTGACTCGCCCGTCACGCTTGTCTGGTCCGCTTCTGACGCCGGGGTAATTGGAGGAGGAGGGGATTTCACTCCCTCGCTCGAGCCGCGGCGACTTCGTCGAGGCGACGATCTCCGCCCGGTCTTGGCCGTTTCAGACCGATGGTCCTTCTTTTTTCGTCCTTCTTTGGACGGAGAAACGGATTCTTCCTTTTTCGATTCGGACCTGGTTAAAAGAACGTGCTTAAATCAATAAAAAAGTTTTAAGTTATATCAATTCTTTATGGGTTTTCAAAATATTTGCATTTTATTGAACAGTTGTGCCTTATGATGCAATTTTGTTGATATTTTCACAATAAATAATTTTGTAACTTTGTCGATTTTTTTAAATAAATCATTTTCGCAAGTTTTTTGTTAATTTTTTTCTAATTAAAAAATATCTTGACAACCCATGGAGATCTCACTTTGATTTTTGGCATGCTGATAGTCCTCTATGTGAGGAACAAAAATATTGAAAAATCTTTTTTGTCTAGAGTGGGGGTTTTTGGGTCATGCGAGGTCAAGGTCACAAGGTCACGACAAAAGATGACTTTTTTATTTATATAGCTACATTTGAGATATGAATATCATTGAAAATCTGATGAAAAGAGCTTTCCGATGACATTAACATCTTTAAAATCGAACAAAAAATAAAGCCAGGAAGGCCACTTTTGCTCGATCAGGGGCGTTCAAGCATGGATTTTGTGTCTAACTTTCAACCTTCATATATCAAAAACTATTTGATTTAAAAACTTGAAATTTGGTGTGAGACATTTTCTCATCCAAACCTACAAACATGCTAAATTTCAGCAAAATTGGAAATGGTCGGCAAAAGAGGGGTGTGAAATGACATGGAATGTCCCTAATACAAGAAATTTATTGAAAAATATCAGAAATCACTGATGCTAGTTCAAGAACGAGAATCTCAACTTTTTCTATTTTAAACGACTCCTTGCGTATTCAAATATTTATCATCTGTGCTTATAAATTCTGCTTCGAAAATGACCCATGAGTATCCGTTCATGATTTTTGAGTAATGATTGGAAACTAACTCACCTGACTAATTCCAGCGGACTCGATTCATCTAATTGACTGTCGCCATCTTTCGTTGGCAATTCGGAGGCAGCGTTGCGGTCATCTGCCGAAGTCGCGATAAACTCGTAATGCTGAGAGGGGTCGCCGGAAGGCGCTCTCCGCTTGACCGGATACGGAACAACCGAAAACAGGGCCGGAGGTGGAATAGGCGGACCTTGCGGTCCCAGACCGAGCCCGTCCAAAACCTGAACGTAAAGAAGATGAATTTTCTGAAATCTGACGTCCACTTCCGCATGCTTACCTCTTCGACAGTGGGTAAACGTTCCAGAGAGAGAATCTTTTGGTAGCAGGGGTGCTCTGGATCATTAGCGTTCATTTGAATATGGGGAATTCCACGTTCCTCTTTTTCTCCGGACCTTTCCTCTTCAAGCTTAAGCAAAGAAAATAGCGACGTCAGAAACGTAATAAAAATTTAAATTTTATGCAGGTTTTAATTTTTGGAAACTTATATGGAGTACAAATAAATTTACTTCATGATGATGTACACGTATAAAATTTTCGTTATTTATTTTAAACAACAGTTCACAGAATTGATTAATTACGATTAAAAAAGTTAAAATGGAGAAGTTTTATCCTGTATAAATAGCCTACCGCTTTTTCTCTCTCGATTCTCTCTCGTTCTAATCGTTCTTTTTCAAGTTTTTCTCTTTCCAATCGTTCCAATCTATCCTTTTCTTTCTCTTTTTTCAATCCTTTTTTTCCAGAAGGTGGTGCTTTATCTCGTCCGGTGTTGCTAACTGCTGTTATTTACCATATTTTTAGTAGTGGAATAAAGGTATTAATTAAAAATTCAATCTTAATATAAAAAAATATATAAAAAGTAAATTTTATGCAAAACTGTGATTAGCCTTGATTAAATGGTTTACTTAAAATGAATACAAACTTTTATTTGTGTTTTTTGCATAAAAAAGAATGTATTCTCTGAACGACAAATTAACGTATTATCTTGACAATTCAAATACAATTTTTACTCTACAAAAAAAATCGATGAGAAAAAATATATCAAAGTTTTAGTATTTTGTAAAAATTTACTTGGATTATCATCGTCGCCTAATCCAGGATTGGTTCCATTTTCAGGAGTTGTTGGCTTGACAACAATCAATTGACTACGATCCCAATGTTCCAAGACATGGGAGATGTTGCGGAACGTCTTGTCGAAGCTTTTAAACTTCTGCTGGAGCAGCTGTTGCTCTTCAGACAGCTCCTCCACCGGGTCTTCGAGAGTCTTGTCTTTTTGCTCTTCGTCAGACCCGAGCCGATGCTTTTTCTTTCCTCTGATGAATAAAGCGACGCATCGGGTTATGAACAATAGGTGCCGCCATTTCTAAGCGACGACTCACTTTTTGGGGTGCTCCTCGTCAGACCGGTCGGTGACCCTTGAATCAGGTCGATTCTTGTCGGCACCCTCATGGGATGATCCTTGTGTGACTTGCGACGTTGAGTTGTTGCCCTTAACATTGATCTTCTCTTTTCCTGGGGGAGCCAGAGTTTGGTCTTGTTTTCCTAAAAATTAGAATTGCAAAATTAAATAAGATTATAGCTTTTTTGGTTTTTCTGCATTTTTTAACGAGAAATACGAAGACTAAAAACACTCTACAGAAAGGTAACTTTTGTTAGAAAAATAGTAATTTGTAAAAGTTTTACCCGAAACACTTCTCTTCCCTGTTTCTTCTCGTTTCACTTTTTTCCCTTTCTTTCGCAAATTCTCTTCTTCCAAACGTCTTTCTTCCATAAGTATTTGCTTTTCTTTTTCTAATCTTTCTTTTTCCTGCTTCTCTTCTCTTTTCCTTTTTTTGAAAACATTAAATAACCACAACAGAATTGCACGGATGTAAAAATTCAACGATAGAATTGTATAGGAATTGTAATAAATATATAAGAGACAAAGCAACCATATAAACTCTACACAATATTATAATTTTGAAAAAAAAAATTTGAAGTTTTCACTTTAACCTTAACACATAGACTGAGTCGTTAATGAATTGTCAATTTTGGGTAGATTTTTAACTCTGAAAAAAGTTTTTGAAAACTTTTGCGATAATCAACCAAATACTGTACACAATTGCTTCCAATGCTTTTTACACAAATATAGAAAATAATACTAAACAGTCCTCTTTTTATACAAATACAGAAAGTAATACTAAACATCCTACTTTTTTGCTTTTTCTCTTCTTTTTTCAATAATTTTTTCTTCAAGTTGACACCTTTCTTCTTCGGTCAAAGCATCATATTCATCTTCATCCAACTCTTCCAGCTTCAACTTCTTCTTCTCTTCTTGCTCTTCAAGTTCTTTTGCTGTAAAAAAAAACTTTCAAATAAAACTTGTAACTTTTAAATTTATTCTGAATTTAATCAAATAAAAGCAAATAATCGTATATCATGGTTAACAAAGCCATCAATTTATCGTTGTTTCTATCGATACTAACATTGATAGAAAAACAAAAATATAGAGTATTTAGAGATTAAAAGGATCATTTTTATCTTTTTTTATAGTGATTCTGGCTTCATAAAAAATTTTCACCTTTTTTGGCTTCTTCTTCCTTCTGTCTTGCTCTCATTAGAGCATAATCAAGCTTTTGACTGACAAAGTAAATGTGCTTCCGATTGTTGACAGCTTTCAACAGAGCAAGCAGAGTAGATTGGAAGTTGGTGCTAAAGAGAGTTTCCAAACTGTCGAAAACCACGCCTTGGTGGCAATCATTGAGCTGCATTAACAGGAAAAAAATTTATTTTTTTTATTTTAAAAAAAATTTTTTTGTATCTTTTTCAATTAACATTGGGTAAAAATTATAAAAATAGAAGTGGTCGCATTCATATCAATATGCAACCCCAAAATCAAGGTTATACGATAATCGGGCAGTTACAAATTAGTCGAAAAGATTGGCTTGCCAAGACAAAAAAAGCTAAAAAATCCGACAGAAACAATAATTACACACGGTCGCAACATTAACACTTGATCAACCGCATTAAAACCTAACCTGCAATCTTTCGGCGAGTATTTCAACAAGAAGATCTTCAGGTAAAACGCAGCTGACCAAGCCTTGCTCGCCCGCGACCGACGCTGATACGCTGAGACGACGACAGACCGGGCCATCGCCGGGAATGGGGCTGCTGGGAACCTATGTGTAAAATTTTCATGCCATTTGTGATGTTGCCACCGTAATTTTCAAGTAAGGTTTTTGAAGATACCGTTCAAATCTAAATTTAGAAAAACTTGAGATTAAAGAATGTGTAAACCAGTGGTTCTTAATCATTTAATGCTGGAAGACGGGAAAAGAAAATTTTAAATCAGCCAGAAACAGGTGATGTAAAAATATAAGCACCACTTCATAAAATTAGCTAAATATTGTACAAGCTTTTTAAATGCCTGTTAAATGCCTATATACTGCACAGCTTTAACTGGGATTATGATTAAAATAACTTCATCTTAATACTTTACAGTATATTCAGTTACTAGTAATCAACGGTACGAAGATTTTCGCAGACAGGCAAAAAATTATAAAGATCGGGCAGTCAAAAACACTGTTCAAAACAATTAATTCGTACACAGATTCATGCAAGTATGACACGTCATTACAAGGTTTCAAACAACATAATTACGGTAAAAATGTGGACACTATTGAATTATTTACGTGTGATCCAGTGTGTTCGGACATTGCTTGGGTGTTGGCGCCCACTTTGCTTCCGGCCATGCTATGGGCAGGTTTGCTTAGAACGCTTGTTTTCTTTGTAGAGACTATTGATCCGCCTTTGGGTTCTGCAACGTGCGAATCGCTTGTGTAGCAGAACATTTACAATTCCTTTAACTGTCGTATAAACTTAACGTAGAGCACAGGTTAACCGAGCTTTAAGCAAGAAAAACTAGAAATAAATGAGGGGGAAAGAAAATACTTTCACCAAAGAGCCGGCACAGTAGCAAAATGATAAAGTCGTCAAGGTACTTACCGCCGACAGGCTGGCCTGTATGAGCTGTAACTGCTTCCACACTTAACCCCCCAGGATTTCCAGCTCCCCCCTCTCCATCGTCATCTTTGAATACCCGGGCCGCATTAGCGCAGAGTTCCCTCGCTTTTAATCCTCCCTAAAAAATAGTAAAATATTTTAAGAAGATATTTTCGATTGTTTTACATCTTGCCAATTAGGATGAACCGCGTATTAATGTTGATGCAGACAACACTTAATTACCGCTATACAATTAGTTATTTTGTTAAAAGTCCTGGTCACATACCACATACTGTAGAAGCCCTGACGAGCATTTTATTTTACAATCAAAACTTCAAACTACACTAATCTAAAGAATCGCTAGAAAAATCTCATCGTTTTTCGAGCAGCTGTCTTTGTTAAATCCAATGAAACCGGCTTCAACGTACTTGCGTGTTTCCATTGGAAATCGCTTCCATCACTACCCCGTCAACTGTCAAGCGAGCTGCCGCGTAAGTTTTGGCCAAGAGAACCGAGGTGTTTGTCTTGCCTGTCGAGTTAAATTGTAATTGTTTAATACGTGTTTGAAATCGTGATATACACAAGTCACAACTCAAACTTAAGGATTCAATAAGCCAAATATCAGCAAATACTTACTCCTACTTATAAACTCTGCATCCTTTAACGGATAAAAAGATGGATAAATCATTGAACAAAAGTGAAGACTCGCTTAATCAGAAATTCAAAAAGAAACAAGACGAAAAAAATTATTTGACCATTATGGATAGATGAGAAAAAAAAAGTTAATTATTAAATCACCTGATCCTGGAGGACCGTGAACAATGATGACAATTCCTCGTCTGTTTCTGGCTGCTCTTCCCTCCGGAGAAAGATCGATGCCCAGATGACGTGCAATGGCGGCCGACACTGGGGTGATTTCAAGGTCACCGACCCCAATCGAAGTTTCTGTATTGCCACGTGATTAGTTACTTCGTTGATTTTGGACTCATAATCAAAAAATTATCAAGTTTTAAAACAAATTTTTTTGTTCGACAATAAATTGAATGTAAAACTCAACACAAGATCACAGAAAGTAGCTAAAAAGCATGAAAAAACCCTATTACTGAAAAAAAAATACCATCCAACCTGAATCAGCAGGAGGGTTTACTTGTTCTTTTGAGTCACTTTTTCTTTTGCTTGATTCACCGTCATGCTTGAAAAAAACAAGCGAAATATTCAACTTTAGTTGAAAAAACAAAGTGTCAAAGTCACAGAATTGTTAAAGTTGACTTGCATAAAAAATGTCATTTTTGCAACGTGTCCTGTTACCGTTTCTGGCTCCATTTCCGGACTCGATTCATCATCGACGTTATCCTCATTTTCACCAAACACAATTTCTTGAGAATCTTCCGTATCGATGACACCTACGATATTGCATCTATTTTTCTTTTGCTTTAATACAATAAAAAAAAAGGTTTGTTTCGCTCAAGCGGTTCATCAGCAAAGAATCTCATTTTATTTGCATAAGTTTCTTATCATATGAGCTGCTTTGACCAAACAGTTCTACTGTAGTTGCTTCTTTTTGATAATTTTATTGCAGTGCGTGAATATAAATAAACTTCTAATTGACTACTTTTCGAGCTCTATGCCGGCGAAACAAAGACAATTATATACGCTAAAACTGCAATTATTCTGCAATGTACATATATACTGCGTATACATGTGTATAGTATATACTGTATATTAATACGTATATATATACATTAAATCAATATATACATTGCAAAATAATTGCAGTTTTACCATACATACCATACATGTATATTATTATTATACAACAAAAACATTTGTATCCATTTATATAAAAGCAAGCAAAATCTTAAGATTGAAATCAATTATCAGTTTCGCAGTCTACTCAAAGATACCCTATTTTTCAATTACACTGGATTAACTGGTATCCCGGATTCAATCATAACAAAAATCTTTTCTTTGATCCGTATTTCCATATTAGAAATTCAAAATCAAGCCCTTTCCTATAACACCCCACATTTCCACCTTTCTTCTAAATGAAACAACATATAAGATTAAAACCAAATTGAAAGCTTTTGTTGAAAATCTTTTTCAGAACTTTAAAACTTTCCCTCCATCCTAATTGTTTTCTTTTTTTTTTCACTGCTGTATTGCACATTGTAATTGTACAACACAGTTGCTTATATCATAATGTAAATATTTATTACAATTGCTTATATTCTTTTCATGTAGACAAAAAAATCAACTTGCTTCATTTTCGACATTGTTTTTATGATGTGTTGAGTTTGAATTAAAAAAAAAAGTCTTATTTGATAGTCTTTGTTGCCACTCGAGGTATGGTTATTATTGGTTGTATTACTCTTATTGTACATTAATTCCATGCAGCTGCATTAGCAACAAAAAAAAAACTTTCTCAATTCTACAAACTTTCAGGTTTGGTTCTTACTTGCTTCCTTTCTTTTCAGTTCTTCAACTTCTGCTTTCGCTTTTGCTTTGGCTGCCAACATTTTTTCCTCTTGCTCTTGGTAAAACTGAAGCAATTCAGGAGGAAGTTCTTCTCCAGCTAAGCGAGGAGGAAGAAGAAGATTTCCAACTTCGTCGTAGCCTCTCATCATTCGGAGAATCTGGAAAAAAATCAGCAAATTTTGCAAATAAGAATTAAATTTTTAAAATAAGATTGACGAAAATAGAAAAGTCTTGACTTAAAACATTAAGTTTTTAAAACTTAAACATTCCTAAGTTTGCCAATTAATTTATTCAATTAGCAAAATTGTATATGACAAAAGTACAGAAAAAATGTGCAATTATCATCATCATTGGCATCGGCATCATATCAACTTAACAGCTTAAATTAATAATAAATATAATTAAAATAGCACTTTGTACAACTACTCGTAAACAAAAGGATTGTTATAACTAAAACCAGCTGTTTCGTCTCCAATCACCTTCTCTTCCAACAAATACTGTTTGTCAAAGTCCAGCGAATAAAACTCCACGGCGAAGGGAGTGGGGTTACGGACGGTAACGTCCGCTTCATCGCCCACTCCGTGGGGCAAAATTGGGCCGAACTCGACCAAATTCGGGTCAAAATCAAGCCGAGGCTCTTGACCTTCGCCCCTGACGGCGATCGCGACGCGTGATGACGATTGAGCGATGCGGATCGTCAATCGCTGAGTGTAATAACGCTGAAATACACGAAAACTTGTTCATCAGGCAATAAAGAGTTTGGAATTGTTCTCTTTTTAAGCAAAGCATGTTTTTGTAAACGATGTTTTATTTTCAAATCAAAGAAATGATCGCTGTAAAGAACTAAAACTATAATGGTTGTTTATTTATTTACAAATGAACAAAAATATGACAGAATTAAAACGAAAACATTAAAGCAGCGATACAATGCAGAGCTCACCGATTCGGTCGGCATGAACTTAATTTGAACATTCATTCGTTGGCCGGGAGCAAGGTATCCTTGTGTGGGCATTACTTCGAAATGGAGAGTTTTTGGCTTGTTTTGTTTTCGCATCTTTTTCCGCAAATGCATGGGCATGTGTTTTTCAACCTGAGTAAAATTAAAATTAGCAAATAACAAAGGCCCATTTCACAAGACATAAAATAAGCCGAAAAGTTGAAAAGTAAGCATATCGCTACCCACTAAAAAACAAAAAACAAGCCAATCTTTTTGTCACAAAAAAAATTACTGCTTAAACGGGGAAAACCCGAACTTGTATAATTTGTTTATTGACGAACCAGCGAGGGAACCGATTCAGAGCTGGCTGCACTCCACTCGCACTTCACCATCTGCTCGTTGTACAACTGAACCGTGACCACCTTGCACTGGCCACATTGCACGGTCTCAAAATCAATCGAGTCAGTGCTGACCACCAAATCGGGCACAGTCACGTACGCTCGAAGACGAAGACAGATTTGCGGACCGGAAACAATCTGAAAAAAGTTTCCCAAATTCGATTTACAACTTATAGATATATACAGTAGAGCCCAAGTTGAATTTATAGTGATTATTTAAAAATCTGAAGTAAATTACCAATTTTAATTCTATTAAAATTTACGAACATTTAAGTTGAAATGGAAACAAACTGGTGAAAATTACTTTTTGTAATACTGTAGAATATCTTAAACTTTAAGACACATTTTCACAAAATTAATTCTTAAAAAAAATTTTTTCAAGAAGTTTTAACGTTGCAAATTCTTGTTGCTGAAGGAAAAATCAACACAAAATTTTTAACTGCTCGAGTATACAGGACATGCATACTGCACAGTATTTACGACTATTAAAAAAATACCATTAATATTATTATTTTTAATCTTTTTATCTATCCTCCTGACTCGTCGGAAGCCTCGGAGGCCCTATACATAGGGAAACAATTACCTGTTTTCATTGCTGTCTGACTGAAATTTTTTTAGTTTTTGTTGAAGATATCACGGCACAAATCAATCACGGCAATCTTCACTACTCGATCACGCGTATGATTTTTTAAAAGATATATTTCGTGTCATTAGTTTAATTTAAACACTCTGGGTAACAGAGCTCAATAACAGTATGCTACTTCTGCAAGCCTATACCAAGCCATTTAAAAAAAAAATTTAAATTCACGTCGTGGATTTAAAACAATGATCACGCTGAAGATCGCACGGACACCCAAGAGTTTTCGAATCAACTTACATTTATTGGCATGAGCGCTTTAACTTGTCCAACTCCTAGATTAGCTCCGCGAGGATCAAAAGTCACTTTAAAGTCCACAGTTTCGTGGTCAGGATGACCTGGAAGTTGTTTGACGCGATCCAGCTCAACGTCAAAGCCTGAATGGAGACTAAAATTATTGATGTATGTCCAACGCTAGTAATAAAAGCAATGAGAATCTGACCTGAGCGATAGAGACCGGACTTGTCGGCCGCAAAGGAAATGGGGAAGTGGGACGTGTTTGTGGCTCGCACAATATGGGAACGAACGTCGCCGAGAATCACGTGACCGAAATCGAGCAGATAATCACTCAACCGTACTCTGAAAATCGAAGGTATGATTTGAGATGCTGAAAATACGACCCTGATCATAACTGCTGTTCATTTATCCGATTTGCAAAAAGAGGTTAAAACGTTTTACTTAAAACAGTATATTATCCAGATCTGCCTCTGAAGATACCGTGATAGTAGTGCAGGATTAAATCTTTTTTAATTTTTTAGGTTTTTTTTTTATTTAGTAATATGAGTGTAGCTTGAAGTCGCTTATGGAACAGGTCATTTTAAAAAAAAGGCAGGAGTACAACAAAATACAAAGCTACGTCGATCTGGGTTGCCACCGAAACACCTTCTTCTAACTTTACGCTACGCGTTGGCAGATTAATTCAATTATTGTTGAATTTTGACGAAGATTTATTATGAAATTAAAAGCATTTGTGTTTCTGTTATAGCTATTTTTTAAACTTTTTATTGATTTAATTATAAAATTGCAAATGACCACGATTTACACACACACACAAAAAAACTACGAGAGTCAAATAAAAATTAAAACAAAACATAAAAGAAAGCTTAAGAATGCCTAAGCAAAATGAAGTCTTTTTTCACATCAAAAATTTTTTTAAAAAACATTTTTCATCCAAAAAAAGATTTTAAGCCAATCAAATTTTCAAACGCTTATCACGTGACAGTCGAGCACCTGGGAAATTTACGTTTCTTCTTGTTTGCTGAGGAGGTTTCGACTAGCGTAATGGAGCTCGATGCGAACATTTGCTGATTCTCCGAGGCCAGGTCACGCATGATCAGTCGTTCGACTTCCAACTGAATCTCAAGGTCAGATGGAACGTGCTGAAAAGTTAAATTCTTGTGAAATTTGCAATTTTCTCAAATTATTCTTTGTCGAAATAGTTTATTTGCGTTATGCGTTTGCACAATCAGTTCTGTTAATGTCTTGTTTTTTTTTTTTTTTTTGAAGCGTTTATTAGTATATATTAATAAGTTATCCGTTATGTAGAATTGTTAAAAAATTGCAAGGAACATCAAAGCAAAGATCACCCCTCATAATGTTACGTCATATTGTGCTTATATTGTAATTAGTTTGGGCATTCTTGTGTGGTATGAAATAAAACTTATTGAAAAAAATTTATTTTCTATTTCGTCTCGTTTATACAACTACAAAAATATTTTACTCAACCTGGTTTCCTTCGTATATCGCCTTTACTTTTGAGAGAAATACTGTAGAACAAAAAAGTAAAAAAAATTCGAACGTTTTTTAATTTTCTCTACAACGAGGATACTTTGAAGTAGAAAAAGAAGAAGAAGAACTAAAAATGCGTTAAATTCTAACGTTTGGGATGGTTTGGTTGCATCAACGTAAGAAACATTTTAAGGTGATCAATGCGTTTTATAAAAAAACGTAAATTTTTTAATTCTCTACCTCGACAGTTGGAAACGAATTATCGCATTCTTCTTTTTTCTTCTGTTGCATCGACGTATGATTCTGCTCTTGCTTTTCGGTTTCGCGTTCAAGGTTTTCTTTGGCTTCTTTTAGCAGAGCGCAATATCGCTCATCATCGTAGGTAAATCGGGGAAGATCAAGAGATAATCGGGGAAAGATTCCTTCTCCTATGACATTGATGGTGGTTGGCTCAAAGTGAGCAATTTGTACCTAAAAGGCAAGATAATATAGGAAGTTAAAATGGCAATAACAAAATGATCAAATTTGACAACCAATACAACGTAACAAGAGCAACTCCCCAGCATTGAATAAATTGCGCAATTATTCTAGTTAGGGTGCACGCCATAAAAAGAGCTTGAATCACGTAGAAGCGAAATGAAAAACAAATAAAAACATCAAACGACGAAAAGAAAAGGTTTGAAATCACTAGCAATAGAACAAGGTAAGTGGGTTTCTTTAGGTAATTGAAAAAATGGTGAACTTATGACTATGATAATGTGAAATCGATGACACAATACAACTTATACTTATACTGAAACAATTATTAAAACAACTTCACCTCAAATGTTTTGTGAAATTTTTCTGGTACTCCTGGTAGATAATGAACTAATAAAGTTGTTTCACTAAAAGCAGGAACGTGTCCGGACATCGGTTCCAAAATCGGAAAACCCGGGATGGGAGGATCTTCACCGAGGCCACTTACCCCGACGAAATCGAAACCAACTCTCCCAGTGTTTTCAAGAACAATTTCACCGACCGCAAGTTGATCAAACATCTAAAAAAAACAAAAACGGAAACTCTAATAATTGTGGTTTATCAAAACATTTTCAATAGCTTAGTTTGCATGTAGAAATTTTACCAATCATTTAGTTCCAATTTCTGGCTATTTCAAAGTAAACATTAATCTTCTGTTGAAGCAAAATTTATTATAAAAAACTAAGTTTTGAAGTTCTAATATAAATCTTATTCTAACCAACAATTTAAGAAAGATAAATAGAAAAAATCGTCAACAACTGTACTAGACCAATGTAAAATCACGCATCGTCAAATAACGCGCTGGAAAAAATTTTAAATTCAGATTAAAAAAATAAAAAAAATGTCAGGCTTTTATTCTACCTGCTTTCCGTAGTTAACAACAGCCTTATTGAAGCGGTATTCGATAAGCGATGCCTCCCCTTGTAATGTCACTTCATACTTCGGCCCCCCTTGTATGTCGCACACTGCTCTGTTAAAGAGAAAACGTCATTGAAAAGATAAAACCAAATCTTGCATCTTAACCAGATAAATATTTTCTAAGCTATTCAAACACTAACATTCAGTAATTGGTCAGATTACTGTGATAACTGCTGCGATTGATTGTCAAACTGATAAGAATTCCGTGATTTGCAACTGAGACAAGAAAAAAATTTACTTTTCAAAGTTCAAAAAGCATTTACTTAGCAGTGCAGCTGACGTCAGCATGGCCGTAATAGGTGAAAGTGACGCGCTGGGTCTCTCCTGGTTCGAGGGATCCGTAAAGAGGGAGGATATCAAAAATCTAAGAAATGGTGCATTACAATAAATAAAAGAATCAAGTCATATTTTCTCAATGCAAATACGTTTTAACAGCACAATAAAATTAAAAGACAACCAGAGCTACTATTTTTTTTATAGTTTTGATCGAAACAAAATTAGAATAGGTAATTACTGAAAGCTTTCAACAGATTAAGCACCTTTTATAATCTTAATGCATAAATACAGTTTACACGTGACAATTAGCCAATCAGCGTAAACCATGTAGCCGAAATGGCTAATCATACCTCTTCAACTCCGTTTGGCACGTGATTGACTCCCGCATCCAGCCAGGGAAGTAGCGGAAGCTCTTTGAGGTGGGAATGAATCGGATGCGAAGGTTGGTGTCTGGAGGAGAGGCGACTGCTGGGGCGATAATGTTCATCTTGAAGAGCTTTCTCTTCCGCTTCTTCGTCGCAAACAATTTCCGGTTTCGAAAAGTTCAAATTAAGAGGAAGATTTTCTTCCTGTTTTAACGGAACTTCGACAGATCAACAACAAAATAAAATTTTGGTAAAAGATTAAATCAATTATTAGTTTTGTTAACTTTTTTACGGGTTAGTGTAGATAACAGCCGTAATTATTTCTAGAAAAATTTTGATACTTTAAAGCACGAAAAAAGATGTTTGGAAAATAATTAAAATTATGAAACACTTAAATGAAACAAAAATCTTCAGTAAAAAGCATTAGTAGCTTCTGCTATCTATAAACAAGTGATTTAAACAACAAATAATTAATCACTTTACATATGACCTCGACAATAATTACACCCACTTGATCACTAGCCAATAATTCTAAAGCAAAGGTCGGTTTGATCTCATCTTCTTGAACTTCCACCTGATTTCTCTCCTCTTCTCGGAGTTCGTGATTAATTTCCGGAAACTCAGAGCTGCCTTGATTTTCCTGGTTCTGTGACGCTTCCATTAAGGGAGGTTGTGGACTCGCTGGAACACTTTCTCTTTCCTCATCATTAGTTTCCTCTTTAACATCCATTTTCAGGGCATTCGTTTCCTCTGACTTTGGCGGGGCGAGGACTTCGGGGTTGGAAGGAAGAATGCTATCAGGTCCCACTTCCTCCTCTGACTCTGGTTTCAATTCTTCTCCAATGTATCTACGTCATAAAAGATATACAAAAGTATTTTCTTTAATTTTGCGTTTGCGTATTACGTTTTGTTTATAAAAAATAAAACCAAGCCATACTAATTAAGCATTAGTTTGAAAGTATTTTAAGGAGGAAAAAACTGACAATTCGCCCTTAAAAATAGATTTAACACAAGCAGGCGTTCGGTTCACAAGCACTGTAAATATGCAAAAAACTAAAACTCTGAAATAATTATAATTAAGTTCACAATATTCTAGAACAAACTCAGGAAGGCAATTTAGGTCCATACTTAATGTTCTGCTCTCCATCCGTGACCAAAAACGACCAGCGATATACGACCGGAAGTGGACTGGTGTTGGTGATGTCGATAAAGCGGGCAACTTCCGTATCGTTGAGAATACAACCGAATTCAATCTCTTGCTTATCGAATTCCATGTTTGGAAAATTGACCTAAATAAAAACAATATGACTGTCTGCTGGAGAGTCCAAATCCCACTTCTAATTTAAAAACCCAATTTTGGTGAGTAATATTTACCTCGCCCCGTAATTTAACAGAATCAGTGTGGGGATGCTCTTGGTACGTTATGCTCACTTCCCCCTCGGCTACTCTTGATGTAAGATCGTCTTTAAAAGCTGGGTCAAATGTTATGGTGATTTCCAATTCTTGACTTAGTGCCAAGTTTACTTCCAGAGCTGACTGTGGACTTCCATAGAAATCTAGCAGCTGAGTAAAAAGTATGAAATTTAAACAAATAAAAAAATTTGTGAGAAATCGAATCCAGTTTAAACGTTACTATCTACAAGTTACGCACATTTTGGGTTCGATCTTTTACTGTTTTTAATGCGAAGTCTTCGTGGAGCAATTTTTGACTTTTGCAGTTTAAATTGCGTAAAGTAAAGTTTTTACTTAAAGCATTTAAAATACAAAACATAATTTATAAGAACATAACTTGAGTGGAGGCGTTTCTTACTTCGGCACTGGAAAAAACAGGTAACTTAATCTTTTATGGTAAACAACACAATCTCCAAACTTATTTGTTAAGTGCATTAGGAAGATAGCTTAGTGTGCTAACCCTCAGACAAGTTCGAGCAGAAGGACGCGAGTTCGATGCTTAGCCTATTCGAGTGATTTTTGTTGTGCCCTGGAAAAGGCACTTTACGACAAGTCTCTATTTGCGGTTACGTTGATTTCCAACAGCGTAACTCCGCCTAAAAAAGAACCGGCAGCTTGGTTGAGTGGTTAGGAGCGTCGTGATTGTGATTGACATGGTCCTGTTTCAAAACCTATTTTCGCCATTTTGTTGTCTCCGTGGAAAAGGCACTTTACGGCACTTTCCCCTGCTTGGCGTTTTAGCAGGCAATTAAAATTTCGTTCACATCTCTATAGAACTAAAAAAAAATAGTTTCAACCGGACAGCAATATTTTGCATCTCCGCAAGATGGTCGGGATAATTGCTTGCCCTGTGTATAGCGCTTCCGACGCTTTCGTGTGTGAGGAGGATAAATGTAAAGATGAAATGAAAAGAAAATAGCAACTTATTGATGATCAAACCGCATCTAACCAAGAACACAATACATTTTTAATAAACTGTATGTAGCAAACTTTAAAGTCAGCTTCAATCCTTCGACTACTCTTTACCTGGAACGGATGTTGAACCCGAAGAAGACAAGATAAAGGAAGTGACGACACATTGCGCATTGTAAAGGTCTTTGTTTGAGGTATGAGCGCGGTGACGTCGTTGGGCTCTTTGTCGACCCGAAAATCAATGCGATCGGCAGAAAGTTCGAGAATCGGCGAAATAAAATCAGCTCTCACGGTGGTCTTGATGATTTTCTCCTTTCCACGGTCTTTTCCGATGATGGCGTGACACACTAGATTTTCGCTTACCTGACGGGGGCTGCAAAAACAGAGTCTATTAAAAAATGCAGGAAATCAGCAGCGAGTCGTGCACAACTGAGTAAAGAGGACGGGGACAAAATCTATGTAAGCTACGAGTAACAAAAAATCTCACGAGTCGATAGAACAAATATTTTTATTGGAAACAAACAATAGTTTTGACACTTGTTTTCATACAACTATTCACTTAATTTTTCATGCAATTAATAATATTAAGCCAGTGTTTTTCAACTTGTGTGCCGCAAAACTTAAAAAAAACATTAGTCTAATGCAGTTGTCTTAACCGCTGGTCCGGCACATTAGCCTTTCTGCCTGTCTGCAACAATTTATTCCACTTCTATACTTTAAAGAGTACTAGTTCAAAATTAAAACAGTGTCAAAAAATATTAACAGTAATTATTGATTTCGCTCAATAACTAAATAAAATATCAAGGCTTAAAGTAGAATAGCAAAAATGTGTAGTGGTCTGTACTGACGGAGCTGCCAGCACGGTTGGTTGTCATTCGGGCGTAAGCGCAAAAATAAGAAAAGTTACAAAAATCTGCTGTCCCAAACATTGCATAATTCACCTTGAAAATTCAGCTGCCCAGAAAATGTAACCTGAATTAAATGACGTTATGATCGGAGCAGTTTAGATTATCAAATATATTCGTAACTGTTTATTGCATTTAAGGCTGTTGGAAGCACTGTGTGAGCGCATGGGTTTACAGCACCACCATCTTATTTTTCATGCAGAAGTGATACGGTTTTCGATAGGACGCGTTCTTGCGCGTCTTTTTGATTTAAGAAAAGCAAATAAATTTTTACGTAAATAAAAATTCCCTATTCAAAGAACTTCGATCCGAAAAGATGTGGATAGGCAAACTTGCATACTTAGCAGATATATTCAGCCGCTTGTGTGATTGTACAGTAGTTCTCCTCAAGGTTATTGCATTAACATATTTACAGTGTGCAACAAAACTTTTTAAAAGTGTTTTTTTTTTGTAACAGATGTTTGCAAAAAAGCGACATTAATATGTTTTCAAGTTTGCAAGATTTTGTGGCAAGTACCTCTGTTGACACTAAAGAGTTATTTGTTGTTATGAGTGAACACTCAAAAGGGTAAGCCATTAATTTTTGCTTATATTTTTCCGAAAATAAGATCCTCAAAACAAAAAGTTTTGGATTGTTAATCCCTTTACAGAAGATATAAATCGTGCAATCTTAACGCTGCTAAAAAACAATCGCTGATTGAACTCGTTTGCGATACCAAGTTAAAGATTACATATAAAAACTCACCACTTTCACAATTTTAGGCTTCAGTTAAAAACAAATATATACAACTTAATAACAAAGCAATTAAACTGCTGCTAATTTTACTACGGCTTATCTACGTATGTAAGAAAAGCTTTTTGGCTTTATCTCTTATTAAAACCAAGGAGAAAAATTGCGTGGATTTTCAAGCTGTACTTCGCCCAGAGGTGCCGGAAAAATTTTTTGGTGCGGAGGGAGGTCAAGACTTAAAACAAAAGCAGCTTTTTTTGCTTGAATAGAAAAAAATTGTAGTTAAGGTTTCAAAACTAAAAAGAATCGTACGAAAGTAAAAGTTACGTGATCGAAATATAGTTGAAGACTAAAAAAAGTCATCACTGCGATTTGCATTCTCATATTTTCGCTATTATTGCAATGATCAAGGGTTGACTAGCAAGGGTGCAAAATTTAAAAAAGGCACTAATTTGATTGATAAAGTACTAAGAATAAATGTAAAATATGAAAATCTTTTTGTATGTACACAAGAAAATCAAAAGTTTATTAGGTAAACGAACTCCCGTAAATAGGAGATAAACTTTTTTTTTAGTCTTCAGCTAAATTTCCAGATTATGCATCTGCGTACCTGTTCAAAATACAGTTGAAGACAAAAAAATGTTGTCCTTCTGATTTTACCACCTATTCTTTTTTTGTTTTTAAATATATTTTGAACAGGTACGCAAATGCATGACCTGCAGAGTTAGTTGAAGACTAAAAAAGAAATTTCATTACGGCAGTTCGTTCACCCAATGAACCCTCGGTTTTCCTGCATATACGTATTCAGAAAATCCATTCTGATTTTACCACCCTTTTTTTTCCAAATATATTTTGAACAGGTACGCAAATGCATGACCTGGAAAGTTAGTTGAAGACTAAAAGAAAAATTTTATCTTTTGTTTGGTAGTTCGTTCACCTAATGAACCTTCGGTTTTATTGAATACATTTAGAAAATTAACTCTGATTTTACCACCTATTTTTTTTTTTTTTGGTTGTTTTTAAATATATTTTGAGCAGGTGCGCAGATGCATGACCTGGAGAGTTAGTTAAAAACTAAAAAAAAAAATTTGTCTCCTGTTTGGCAGTTCGTTCACCTAATGAACTTTCGGATTTTTGTATATATTCAGAAAGATTTTTATATCTTACATTTATTGTGAGTACCTAATCAACCAAAAGAATGCTTCTTTTTTTCGATTTTGCGCCCTTGCTAACTTACTGTTTTTTGTTGTTGTCAAATCATTGGACCCTTTTATCCATGAATCCGGTTTGCCTTGAATCCTTTATCATCACCCTTAATGGTTTGAGTTCTTTAGTTACTTAATTTTGCATTTTATATACATATCTTTTTCGGTCTCTTTATTTTTACAATGATGATTGAGTTTAGAGAGTAATCCAGAAGAAATAAAAAATTCATGGTGTGCGAATTTTGAAGTGATGAATTCTATGAATTTTAAAGTTTTTCAAATTTGCCTTTTCTAATAGTCCGAAATTTATTTCTATCAGCTCTTCTCCGATTAGTTTTTTTGATGTTGGTTACTGTAAATTTTTCCGATGTAAATTATTCGATTTAATTCGACGAAGTCCAAACTTCAAATTTCATACATCTTTTCAATGCTGCTTCAACGTCCCTTTCGATGAAATCTATTCCAAATGATTCGCTGCCGTCCCAAATTCAATTCTTCAAATCTTTTCTTGATTGATGCTTTTTCGATGTTGGCTGTTAATATTTAAGCTCGTAATTGCAGAATATTAATTAGAATTCCCATTTCCAAAAGAGTCACTTCATGGAATTCTCACCTTAACTTTTCGCCCTACCAATTCACCTTAGAGGTTATGATAAGTTATGCCTGATGAGATCCATAAAACCTAAACAGGCCTGTCGCATAATAATCGTCTTCATCTTTTAATTTGTTTTAGTCGCTTTTTTACTGTTCCTATTTAACTCGTTGAAATTACATTTGATCGGTAACATTGTGATCTCTTTAGAGAATACATTGTACTGGTTGTCAAATCATTATTTTAAAAATTTAATTTCGGTCCAATTTATATAAGTGCAAAGACAAATCGAACCCAATGCTTTTGTACTGCAAATTCAAAGGACACTATTTGCCCCCTTGTACGCCCCCGCTTGTGGCGCCCCTGACTTCGCCTTTTAAAAACTTCAATAGAGCCACTTTTACTACGTAATATATCAAGAAGGCAGCAGCAAAGTTCACATTAAATGGAGTTCTTCTGATGCTAAATGCTCACTTTTGTTTTATTAAAATTCTTTTTATCAATATATCGCGTTTATTACTTTGTCATTAGAAAAGATTACAGAGCAGATTACCGCAAAAGTATTTTGAAATATTGTGGGTCCGCAAGCTTAAAAAGGTTAAAAATCACTGGTCTAATGCTCCGCAACCTTTTTTTAGTGGACACTACTTTTTAGGGACAAAAATCAAGATCTGCACTTTGATCCAAGTGTGCCGCAGGCGCGAAAAGGTTGAGAAGCACTGTGTTAAGCTTTGACTAGAAACCAAAATTTATTAGTTTTTAATTGTGACGATGGCAAGCCATAGAAATGCTTTTCACCAAAATCCCCGTTTTGAAAAGTGGTAACAGATCTAGATTGATCAAACTCGCCTTGATACCGACCTTTCGCTGTATCCTTCCAGCGACAAAATTGCGCTTTGTTTCGGTTCTAGAGCGATCCGAGAAGGTTGTAGTTGAAACACTGGCTCTGAAGGAGCAACCAATTTTGATTTTGACTGCCGGAAAAAAGTTATGTTAGTGATTGCAACATTATGATTGGTGGTGACTTCGTTGGTAGAACAAATGCGAAAACAATTGGGAGACAAAATTGCAAACTACATTCACATACTAGACTGAAACAAAGTTTAAAAATAGGAGTTAAGTAACGAAGAACGATGATTAGCTGTTTGAAATTCTATATTTCTATATCTAATTCTGTATTTATAAAATGTTTGAGCTTCAAGTAACAATTTTGCATGTTCAAGTGTAGTACTCCGAAAATCCTGGGCTTAAAAACAGCCATAAATGACACTACTTCGGTTCTATCGATTTCATAAACGGAATAACTAAGGCTGTAGCGAGAAAGTGAAAGCAGTATCGGTGCTTGGTGATTTTACACTTACCTTCACATCGTTCGGTGCAGTGTGTAACGAGCTTTTTGTATTGCGCTTGGCGAAACTCTCGTTGGACCACGTCAGCGCTTGATGACGTCTGCCCTTGTTTGTCAGCTTAAACTTTCGGACGCTTTTTGTTTTGGCGAAGTGGGGGCCGAGGTTAACAATGTGGGTCAAAGGGGGTTCAATGACAATGGTGGTACCATAGCCTCTACCAGAAACGGGAAGTGTAAAGATTGGTCCCTTTACTACACTTATTGTCAATTTGTCCTGAAACCTAAACACAAAAGTCTTCAGGTCAAAATTATATTTATTTTTTTGTTTTACTCGGACAAACAATAAAATATCTCAGTCAATAGCATAAACTTTTTTTTAGAAAGTTAAAATCAACAATAAAAATTGAAATTTATCGACAAGTTGCTAGTTGAAACCAGTGATAAAGGTCTCGAGACCGATTTTTCGTGGTCTCGGTCTCGAGGTAATGTGGTCTCGGTCTAGTGTTTTTTAAATTGGTCTTGAGACCAGACATTTTTTGATATTTTTTTACTTGATATTATTGTGATAAACTTTGCAATTTGGTTAAGAACGACACTCAATTGATAGAGTGGCCACAATTTGAAATGGCAAAAATCTTAAATTCAAACTTCTTTAATTTATATTTTGCAACTTTCTTAGTTTTATTCCAATGAAGATTATTATTGTGATCAGGGCCATCTGTTACAAGGGAATCCGATTACGAAAAAACTTTATTTAAATTTTTTTCGGCAACAAACAAATCTGGTAATGCTTTAAATGTTTGCATTCACACCTTATTACAGCAATCGGTCCAGCCATGGACTTCTAAATAGTAGTATCTGGACTGGAAACGAAGTGAAAATCATAGCTATCGCCGACCAACATGAGGCCTAAAGAAAAGAAAGCGCGATCGCGACAGCCGTCGACCAACAAAGCAAATGCGAACAATCGCGATTTAGAAAGCAGCTGCAGCAGCTAAGTCATTTAATGTATGGAGAGTTGCACCAGAGACAAATAACTGAGTGAAATGAAACGCTGTTAAAAGTAAACTTGTGTTTTCACAAATACAATTGGAAATCAAGTGAAAAATTATTCTATTTGTACAGTATTTCAGTTAACCGTAAAGGATATTACAGAAGCATTACTATTCAAAACTATCGTGTTCTATTCAATTCAAAACTAACTTAGAGAATAGGTAGGATTCAAAACTATTCAAAACTAGAAATTAAGTAGGAAAGTTAAAGTGTTTTTTTCAAGTAATATTCAAGAGTTTATAACGTAAAAATAACTTAAAAGTGTTTTTTCATTGCTATAACGTTAACACAGAGTTTGCTTAATGTAAAAACTGCGTCAAATATGCTTATTTGATAATCTAACTCAATTTTTGAAAAAATATTACAGTTATTATTAGTAGTTTGCCATTAATATCATTATTATTTGTTAGCGTTAAGTCGTGCGTTAATCTGGGTTTTAACTTCATTTTGATATTTTCTATTGTTGCTATTGGTTTGAAAATAAGCATATTCATGCACAATGGTTAACAAATGTGTAGCCATAAACTGTCGCTCTGGTTATGCCAAAGAAAAGAAGGGTTCCAATATCACATTTCATAGTTTTTCATTTAATGATAAAAAACTTCTTAAGCATTGGGTTGAAACGAATTGCAAAAAAAATTTCAATCCATCAAAGAATGCCAAAATTTGTTCCCTTCATTTTAAGAGAGAAGACTTTGTTTTTGATTCTGCCGATCAACAGGACAGACGAAAAAGAAAAAGAGGAACAATAAAATTGGTAAAAAGAAGGTTGAAAGACAATGCATATCCTTCTATTTTTAACAATTTGCCTGCCTATTATACTTATAAAAACATCCCCGCTTGTTCAGGTGTCGCTTCATGTTCTTCTCGACATGAAAATGCAGCAGCCAGGGTGGAAGAACAATGCGATACTTTTTTAAATGCCAATAAAATTGAAAATTTTAATGATCTTCTTGAAAAAATATCTAAAGAAATTCACCACCAAGAATATTTGCTGCATCAAACTGATGTAGGAGTTAATTTGTTTTACTTATCACCACAACAACCTCTTTCCTTTAAAGCTTTAATATTTATAAATGCTGATCTACAAGTGACCAATCACCAAAAGCAGCAAGTGATGCCACCATCCTCTTACTAGCACATTATTTCCGACAATAAAATAGCTCTGATTTCACAAATTAAAAATTTGGTGGCCCTGTCAAAAAATAAAAAAGAAAACGAAACGAAAAAGACCGAAAAATTTCTATTAAATATAAACAGATTGCTGAACGAATTTTTTCTTTTTACCAAAAATGACCCAATTAGACCTTTCATCCAGTTTGTGATAGAACAATTTCAACTAATTTTTACCAGCAAGAAGCAGAATATTTATCGGAATTACTAATGATGTCGTACGTTATTTTTGCGACAAGTACAAAAGCGTATGAAAGGTTACTTGAGAAGCAAGTTATTATGCTGCCTTCAATAAAAAAATTTGAAAAAATTAAAATGAAATTAGATAAAAGAATTGGACTAGATGATGAAAGATATTTACAAATGCGGTACTCACAACTAAATGCATTTGATCGGAATATAATTGTTATGATTGTGAAATTTATCTTTCTAAACGTATTGAAGCTACTGGGGGTCATATCTTAGGTCTGACAGATAACTGCGAAATTGCAAGCACAGCTTTGTGCTTCATAGTCTAGTCCAGTGATGGCAAGACTTTTCAGTTGGTGTGTCAAAAACAATATTTTTTGTATTTTTTTCTCATCGCGTGTCACTTATAAATAACAGTTTTTTAATTTTAGGCATACTTATATTTTTTATTATTATTGTAAACTAAAGTGCTATCATCAATTAACATGGCATAGGAGTTAATTATTATCACAATGCATCATAATGCTCGTATTCAGTGACGGATATTCAAAGTTAGGGGCCCGAGGCAAGGATTCCCAAAAATTGGTGTTCTTTAAAAAAAAAAGGTCTTTGATCTCGTATTTCCCTTTTTTTTCCGAAAATCGTCGTGGTCTCTAGAAAAAAAAAGGTCTTCACTTCGAATCGATCTCGTATTTCCCATTTTTCGTTCCAACTTCATAATCATCTCTAAAAAAACATATGCAGCAAAATGAAACTATAAGCGGTATTTTCAAGGGGGGCCCGAGACAACTGCCTCACTCGCCTCGTCCAATATCCACCACTGCTCGTATTAGGGACCACCGAAAACTCTGTTAACTTTTCACTAGCGTGTCAGAAAAAATCTCTTCGCTGTCATAGTTTTGCCATCACTGGTCTAGTCACTTTCAAGCGGATACCAAGACATGGTCAGTATTTATCCGGTCAAAAATTTGAAAGCTAAAACTCAAAATAATGCTTTAACAAAATTATGTATCTATTGTACCTAAAAATTTATTGCATCTAAATTATTTTCAATAATCTTTATTTAGTATGGATTTTTAAGTTAGTAGTCTGTGAAATATTTTGATAAAGTAAGCCTCGTTACTCAGTCACTGTAGTTGAATGCATATTAGCATGTAACTTTGCTTCGACTGAACCAACTAAAGCTTTAAACTCTGTTCATTTAGTAAAATTATTTTACTTTGTTGTGTCACCGGAAAGTAAATTTTGAGAGTAAGAGTGGAAAATTTAATCATATATGTAGTTAGCATATTTGACCGCTTAAAGATTCGAACTCGGCTTTTTTAAATAACATTTACGAAATCGCATTTAATAATTTTAAACAATATTTAAAAAAGCAAGCAGCGGTTAACAACTTTTATCTCAGAATTATGAAATATGCGGTACTAGATTTTGTTTTATGAACGAGATTGTCTTTATCGTAGGCCTCAAGTTGGTCGCTGCAAAAAGTTCGTTTCCAGTCCAGATACTACTATTTAGAAGTCCATGGTCCAGCATTACAGTGGTAAAACTTTTTTTGGTCTTTACTTTGATTTCTATTACCGTACTATATCAATCCATCTTCCATGTGAGATGGATTGAACCTTTTCCCCAAAGAAAGTGATTACTTTGATTCTACGTATTTTTTTTTCCTAAATAAAGCGAACAAATTCTTGTTGTAACGAAATTTGTGCAGGCAATAATTTGAACACCATACAGTAAACTGCGGTTAATCCGGATTCGATAATCCGGATAAAACTGAAGGTACGAACGATTTCTAATGTTTTTCTTAATAGAAAGCTTCGGATAATCCGGATTCTTAAATTTGGATCTTCGCCTATTCCGGATAGAAACTTTTTTTTTTTATATTCATAATCCAAATTTTTCCGCTTCACAACTGTAGCAGGATGTCTTTTGTCAACGTCATAAACATTATCCACGTTATGGTTTACAAGCGTTGACTATGTTGCTTATTGCTTAAAATTCATATCAGTTCAACTTAGGGAGTGTGTTCGTTGGTTTGCTATAGTTGTGTCGTATATAAGTGTGCTATAATTGTCTTGCATAGCTAAGCTATTAAAGTACATAAATTTGTATTGCACATTTAAATTGTATAAATAAATTTGTTTATTTTAAAGAATTGTACCATTCAGTCTTATATATTCAAATAAGGTGATTTTGATCTACATCTTACTCGTCTGGCTTGAAACAATAGCCTTCGGACAATCCAGATCTTCGCATAATACGGATCAGTTTGTGCGTCAAATCGAATCCGGATTAACCGAGGTTTACTGTATTTATATATTTATTAATTAAAGGCTGCAATTTTTTACAGAAATGTAGAGTTGGTAGCTTTCTCGGTCACAACGTGTGCTAACACCTAAACTTTTTTTTATTTATTTTTTTTTACTTTCACCTTTATATTCATCCTCTTGCCTCGCAGAAAAGCGTCGGAGGCGGTATACTTAGGACAAGCAATTACCCTGATCTGTTGTCAAAGATGCCAAGATATTGCTGTCCGGTTAAAAATTTTATTTTGGTTTTTGGTTTTATTAAGATATGACTGAAATATAGAACTGCTTGCCAAGATTACCAAGCAGGAAAAAGTGCTGTAAAGTGTCTTTCCTAAGGACACAGCCGAATGACGAGAGTAGGTTTTGAACCGAAGCCGTTTTGATTACAACCACGACGCTCTAAACACTCGACTACGCTTCTAATAATCTATTTAACCACCAATTAAAAAGTTCTGATCTATGAATCTATAAACGTATGCGCCGAAGAGGGAAAGTTGGGGGTTATAAAACCTCCATAAAGATAGCACAAAGACAACTCAAAAATTGTTAAAATAAAGGAAAGATTTTTTTCAATTAATAGAAAATTAGGGCTTAAAAAGTGAAGAACAGAAAAGGTCTTTACTTTTATTTTACATTTGTCGGCAGCGTGATTGAGTGGTTAAGAGCTCCGTGATTGATGGCAAACGTGTTTGACACCGTCGCGGTTCAAAGCCTGCTCTCGTCATTCTCTTGTGTCCTTGGAAATACTCTTTTGCCTGCTTGGCCATCTTAGCAAGCAGTCCTAAATTTCGATCACACCTCAGGTAAAGGTAATAACATGACAATTGCTCTATGTATAGCAACTCCGAAAATTTTCTGTGAGTCAGGAGGATAAAAATAAAGATAAAATAATAATATTAAAAATAAATAAATGATTTTTTTTACGTGAATCTTTAAAAATGACTCTTTTCTTGTTGCACAAGGCGACTCTTTTGTAAAAGGCATCACGGACTATAATGATCTCGTTTTTAACTCTCAACCTCCCCCTTCCTCCAATAACAAACTCCTGCATACGCCACTGTATGAAATTAATTGCTTAAAACAGAATACAAATTTGATTTAAAGTTTAACGAAAAAGGGTTAATAAGACGAGGTGGAAAAAAACAACGTCCTAAAAACTAATCCGAATTATTTTCCCAAAAGATACAGAGAAAACAAATACTAGGAATAATACCGAAAGAAAAACCAGCAAGTCGTTAAACAATTTTTACTTTGCATATAATTCGACATTATTTTTAATCTTTTGTGATGATTAATTAGACGAATTCTTTTCTAGGTAAGCCCAAAACAGTCAACAAATCCACCAACTGCAACATGCCAACTCAGATAGCTGAACTAATTAAATATTTGAATAAAGTTTCAACCATTACCGTATTAACTGTGCCTTCAGCATTTTTCAGTTTTGAAAAAAAATTTTAATGCATATCCTACTTTTTTCAACATTGTTAACCTGCATGCCTTGCGTGTTTCGGCTTTTTTTGCTCTAGTTGAGAATTTTTTTTAAAGCAATTTGTTAAATGATATAAGCAGACAGAGCAAAACGCTTTCCACTTTGTGAGAAATACTGGTTTAATGTTTATATAAAATGTAATATTAGCTTAATAAAAAAATTTAATGTTTTCGGAATAATTGAAAATTAATTATATTTTTGTAAGATTTTTTGTTATCAATCTTGGTCTCGTAAAAATTATCTGGTCTGGGTTCGGTCTCGGTCTCGACGTTTGTGGTTTTGACTACGTCACTGGTTAGAACCAAGGTGAAAGATGTCGATGCTAGAAGGTGATGACGAAAAATTAAAAATCGAACGCTCGGTACAAACTTTATCGCGTCGTTAAACGTTGCAGTCACGACGATTTCGACGACTCCTTCAGGTGGAATCGTTTCTTTTCTCGGCTCCAAACTCCAAACCGAGTCCGGTCTCATCTGACAAGAAAATTACAGTTTTTAAAATTGAAGCAAAAAAGAAAAAATACAATAATGAAGTCACGTGATTACCATTTGAGCTGTAAAATCAGCAGGAATGAGAGATTCGTTTGACAGAGATATTACTTTCGAATTGGGAGTCAATACTTCGATTTGACCCCAGTTTACATAGCTGGGTTGCACATGGACAACTGGGCCCTCACCAATGCATTGAATTTGAAAAGGCTAAAAAAATATACAGTATATATACAACAAATTATTGTTTCGATAGTTGATGATTTTGTCGATTCAAATGCTTACCAAAGACTGGTCTTCATTGCCAAATATCGAGAAATACGCAGTGACCTCTTGCTCGTCCAGTTCGGTGACCTGCATAATAATGGGGACTTCAACGAGGCTTCGTGGCTTAATCAGTCCCTTGGGCATTGGGCTTCCGAAAGCAATCAACGACAATTCTTCCTTGACCTGAAAAAGCAAAGGTTTATTCATTTCATTTCATTTTTTTATTCTCGATCGCTATTAAATAACTCGCACAAGAAATCTTAAATATTAGAAAAGATCAAGAAAAGGCAATACTAATTAAAAATAGTTTCCAATGAAACGGACTCGTTACTCAGACCAGTCGAGCTTTTAACTCATTGCCAATTGCCGGTTTTAGCACTGCCGTTTGAATGACAATTCAGTTTAAAGATAGTCGTTTACTTGTCAATTAGCAAGAAAACTAATTGAAAACAAAAACCAAAAAAACTGATTAAACTCACTATTATATAGTATCTATAAATAAACTGTTACAACTTGTATTTTATTTCTTTCATCTACGGTGGTAAAAGACACTGCAAAGTTAATGTTTTTTGGGTTGTTTTGTACCCTGCACCTTGAGTTTTCGGGTATATAACAAATCTTTTTTGTACTCATACAACAAAAAAAAGATTTCATAAATCAAATTGTTCAGCTGCGCTTAAAGGTGCAGCGGATCTTCCCACAGGCCGCCTTGGTATTTACATTTATATCTATTAAAGATAAAGAAATTTTCTATCTTATGTGAACATGATTTTAGAGTATTGATTTACGCGGTAATGAAATCAAAAAGTTGGTACGATTTCCACAACAATAGTAGATAACACTAGGCAACAAATTTTTGTTTATCTCCTTTTTTTAGTGTTTCTTTATGTTTTCGGTGTCACTGATAACAATTTTGATGTTAGTTTTTGCATAGCGTCAACGGTTTTGAAAATATTTGCAATAAATTAAAATTTGTAATTTACCAAATAATAATTCAACTTTAGCATTAAGTGACATTTATATTACTTTTAAATCTTGTGTTAATATCATTTATGACTTTTTTTATTGTTTTCATCACTCTCTAGATGGTGCTAGAGAAGTAAATTAGCAAACTGTCATTCACTATCACGTGAATGAACACAATCTTGGCGGGGTTTTAATGCACATGTCTGAGCTAGTCCAGTGCTAGCAGTTTAGAGTTGGTTTATGGGAGGTGGATTGTTGAATCTGGTAGCAATACTGTAATTAGTTTAGCAGTTAGACAAATTGCGAGTTAAGCCTACTGCAGTGATGTTGCTTATTTTAGAAATACGCTATATTTTATTCGGTTTTGCAGGTTAAATTTAATGCTATTAATATTTTCAATACTTCATTAAATATGAGTGTCAAAAGACCTTGCAAAGTTTCTTCTGACTTTTTCTGCTATGTTTGCGGCTAATACATCAGTCAACGGCAAAAGAAGCACAAAGTTATACCAGAAACTAAATTCTTCATAGCCTATGAGGCATATTTTGGCATGAAGATGGATGATCAAGATAAACCTTGGCCCCCGCATTTTTGCTGTGGAAGTTGCAGATCTACATTAGAAGGATGGATGCGCAGAAGTCGTAAATGTATGTCATTTGCCATTCCCCGAATCTGGAGAGAACCTACCAATCATCATGATGACTGTTATTTCTGCATGGTGGACATTTCCACACACAAAAATACAAAGGACAGAAAAAAAGATTGTTTATCCAAGTATTCCTTCATCCATTGCGCCTGTCAACCATGGCCCAGAACTGCCTATTCCTCAACCTCCAACAACGCATGCTATATCATTAACCTCATCGGAAGATGACGATGTTGATTTTGAGGTTGACACTCAGAGTTCCAGCAAAGATCCTCATTTTCCGAATCAAAATGAATTGGATGATTTATTAGAGACTTGGGTCTTACAAAGGCAAAAGAAGAGATACTTTCTTCTCGTCTTAAGGAATGGAATTTGCTTGTTCCTTCGTGCAAGATTTCCAAGCCAAGAAAACGACATGTGACCTTTGCAAATTTTTATGCAATGTCCTCTGATTCTGATCATTTTTCACTTTGCTATTGTACTAATATACAGGGCTTGTTTCAGGAGATTGGTGTTGCCTACTCAGCTTCGAATTGGCGCTTATTTATTGACAGTTCTAAACGAAGCTTGAAAGCAGTCCTTCTGCATAATGGTAATGTGTATCCATCCATTCCAATAGCACATTCTGTTCAGATGAAGGAAGATCGTGAATCCGTAAAAATATTACTGGAATTAATTCAATACAATGATCACAAGTGGGACGTATGTGGAGATTTTAAAATGATCGCATTTCTTTTGGGATTGCAAGGAGGTTATACAAAGCATTCTTGTTTTCTTTGTTTGTGGAATAGTAGAGCGGATGAGCAGCATTACTTGGTCAAAAACTGGCCAGCTCGCAAAGATCTCACACCAGGCTCCCACAATGTTCTAAACTCACCTCTTATTGAAAGGAGCAAAATTTTACTTCCTCCATTGCATATTAAACTTGGACCGGCCAAGCAGTTTGTTAAGAGTTTGAAACCGACAAGCCGTGCCTTTCGCCATATTAGACAGCTGTTCCCGAGCATATCTGAAGCAAAAGTTAGAAGTGGTATATTTGTGGGGCTACAAATAAGAAGAATGTTGGCATCTGAAGAGCTCGAGAAACAAATGTCTGATTTGAAGAGAAATGCTTGGCAAGCTTTTAGAATGATTGTGGAAGGATTTCTTGGAAATCATCGAAGAGACGACTATGCAATGGTGGTGTCAAATTTGATTGAAAGTTATAAGCTTGGTTGCCGTATGTCCTTGAAGTTGCATTTTTTGCATTCTCATTTGGATTTCTTTCGAAACAACTTGGGGAATGTAAGCGAAGAGTATGGTGAAAGGTTTCACCAAGACAACCAAGTGATGGAAAAGCGCTAATAAGGGAGGTGGGACGAAGCCATGATGGGAGACTATGTATGGAATTTGGTGCGGAAATGTAACATCACATACAAGCGAAAAAGTTATTCAAATGTTCATTTTTAATAAATGTCCTTACAGTGCTTTTTTGACTTGCTCATATGTAATTTTTTTTTAATTTTGCGTGTAATATTTCAAATTACTAAACCATTATGTGTATTATACAAACTCGAAATCGTAATTTCATAAAATTTTAAATAGCGGCAAAATCATTGACATTACGAAATTTTTAATGTCATTTTTGAAATCAGCGCCCCGAAAAACATAAAAAAACATCATAATATTGTGATAAACACAATTTGTCAAAAAATTTGTTGTCTAGTGTAATTGTACTTAATTAGATAACTTTACTCAGTTATGAAACTAAATTAAATCTTTGGCATCTTCTTTAAAAACGTGCATTCTTGTCCTAATGACAAACTAAAAATTTCCAAGCAAAGAAATCAATAAATAGTTAGATGTTGCCAATGTTCTCATTTTGAAAACATAAGTTAAATACAACTGAAAAGAAAAAATGAGAAATGACAAACGAATTAACACTGTACATATAAAAGACAAAATTTTTAATTTTTTTATTAATGTTTTTTATTTTTGTTAGACGGATATGTACAAGGTGGGGTAGCGAAAATTACAATACTTTGATCCATGCGATAATTTTCTTGCCCCTTGCAAATTTTTTTCCTTTATGGCTGTTGTTAACAAATGTCTTGGTGTCCTAGTATAAGTTTCAAATCATATTTTACTGCATTTCTGATGGTTTTGTTTAGTTAAACTGCTATTTTTCTCTTGGATTTGGTTGAATCTTTTGGAATTTTGTATCTAAGAACTTTAATAAATCCATGGGTACGATTTTTGTTGTTCTCTCAACTTCCAGACTTTCTTTTTATTGCTTTATGCACGGACATTCTCTTCTTTACACTATACACAATCTTTGGAGACACTCCAACTATTCTTGAAACCATCTTTAGAGTGACGAGTGCTTTCAGTAAATCTCTTTCACGTTTATTTTTCTGCTCAAGCATATGGACAAAAGTTTCTGAAAAGAAATTGAGTATAATGCTGTTAAGTATGATTATGGCATTCATTTATGTTAGTTGTAAAAAAATGGAGTTCTACTTGTTAAAAAATAACAGCTCAACTTTCCTGGTAAAATTGCTTTCCCACCCTGTAATTTTTGCGTTAATTTTAGAATCATTAATTTTAAAAAAGTAAACAAATTGCATAAAATCATATTTTTTCTATTCCTTCAAATATATTTCTGTTTCAAAAATAAAACTAAAAAAAAACTTTTCAGAATCTTGTTTGTGTAAAAATACGCGTGACTTTTAACTCGGGTAATCGCAAGAACAGAAAGATTACATTTCCGGTAAGATCATGATTAAAATAACGTTTAACATGAAAACATAGAAAAATTCTTTAAATAGGTGACTGTCTTTCCAAATATTGCAAAAGCACGAAGTTACTCATCACGAACGTATGTGTAAATTCTGTGTAATTTCTTATTGCTTTTACAAAAAAAAAACCAACAACGACGTCAGTTTTTTAATTTTGAAGAAACCAAGATATTTTTAATAAATTAAAATTACAGGAGTATATATATGCAATCGTTTATTGTGCTGATATGGCTAAGTGAGCTCAAGAAACAGATTAATCAAGAAAAATTTACAGGGTCTTTTGTGGCATTACAGTAGCAGATCTTTTACATTAAATAAAAAACCTGTTCAGCATTGAACGCTTAAAACACCATGCTAGTAAGTATTTAAAATCTAGGTTTTTAAAATGTAACAAATCACGGTGAAAGAGCCACAAAAAATTAAATAAGAACTGAATGTTTTAATATGAAAATGCAGCAAGATGATAATAATCGTCAACTCTTAGCGTTTCTGTAAAGTTGTGATAAACCATAGATCTGTTCACAAATTTAGTCCTTTAAAAATCGTCGGTAAAGTTATTTCAGTAATTTCAAACATCATGAAATCCTTAAAAATATTTATTTTTTTTTTATAGCGATCTACATCAAATAAAACGCCTCTTTATTTCCACAACTTTTATAATCTGTTATTTTATTTTTCTTATATTCTGCAAATCACATTTTGATCGATTGACTTTTTCGGATAAATAATAAAAAACATTAAATTTAAAAAGAAATGTACAACATTATGTCTTGCTTTTATTAATTTTATATAACTTTTACAAATATACAAATCTAGACATATCTTAGGCATTTACTCAAACGTATTACTCAACGTATCAATAAAAGTGAAACAAATTTTAAACCAAAAACAATTTTTAAAAATGTGAAAAAAACGGCAAATAACTATGATTTTATTATAATTGCAGATTAAATTTGTTCATTAAACAATATTGTTTACAATTGCGACAATGATGAAGTTGTTAGTATTACTTTTAATAATGTTTTTTAGTTGTTTTAAAGGTGCGACAATTTTTTATAAAAGCGGTGTTTACTTTAATTAGTTGCATGAAAAATAAAATATTTTCTTGAAATTGCTTTCCAATTTTTAATTAATGCTTATCATTTTGAAGTATTGCTTACCAAACAGTTTGAAGCAGTTATTGCAGATGTAGACTACAGTACATTAGATTGGCTAGAAACTTCAACAAATTACGACAATCTGAGCTTTATAATTGATTTGTATCGAATTACTTGGACTCTACGTTGAAGATTTTTTTCTCAATCATAATTTATTTCTTAAGCATTAATACGGTTTTATAGCCAACTCTTTTCCGCAACAGAAATTGTTTTGGGTATAATCTTACACTTTCGCAAACAGAAAACATTTAAATGCAATTTTTAATGATGAATTCAAGTTTATGATTAATATTTTTACTTAATATGCTTACTGACTTTATTAAGGCAAGTTTTTGTAGCAACAAATCGTGAGAATGTTACATTTATTTTTAACAAAAGTTATCGTAAAAAGTTGCATATACAGTATGTACAATCATTTTAAGCCACTGTGATTTACACATGTAATTTATTTAGAAATAAGGTTAAAAATTTATCTGGGAAAAGTGGCGACCTTTTGCTAACAGTTTGCGCAGTATGTTAAACTTCGCTTCAAAAAACATTAAGTTGCTTGGCAATTTAACAATTTGGCATACAGTTGTGGACTGATGTTTGGCCGGAAAATTTCTATAATTGCTTTTAGGCAGTGGTTCTCAAACTTTTTTAAACTATGGCATACTAATAATGTATAATTTTTTCACGGCACACTTCGTAGCCTAAAACAATAAAGCTTCTTCAAATAAATTAATTTTAAGATTCTATTACGAATTAGCTACGGGTGTGGCTGCGTTTGAAAGCTAGTGTTCTGCGGAACACAGTTTGAGAATCACTGCTTTTTGATCACTACTCAGTTCGACTCAGCAATCCAAATACAATTAGCATCATCGATTACCGTTTGTGCGTGCTTGAAAGCCATATATTTATGTAATTGAGTTAAGGCACTGTCGCACTTGGTTAAGGTTGAAGAACTTCTAGCTTGTGAGCTTGCCAACTGTTGCGTCATAGATAACATTAGGACGCGACTAATCGGTCACACTGTTATATGTTATGTAAATTAAAGAGAATAGAACAACAGTGGTGGATATTCCAATTTAGGGGCCCGAGGCAAGAATTTTCAAAAATTTATGTTGTCTGAGAAAAAAAAGAGGTCTGATCTGGGCTTGCATATTTTTCTCCCAAAATCAAAGTGTTCTCTAAAAAAAAAAAAAAAAAGGTCTTCACTCCGAATCGTCCTCTGAGCAAACATCTGCAGCGAATCCAAAACTGTATATGCTGTTTTCGAGGGGGGCCCCAAAAAAAAGGGGGGGCCTGAGGCGACTGCCTCATTTGCCTCACCCAATATCCACCACTGTAGAACAACACTCAAAAAAGTTTTATAAATATTTTCTTAAATCGCATTTTACATTTTCTGCAGTACTTGGTAAAAGTTGTAGTAAAAGATAAAAAAAAAGTTGCAAAAAGGAGCAATGTGAAATTCCTGAAAACAGCTTAAATCCTTAAAACATCGTGCTACATAATTTCGTGTTTAGGAGGCTGTAAACTTAATGATCACGTTTAAAAGTCAATGTAAATAATTTTACTTTGATTTTTTATTGTTTAATTTCGTTTAATTGTAAATTTAATAGTTTAATCAATAACAATTCTTACGCAAAGATTTTATTTCTTTTTTGATGCTAAAAAACTATTTCAACGTTAATGCCAAGAAAATAAATTATTGTTAACAAACTAAGAGATACACTACCGTAATCCTAATTGTTAGGTGCATGAAAGACGGTGGTTTTATGTTGCCTGTAGAACATTTTCAAACATTTTTTAACTTTTTGTTTATATTTTATCTATTATCATTTACTTTGCTAAGTTATGTTTTATACATCAATGACTAATTAGCCCGATTTAGCCCACTTATTCGCACATGCCAAGTGATGAGTTCTTTCTTTTCTAAAAAGTGACCAACATGTCAAAACACTGAAACAACTTTGATATAAACAATTAAGTTGAAAACTTAACTTTTATCCTTTCATATTATTCAGGTTCTAGAACATTCGAGCAAGAAATAGAATGCTACAACGTCCGAACATTGCAAAAACTTGACAATGAATATTCTAATGGAACAGAAAATAATTTTTACGTTTGTCTTCAAAATAATTCTTGGCCACATACATATAATAACTTAACCAGAAGATTGCCTTCAAGCTTCGAAGCAAAAAAAGAAAAAGATGTAATAAATCTTCTTGATTTAGTAAACCTGAATTTATATGCTTTAACTTGTAAAAATCAACGTTGTAACGAAAATCAAACAAGTGTCTTTAAATGCTTGAAATTGACATTTACTTCAAGTAACAATTCAACCTGTTTTTTGACGAATGATCCCTGCTCATTACCTTCTTTCATTTCGCAATGCGGAAAGCCCGGAAACTGGGACAAACTAAGGCCTGAAATTCAACCTTGGATTCTGGTCTTTGTGTTGGGATTAATGTGTTTGTTTGGTAACAGTATTGTTATTTTTCGACAAATATTCAATTTACCAAGCCAAAAAAACTACCACAAAGAAATTCGAATTTATAACTCTTTACTTTTAAGTCTGTCTTTAGCGGATTTTCTAATGGGAATTTATCTTGTAGTTATTTCATTAGAAATCAAACGAAAAAGTTATGATAGAAACATTTATTTTACGGAATATAGATTTTGCAATGCTCTTGGAGTTTTAAACTTTTTATCAAGTCAAGTTTCAATGTCAACAATTCTTTTAATTAGCTGCTTTCGCTTGTATGGTGTTGTTTGTCCGTATAAAAAAGTAAAATTGAGAATTGCTTTTTATCTAATTGCATTAACATGGATATTGTGGATATTAGTTGCTGTGTTACCAATCATTGACATAGAACCATTTAAGACTTTTTTTAACATTGGAATTAGAAGCAGTAAACTGCTTTCAAAAAAAACAGATTTATTTTTTGCTGATTACCAAAACCTATTTGAAACAATTCCGTTGAGAAATGACAGCTTTTTAAAGTTTATTTTTGACGCAATTAGCAATGATTCATCAAACACAGTTATAGAAAAAGCAATCAAAAGTTTTAATTTGATAAATTATCAGAACAAAACTTTGAGTCCTTTTGGTTTTTACAACAAGCAATTTTATTGCACGGCGAGTATGATTGTAGACAATATTTATGCAAAATCAAAACATTTTACATTATTTTTTTTGTTCTTTAATTTAATTTCGTCTTTTGTGGTAATTGTCGCTTACATTGCAATTTATTTAAGTATTAATGATTGTCAATCTAAAATTCTTTATTTTCTATCAAAAAGAAATGATCCTGACCAAGGTTTTGTTAATCGTTTTCAACAAAGACAGGAGGAAAACCTAAAGGTTCTTTACACTATTACAATAATTGTAATTACTGATGCGCTATTTTGGTTTGTAATATGCATAGCATCTTTGAGCAAATGGGATATGTATGATTTGACTACAAAAGAGTCTTTCGATTGGTATGTGAGAGACCTATCGGTATTTCAATCAGTGATGTTTTATTTAATCCCTTTTAATAGCATAATTAATCCTTTTGTTTATTTCAATCGATTTTGGTATTCTGTGATTAAAAAATTGAAAACTTGACGTTGAACAATTTTGCTACAAACCTTGAATTCAATTTTTGCCTTTTTCGGAAATATATTTACTAATACCATGATAAAACACATTTAACAATAACTAAATCGAATTACTTGCTTGTTTTTCATTATTCGACGTTTTTCTATTCTATTTGAAATTTTAATAAAAATAAACACATAAAAAGTTTTTCTTATAACTTATTAAACTTTAAAGTACATGTCTCAATTAATTTTCCATTCGCTAAGATTTTGTATCAAAAATTTTTGCCTGATTCATAAATAGCGTAAAAAACAAATATAATCATTTAACCCTTGCGTCCGCTGTCATCCACAGCTGCTTAGCGTAGCACGTTCGCTGGTATCTTGAGATGCCAACCAATAATGTACACGGTTTGATTTTATTTACTAAAATTTTCAAAAAACCTTCTGTAAACTCACAATACCCAAGCAAATGCGCAAGTCTCTTATATACGGCTGCGCTTTGATGAAAAGTCAGAATTTCAATTGTCAGCTAAAAAGTTTTTAAAAGCCCAGCAACGAACGGCATGAAGACATATTTTAAGTGAAGACTTTTTTTTATAGATGATTTTGCTTTTGGGACAAACTTTGGAGAACAGTCATAAAATTTGCAAGCCTCGGCTTGAATAAGCTAATTTATCTTAATCTTTATCTAATTACATTTTTATTAATGTCTGCAGCTTGGGAACTTTATTGGTTTATTGAATACGGCTCGGGTTTGAAAAATTTTACTCACCTTTGGTTTAATTTCGTATTTGTTATAAAAAGTTAACAGCCTGACCGATTGGGTAAAAGCGGTTTGATTGATGGCGAATGCAATCGACACGGTAGCGGTTCAAAAACTACTCACATTAATTTGTCCTTGAGAAAGACACTTTACGGCACTTTCTTTTAGTTGTCCATCTGAGCAAGCAGCTCTAGTTTTCGTTAATATCTCTAAATAACGACTAAGAAAGCAAAATATAAAATTTGAACCCGACAGCAATATCTTGGCATCTCCTGAAGCAGGTCGCAATAATTACTTGAGAGTTGCTCTATTTATAGCGTCTCCGACGCTTTTTATCGGGTGAGGAGGATAATATGAAAATAAATAATAAAAATAATAAAGGATTGGTGTGCCATGTGCACGGTGACCTTATGTTAGTAAAAATGCTTTGTTACTTATCACACAAAACAATACAATAATTGCATAAAAAAATTGATTTATAAATTTCTATTTGCTAAAGTTAAATCAGCCAAATGAAAATATTGTGCTAAAACATAATGGCGGTGTAGTTTTATGCTTTAGCAAAAATATTCGATCGAAATGTGTTACATAAACATTTATGCAGTGACAAGAAACCAAGTCTCATTGCTGATCAAAGCTATAAAGTCTTTGACTTTTTTCCTTTGATTTGTTACGAAAAAAAGGCAGAAACCTTTTTCTCGGTGAATGTCAAGCGGGCAAGATTCAAACAATGGCGCGCAAGCACACACACTCGGATCAAGTTCAAAAAGTGGTTGGTCTAATAACTAATGAATCGTCCGCCATATTTCTTTTACAATAAAATCGTGCGGAGCGCGCGCGTTTCGCAAGATATTCAAAAAAACTAATTTCACCAGACAGAAGACAATTCTAGTGACACGTAACGACTTAAAAATTTGAATTATCTTGCCGCTAGTTGTAATTAATGAGGAAGAGATTTTTTGCAAGAAAAGCGGGTTTTTTATTTTTTAAATTGCAAACTTATTTCTCAATAAATTTTAAAAAATTTGTATCATTTTATTCACGAAAAAATTATCTTTTCAATGATAGAAAATTTAAACAGAATCTTTTTACAGTTAATGGGGAAATACTAATTAAATATTGCTTAATTGTTAAAAAATCCATTTTATAGCGGTTTTTTGTATCTATGTGGACTGCCAAAAAAAGGCACTGCGGACGCGTAAAGGTTAAGGTTTTATAATATTTTTTTTTTGAAATAATCGTTAAAAACTGCAAAAAGTTATGGATTTTAAAAAATAAAAAAATAAATTTCCCCTTTTAGAGGCTGAGAGATTTTTTTCTTATTGTAAGTAAATTTTTTAAAAATGCTGTTATTACACTCGTAAATTCCCAAAATGGGAACGTTGGCAACAAAAAGAATAAAAAATCCAAGTTTTGTCTCTTTATTTGCATTTACACCTTTGACAAATTTCTTGGTTTATTGAAGTCACTTACTCAAATTGAAAACTTAAAATATTTAACTCAAATCCAACCATTTACAATTCTACAAAGTTTAACAACTAAATAATTTTTAGAATACAATACAATGATACAGGAAATCTTTTTTCAGAATACAAAAAATAACAGAGAAAAAAAGGCTTTTACGCAACTGACTTTTTAAAAACATTACAATCGGAATAGAATGTTGTACACAACGTGTTAGCCATTGACGGTATTGAATCTTAATGCAATTCGTTTATGGAATGTAAAAATTATTTCGAGAGCAAACATTAGTTTAAGATTTTTACAGATTTCTCACCTGGGGCACAAGCTCATACTTTGCCATTAAGTCTGTTTCATTGTAAAGTTGAACTTTTCCTTGATAGGAAAAATTAAGGAAACAACGTTTGAAATCCAAGATAGGAGTCATAATCTAACAAAGAATTTTTTTATTTGCAATTATGGCCGTGTTTTTGTTATCATGAATTAAAAACAGCTATTGACAGTGTCTGTTCAATCAGACAAACAGGTCATGTCATGTACTTTTTTAAACATTTACATAAACATGACTTCTGTTTTAGCTTCAGTTCAATCTGCTATTTATTCTAAATTGCGATTTCGTTAAGAAATAAATTCTTCTAAAATTAATATTTTATGATGGACCACCTGGACTAAACCAGGGGTCGGCAATCCTTGACATGCGGAGTGATTTTTGTCGTACGCTAAGGAATTCGACGCACTTGTGATGCTTTGATGCCTCTTTATACTGCACAGCTTGATGGTTAAGTCGCGATAAGGTTTGAAAAATGTGCCTTTTGAGAGGTAAAGGTGAAGCCTACCCTGAACTTGTGGATGAAAAGTAGTGTGCAAAACTAAGCTTTCTTGCTGAAATTATTACACACCTCAGAAATCTTAATCTTTATATCATCCATTTTTGTCTGGAAGAAAGGGACAAGAAGTGTTTTTTCTGCTGGCAGGGTTAAGCAGACTTTGCAGCCACGCTTTTACCGTTGCCTTTTTTTCGCCAGTTCTCGTCGTAACTCTCTGCTCTTGTATTCTTCAGCAACCCCCATCCATCGTTTCTTAAGTCTTCTTTTTATTTTTCATCATAATTTTCATAGCCGTCGCTGAAGCTTTTTCTTTACTCATCCTTTCAACTTGACCAAACCATTTCAATCTTTGACTCTCAAAAATTCCTTTGGTTAAACAGCAGTCATCTTTAGTATTAGCTCACTTTTTACTTTATCCTTCAGTGTCTTGCTATATATCATTCAAAGCATTCTCATTTGGATGGACTCCATGCTTCTTATATCGCTTACCTTTTTTGGCCGGCACTCTACTCCGTAACTCATTGCAGTCCTAATATACATTTTATATGCAAGTCTGTCAATTTTGCAAACAAACCTTTCTTGCATAACACAGCTAGGCAACATCCTTAAATCTCTTCCTTGCAGTCACTGCTTCCGTAACTCCACCCTCTGTACACAAAACATCTCCATTTTTTCTATCACATCTCCAACCACGTTTACAGTTTTTAAGAAATCTGCAGCAATCTGGTTTGTTTTGAACATATTGCACTCAAATTTTTTTTACCTTAGCCAACACTCCTTTAATTACTAAGCACTTTTTATGTGCCCATTTCATGCATTTTCTACATTAAATGGAATTGACTTCAACACCCTTTCCACATATTGCTCGCGGATTCTCGGAGGTCGATTTCTGTATTACTCTCTCTTCAGCACACGATCTCATTTAAGTTCGTATAACTCCATTTGATATGGCTAAATATTAAATAATAACAAGATTGGTTTACTAATCTGTCTGTTTTTCATTATTGTTCTAACCAGAAAAGACAGTGCAAAACCGTTGTTCATGAAGCAATGGAAATAATTTGTAAATTAAAGCAATTCCAAAATTAGTTTGGCACGCTAAGCTAGTGATACAGTATTTAACAAAATTTGAAAATTGGCACACTGTGTTAAAATGGTTGCCAACCCCTGAACTTGCCAAATAGACGAGATTTATTAGAACATTCTTTTTACAATTTCCAGCTTCTAATGAGCTTTTTAGAGCAAAAATTTTAAAGTATTATAATGAAAATTACGTAATTATAAATCAAAATAAAAAATTTTACAACTATATTAACAAAAGTTTGAACATCTTAATTTATTCGATAAAGCTATTTACTTGTAGCATTGATAATATCTCAAAAGTATTATAGTAAATAATATCAAGAGCGCAACTTTATAAAAATCAAATAACACAAGATCAAATATCTATTGCATAACAAAACGATTTATTTTGAGTTGGATCCAAAGCAAATTTATCAAAAAAAAACAAGAATTGCTTAAAGCTGGAAGTGTTGGTTTTGTCACCTGAATATTGGGTACAATGCACTTGGCGGAGACCGGAAGTGCAAGTAGCTCTTTTCCAACTCCTTTGATATCCACCACCATGGAATAGTCATATTTCTTCAAAGTATTCGAGCATAAAGTCACGTGGATTTTCATTTCAACTCCGGGAGCGATAGTTCCCTGTAAAAGTCAAGATTTCAGTTTGAACATGATAAAATCTTGATCTCTCTTCTTTTGAGAAATCCACTAAAATTTAAGTATATTGAATAAGGACATCATACAAGACATTAGAATGAAAGTTTTTTTTCTACAACTGGCATTGTATAAAATGTTTATTGAGGTATTCCATAGGAAATCGTAGAAATTTAGGTAATCCTGTACTAGGATCCTTTAGGTAATCCGGGTTAGCTTCACTACCAGAAATTGGGTAATCCCATTTTTTTACTAACCCTGGTAAACTAACCAGGATCCGGATCCCCCCCCTGTGGTTATTATTGCTTAGAACGAAAAGCATTCGTGAATTTATTTACCACGCCAAAGTACAGAAATACCGAAATTTATTCCTTAGAAATATTTCATAAAAAACAGTAAAAAATACTTTTACGAATTTTATGTAATTTTCATCTAAGCAGAAAAAATTTTGTCTGAATAACAACCTGCCGTGTTTATGCAGAGGCTGCCAGTCTTTTCTAATCGTGGAAATCTTGGTTTGATTCGCGAACCAGCTTAATCGGACTTGTTTTGCCAATAACTTGCTATAGCACCGCACGCTGCTATAAACCGTGCAAGTAGAACTGTAGCTCTGCTGTGAAGCTGTTGTCAAAACTTTCCAGACGCAGTAAAAGGGGGGGATGGGCCACGGGAGATCGTTACACCCTTCGCCGTATTTAAAGATTTGAACAAAAGTTGTGGCAACGTGAATTGGGCAAAAACAAAGCAATGGTGGCGAAAAACCGCAAAAATTATCATGAAAATAAAAAACACAAGGAATGCAGCAGCAACCTGGGCTGGGGTGATGTCAAATTCATGAGGGGACGTAACTGTCTTCAACCCTCCCAATTCAGCGAGAAGACTCTGACCCAAGTCACTGAGGCTTGAAATGCTCGGCTCGCCGTTGCCGTCGCCTGTGTCAAAATAACAGGAAAGGTGACAATGTATTGGCAAAACAAACAATCAAGGAAAGTAATCTTAATTAATTTACCAATATTAAATCGTTGAAAAGTTAAAAATGAGTATGATCTATAGGAAATGTTGTTAAAGAATTCCAACTAACCGGGAATGCGGAGAAAGAAAGTCATGGGAACAGAGGAAGTGTTGACCAAAGAGCAAATCTCCGTGTGATTAAATCCGTAGGAGACGGTTCCGAATTGTAGACTCGGAACGTCAAAGTGGAATGTCGGTCCAATAACGTTGCCCCTAAAACAGAAAATATGAAAGCGAGCCTGTAACAAATTTTTTTACTCATTTATTTGGTTTTATTCTTAATGTATATCAACTTAATAAGTTACCGTATTTTCCCGTGTATAAGAGACCCTTGTGTATAAGAGACCCTTCAATTTTTAGGCAAAATTTTCAGGAAAAAAGTTTTTTAGTAATCAAAAGACTTACTCCCATGTATAAGAGACCCCCTATTTTTAAAGTGAAAATTATGAACAAAAAAGGGTCTCTTATACACGGGAAAATACGGTATATAGCGGACCATGAATATTAAACAGAAACAAAGAAAAGAAAGAATCTCGAATTGCGACACAACTCAATGAAAACCGACGCGTGACGTCACTTGCTCATACTTTATAGTCAACTTGAGCTCATCGGGTGAACCGTCAATTGCAAAGCAAAAATCTTGCAAAAACTTTCCAATCGTTTCCGATCGAAACGTAATTTCCACGGCTTGGTGCCCTCCGGGAAGGACGATTCCGTCAACGGGATCAAAACGAAAATCGTAAAAGCGCGAATCCGCTAAATTGTCAGGAATAAGGCTGAAAATGGCGTCAATGTCGCTTTTATTTATCATGACAATCTGAAAAACAAAACCGAGTTCCAAAACTCCTTAATCAAGATCGTTTTTGATCTCTCACCTCATAAGTGTGAACCGAGCTGGCAAAAACATTTCCAATATCAATTGAATCAAATGAAAAAGCCAGTTTAGGACCCATTCCATCTCCGCGAACTTTCAGAGGAAGCCGACTTTCCCGGCCGGTAATATCACAGAAGATAATTTGCTGATAAGATTTCGCTTCAACCGGTTTAAACACAATCGTTATATCCGCGGTCGAATTGGGCCAAATATCCCCTTCCTACAAATAGAGTTGTTTATAAGACAGCTGAATGGTTTATGTAAAACACTGAACATTTTCTCTAAAAGTCAAAAGCATTTCCCAACTATATTTTTCTTATAGTAAGAATGGTCAAGTCAATCAAAAAGCAAGTGTCGACAGACCTGTTTCGTCCTTATTAGGACTCGTCAGGACACTACAGCTTGTTGTTGACCCCAGCTGAAAAAGTCAAAAACTTAAACAGCTGGCACAACTTTCTGTTTGTGGTTTTTACACCTCAAACATCCAGTTGTGGACCTGAACGCTGGGTAGGTAGTACAAAGAAAACAATGTTCCACCAGCGCAACTGCAAAAGACACCGCTAAGCCGCAAGGGCATACTGGCGGCGATGGTTTGCTAACTCGATGTGGTTAGCATATCGGAACCGCCGCCAGTATGCCCTTGCGGCTTAGCGGTGTCTTTTGCAGTTGCGCTGGTGGAACATTGTTTTCTTTATATTTTTCTTACCAAGGGATAAACTTTAAAAATATCATCAGTGAACAGAAGAGGATCATCTGTTATCATCGCTTTCCGGTTTTTAAAAGTTCTTGTTAAGATTGATAAGCGATCACGGAGTGTAGGATCCTGAATACACTCGTTTAAGAAACGTTCCTTTTCCTGGCTTTCTTCGTCGTCCAGCTCGGAACAAAATCTATATTAAAAAGTTAATCATCAACATCATCATCATCATCATCATCACCATCATCAGAATCAATTTAAATAGAAAGTTTTAAATCGAATCAATTTGGCATTAATGTAAAAATCGAATTCTCACCTTTCTTTTTGTGAGTTTTCTTCCACTTGAGTCGCGTATGGCGACCATTTGTAGTGAACCAACACGTCACTTCGATTGTGAATAGTTACTGTTCGTTGATTGGCCATAGCAATGTAAGTGTTGTCAATACGTAACGTCGATTTGTCCAATCGTACGTTCGCGTCAACAGCGGCTCCATAAAGTGAAACTGAAATTTCTTCGCCTGAAAATTTAATATGAATATACAGTAATTTAAACAAAAAATATGATTTGTCCTAAAACCGACAAAAACTAACAAATTTTCTTTTTTTTTTTTTTTTTTTTTTTTTTCTTTATAAATCATGTTAATGCAGAAAAATTTTATTACAAAATAAAGAATAGGTGAAAGAGTACATCAGATGATTTGACAAAGAAAAACCTATAAGAAAAATGAGGCAAAAGATTGTCAAGAGAAAATTTTACAGCATAAACTTAAATTGTAAACATCTTAATTAAATTTATATCTTTTTTTAAAAGTCAGCAAACGCTGCATATACAGGTAAAGCTTACCCGTGTCATATTTTATGAGTAGATTTCTTTGATGGTCACCAATTTTTTCTGCTTTAAATTCCAGGGTAACTTGTGTGCTGCCACCAACTGGCAACACACTACTTTCGACCAAAATTTTAAAAGGTCTGAAAAAACAAACGTTATTGCTTCGTAATAAAGAAGAGTACTGTAAAAAGCAACATTCACAAAATGTAAGAATATGAACAATTAATCAGCGTTATTAAAAAGTTTAACCAATACGAGAATGAAGCTAAAATCCAATTAAATTAAAATTTTAAAAAACCCATTTAAAACACAAGTTATAATAGTAACCAAGCAGTTAGTAATTTTTTGTAATAGCTAAAAACATTAAAGTAGAAAAAAACTGAAATAATTTAATAATTTTCATCAGTGCGACAATATTTCATTGTTTATAGCCAGAAGAATTAGTTGATAAAAAAAAATGAAAACACCATGTGCGAGTTGATATTACGCACTTGTCGACGGTAAACGTGCATTTCGACTCCCGATTTCCGACGTTTCGAACAAAGAGGACTTTCGTAGCTGGATGCTTGACTGGACACAATCCAAAGTTGACTTCGTCAGGAAAATCTAAAATCGCGCGCGATCCGATCGCCACGACTGGAACAATGAACTTTTCTCGTTCAGTCATGCATATCAGTTCGTGGCGGTAATCCTTTTTATCTTCAGGAGTAAATTGTATGCGAAATACGGAAGCCATTCCAGGAGCAACCTGTCAAGCACGGTTACTCTGTAGCAAGACATAGTCATTGGTCAGCCGTATGAACGACGGAAAAGAAAAACTATTCTTTCCTACTCGAATGCCTTGTTCTTCGTATGACCTAATATGACTCATGCTGCTATTTGTTTTATGTGGAGTCCCCATTGTAGGTAGCGTAACCCCATTTAATAATTGGTCGCGAATCGCTTTACTCAAGACCACAACAAAAATCACTCAGGCTGACTGAGCATCGAACTCGCGTCCAACTGCTCGCCGACAACCAGTTCAACATCAATTTGCCATACGAAGAAGTCGAATGCTATAAAGAGGGAGATAATCTGACAAACTTTTTTAGACTAATTGCAAAGTATCAGATATTTTTTGTCATAAATTTTAAAATTTCGGTTTTTTTCTTGTCTGATCGAAAAATCGCATAATTCAAACAAAGCATTCCGCAAGGCATTTTATCTTATCGTAAGCGTTGTTACATTTCAAAACTTATCAAAAAATAGCAAATACGTTCCAAACTTAAAGCAATCGTCAAGTCTGCCAACAAGCGACAGTAAAAGCTGACGTCGAGATACAAACGCGGTTTTACTAAATTCTTCATTAGACTTCTTCGTTTCTGCAGGTTAACATACGAGGTATATTCAATTGGGATTACTTGTCAAAACGTCAAGGAAAGAGAAAAATTAACCATTTATCTTTCCCAAGACCTCAACAACAAATGCTCCGTAGGCGTGTCGAACCAGTAGGCAGGAAAATTCCGAATCAAAAAAGATGCTTTCACGGCGACGCAACAATAAATATTCGAGCAACAGAGGTCGCCCATAGGTTATATTTTAAGAACTGTTGAATCGAAAATTCATTTTGACATGTTAGCATTCTATAGTAAAACCGAAGGACAAAATAACTAGCAAGCGTAGCAACTTTAAACAGACTTTAAAATTGGGCCAAAGCAATCAAAACATCAACGCTTTTAATTCTGATTCTTATATACATCTAATTCATGCATAACAATCAAAAAATTGTTTTGATTATATCGTTTCAAGTTAAAATTCAAAAGTTTTAGAAAATAGACTTTGTTATTTATAAACAGCTAAAGGCTCTAACACCACTGCTTAAATTAAGACATTAAAATATTAAAATATTTGTAGATAAAATTACAGTATATTCGTCAGCTGACTATAACCAACCTTGTGACTGACATCATCAGGGCTAATAATTTTAAAATAAGGTGAATCCACCTGAATAACTTTCACCAGTCGCGGAACCTGATAAAAAGCAAAAAAAAAAACACTTAACCAATTACAGTACTAAAAAAAATAAGTTAAGCAAAAAAATTATTTGAACGAGATTTAAAATAGCATTGTTTTTTAACATTGTAAAATTGTTTTTTACCATTATCATTAATCACCATTGCGAAAAATATCTAGTTAGGTCTATAATCAATTTTTTTAATTTAAACGGTAAATACATTGGCCTATACTGTATTTCATATTTCAAAAAAATTGTAATTCAATAAAATTTATGAATTAGCTCTCAAAAACCTTGTCATTGTTTCGCAAGAGCAGTGGAACTTCATACGTGTGGAAAGGTTCGAAGGACTGAAAATAGATTTCAGACGGAAATGGCTGAAACATAGCCTGCTCTATATCTACGTAAGATATCTGAAAAGCAATATTCAAAGGTGACGAGTGATGGTGGTAAAATAATCTAGCAAACTTCTAAACAGTGTTTAACCAACTTGAAAATAAACATTTGAATTCGGAACAAATTAAACCACAAACTCATTCAAAAAGTAAATTAATAATATGCAGTAAAAATATAAGCATAAAGAAAAAAGTATAGAAGATGAATAAATCGAACAGTGGTTTTAAAAAGTAGGTTAAGGTTAATCTTAGACGGTTGTTTTTTGCATTTAGCATTTCTGCATTTGCGCTCCAAACAAAGAAAACAATTGTTTTTTTTGTCTCTATATTTATCCTCCTGACTCGCAGGAAAGCGACGGAGGCGCTAATACATAGGGTAAGCAATGACCCCGACCTGCTTCCGGAGATGCCACGACATTGCTGTCCGCTTGAAATTTAATAGAGATATGACTGTAATTTAGAACTACTTGCCAAGAAAAAGTGATGACGTATACATAAAAATTATAATTTTGATTAAAGTGTTAAAACATAAATATTAAAATTAAAAATAAGTAAATTAGAGACAAAAACTGTTTGTAGTTTCTAAAAAACTGAAAAATAAAATCATACAAACCTTTTGATGAGTTGTTTCAGACATATCAAGAAGCTCAACAATTTGAGGTAGACGCATATCACGCGTTTTTGCTAATTTTTCTTCAGTGTCTAAACTCATTAAATGCATATATGCAGATGGTGTCATCTTAAAAAACAATAATAATAATAATAATAATGTAACAGAAAATTTGTTTTAATGAAAAGATGCTTTGTCTAAACTTTATGTCGAATAAAATTATATGAAACCGTTATGCCATGCATGCAATAAAAAGATTTTTAACAGTTTAGTTCAAAAATTGCTTCGAAAATTTCAACAAAAAAAAGGAAAACAAATAAAAAAGTAGCTTAATTTTGTTTCAGTCATCTATATAATTTCAGGTAATATAATATTTACCTATTTGACATATATGAATCAAATATAATAGTGCGCAATATGTGTTTAAATCAAAACTAAAAAGATTAACAAAACAAAGAAATAGATATATATAGACTTACTCTTGATTTAGACAACTCGGTTGTTTTAATCAATTTTGGATTTCGAGGAGCAACCACTTTGCTAGCAAATTTATTGATAACATCAGTACTCAGGTTGCTTATATTTGCAGTATTTATCTGGCTTTGATTGCCCTGCCCAAACTTTCGAGGGCTAGGCATAATGTTTAAAAATTATATGTAACTATTTCTAATTTTACTTTAAATCGTTCTAAAATATCAAAACAAAAACATTTGTATAAAATTTATGATAAAGCTTGTACAAGAATGATTTTGAATGAAATATAAATGTGATATTAATGAAAGTTCTAACACATCATAGCACAGATATCATCATTAAAATAAAACATAGAGAAACAGCTGAAAACAAATTTTTTTTATTACTAGGATAAAAAAAAGTTTATATCAAACTGTGTGATGAGTTTATGAAATAAAGCCAAAAAAAAATTCAAAAAACTCAAAAAAAAAACATTGCATTCAGTTTGAGTTGAATTAAAAAAGTCATTTAGCACAAAATTTTAGATACTTTATAAAAAATATACTTTTGTTCTTCTACTTTGTATTCTGATTATGGAAATTTAAAGCAAAACATTTCATGAAAATTTTACAATAACTAATTGGTTACAGTTATATATTTTTTTATGAATTCTTAAATATATAATTTTTTTTTTTTCCTTCAATAAGGGAGACAAGAATCAGTCCAAAACTTGTTAAAAAATTCATTTTATTTTAATTTAAAATCAATTTCGATCACAAGATCATCATCAGTTAACAATTCTATTAAGTCTGTGAAATTTTAAGAATAAAAATTAATAGAAAATTATTGATTAATGATTAAATTTAAATTTAATATATGTCATAAAATAAAATAAAATGTACTCACTTAACAAAAAAAATTTCTTTTCAAATAGTAAAGTAAAAAATCACTGTCAAAATTGTTAGTGCCAATTAAATTAAATAAACTATACTGCTTGGTAAATAAATTGTTAGTGCCAATTAAATTAAATAAACTATACTTAATTTAATTGGCACTAACAATTTTGACAGTGATTTTTACTCTACTATTTGAAAAGAAATTTTTTTTGTTAAGTGAGTACATTTTATTTTATTTTATGACATATATTAAATTTAAATTTAATCATTAATCAATAATTTTCAATAATTTTCTATTAATTTTTATTCTTAAAATTTCACAGACTTAATAGAATTGTTAACTGATGATGATCTTGTGATTGAAATTGATTTTAAATTAAAATAAAATGAATTTTTTAACAAGTTTTGGACTGATTCTTGTCTCCCTTATTGAAGAAAAAAAATTTTTTAATTGAGATGTGTTTCACGAGAATCATCCTAAAATCTTCATCTAATAGAGTTAAACTGATCCACTGAGTTTTTTAACAAATTAAGCTTATTTCTTAAATATATAAAAACCTTTCCTCTTTAAACTCATTTTTATTGAATAAACTTTTTTTTGTCTAATCTAATTGATTAGCATTTAGTAATAAAATCATTATTCTTCATTTCAATAATGCTTTAATAAAATTCTTATTTTTTAAAAATAACTGATAAAGTTGTTTTTTCTGTTTGTATTGCATTGCAAACAATTTTTTAATCTAAAAACTCCAGTTTCAAAATAACTGATACTATAAACTCACCACCAACGAACTCATTTTTTTTCTAATAGAATGTATTTGCTTCCAAAAACTGACACTAAAATTAAATTTTCTTTTAATCTAGTTGATATTTTTTTGATATTTTTAAATTTTTAAATATGTATTGATATATAAGTACAGTACTATTAAAAAATGAAATAAACAAAATTATTGACTTATTAAATGACTAATTCAATATAAAAATTTGAAAGTTTTAAACCTTTAATACAACTATTACACTGGCCAACAAAAAAAAAATTTTGTCATGGTGCCTAAGATGTTTTAACTGTTTTTACCTAATTTGAGGGTGCTGATTCCAGAAATGCTGTCACTTTTTCTCTATCAGGTCTAGTTTTTCTGCTATGGTATACCCCTCTCTGTAAAAAGCCGATAGCTACAATAAAGACAGGCAAATCAAAAAAACAATATTTTTATTTAACTTTATGGCACATATTCATGGAATCACACCAAAATATTCACAATTAAAGCTTGAAGCTGTAAAAAATGTTAAGCATAGACATCCTCAACCATAAATTGACGGTTTACTGATTTTCTAGAATGGGAGGCTCCAGCATCATCATGCTTGATAGACTAGCAGTAGTCTGCAAGCATGGTGGCATCCCAACGACCTTGATAGTGAACTTCCATGTCGCTGATGTCTTGATGGAAGTGCTCCCCTTGCTCATTGCTCAGATCACCTATATTTTCTGGAAAATGGGAAAGATGGCTGTGCAAAAAATGTAACTTGATGCTCATATTTGCTCTCAGTTGATGGAGACTTGTGAGTAATGTTTCAACGAGCTCTTTGTAGTTGGGCGCCTTTGTTTTTCCCGAGAAGAAGTTTACTACATTTGTAAATGCCATCCAGGCACTCATTTCTGCAGGATTCATAAAATTACAGAAATTTGCATTATTCATTTACTTTCAAATCTGGGGTCCATGAAAAATTCCAGCTTTTAATTTCTCTATTATTAGGCCTGGAAATTTCATGCAAATATATTTGAAACAGTCACCAACTTTATCAAGAGCCTTCACAAACTGTTTCATGATGCCAAGCTTTATGTGAAGAGGAGGAAACACAATTTTGGAATGCTCCACCAAAGGAGGAGCCAGAACATTGAGAGAGCCAGGAATCAGCTCACTGTGCACAGGCCAATCTTTTTTATCAGTGCTCTGTTCTTGGCCCTGCTGTCCCTCAAACACAAGAAGCAAGGAAATTTTGTATAGCCACCTTGAAGCCTGAGGAGGATCCCAATGATTTTCAAATTGACACATATGATCCATTGGTGCTGTCTATATGAAATTTTTTCCAGAACAAACTTGATTTCATCATATTTTTCTTCGAGAGTCGTTGAATGGCCTAGAAAAACTAATTCATATAAGTTGCCATTGTAAAGAAGAACACATTTTAAACTTCTTTTGGAACTGTCTATAAAAAGGCACCAATCTTGAGGATATTGTTGGACACCAAGCTGCTGCAGCAGGCCGGCAATGTCATTGCAATATACTATGTCATTTTTCCTGAGTGAAATATGGCAAGAATTCAATATGGCGTTTTCTGTAGAAGATTATGAGAGTTCCAAGCTGAATTAGATTTTTTTCTTTGAGTCTTGAAGCAAGAAGTTTAGAAGATTCTTTGGAAAGGTTGAGATCTCTAGTCAGATCATTACGTTCTTATGAAAAAAGCTGTGATAGTGAAGAAGGAGGAAAATCAACATCTGAAACAGTGGCTTTACTACTGTCAGTGGACAAAACAGAGGCTTGTCTTCTTCAGAACCAGCCAATTCCCTTTAAACACTGGAACAGGCAAGCCTTTTAAACACTGACTGGCCAAACCTTTAACCCTTTAAGTGCCAGCGTGTTTTTGCAGAAATTTCCAAAAAAAAGTGCGTTTCGAAAAATTGCAATATCTTAAAATCTACACAAGCTAGAGGAAAAGTATAAACATGAAAGTAGAAAGAAAATAAACGTAGTTTATATATCCGGTGCTTTTTGTAAAATTTTGTGATTGAGTGAGCTTTATTTGCTAAAATAGAAAAAAAAATAAAAAAAATAGCAAAATTTTTGAACATTTTAGAAGTATAACACATGCTGGTTTCAGTCGTTGCAGTCAACAGCCATATTCTATATCTATCAGCCACTCAAAACAAGATGACTAGGAAAGATTTTATAGAACAAATTGTCATTGATTTGACTGAATATGACGAAGTTCCATCACCAAGAGCCACTAACTTTCATTTTCCTGAAAGATCTGGGAGCACACAAGATTGCCGTTTTTGTTCAGATCGAAGTTCTGGTCGTAAGCACACGAAGTATCGATGCAAAGCATGCATGGAACCACTGTGCATTGATCCTTGCTTTGCAGAATTTCATATGATGTGACTGGACTTATTGGCAAGAACTTTGGCTACTGCATTTTTTATAATATTGACTAACAAATTTTATTGTTGATAGGTTAGAGGGGTTGCCCCCCCACTCCTCGTGATCCTCTATCCCTACAACACTCTCTCTTTTACTTTTTTGTATTCTGATACCATACAATTGCAATGCATCATGCCAATTTCATTACTTGGTAAAAAAACAATTGGTTTCAGTGATATAGTGAAAGGATGTATCCTTTTTCAAAAAATTTTTTTCAAAGTAAATTTTCGGAAAAAAATTAAATGCAAACACTCATATTTTTTGTATTTTATGTGAAGTTTATATAATAAGCTATCCAGAAATACCAAGGTAATGAAGTTAAAGCAACAGTTTCACTAATTTTTCAATGATTCAAAAACATAAACTTTTGGGCCACTATAGTGGCCCTTGGCACTTAAAGGGTTAAACACTGGAACAGGAATTTTATTGCAGTGTGGAATTGGCTTAAAGAAACCAACTAATTCCTGTTCTTCCTGTTGATTCCCTTTGTGTTGACTGCACAGAAGTAGCAGTCATCAAAATGGTCTTTCGGTTCATGCCAGACCATTGGAATACCAAGGCAGAGTGACTTTCTATCCTTTTTTGTCCATTGTTGAAAATGCTCAACACATTGCTTGCATACAATATGGGGTGCCCATGCCTTGTCTTGATCACCCAGCATTACTTTGAAGTAAGCTAGATAGGCACACTTCACAAATTCACTAATCCCTTTCCTGTTGGATTGGAACATATATTTTCTGCAAACATAGCAAAACACATTTGGATTGTTAAACAACGTTGCCTAGAAGAGGATGTAGCCATGCTTAATTTTTGCTTCAAAAATCTGCAACACAAGTAAAATAATGCAGCTTATGTATTTCCTGTCTGACTTATAAATTAATTTTTAACATTAAAAGAATAAACCTTACTTTGACCCAGGAATCAACAAAAACATGCCGCAATTGGTAGACTTACCTACTACTCAGTGTCCACTTCTTACCAACTACATACCTCCTTGTATAGCAACTTTGACTTTTACTTTAAGGTTTGTGATGCCATAATCATTTAACATACATCACAATAACAACCTACAATTGTAATTAGGATGTTAGAATGTATATAGAATTACACCTAATTTCACAGTAAAAAGGATATAAAATAGCAAATATCTCAAAAACTTGACCTGATGAGAGAAAATTAGTATGATTTTCGGAATCAGCACCCCCAAATTAGTCTAAATCAGCTTAGAAACCTTGGGCACCAAAAAATGTTTACAAGATTATTTCAAAGAGATTAAAGCATTATTAGATTATATAACCTTTTTGCAACCATATTTTGGGTTATAACTATTTTGAATTGCATCAAAAAAATGTGGACAAGATGGTTATATGATTTAAGTCATTAAAGTTCCACTTTAATAATAGTATTTAGAAACTTATCCATTGAAAAGATTTTCAAACAGTAGTGTAATATTTATAAAATTAAGAAAAGCTTGTTGCATTTAATCACAGTTGTAACAAAATATTAATGAACACTTAAAAAATTTCTTTCTGAAAAACTTAATTAAAACATTGCACAGAAAAAGTTAGGATAAATTTAGCTTATGCTATTTAGTAATGGTCAATTATCTTTATGTCCATTTTGGTAAATTTTAATTTTTAATTAAAAAAAAAAATAATTGTAAGGAAAAAAGTAATGGAACATAGAATTGTAGTAGTACATCATTGTTTTTTAAATGTAAAAAGCAAAAGCAAATCAAATAGCTATTAGTATGATTGATCAATTATGTCAATCAAAAGGATAAATACATATGTCAGGTCTTCTCAAGAAGTCAACATAAGCATTTTTTTGGTGAAACTAACCATAAATATCCCTTATTGCACTAGGAAAGAATAAAAAAGAACCAAGAGGAAAAAGATCTCTTTAAAAAGTAATAGTAACAACAGCGGGGAATCGGAGTTAGTTTTATGAACAAAAGTTGCTTATGGTGATTTCTTGAAGAGACCCCATATGTCAAGTATGTAAAATGAGTATATACCACATGTCTTCATATATTACATAATAAATACAGTATAAAATAATAATTTTTAAAAATTAACAAGAGTTTCTTAATTTTTTAAATTTGAATATTTGACATAATTCACAAAATAAACCTTGCTATGTATAAAAAAAAGGTTAGTAAAACAAACATTTTTAAGTTTTATTGAATAACAAAAACAGATAAACATATTTCAACTGCTTGAATGAAAGAAAGAAAATTGATACTAATTTTCATAAAATGAACAAAACATGCTAAATGAAACCTAAGTTTTGCAGAAAACTTTAATATGATATATAGCACAATTTTTAATGATACAGTAGAATTCCAATTATATAGACTCGGGCAAGTCTATATAACGTGTACTGTCTATAAAAAATGTACCGGCTGCTCTCAAAGAAAATTGTTCACGCGCAGAGTTTTTTCAGGGTAGATTTCACAAAACTCTGCAGACTGTCAAATGAAAAATAACACACGAGGATATAAAATAGATATGACTGCAATTATATATTTTATGCATGTTAATTGCTGAATAAAGTTAATGATAACTTAAACTATGCTACAAGTAATGTTAATTAACAAAAAAATTTGAAAATATATATTTCTTACATATAAACTATTAGAAATAAATATTACTCCTCATTTCATACAATCACTTAACATACACAAATATATTTCAAAATAAATTTATTTTCAAAAAGTCTATATAATAGGTATTCTACATAATTTGTCGTCTATATAACAGGTATTCTACAAAATTTGTAGTCTATATAATTGGAATTCTACTGTATACATATACAGTTGCACCCTAAATTATTCATACCCTTGTCAAGAATTCATATTTCATTAAATAATAAAAAAACGTAGCCTAGTATTTTTAACCTATCACCCATTTGGTCATATGATGGCCAAATCATTAGGTTAATATATTTTTTATGCAAAGTGATAGGTTAAAAATATCATTTTTTTTTTAATACTTAATTAAATATGACTGATTGACAAGGGTATGAATAATTTCAATCACAAATGTATATATTTATATATATATATATATATGCATATATTATATTTATTTATTCACTTATTCAAATTCAAATAGATTCTATTTGAATAAGTGACCACCTGATGATTCAATAGGATGAAACAGTCTGTTGTGGTTTTAACTTATAAAGTGTAGTGTTAAATAAATATAATATACTTGCTCTAACCGTGTGTTATTGAACACTGTACCGGCAAAGTGAAACATTGCTGGATTATATATACATATAGATATAAACAGTATGTCTCACTTATTCTAGCTTTGATTTGACAGGCAAAATTATCTAAATTAGACGATGATCTGGATAATCCAAAGCTTTTTATTAAGAATTACAGTGTATAAGAAATCTTTTGTACTTCCATTTTTATTTGAGTTAAGCAAAATTTCACATTAACCAAATCCGGTTTAACAGAGTTCTATTGTATATATATACTTCTACCAAGGCAATTATCTTATTTAAATGGAATGTATAAATACAGTATATATAAAATCTAATTATCTTTTTCTTGACATGTTTGTAATATAATTTCCAATAATTAAAAGAAAAAAGATGAGAAAAAGCTTAAATGATCTAAATATTACTATATGGTTAGTAGTAAAGCAAAAACAATGTAAAATATAAAAAATAGGTCTAAAAATTTAAAACATAACGCATCAAAGTACTTTAAAATTCATAAAAAGTACATTTCACATTAGTAGTAAGCTTACTGGTAACAAAACTGATATATTTAAAATAGTATGAGGTCACTTACTCCCTGGTCATATACCCCTCCTAGTATTATTTTATTTTGTTCATATACCTGGGGAGTAAGTTGTTAGTCTACAACCAAAGGGCAAGTGCCCAGGGAGTACATGATCAAAGGTAGGCCTATGTGACCAGAGAGTAAGTACCGGTATCTTAAAACCATTTTTAAATGTTTTAAAAAGTTTAATGAAAAGCATTTTATTGGTTTATTTTAAGATAACTTTGTTTGAAATCATCAGAATAACCAACTAGACTTCAAAACTTCGAAAAATTTAAAAATTATTCAAATGCACTGTCATTCAAGCCACTCTATGCAGAAAAAAATTAATAGGTCTATAACAATTTAAGGTCAAAAACTCTCACTCATATCTAAAATAATTACAAGTTGTTAGAAGTAGAACATTAATCTGTAACCAATTCTCAAGAAAACTTTCATTAAAAATTAAATCGTCTAGGCTTGGAAAAAAAATATAAAATATTTCGTTTTAATTTTTTAACTGTTTCAATGCATTATCATTGAGATATACAAACTTGAGCGATGTAATTTTAGTAATAATAGACTGGCTCTACCTGTTTTTAATTGAAACTTTACTAGGTTGAACTGCTGATTTGATATCTGTAGACATAGTTTGTTTTTAATATTTTCACTTTTTCCTAAAAATTCAATCGTAAATTTTTATCAAATCTCAACTAAACTTAAAGCGTTTTGTATCGAGATTTGAGTGCTGTTGTTATAACAACCAGCGTCAACACAAATAATGTCACTAGTGGTGACTAAAATATTTAAATAATAAAATGCAAGGAATAAAAGTAAAGAAATTTGTTAAAATTTCTTTTAGAAATTAAAAAAAGCAATTTATACTTATAGCAGCTTAATTTTAAATTGATAAATACTATGGCAACAAAGTTTTTATAAAGCCAAAATTTTACAAGTTTTATAATAAAAATGTAGAAGAGTTACTAAGAGTTTGCACTTGTCAAAAAACAACTGTTTTTACAAGATTATTGGCAACAAGACACGGTAAAGTTTCTTAAACTCCTTTTAATAAATTTACTGAAGAGGTATTAAGGTGCATAAAAGAAACGTTCAATGGGCCAGAGTACCAACGTTAGCATTTCTGCTTTTAACAAATTACCCTGAGATTTATAGCTAAATCGTGCTAATAACTTTTTTAGCTCTTAAAAAAATATTTAAAAAATGACAATTTAGCTTTTGCATTTGTTTCAAAAAATTCATGCAAAAATATTATTGAATATTTACAGGTTTTTTTGGCAATAATTTACAAAATTATTTGGGCTACTTGGGTTGACAGCATGGTCGAATGTGAAGAATACCCTTTTTGATGGCAACAGCGATCGACATAGTGGAGGTTCAAAATCTACTGGAGTTGATATGCAGAGTCTTTAGAAGGTCACTTTACAATTTTTCCTTTTATTTGCAGTGATGGCGTAACAAAAGGGATCCCGGTGCTAGAAAAATAAAGAGGGCTATTTTTTCGTATTCCAAAACAAAGTGACCTCTAAAAAAAAGTTTTCACTTTAAGGGAGGGCCATTTTTTGACATTTTTAAAGGGGTTCCTGTGCATACGCTGGGTTCGATCCGTACTAAAGCCATCACTGCTTAATAAGCATCTCTAGATTTCAGTCATATCTCGAAGTAAAACTAAAAAAACAAAAAAAATTTTAACCGAAATAGAAATATTTCGGCATCTCCAAAAGAACGTTGGGTTAATCGCTTAATGGCTGCTCCTATGTAGAGTTTTCTTGCAAGTCAGAAAAATAATGGGAAACAATTAGGGTTACCGAATTTCTGTTTTGCCATTCGGGGACACCTTAATACCAAGAATTCCAAGATTGATGCAAAAGAAACTTACGAAACGCGGTAGACATCAAAAGCAACAGAGCGTGCTGTGTGTCGTAGAGTGATGATTGTGCAGCGTTATCCTAACAACCTCTAAGGCAGTAATTAATTTTGTCATAATAGAAAAAAGTTGTGAAACGGTGAATCTTTAAGGCATAAATGTAAAAAACTACTAAAATAGGAAAAATAGTACAATTTGTACTAAGTAGATTTATTTCTCCAACAAAAAGCACAAAAAAATCAGTCCATCTTGCATTTAAATCTGTAATTTCCTTGTGATTTTGCCGTTTGAAGAAGATCTTTGTCTTTGTGGATGAACTCATAAAAGTCATTGCATGACATATGAAAGTTCATTTTTATCATCAGTTCAGCTTTGACGAGGTCAAAGTTTAGTCTGTTTCTAATGTTGGTCCAAAGCGCCTTCATAATACTGAACACTCTTTCACAGTTCTCATTTGACATTGAAATTGACAGCACAAATGACACAAGACGTAACAGTTGTGTATTATCTGGCTGCTGAGTGGCAAAGAACTTCACCCATCTGTTTGAAACGTCACCAGTTAAGCGTAAAAGTTCACTGCGAACTTTTCGCAGCGCACACATATAATTTATCGTTGTTGATACTTATGCCCATGCGTTCAACAAGTGACAACAAGGCTGTCATTATCAAGGTTGTTATTATCAAAAGAAAGTGGGGCTATGAATGCACTTGTCATTATTAAGAGAAAGTGTAGCTATGCCTTTGAAAAACGAATGTTTATAATCGTACCATTTATGTAAGTATGACAAACGGCGTGAAAAAATTGGTCAACTCTTGCGTAAACTTTTGTCTGTCAGAGAAATTGACTTAGTCAGACTTAAGAATTTTTGCAGCATTACTTCCATGAAACTTGTCTGCCCATCGCTGCCGTAAAGGCCCGTTTCCACTACGAGGGTGGAAAAAAGCATTCTTTGTTTGTTTTATTGCTTTTTTTCTACGCTCGCTTCAATTTTAACCGCTCGCTTCAATCGAAGATCAATAAAAGAGACAAAGAATGCTCTTTTCCACGCTCGTAGTGGAAACGGGCCTTAACTTTTTATCAATATTCACCATTATTCCATGCAGTTCTGTGGCAGTAGTTGCGTTTGATTCGAGGCGTTTAATGGCTTCTTTAAAAATATTCAGTGCGTTATACACAAAATTTAAAGTACAAGAGGCAGAAGGTGAAGGCTTTTTTCACAAGAAAACCCTGTCCATATAATGTCGGTGACATTGTCTTCTCCTTCCGATATAAAATATGATTTCAGCGCTGGCCAACACAATAACAGTCGATCAATAGCAGGTAGTAGACTCAGCCCGTGTAGGTACATGTCTTAATAACTCTCTGTACTCCATATCGAGGAAATTACAAAAGTCTCTGAGAACTTCAGATTTCTTTGCTGATGATGTAAACAAATTACAAGTTTTCATAACGAATGACTCCATATCAAAGGCAAAAGCCTTTAAAGCGTATTTCACACAGTTTTAAGTACATGGCAATTGCAGTTCGCCTGTACAATGTTAGAATTATTCAATTTAGTTTCTGGTAAACTGAGAATGTTTACCGTAGTTAACTGAAGCATTATCGGCACTGTATGACGAGACAGAGCATAGGCTAAGGTTATTTTTCTTGATAACACTTTTGAGCAATTGCTTCCGAAGATTTATCACTATCATTGTAGAAGTCCAGTATAGCATCGACAACACCATTGGTTTTGGAAAAATATCAAACAACTATAGGGAACAATTTTTTGTTGCCTTTATTTGAAGCGTCACTTTCTATGCTGAAAAAGAAGACACTTTCCAAGTTCTCAACGCACATTTCTTGCGCTTTGGGTTCTGTTCTGCGCTTTGAGCTGTCAGTAACTTCCGGGACAAAAGTGACCCAACCCGGGGCACGGAACGCCAGACGTCAATCTCTGGACTGTCCTGGCATTCCGGGACGGTGGACAACCCTAGAGATAATATAAAATAAGTTTAAAAAAAATAAGCTTATTATAAAGAAAAATTTTAAGCTCAAATTATTAAAATATATTTGTAAAATATCCCAAGTAAAAAAAATTTGAAAAAAGATTGATTGTCTCAAATCTATTGTAAGTTCATAAACAATTCCTTTTCTAGCTCTGTCTTCTATTGCTTTTACCAATTGTTCCTTCATTTTTATATTTTCCATTGTTAATAATACTGCTATTGCTGCTGTATTTAATTTTATCTCTTTATTTATCGTTCTGGTTTGCTGCAAAGCGCTGGAGGTGCTATACGTAATTAAGGTACGCAATTACCCAGACCTGCTTCAGGAGATGCCAAGATATTGCTGTTCGCTTGAAATTTTTAATAGAGATATGACTTTAATTTAAAACTGCTTGCCAAGACCACCAAGCAGGGGAAAGTGCCGTAAAGTGTCGTTCCCAAAGACACAATAGAATGGTGCGAGTAGGTTTTAAAGTGAGACCCTGTTGATCATAATCCCGGCGCTTTAACTACTCGACCTCGCTGCCAACTTAATAAAGTGAGTTAATAGAGTGGCCAAGTAGGTAGCATTGCTGTTTTAATTGCTACTGTTAGCAAATCAACTAGGTCTCCGTTTAACTTTTATTTTCTTCATCCTGTTGTTCCCATAGAAACGACACTTTTCGGGACTTTATTGCTTGGCGATTTTTGAAAGCGGCTCTGTGTTGGAGAATCACCTATATAACTGATACCTTTTGTAGGAATCGAACTCGGTCTCATCCCAGCCTTTGACTTTTGTCATAATAGTCCGCGCTTTTTACATTTTTGTTTGATGCATTTGGCTGATGTTTGTTTGTTGCTAATTTGATTCTTTTTTGGTTATTGTTTTTGAATTGACTTCAGCTGTTGCTTTGGTCGCCCGGAAAAGACATCATTTAATTTATTTTGCCTACTGTATTGTATTTTACGTGTGCCTTTGCTCTTTAGATTTGTGTGTCTAGTTTGATTTGGAATAAAGATTTTTGGTTTTGCTATAGTTGGAATTTATTGGAAAGTGCAGTTGATGAAGTCTTGGAGCTCCCCCAGGCCATGATGCGTTCAATTTGCTGATTGCAACACTCTGATATTTTGGTCATAGGCTATTAATGCATAAAAAATTTCAAACAGATTGCTATTTTTGCATCTTTGTCGGGATGCTTGACAGTTGGCCTGAATTTAACGCTTTCGACACTGTTCAGAAATGGATGAAATAAGCTAATGATCATGATGTTGATAAAATAGGCCACAGCTTGTTATCTATTTTCTAACCCAATAATGTCATAAGTAGGCTATCAATGAAAAAATTTTCTTTTATATAGCTTTTATACTTAAAAGAATTTCCACTGACATTTTTCTTAAGAAATATTTGAATAATACTTTAGGAAAATGTGGGGCCTTGAATCAGTGGGATCAGTGGGTCATTAATCTACTTTTTTTCATTTAAAAGTCAAAATCTAATTTTTTTATATGTCATCAAAAACGCTAGCAAAATAAAGCAAGCATGCCGAAGAAAACAAAACAGTTGTTTTACTGAGATTAAAGTAAATTTTTCTTGCTTAAAACGAAAAGATTTTGACCCATACATATTATGTTTTACCATAACTTTTGCATGGTTTTATAACTAAACATTCTATGTTTTATACCAGTGCTCCGCAACCTTTTTTCACTCACGGCACACTTCACAACATTCATAAACTCGGCGGCACACCGGGGGCGAAAATGTTAACTAGAAAGAGAAAAATTAAATGCAAAGGAACAGCATCAATAAATTTAATGCGATATTTGCGCCTGCTTTGATGAACACAATCGTTGAATATTAGGTTCAAATTTCGAAAGAGCAACTCGAAGTTCTCTATCAATATCACTCAAGCAGGAACGTTTGTCGTTTTTGATCAATACGAGAGAAGAAAAGCTTTGTTCGCACAAATAGGTTGTGGAAAATTGGAGCAGAATTTCGATAGCTGCCTTTGAAATTAGTTTGTATTCTTCTCTAATAGAAACCCAAAATTCTCCAAGTGACATCTCGCTGAATTTCAATCGGAGAGTTCTGTCATTTCGTAACTCAAGAAATAACTCCCTGATCGGCAAAGAAAGCTCTTCTGTGGAAATTTCAGCGTTGGATGAAAAAGGATTTCGGATCCAATCATATTGTTGTGTGTTGATTGTAAAAAAGTAACAGTCATATTTCTGCTGCAACAAAGACAAGTGTTCTTGAGCCAAATCCACTACAAATTGTCTGTCAACATCGCTCAAATCATTATTGCTTCTTGGAAACATTTCCAGTGATCCTCGCCCCAACTCGGTTTTCCATAATGCTAATTTCTGTTTAAATCCAGTCAACTTGTCAGAACACGATAGTATATTTTCTTCCCTGCCTTGCATTTTGATGTTGAGTTCATTTAAGTGTTCACATATGTCCGCCATGTACGCAAGTTTTGCAACCCAATAATCGTCTTCAAGGTGCTTACGCAAATCGTGGTTGTTCTGACTTAATATAAACTGACTCACTTCATGCCGAAGTTCAAAGAGTCTTGCGAGAACTTTTCCCCGAGAAAGCCAACGTACATGCGTATAGTACAATAATGACTGATGCTCTGAACCCATTTCTTTGCATAATGACGAAAAAATACGTGAATTCAAAGCTCTCCCTTTAATGAAGTTCACAATGTCAATGCAGTGTTTCATCGTTTCGGACAGTTCCTCTGGCAGCACTTTGGTCATCAAGGCTTCTCTATGTATGCAGCAATGCGTAACTTGAATGGCAGGATTTTGCTGTTTCACCAACGTAGCAAAACCTTTACCTTTGCCCAACATTGCTGAAGCATCATCTGTGCAAAGGTTGACGCAATCATTCCAGTGGATACCGTGGGCAGTAAAAAACTCGTTTGTCACGCGAAAAATGTCCTGCCCAGTTGTTCGCTCTGGAAGTTTTTTGCAAAACAAATACTCTTCTGCAATAGCATTGCCGTCGACAAATTGTACAACAGCCAATAGCTGTGCTTGCTTTTTAATGTCCGTTGTTTCGTCGATTTGAAGGGAAAATTTTCCAGATGTTTTTAGTTTATTAAGTAGCGTTTCAAGTAGATCTTCAGACATATCGCCAATGCGCCTTTTAATAGTCTCGGCGGACAACGACACTTTCCTGACTTCTTCAGCTTCCTTCTGTCCAAGCATTAATCCGACAATTTCTAGGCAGGCTGGTTTTATGAGTTCTTCTCCGATAGTATGCGGCTTTTTCTGTCGAGCAATTAATTTGGCAACTTGATAGCTAGCTTCTACTGCCTTTTCCGTGACTGTGAAAGTTGACTTCATGAATTGCTTTTGCTTTTTATTTTGACTCCATATTCGTTGAAAGAAATCCTTATCCTTGCCAGAATAAGTAGAATGTTTTGTTTTTAAATGCCTAATAAGTTTGCTTGGAACCATTGCTTGATTACCAAGTTGTTCTCCACAAACTACGCAATGTGGATTTGGAGCCTCTTCACTACCGCACCAAGTAAATCCATATTGCATGTAGTCTTCACTGTATTTTCTCTTCTTTTGTGCTTTTGCAGTATCACTTGCTGAAGTAGGTAAACTATCTGGTGGTTGAACTGCTCTCTTTAAAAATTTATCCATTGTGTCTAACAGTTCTAAATTTCAGTTATGCTGAACGCAGAAGATTAAGCTCACAAACAACTTAGAAAACCTAAACAAACACATAAACAACTTAGAAAAGTTTCTAAAAATATCGCGGCACCCCTAGCACAGCTTCGGGGCACACCGGGGTGCCGCGGCACCCCGGTTGCGGAGCACTGTTTTATACCAAGTAAATGGCTAATTCTATCTTAAAACAGTAGCCTATCCATTAGTTCTGTGTTAAAGTATACAAAAATATTTGAAGTGTTCTTGGGAGATCAATAAATCATCTGTGCAAGGGATAAATGGATCACGATACAAAGGCCCCGTTTTCCAATATTGTTTTTATTTTTGTACCAAAATGCTCACTTTTAAAAAATATAAAAGTGAAAATCAAAAATATTGTGATCGGTGCTGTACCGAGGATTTTGAAAAGGGGAAAGGCATGCAAGCACAAGCAATTACGCTTAGAGGAAAACATTTTTTCAAGGCTCTGATTTCTCAATTTTTGTCGCAAGAATTTGGTGATCTCTAAAAAAATGTTTTCATCAAGAATCTGTCTCTGATTTCTCGTATTACTAATCTCCAAGGGTGAAGGATGGCATAATGCCCTCGACTCCAAATACGCTACTGATCGTGATCATAATTTAAACTTTGCTGTCCAAAAAGTTTGGATCTTGTTTAGGCTGCTACTCGCTCTTCTGACTTCACAAACTTTTAAATTCAAGGAAATCCCCGAAACAGGCAAGATTAGTTACAGCAAACAGTATACGATACCCAAAAGTTTTGTCGAATAAAGTTAGTATTAAAAAAATCTTGTATTATTTTTTTCTTGATGGCGTGGTCTGTGTTTTAAAAAATCAATCCCAGTTGCAGTTAGGCCTACTGCGTGTCTTTTAAATATTTTCAAATTTTCTGAAAATTTATTCATGCACAATATCTGTTAAAACTTATTTCTTTGTCATTTTACTCTATCAAAATTTGTTAATCTATAGGTCGCACTCATTTCATCCAGTAATCCCTTACTTAAGGAACGAATCGTTGTTTTTGATTCATGGGTCTCATATTCCCTCTAGGTATTTTTAAAAACTTGGCTAATTTTCTTCTAGCTTCAATTTTGCTTTTTTTTTTTTTTTTTTGATTAATTCATATTGACATTATGGCAGCTTTCTGTTTCAAACAGAGTCATCGATATGGACCCTGCTTGTTTAAGGGCAGTCGTCAGCGTGGTCGATGATTAACCCACCGGACTGATGATCAACATGGTCTCGGTTCAAAACCCACTTGCGCGATTCTGGGAAAGACACTTTACGGCACTTTCCCCTGCTTGGTGGTCTTGACAAGCAGTTCTAAATTACAGTCACATCTCTACTAAATTACAAGCGGACAGCAGTATCTTGGCATCTCCGGAAGCAGGTCGGGGTAATTGCTTACCCTATGTATAGCGCCTCCGTCGCTTTCCTGCGAGTCAGGAGAATAAATATAGAGATAAAAATAAAATAAAAAAAAGGGCACAAGTAAAAATCACTCAAGAGATTAAGTATCAAACTAGTCTTTTTCAATTCGCAATCTGAGTGTTAGCACAAAATATCCCGCTGATTGTATTTTTTGAGAATTCCCGTTTAATTTACTTATCAAAGATGTTTTCGGCTCAGATGAAACAAGTTATCGTAAAAAAGCTTTCTGATCTAATAGTTTTGCCATAATTAGCTTGGCCTATAGGCTTAAGTAAGTAAAGTATTATATAAAAGTAAAAATAGGCTCTTGTGAAAGAGTGACGGCGAAATTTTGTTTATAAGGTAGTTATTTAGTAGACCTAATACCTACTAACAGTGACGGGTATTCAAAGTTAGAGGCCCGAGGTAAGGATTTCCAAAAATTGGTGTTCTCTAAAAAAAAGGCGGCTTTAATTTCGTATTTCCCTTATTTTTCCCAAAATCATGGTGATCTCTAAAAAGATATATACAGCAAAATGAAACTATATGCGGTATTTTCAAGGGGGGGCCCGAGGCAACTTCTTCATTCGCCTCGCCCAATATCCATCACTGCCTACTAAATAAAATATATTTTTCTTATTCAAGGTTTAATTAGTTCCAACAATCATGATCATGACCAGTAAATCAAGCAACTATTTGACAAGCATAAGCTTATCGTTTCAGTCATCCACTTGCTTTTGAAATATTCCTAATTTTTGTATATTTTCTTTTTTTTTAATTGTGATCAATTTTTCATTTCATTTATCAGTTGACGCCAATTTCTTTTATCTTTCGAAACTTGTTGTTGCACTGAAAACCATGCTATAACCAATGTATGGCCAGCAGGATTTATTTACTTTTTTTCTAGCTCCGCTTTACGATCCGGTCAAAACATCTACCAGAGACAGCAAAACGTATGTATCAGATGCGTTGGATAGCGAATTTGAATCGAGAAAGAACTTTCTAAGACGAACAGAAAACTTGACAACCGGGTTTTTTTGCGAAAAAGCAAAGCCATATCAGCCTTTGGGTTCAATTCACTTGATCAGTGGTGACCTGATGTTAGATGGTTTAACAAAAGATATAAAGTCAAAGGTAAGTTAATTGAATTTCTTTTAATTTAATTAGTCATGGTTTTAGTGCGGAGCGAATGGAGCGGCCGCACCACCTCCCTAAAAACGTCAAAACGTGCCCCTCTAAGCAAAAAATTGCTCTATTTTTTCATGGTAGCACCATAACAATGCTTCCCTAAAGTAATGAATTTCTTTTAGAGATCACTTTATTTTTGAACACTAAAAAAGGGCCCCCTCTAAAGTGATAACCTTTTTTTTAGATATCACTTTTTTTGGAACCAAAAAATTAGGAATATAAAAAAGTGGTTGCCCGCAATTTTTTTGCACCAGGCCTCCCTTTTGTAAGGCCATAACTAGATTTTATGTTATTAACTAGATATGGCCACACTAGTGAAATGCTAAAAGTATCACCATCGATTTTATTCTAATAAAAATAAAGCCAAGATATAAGCTAAAAATTCGTAAAAATGTATTGGCCTATCTCTTTACGGATTAAAACATCTGTCCCGAAAAAGTTTATTCAACACTTATAAAAAAGTCTTTAGTTGATATGTAGGCTTTTTTATATTTTATTTATATATTTATCCTTCTGACTCGTAGAAAAGCGACGGAGGCGCTAATACATCAGGCAAACAATTAACCCGACCTGCTTCCGGAGATGCCAAGATATTACTGTCCGGTTGAAATTTTTTAATTGGCTTTTTAGTTTTATAGAGAGGGACTAAAATTTAGAAGTGCTTGGCGAAAATTGCCAAGCAGGGGAAAGTGCCATAAAGTGTCTTTTTCAAGGACACAACAGAATGGCGCAAGCGGAGACCATGTTGGACCCAAGCACGGTGCTCTAACCACTCAACCATTTAGTAACCCTCGCTTACTTACATTTTGTAGTTACTTACTCGCTTACTTACATTTAGTAGCCTACAAAGTTTTACAAAAGCTAAGTAAGCTTATTCATCTAAAAAAAAAAGAACTAAAGGGTATAGATCAAAATCATTGATGAATTGCTTTGTACGTTTTTACTTTTTAGCAGAACTTATACAAAACTATATAAAGAGTAAAGCATTTTTTTGGATAAGCTAAAAAATCTAATAAGACGTAAAGTAATCACTATTTTAATTTTTGACTAAACTCAAATAATTTGCTAATGCGTATTTGGTAAATATTCTTTTCGAAAAGGTAAAATAAATTTGTGTATTTTATCCCAGATTAAAAACTTCCATCTTGTTCATATAGCAATGAGCTTAGCTTGCCAGTAAAATAAAAAAAAATTGATTTTGAAGAAGAAAAGTTTTTGCCTGTAATTGAATATTTTTCGAAGATTTTCAAAAAGATCTGGCGGGATTTTATATAATTCGCGACAGCATCGAAAAAATCATTGATATTGAGAAAAAAGGCTGTTCTCAAACCTTGTTAGATGATTCTATATCAAATGGTGTAAGTCTATGTTTTATCAACGCTTAGTCTAAGTTTTAAAACTTTATAATTTGACCAAAAATATTAAGTTTTTATGCGTTCCAGGCACCGGTAAACGTCAGGCTGCTCTCCAGTCTCTGACCGGAAAACATTAGCTACAGAGTTGAACATTAATTTTTTTAAAATATTGTTTCACTTTGTTGAATAATTATCATCACCTAAAAGCAAAATTTCTTAATTCCTCCCTCCGTAAAATAAGAAGTTTTTCTTTTTCTTTGTGATTGTAATAAACTTACATTAAATTTTTTGCTTTTATTTTTTACGCCATACAAAAATTAGGACAACGAGTTTATTTTGAAATTGGTAAATTAATGAATTTATTCAACCGGTTTGTAGACTGTGGTACTGAAAAACATCACGAAAATTTTTTCCAGTCAACAGTTTCTTTAATCCGCCTATATTTTTAAGGTTCTTTGTAGCGCTCTAGCGGCCTGAAAATCAATAACTTCTATAATAGGACTTTTTGCGAAAACTGAAGCGACTTTAAATTTGGTCTAGATTTTTTGAAGAATAAAAAAAACTTTTCGCTTTAAAAAATAAAAAGGTTTTTTTTGCCTTCAAAGGTCAAGATCGTTTTTTTTAAACCTTTACTTAGACATTTTAATTTGGTTCACTATTTCTAGGGAGTGCCCAAACGTAATGTCCTTTCCTTGTAAAATTTAAAAGGGGGCATGAGGATTACCCACTTTGCAGGCCATTAAGGTAGTCTAGTAATTTTCAACTTTACAAGCTCTTAAACTGTTTCTTAGGTTTGGTTTGAAACCCGTTATTTTCTCTTTTTGTTATGCCACGAACTTATCCACGGCTATTTTTTGACTTTTACTTTTATAATTTTGGATATATCGGTATCTCAGTGATTCAAAGTCTCTTGGGAGCAGTGATGGTCTAACAAAAAGGAAAGCCCGGTGCAAGAAAAATAGGGGGCCCACTTTTTGGTGTGCCAAGATTTTTTGCGTCCCAAAATATAGCGATCTAAAAAAAGCGATTTTTCGACAAGCACTTTTAATCAATGTCCAAAATCTTTATTTTTGTCTGAAAATATTGTGATGTCTAAAAAAAAGGTTATCACTTTCAATTGAGCTCATTATCCTTACTTTTGTGCATAAAATTAAGATGCACATAGGGGATCTACTGTCATGGTGCTATATTATGAAGAAATAGAGCAATATTTCGCTTAGGCGGGACCACTTTTTGACTTTTTTGGGGGGTTGGTGCGGGCGCTCCGTTTCGTACTGAAGCCATTGCTGGTTTGAAGTCTTTTGTTTGAAATATAAATGTGCATTCACAATGTAAAATACGTACTGGTAGTTCTTTTTTAGATAATGAAGGAAAAGGACTTTACATACACATAATAAATAAATTGACTGACTGACTGACAGAAAATGCTAAAGGATCTCTAAAAAGTGTTTTGTGGACTCTTTGTTAGCCATGAAATTTCAGTTAGAAACAATGAACTTTGCCATACAAATTCATATCCATCAACTTAAAGATTGGTCGAAGTAAAGTCAAATTCACTTGAAAGCAACATTATTTAAATCTTCTTCATAAATATACAGTTCATCTAAAAGAATCATATAAAATTTTGGTGAAGTTTCACTGGTAGCCTACCTTTTAAATTGATTAAAATTTTATCAACACACTGGCATAAAAACTGAAAACCTGTCTTTTTTTAATCCTTTTCATTATAACAAGAGCAATAGTCGATTTTTGCTTTTGAGAAATATATTTAAAAAAACTTTAAAAAAAAACAATTTTTCAGCAATTACAGCGTGGTTTCATCGTAAAGCTCATTACGGTTTGGTCAGCTTTAAACAAAAATAAAAATGTTATTTTTTGCTATCAAACCACGAAGACCCGATATTTTCGACTTTAAATTTAACAAACAGCAAAGAGCTACAACAATCAAAAAGATAAATTGTTTAAAAATTAAGTAATGAAATAAATAGATCAAGATCTTTTTGGGGGTGTTCAGTTCAGTTCAGTTCAGTTTTTTTTATTTCTGCTGCGCCACATAATAAAATGCAACTACAATTATTTAATAATAAACATTATTAAGGCTGCGGATTAGAAAAAGGAAGAAGCAACAAAACGAGTTTACGTTGTAGCTTGTAAAGATAGTAATGAATTATTTATAGACGTTGTATTACAAGATAAAAAAGCGATAAAAAGCTTAGTTTAAAAAAGCCTAAGGCAGCATTTCTCAAACCTTTTTTTCTGCGACCCAAAATCGCTAAAAATAACGATCTACAAATGACTGCGACCCAAATAAATTTGAGTAATCGCATATTGAAGCAACACGAAATTGTTATGTAAGCCAACAATGATCGTCTAATTTTTAGCTGTATATATGTGGGCAGAAATTTGTTCGTGAGCAAACTTATTTCGATTTCTTGATTTTCCTCTCAAAAACGTAGTGATCTCTAAAAAAAAAAGGTCTTCATCTTGAATCTGACTCTGATTTCTCGATTTTCGTCTTAAAATCGCAATGTTCTCTTAAAAAGATCTTTACTTTTGAAATCTTGTGTGCGCAAATCTTTCTCTTTTACGTGCGGTAATTTACAAGCTTTTGCGACCCATCCACGTAGCCTTGGCGACTCACATTTGGGTCGCAACTCATCCGCATAGTCTTAGCGACCCACATTTGGGTCGCGACCCATGGTTTGAGAAACGCTGGTCTAAGGCATTGTCTACATTAGGCGTAGTTTCACAGCGTGACAGTGTTTATTTCTAAGACGGAGCTGGCGTACAAATATAATAAATAAACACTTTTACGCTGAGAAACTGCGCCTAGTGTCGAAAAGGCTTAATTGAAGCCTAGAAACAATTTTTTTAGATAATTTTTGAACTTTAGCCTGCATAGTTGCAATTTGGTATAGTCCACGTTTTTAGGCCGGCAGACCATTTTTTCAAAAAAGTAAGAACTGGCCGATACGCCTTAAACACATAAGGGTATGCACGTAGGGGGGGAGTTTAATAACCCCCATAAAAAATGTACGCAAATCACTTAAAAGAAAATTAGGGCTTGAAAAAATTAAAAAAGGTCTTTGCTTTGTTTTAAATTAAATAAGCAATTGTATTTGCTCGCAAAACCTACTCGCGTGCCAAATTTTTTTACTGGCTACTGCTGAAATAGGTAGTCTAAACCAGGGGTTGGCAACGTTTTCTTTCCAGTGTGCCAAGTTGTGAAATTCAATGTCAAAATATACGTTTGCGTGCCGATGTCTTCACTTCGATTTCATCTCCGATTTCCCTATTTTTCTCCCAAAATCAGGATGTTCTCTAAAAAAAAAAAAAAAAATAAGTCTTCACTTCGATTTCATCTCTGATTTCCCTATTTTTCTCCCAAAATCAGGGTGATCTCTAAAAAAAAAAAAAGGTCCGTAAACGTGTTTGTGAAAAATATTCACTACGCCGCGTGCTGTATAAAATCACCTCGCGTGCCATAATTGGCACGCGTGCCGGGGGTTGCCGACCTCTGGTCTAAACTATTCTAAAAAGTCAAAGTTGACTGAATTACCGGTTATATAAAATAAAATAACTTTTTAATAAAAACACACATACTCATTTATTTTTAGCAGAAAAAGAAAAATTAAATCATATTTGTTCTTTAATGATTCAAAAATTCGTTTTTTATAAAAAAAATAATTGCTTAGCTGTCGTGTAATCGGCGACATAATTCTCATATCAGCGACATAAATTTTTTTAAACTGTGTCTACGTATAAATTATCGGTATTGATTTAAAAACAATTACTCAAATCTAAAACTTTAAAAAAGAAACTTTTATTTTATAGAATATCAATCAGAAATCATTTAATTCTTTGTTTGAAAAATCAAAAAACAAATTTGGGCCGTTGGAAGTCAAAAGAAAATTTAGTTTCGGTAAATATATACCTAATGAAAGTTTAGGTAAAGAAGTTGTTTTTTTCAACCAGACAACAATTGAGAAAAGCAGCCATAATGGATTCAATATTCTTCATTTTATTAAACAAACATTAAAAAATTATTTATAAAGACGAACGTTTTCGGCTTACTTCAGCCCTCATCAGGTTTCTAGAATTTAGCAATATTAATTAAATTTAAATTTACACACACACATAAAAAACAACAACAGCAAAAAACAATGTATATTTTTAAAAAACAGGCTGTACTTTTGACTAACAAGCTAAATTTTAAATCAAAACGAGTGAAGGCGCGTTTACAGGCGTTTACAGTACTTTTTTCTTTCAGCGCGATTTTGGTTTGTTTTATTGACGCTCAAATCTACTCATGTTTTCAAGAAAAAATGAGTGGATTTGAGCGTCAATAAAACAAATCATGATCGCGCTGAAAGAAAAAAGTACTGTAAACGGCTGTAAGGATATCTATGCTGTAAACGCGCCTTGAGAGACTAAACTGATACAAATTAAATTCCAGATTATGATGTCATCGAAGAAAAAAAAAAAAGGAAAAAATATTACAATTAAAATATATTCAATAAATATGAAGCTTCGTTTGCGACCATTTGTCGATTTAATTTTGGACTTAACTTTTTTATGAGTAAAGCTTCGTAAATCTTTAAACAAAATTCTGATTTGCATTTATGTATTATTATAAAATTGTTTTCATTTAACCTATTATTAGATATTTTCCACACGATAAAATATGATCTTTAATTGCACTGTCCTGTAGACTTTTGATACCTAATTAGCAAGCTTAACAAGCACTCACTGAATATACCCAATTATTTAGTGAGTGGTTGCTAAGTAAAAGAGAATCTAACAAGAATAAAATTTGAATCTGCTGCCTTTCGTTTTATTGGCTTAGTTTCTCGTATACTGTATGATAGACTAAATACATCATGTTCATCATTATATATACTCTCGCAATACCTGAACGCTTGTCGGGTAAATTCTGGTCGTGGGGTACGACCTTGGTCTTACCAGATAATGAATGCTATGAATTCCTTCAAAAATGAAGAAATCAGAAACAGTTTCAAAGTGATGACGTTTTTTTAGTTTTTACTAGTTTTTTGGGACAATATTCTAAACAAGGGACCATGGGTGTTGAGAGTCCTCTGGAAAGAGCCACAAAACATGAAAGGTTGAGAACCAGTGCTCTAGTTCAATTGTCATTTTTCTCATGACATTGGTTGTATCTTTTGGAATTTTGGATCTGAGAGCTTTGATAAATCCGTGAGTACGTTCTTTGTTGCTCCCTTCACTTCCAGACTTTCTTTTAATTGCTTCTCTTCTTAACATTATACACAATAGGGACACTCCAACTATTGTTGAAACCACCTTTAGAGTGACGTGTGCATTTATTAACTCTCTTTCACGTTTACTTTTCTGGTCAATCATACTGGAAAAATTTTCTGAAAAAAATCGATTATAATGTTAAGTACGATTATGACATTATTTATGATAGTTGTGAAAAAATATAGTCCTACTTGCTGAAAAATAACAGCTAAACTTTCCTGGTAAATTTTGCTTTCCCACCCTGTAATTTTTGTGTAAAATCATCAGTTCTAAAAAAGTGAACAAATAGCATTTGCGAGTGCTTTTAATTCCTTCGAATACATTCCTATTTCAATTATAAAACTAAAAAAAACCTTTCAGAATATTGTTTGTGTAAAATAGGCGTGACTTTTAACTCAGGTAAGGGTATAGTTTTTTGAAAGATCGTGATGAGAAATAACGTTAACGAGAAAATATAGAAAGATCCTTTATATAGTAACTGTCTTTCCAAACATTGCAAAAGCACGAAGTTACTAATCACAAACGTATATGTAAATTTGGTGTGTAGTTCCGGTTTTTGCTTTTACAAAAAAGACCAACAACAAAATTAGTTTTTTTTAATTTTGAAGAACCAAGATATTTTTGATAAAATGAAATTGCAGGAGTAAACATGTGCAATTGTTTATTGTGTTGATACGCCAAAGTGAGCTCAAGAAGCAGATTATTCAAGAAACTTTACAATCTTTTTTGTCTCATTACAATAGCAGATCTTTTATATTAAATGAAAAACCTGTTTAGCCTTGAACGCTTAAAACACCATGCTGTTAAATATCAAAACTTAAAGTTTTTGAAATGCTAATCACGGTAGAAGAACCGCAAAAAGTAAAAGAACAACTGAAAGTTTTAGTATGAAAAAGCAGCGAGATGATAATCGTCAACTCTTAGCGTTTTTGTAAAGATTATGGTAAAACTATTAATCTTTTTTCAGGTTTAGTCCTTTGAAAATCGTCGGTAAAGTTATTTTAATAATTTTCAATACTATAAAATCCCAAAAATTAATTTTCTTTTTTTTTTTTTTTTTTTTATAGCGATGTAAATCAAATAAAAACGCATTTTAATTTCTACAACTTTTATAATTTGTTATTTTGATTTTCTAATATCCTGCTTTTAATCGATATTGACATTTTTTGTATAAAACTTTAAAAAAAGCATTAAATTGAAAAGGAAATGAATAAAATAATGTTTTAATTTTATTAATTTTACATAACTTTTTTAAATATAAAATTATAAACATATCTTAGGTATTTACTTAAATATATATAAATGATTAATAAAAGTGTAACATAATTTCAAACCAAAAACACTTTTAAAAAATTAATGAAAAACGGCAAATAACTATGATTTTATTATAATTGCAGATTAAATTTGTTCATTAAACTATACTTATTTACAATTCCGAGCATGATGAAGTTATTGGTCTTAGTTTTAATGATTTTTGTTAGTTATTTTAAAGGTGCGACAATTTTTTTCTTTATAAAAGCGGTGTTTTACTTTAATTAGTTGCATAAAAAATAAAACATTTTCTTTGAATTGCTTTCAAATTTTTAATTAATGCATATAATTTTAAAGTGTAGTTTTAAGCGAACAATTTTAAGCAGTTATTGCAAATGTAGAATACAGCTTATTAGGTTTGTTAGAAACTTTAGCAAATTGCAAATATCTGAGCTATAGAAATGGTTTATATGATACAGTGCTTTTTCGATTATCAGTACCTCGTTAATCCGGCCGCTATATTTTGTACAATGTATTTTGGTACATCACAAAAGTAGTGCATACCACAGCACATTATTTCAATACTATTTCAAAGGCTAATGAGAAAACGTGCATCTACTCGCAAACAATCCAAAATTAAATCATTTTTTGGTACCTAGATCTAAACAATAAACATATACGATACTGTATACTTTTGTGGGTTTGACTATAAGAATTCAATTAACTGTTTTTTTTTTGCTTATCGGTTCATATTTTTGAAAGTAACAACCCAACTAGACCGGATAATCGAGGTACGAGTATTTATTATAAAATAGGGATGTCCAACCTGCGGCCAGTTAATGTTTTTTGAGCCCACTACTCACTTAAATTTTTTAGTTATATTTTTATTGCTGCCTAGAATTTGATGTCATTGCTGTAAACAGACCAATGAAAATTTTTGTAGGCGGATTTTGTTGTAAAGACGCTTGCCCCAAGCATCATTTTCGGGATTTACATTATTTTACTATTGAATTAACATTGGTTGTGTTATTTCCAAACATTTTCTACAATATCCAGTGATAGTTAGTTAATAACTTTAGTGGTAGTAAAGATAGTAACTTTAACCCAATTTGGAGTGATTTGGAATAAGATTACAGTAATAGCAGCAGCGACGCTGCTAGCGATAAAAAAAGGGAAAACGTGTTGATTTATTGGAAAGGGTGGACGGAGGATTAAAAATTTTTAAAGCAGGAATTTGGATCAGGCGTAATGCCAATATTTCATGCTAAGGTGCTAATAAATTCTTTACATTTCTGATTTGAGGAATTATAATATAGCTATTGGCATAGGCCTATATATACGTATTTGTTTTATATAACACTGTTGGAAAATCAGTTCTTCTAAAGTGCTCGATAACAAAGTTAAAGCTTGAATTAAAATTAACAATGGCGAAATCATGGAAATAAAAACAAAGCTAAAATCCAACAGACTGTTTCACCCATAAAAGGGATCATCAGGGGTATCTAAAAAGTAAAATAAAAATAAAATAAAATAAAGTTAAAACTGCTAGAAAGAATTGAAAACAATTGAAAATAATTAAAAAACTGAACAAACTGAAAAAACTTAAAAAACAATTGAAAAAACTGAAAAAACTTAAAAATTTAAAAGCTTATTAGGGTCAAAACAACCCATCACAGACTCTCCTAAACTAAACTGATTAAGATCGGCGAGAAAACAAGAGAAGAAAAGCGTGCGAAAGCATTACAAATACAAATATTATTTCAAAATTTTTAAAATTTTAAAAATTTTTAAAATACTTGAACCACTTTTTAAAATTTTAAAAATTTTGAAATAATATTTGTATTTATAATTCTTTCGCGCGCTTTTCTTCTCGTGTTTTCTCGCCGATCTTAATCAGTTTAGTTTAGGAGAGTCTGTGATGGGAAAGTTTTTAAGTTTTTTAGTTTTTTCAATGTTTTCAATTGTTTTTTAAGTTTTTTAAGTTTTATCAGTTTGTTTAGTTTTTTGAATTATTTTCAATTGTTTTCAATTCTTTCTGGCAGTTTTAACTTTATTTTATTTTATTTTTATTTTACTTTTTAGATACCCCAGATGATCCCTTTTATGGGTGAAACAGTCTGTTGGGTTTTAGCTTTATTTTTATTTCCGCGATTTCGCCATTGTTAATTTTTATTTGTTTTATATATAATTTCATAAAACAAATATATAGTTTCACCTTCTATTTTTGTTCTTAATTAGTTAATCAATTTTAAATTTATTTTTAATTCTCGTCCTCGTTATCGTCCAAAACCCTATATCTCTGGTCTACTCAATAGCCGAGTACGAGCCTCCACTCTAGATTAGACTGGTGCTCAGTACTCGGCTGTTGAGTAGACCAGAGATAAAGGATTTTGGCACCAGCACCTCGTCCAGAGCCTCCAAGTATCCTCAGCAGTATGACCTGCGAAGGTAATTTTTTTTTTCAATGCCAGTAAATGGTCACGGAACGTGAGTGACCTTTCCAGTTTTTCCTTTAGATAAGTACGGTTGGACAAAATGATAGAAGTTTATTGCTGTTGTGGACTTTTAGCTCACGTTTGGCCTCTTGGTTATATTTAAATAAAAGGCTGCCGTCACCGTCTTAATGTGACTGAGCTCCAGCTTTCAAATTTGAGGATACGCTGAAAGTGTAGTTATGCTTTGGCATAAAGTCCGCTACAAGTCCTTTTAGATCCCAGAGGAGTGCAACAATGCTAGATCATCTGCATAAGCCAACTTTCTGGAAATCGCGGAAGGCATGCGCACGTATACATGTTGAAAAAGAATGTAGCCAAGACCGATCCCCGAGGAAAGCCGCTTTTCAGACGGCAAAGTCTTCTTTGCTTGCTGTCACCAGTAGTAAGGGTGAGCGGACAAGCTCCATGCTCATTCTGACCTTGTGTTTATCAGGAAGAAGTCTCAGAAGCTTGGAGGTAAGGTTACAGTGTCAAACAGTGTTATATGCTACTTTCAAATAAACAAATACAGCACCAGCTTTCTTCTTAGGCTCGAAAGAATTCTTAATGTTCTCTGTCAATAGAACAATTTGACCATGGTTGACTTTCCGCGTCAAAACCCAGCCTGCTCTCTAGGTAGAAATGGATCAACAATTGGTTTGACGCGGGTGTATATAAGCCCCTTAAGGATCTTGTTCGGGGACACAAAGCAGAGATATTGGTCGACAACTCTTTATAAGTCTCCTACGGGCTTTATCGACTTTTAGAATTGCGACTACAAGCGCTTTTCTTCAGATTTTGGACACTTTGAGTCGGCGAAAGCATGAAGAAAAAAAGTCACGTAACCAGGAAATTAAAGTAGCTCTAGTATGAATATTTTTAATACTAATTACGTAATGATTTTAATTGTTTTACATTCCACTTAAATTCCTAATTAGTTAAACAATTTTAAAATTATAATTTAATACCATTATTTGGTCATGTCTTTTAATACTAAAAAGAAGAAATTTTAATATGTACACGTTTTTGTGATTCGCTGAATACTCTTAAATTTATAATTCGGCCCATTATAAAAAAGGGTTGGACATCCCTGCTATAGACTAAGTTGAAGATGTTTTTTTTAAATCGTAATTTATTCTTTAATGTTAATTCGGTTTTACAGCTTCTAACTCTTTCACTACAGAAATTGTTTTGAGCATAATCTTACACTTTAGCAAACAAATGACTTTTAAATGTAATTTTTCTTAAGGAATTGAATTTTACGATTAATATTTTTATTTATCTTGTTTACTGACTGTCACACTTCCTTCTTATTCTTAATGTTAACGTTATGGACCTATAGTTAATTTTCAGCCTTCTGCAGTAAATTTTTAAGCTTTCGATTATGACGTCATTTTTTCATTGTTACGTAGTAATTGCGTAATCTATACATTACCCCTCTACTTAATTATTTTGTCTGCAAGTTGTTTTTAAAAGTACTTAATTATGAAAAGTTGTTTTACTGTTTAATTCAAAGCGCATTGATTGACTTAAGTTTTTATGCCATTTGCGAAGAACAATGCCGCAGCAATGACGTAATGTTCTTCTAGTAGCCTATAATCCACTATTGTGAAGCAAGTTCTATTTTAAACGTTGCACAACAAGTTTTGTACTTGATCATTTGATTTTATTGGTGACGTCATAAAGCGCTTTATTCGATTGCAAAACCTAGATAGTAATTTGTATGAGAATTTTTGCAGGTTCAAGTATATTCGCCTTCTATCTGGCAAGTTTTACTCATGTATATAGCTTACAGTATGTCTTTCATTTATTCCAGCTGTGTTTCTAGCCTAGTAGTTCAAGTTAAATTGGTTGGAATTATTTGTGTTATTGTGGCCTGCGGGGATTTGTTCTGGGGTCAATGGTAATCAAGGGTCATGACGCCTTAGAAGTTAATTATATTGTGAGATAGAATTGTTTGGACAAACTATTAAGTTTAATATTTTCCATCGGGGTGCAAATTATATTCATAAAATTAGTCAGTACGATCGAAGTTGTTGCTGTAAATTGCTTTTGTGAAGCTTGAAAGTCAAGTTTTACGCAAGTTAATTAAGTTCGTTTGGTTTTGTGATTTATATACTCTTAGTAGTTAGAAACTATGGTTTCTGTTGAGAGAGTTTTCGAGAGAATTCATTCGTGCTTAGCCAGAACTAACTGTATTAAGAACTTCAGTCTCGCCGCTAATTATTTCTAGAGCCGGCATAAACAAAAAATAAACACATTTCTTAAACAAACGCGCAGATATTTGGGTTACCTAGTTCAGCTGGTCCATTCGGATTCCTGAGTATGTGATACTGATGACTAGGGCAAGTTTTTATTGCAATAAAATTGGCATAAAGTCGCGTTTATTTTTACAAAAGTTACGGTAAAAAGTTGCATATTTGTACAAGTATTTAAAGGAAGTGATTTATTCAAGCAATTTTTTTACAAATACTGTACTGCCTATTTTACAAATATCTAAAAAGAATAGCGATGTTTTGCCAACAGCTTGCGTAGCATGCTAAAAATATTCGCTCCACAGAACATGAAGTAGCTTGGCAATTTAAAAATTGGCATACAGTTCTGAGTTCTGGACTAAAGTTTGGCCGGGTGATTTTTAGATTTTTTTTTTGGCCACTATTCAGTTGGAATCAGTGATCCGAATACAGTTAACATAGCCGATTTCCGTTAGTTTGGGCTTGGCCTAAAGTCAAATCATACTTCTATTTCTAATTTCGTTCGCACTTGGTTAAGGTTGTAGAACTTCAAACTTGAGAGCTTGTCAACTATTGCGTCATAGAAAACATTGGGACGCAACAAATTGGTCACATTGCTCTATGTCAGGGTGGTCCAAACCGCGGCCCGCGGGCCAAATGTGGCCCGTTGAACAATTTCACACAATTTAAGTCTTGCCGATCGCTGGCAGCGGCAACCTTCTATAACAAGGCATGGCGAGCTTATGGGACAGAGTCTAGGGTTGCCATACTCAGTGGTGGATATTGGGTGAGGCGAATGAGGCAGTTGCCTCGACTCCCCTTGATTTTAAGGGGCCCCCCCTTGAAAATACCACATATAGTTTCATTTTGTTGTAAATGTTTTTTAGAGATCACTATGGGAGAAAAATACCAAAATATGAGATCAAATCGAAGTGAAGACTTTTTTTTAAAGATCACCATGATTTTGGGAAAATAAGGGAAAGACGAGATCAAAGCCCTTTTTTTTAGAGAACACCAATTTTTGGGAATCCTTGGCTCGGGCCCCTAACTTTGAATATTCGCCACTGGCCATGCTGTCGAAAAATCTTCAAACATTCGAGACCGATTACAAGTAAAGAATTTTTTTTTTAAAGAATACCATGGTTTTGATACGAATATAGGGAAAATCCGAGACCGATTCCAAGTGAAGAACTTTTGTTTTTAGAGAACATGATTTTAAACAATTTCTAGCCGGTTCAGACCCGCAAGCTCAAACAATTTTAAAAGGTGGTCCGCAAGAGTGATGAACTTGGACCGCAAGTTAAAGAAAATAGAACCATAGCCGTGCCTACTTGCCGAAAGAGCAAGAGGACAATTGCCGCCCGGAGTTTCAAACATTTGGGTAAAATCAGGAATTTTAGGGCAGCGACAAGGAATTATTTGGGCAAAACAAAATTTTTGTTCATCTAAAATGAACAGTAAATGCAGAAAAAAGTTTAAGATTTAAGGTGAAGACCTTTTTTTTTTTAGTCTTTACCCTAAAGTTTAGACAAAATTTCTTCTCATATTTATAAAGTACTAGAGAATAAATATTCGGGCAAATGTCACGAAATTCGGACAAAACTGTATTGTTACTTCTCACTTTTTTTTGGCTAATAGCCTACGGCTATGAATTGAACTACACTAAAAAAGTTTTATAAATGTTTTTTTTAAATCACGCTTTCACATTTTGCAAAATACTTGATGAAGTTGCAGTAAAAAGATGCAAAAAGGTACAATGTGAAATTTCTGAAAAAAGCTTGAAACAACCGTACTACAAAATTTCGTGTTTAGGAAAGTGTAAAAAAAGTTGCAAAAACTTGTCCTACTGATCACATTTAAAAGCTAATGAAAATATTTGAACTTTGGTTATTTTATTGTTTAATTTCGTTTAATTGTAATTTTAATACTTAAAGCAATAAGAATTATTATGAAAAGATTTTATTTCCTTTTTTGATCAATGCTAAAAAACTATTTCAACGTTAATGCCAAGAAAATAAATTATTGTTAAGAAAGTAAGAGATACACTGCCGTAGTCCTAATTGTTAGCTGCATAAAAGATAGTGGTTTTATGTTGCCTGTAGAACATTTTCAAACATTTTTTAACTTTTTGTTTATATTTTATCTATTATCATTTACTTTGCTAAGTTATGTTTTATGTATACATCAATGACTAATTAGCCCGATTTAGCCCACTTATTCGCACATGCCAAGTAATGAGTTCTTTCTTTTCTAAAAAGTGACCAACATGTCAAAATACTGGAACAACCTTGATGTAAACAATTAAGTAAAAACTTAACTACTATCCTTTCATATTATTCAGGTTCTAGAACATTCGAGCAAGAAGTAGAATGCTACAACCTGCGAACATTGCAAAAACTCGACAATGAACATTCTAATGGAACAGAAAATAATTTTTACGTTTGTCTTCAAAATAATTATTGGCCACATACAGATAACAATTTAATCAGAAGATTGTCTTCAAGCTTCGAAGCAAAAAAAGAAAAAGATGTAATAAATCTTCTTGATTTAGTAAACCTGAATTTGTATGCTTTAACTTGTAAAAATCAAAGTTGTAACCAAAATCAAACAAGTGTCTTTAAATGCTTGAAATTGATATTTACTTTAAGTAATAATTCAACCTGTTTTTTGACGAATGATCTCTGCTCATTACCTTCTTTCATTTCGCAATGCGGAAAGCCCGGAAACTGGGAAAAACTAAAGCCTGAAATTCAACCTTGGATTCTGGTCTTTGTGTTGGGATTAATGTGCTTGTTTGGTAACAGTATTGTTATTTTTCGACAAATATTCAATTCACTTAAACAAAGAAACTACCACAAAGAAAGTCAAATTTATAATTCTTTACTTTTAAGTCTGACTTTAGCGGATTTTCTAATGGGAATTTATCTCGTAGTTATTTCATTAGAAATCAAGCGAAAAAGTTATGATACAAACATTTATTATACAGAATATAGATTTTGCAATGCTCTTGGAGTTTTAAACTTTTTATCAAGTCAAGTTTCGATCTCAACAATTCTTTTAATTAGCTGCTTTCGCTTGTATGGTGTTGTTTGTCCGTATAAAAAAGTAAAATTGAGAATTGCTTTTTATCTAATTGCATTAACATGGATATTGTGGATATTAGTTGCTGTGTTACCAGTCATTGACATAGAACCATTTAAGACTTTTTTTAACATTGGAATTAGGTATAATCAACTGCTTTCACAAAAAAATTTATTTTTTGCTGATTACCAAAACATATTTGAAACAATTAAAAATCAAGTGAGAAGTGATAGCTTTTTAAAGTTTATTTTTGACGCAATTAGTAATGATTCATCGAACACAGTTATAGAAAAAGCAATGAAAAGTTTTAATTTGATAAACTATCAAAACAAAACTTTGAGTCCTTTTGGCTTTTACAACAAGCATTTTTATTGCTCGGCGAGTATGATCGCAGACAATACTTACGCAAAATCAAAATATTTTACATTATTTTTTTTGTTGTTTAATTTAGTTTCGTCTTTTGTGGTAATTGTCGCTTACATTGCAATTTATTTAAGTATTAATGATTGTCAATCTAACCCAGATTCTGTTAACCGTTCTCAACAAAAAAAGGCGGAAAACCTAACGGTTCTTTGCACTATTGCAATAATTGTACTTACTGATGCGCTGTTTTGGTTTGGAATATGCATAGCATCCTTGAGCAAATGGGATTTGTATGATTTGACTAAAGAAGAATCTTTCGATTGGTATATAAATGACCAACAGGCATTTCAATCAGTGATGTTTTATTTAGTCTCTCTTAATAGCGTAATTAATCCTTTCGTTTATTTCAATCGATTTTGGTATTCTGTGATTAAAAAATTGAAAACTTGACGTTGAACAATTTTGCTACAAACCTTGAATTTAATTTTTGCTTAATTTTTGCTTTTTTCGAAGATGTATTTACAAATAAAGCAATGAAACACATTCAACAATGAATTGAATTACTTGTTTGACTTTCATTATTCGACGTTTTTCTATTCTTTTTGAATTTTTAAGAATTTAAGTAGTCAGTAAACACATAAAAACTTGTTTTTTATCATCATCATCATCATCATTTTCAGAGAAAACATTGAAAAGTATTTTATTGGTAAAAATTTTAAAATAGCTTTTAACAGCAAATGCTTTATTTAAAGCTCTTTTGTTGAATAAGTAGCCTTAAAAAAGGCTGTTTTGAAAACTCGAACGTTTTCGTCTAGCTCTCTTCGGGAGGTTTCGCTAGAATGAATTGCAGAACTGAACGTAGTATTTCAAAGTTTTAAGACTGATCCTGATTGGCTAAAAATTAAGGTTAGTAGCAGTTATCATAATAGTTAAAAGTATTTAATAAATAAAACCACGTTTCGTCAGCGTAAGAAATTTTTGGCAAAAAAAAAAAAGGAACAAAATTATGCAAGTTTTGTGCTAGAATTTGGAACTAAAAAGAAAATTTTTTACAATTATACTAACAATTTGTGTTTATAAACAAATTCTTTCTGTCTACACAAATTAGGTTTTCGAAGAGTGATGAAAATTGATTCCAAGGCTGATAAATGGAAATCGGATCGTAGAGAAGCACTTAGAAAAGCAGTGCTTTAGATGAATTAGTTTAGTGTATTTTCCTTTGCACGCTTGTTCTTTTGGGGTTGCGGGGGCAGCAGCTCGAGTTGGGATCTCCAAGCATCCCGATCTCCTGCAACTAGCGGCAATTTTGCTGGTGGAATTTCAAGACGTGACCTTGCCAGGTCTTCAACATAATTGCGCCAGCGAGTTCTGGGTCGCCCTCTAGGCCTTTTGCCATTCGGACGAGCATCTATTAGTTTTTGGTTTTTTTTCATTCAGTTTTTTTTATTCAGTATTTTTTTACAACATATAAATTTTAAAGTACATGTCTCAATTCAATTTTCAATTTGCTAAGATTTTGTATCTAAAATTTCTGCCTGATTTTAAATAGTGTAAAAATTAAATACAGTAAAACGCCGATTATCCGAACTAATTGGGACCAGGGATGGTTCGGATAACTGATTTTTTTTGGATAATCGAACAAAATGCAATTTTGCAAGAAAAATCATCATACATACATATGGTCATTTATTGTACATTATTTTTATTTTTAGTTGATTTATAATTTCAAGTTTTGTCTCAATAGTAAGTAGCCTACACTTCTTTTTCTTTTGGTTGGAGACATACTGTAGTGACTATAGTTTGAATTTTCGAATTTAAATTACTTTTTGGTTTCGAACGTAGCGCTTCTCGAAACACAATTTGTTATCAAATGTTTCTTGTTTGGAGGCGTCACGCTCTTTTGATTTTTGTTGAAGTAGTGTTCGGATAATCGGTGTCCTACCATATAATCATTGAAGATTTTATAGTATTTTTTCTCTGAAATAACAATAAAAAACTGCAAAAAGTTATGGATCTTAAAATAAAACAATGATTTTAACCCTTTACAGGCTGAGAGATTTTTTTTGTTTCACGCGAATTTTTTAAGATGCTGTCTTTATACGCGTATTCCCAAAATGAGAATGTTGGCAACAAAAAGCAAAAAAAATCCAAGTTTTGTCTCTTCGTTCGTATTTACACGTTTAAAAAATTTATTTGTTTATTAAAGTCACTTAATCAAATTGAAAACATTAAATATTTGACTAAAATTCAAACATTTGCAATTTTACAAAGTTTAACTATTAAATAATTTTCAGAATACCATACGGAGTGCTTATTTCACAATACAAACAATAACAGACAAAGGCTTTTTCGTAACTGACTTTTTATGAAACCTAACAATCAGAATTGAATTGTTGTACACAACAAGGCACCCATTGACAGTATAAAATCTTTCAATACAATTCGTCCATTAAATGCAAAAATTATTTTAAAACCCAATATTAGTTTAAAACAGCGTTTGTCAACCCCTAAGTTGCAACCCGAAAATGGGGTTACCGTTTATTTTCATTGGGTAGCCAACGATTGTAGTTGTGTAAAACTTAACTATTTTTGTTGTGATTCGACAGTGTTTTGACTCATAGACGTACGAGCCGGGAAAGGCGGGAGGTATTTGAAGTTTTAAAAACAAAAAAAATTTAAATTGCCTTTATTGTCGTGTTTTAGTTATTATGAATTACAAACAACTATTGACAGTGTCTCTTCAATCAGACCAACGATATACACTCCATGATAGGAAACTCAATCACGTGACCTGATTTTTTATCGCGCGTTGAACGCTTGAATGCACAAACCTAAATTTAGTTTAGCCAAATGGCTTTATATAATTTTTCAATTAATAATTCCATAAATTAATGAAATAAAAAATAAAAAGATATAAATGTGAAGAATTTATTAACAAACTAAAATATTAACAAAAAAAATTAATAAAAATGAAGAGTTAATAAGCTAATTAACTAAATTTAATCCATTTGTAATTTTTTACATTCCAAATATAATAATATGATGCATTTTTAAAAATAACTTTGATAAAAACTTTAAGCGTAAATAGCTGTTTTGCATTCTCCTTATACTAAATCAGCGTGGTCCAACTAGGGCCCACGGATGGAATTTGTGTGGCCCGCGGAACAATTTTGCACAAGTCTTGTCGATTACAGGCAGTGGCAGCCTTTTTTTTTGGAGAACGATATGATTTTGGGACGAAAATAGGAAATTTGGAGATTGATTCCAATGGAAGACCTTTTTTTTTTAGAGAACACCTTGATTTTGGGACGAAAATAGGAATTACGGAGATCGATTCCAATTAAAGACCTTTCTTTTTTTTTAGAGAACACCCTGAGTTTGGGACAAAAATAAGTGTTTTTAGCCGGTTGAGGCCCGCAAACTCGAATAATTTTGAAAAGTGGCCACAAGAGTGCAGAAGTTAGACCACCCTGTATTAAATAAATAACTTGTTCTTTTTTAAAACTATCTTTTTTTGCTGTAATTTGTTAAAATATTGCAAACTGAAAATGTTAATCATGAACTTAATATTTTTTTGTATTTTATCCACGTTTGTGTGAATGCTGTAAGTTGTATTTTTTTAAAGATTTTTATAGACTGTAAGCAAAACAACACCAAAAGATTTGCATCCCGCCATTACAGTACTAACCTTGCACAGACTTAAGGAATTCACCAAAATTTAAAAGTTTATTAAGTGAGCACAGCGAATAGTGAATGAGATCCAAAGGTTTTAATTTAAATCGATTTTTGAATTAATCTGTTGAAAAAATACTTTGCTTTACACATTAATTAATAATTTTATTATTTCAAAACAATAGAAAATCTAATTTATTATAGTGCTGGTGGTGAAATATTTTTTAAAAATCATAATTGTAATTCACTTGTAAACTGCAAAAGCTAATGTTCAAGTGTTATTACTAAACTCCCTACAACACCTGAAGTAGTGAAAATTAGATGACTTAAGGCGCGTTTACAGCCGTCCGTTTACAGTACTTTTTTCTTTCAGAGCGTTTTTGGCTTGATTTATTGACGCTCAAATCCACTCATTTTTTTATGAAAATATGTGTGGATTTGAGCGTCAATAAAACAAACCAAGATCGCGCTGAAAGAAAAAAGTACTGTAAACGGCTGTAAACGCGTCTTTAAACTTTTTAATTGCCTCAATCTTAGGTCATAAACTTATCTATATTAAAATAGTAGCACAGATAATTTGACTGACTAAATCTTTTTTATTGCCTTAACGTTTTCGTCATAAACGTTCTCTGGGGAGTTTTGTTTTATGCACATTTACAAAGAAACGTCCGCCGCTTCCAACTTCGAAGGGAAATGTAACATGCAAGGCCGTACTTTAAGTAGGCAATGGCCCAAGACAAAACACTGCACATTTATATGAAAAAACATTTACATTTATGTAACCAATTAAACTTGCATACGATAAACCTGATTTTTTGGAATGCAAATAATTGTGATAGTTTTGTTAATTTTTTTTTCATTTTTTCATTTTATTGATTCTCGATCATTGTTAAACAGCTTAACAAAAAAATTATGTATATTAAATAGATCAATAAAACGAAGAAGCAGCACAACTTCAGACGTTCAAACATGCATAAGATAATCAGAAAGTGAAAGTACAAAACAGTAGAAAGCATGGCCACAACACCTTTATCAGATAAAAATATAAAAATTGAGAAAGAAAAAAGAATATAAGGCAAAGTGGGGCGTGTTGTCACAGTTTTAGGATTTTTAACATTGTGCTTTTACTGGTTGATATAGCAATGATTTTGTCACGGTGTTTTATTCTTGCCTATGTACCCTTTGTAACGGCAGCAAAATAATTTCTCAATTCCAAACACCTTTTGACAAAAACAAAGTTAAAAAAAATATTTTTTTTGTGACGACTCGCCCCATGCCGGGGCGAGTTGTCACAGAGAAAGGGGCGTGTTGTCACATAATATTTCCTGCTTTTTAAGAGACTTAATGAAGGAAAACTGCAATGTTTTAAACGAAATATTATTGAAAACATTAAATGAACCAATCAAAAACAAGCCATAAATTAAATATTCTCGCTGTGAAACAAATTATGTGTATAACAAGCATTTTTGCAAAAATGTTAACCTTTATTCAACGTTATAATGTTGAAGACAAATGTATAAATTTCTTTTTCTTTTTTTATCCATCTCCATCATTTGGCCAATATAAAATTTTTCTGTCGATTTGGTAGTAAATCGGACCAGGATATAATCATCTACCTTTACATCACTTATTTGCAATTGTTCGGAAAATGAAGACATCTCGGAGTTGTCAGATTGCTCGGCACTGACAACTGTGACAACTCGCCCCAACCCATCTATTTTGATAAAATTGCAAATGGCAACTGGTAGAAGCAGGCTATTAGTGCCTAGAGTTTCAGCTAAACTCTTAATATACTAAGCTATAAAACTGACATTATACGTACTTCTGTCCACGCTGCTTTTATCTAGACAAAACTCAATTTTCAAACGTTAGCAAAATATAAATTACGTGCAAATTTTATGATGATTTTTCAGTTTAGCCCTGAAGCTGCGTGATTTTTTTTCAAACAGAAACCTAAAATGAAGATGGTGGGAAAAGATGTTACTACAACAAAAATAGTCTCCAAACAGTTAGTTAAAGTAGGAAAAAACTTGCTGTGACAACACGCCCCATGTGACAACTCGCCCCACTTTGCCTTATAGTAATAATATTATCAAACAAATTGAATTGAATTGGTTATGTAAACAATTAATTAAATAGGCTACTGTCAGTGGTGGGCACAAAGTACTGCGGTACTTTTGAATAATCCAATTTAATATAGGCCTAGTAATAAAAAAACTATTTTTGAAATTTTTTTTTAATTTTTATTTTTGAATTACACAATTTTTGAATGTTAATTGAAATTCAATGTATGACAGAGAAGTTAATAGTTATAACTATTAAATTGGATTATTTAAAAGTACCGAGTAAAGTAACGCGGTACTTTTGAATAATCCAATTTAATAGTAATAAAAAAACTATTTTTGAATTTTTTATTTTTTATTTTTACTTTTGAATTACACTATTTTTCAATGTCGATTGAAATTCAATGTATAACAGAAAAGTTAATAGTTATAACTATTAAAATGGATTATTCAAAAATACCGAGTAAAAGTACCGTGCCCACCTCTGGCTACTGTGTTACCAATAAGCTAAAATAAAAACAAATTAAAGTTTTGCACGCCATTGGGTATTTTTTAAATAATAATTAAAATATTTTTTTTATCAATCTATTTTTACACTTAGTGTCAATAAAAAAAAGCTAAAGTTTATTTAGTAAACATAATATATAATATAAAATAAAAAAATAAAAGATATATATATATATAGGGTATTATATTTTATATTAAGGATATATATATAAATTTTAAGGATAAATTTTCGCAAAGTTAATAGATTTTTTCAGTAAATTTTCGGTTATGGATTTTTATTATATTATCACTATAATAAACAACATTAAATTTTAAAGATATATATTATATATACAAAATAAAATAATATAATAAAAAAAAATTTATTAAGCACTTTTCAGAATTATTACTCATTCCATTATCAACTGCGTAAAATTTTTTATAATTTCACGTGGTTCTAAAATTTATTCAAAACTTATTCTCTATCACGCCTTACAATTTAAAAAGTTTGTTATTTTTCAAAAATAGCATCATTTACAATCTGACCAATTTTGGTTCACGCTTTTGCAAAAATAAACCAAACTTTTACGTAGTTCAAGATATAACTCAATGTATTTTTTGACCACTCATTCGTCCAAAGGAGCATGCAGTCAACCGTACGAGTGCCGACGCTCTTGTCGGCGTTCTCTTAATAAAGAAACAAACTGAGAAAAAAGAGTTTCCTATCATGGTATGTATATCGTTGATCAGACAAACACGGTCATGTCATGTACTTTTTTTAACATTTCAATAAAAACGACTGGTTTAAAGAAAAATTATAAATTCAATGTTTGTTAATAAAGGAACCCGTAAATTTAATGTGTTGTTAGAAAGAAAGACTCGCAATTCTTAAATTCACTTTTTGTTAAAAGATGCTGGCTTGTCCAATGATTTAACAAAATTCAATTGCTTTCCCGTACAAAAAAATATCCTGGTAAACCAGGATAAACGTGGAAAAACCAGGATTTTACCGGGATGATTCTAACTAAGTCCCGGTAAACCAGAAAAAAACTTGTAAAATACTGGCCTCCAAATTAACAACCTGGTATACTATAAAAAAACTTGTAAATTTCTTAGAGATAATATTGTCTATTGAAAATTTACCGCAAAAAACCAGAATTTACCGGGATTGCTGTGATTAAATCCTGGTAAACCAGGAAAAAACTTGTAAAATACTGGCCTCCAAATTAACCATAATACCCATACTTTTACAATGGCCGCCATAATACCCATACTTTTACAAGCTTTTACCAGGATATTACCGGCTAAAAATATCCCGGTTTTTACCGGTTTACCGGGATAATTTTTGTACGGTTATCCGTCCTCGAGGTGCTGAACTTGTTTGAATAAGGTCAACGAAATCCCTCCAAGTTACAAACTATCCTTATATTTAAATATGCGTAACTCTGACGCCTGGTCAAGGAAAAATATAGTTGTAACTTATACAAAGGAAAGGATTGAATTTATTTTTTACCTGCGGTTTCACAAGCGCAGTAACTTAGCATAATACAGCAAAAACAATGGTCACCTGACCATTCAGCAAAATCACGGTCACCGTTCTATCAGCGAAATTAGGCTATGGTCATTATGTCTCTGTATTTATAGTAAACTTGAATTGGGCCACGTGGTTCGGATGACAAACTTTTCAATAAAATCAATTTTATGCACTTACACAGATCATTGCCCAAAGCGAGGTCACGTCGTTACTATTTAATTAAAACGGTGCATTTAGGTCATTAAGAGCGGAGATAGATCATCACATCTAATTTTAAAGTCTGTAAATTGATCGATCTGTTAAAAAAACGTCAAATATATCAAATCTCCTCGCTATTGGCAGTTGCAAAGTTTGCATTGGGAAAGGTCACGAAAACAATCCAATTTTTCGCCAGAAAAGCGATTTGCATTACGAAACAATAACTTATGCTTCATGTTTCAGTTCAATCTGCTATTTATTCTAAATCGACATTTGGCTACAAAATAAATTCTTCTAAAACAATATTTTATGATGGTCCACACGAACTAGACCAGGGGTCGGCAACCCCCGGCACGCAGGGTGATTTTCCATGGCACGCTAAGGAATTCGACGCACCTGTGATGCTTTGATGCGCACCTATGATGCTATATTGCACTGACTGATGGTTAAGTCCGGCAAAGTTCTTTTGAAGTTTGTAAAATGTACCTTTTTGAGAAGCCTGACCTCTTAAAAAGACAGCCATAATAAAACCACAAGTAAAAGATTCAAATGTAGTCTACATTTATATAACAATCTCAACTAGCATCGTTCGGGAGTCGACTCCAAACCAATCAATCATCAACTGCTGGACGCGTCCAATCTTTTATAAGCAACTTAACGAGGAACCGTCACGTGACCAAGTGGAACATTCCAACGGTTCGTTAACTAAGTTCGCTGCAAGTGGTGACCCCGACGTACGAACTCGCACCTTCTTCATCGACAACGTCAATCGTCGTTCAAACAACGTCATCCAACACGCAATCAACGCACTCAAAAGCATGAAGGAGGAGGACGCATGAAGGAACTACGTCTCTAATACCAGCCATAATAAAACCACAAGTAAAACATTCAAATGCAGTCTAGATTTATATAGCAATCTCAACTAGCATCGCTCGGGAGTCAACTCCAAACCGATCGATCGTCAACTGCTGGACGCGTCCAATCTTTTATAAGCAACTTAAACGAGAAGCCGTCACGTGAACAGCACGAAGCCAAGTGGAACATTCCAACGGTTCGTTAGCTAAGTTCGCTACAATATCATTCATTTCGTCCCGGAAAAAGGGACACGACATTTTTCCCTTAAAAAAGGGCGCAGACTATCTTACTGAAAATATTGCATCTATTGTGCCTTTTCCAGGCAAAAATCCCATTTGCATTTTATCAATCTCAACTTGCTTCCTCGATCGCTTTTCAAAAATGCTTTCCACAAATTTATTCCCGTGTTGTAACAATCTTAATTTTCAGAGTCCAAAGCTATTAATATTTAACAAAATTTGAAAACTTGCACAGTGCATAGAAAATGTTGCCGACCTTTGTACTAGCCAAATAGATCTATTAAAACATTTTTTTACAATTTTTAGCTTTTAATGCGCTGTAAAACATTATAATGCAAATAACATTATTAAAAATTAAGATAAAAAAATTTTAAAACTATATTAACGAGAGTTTGGACAGCTTAGTTTATTCGATGAAGATATTGGAGTTGCAATGATTCTCCAGAAATATTACAGTTGATAATTTCATGAGGGCAACTTTATAAAAATCAAATAACAAAATTAAAAATTTATTGCATAAAAAAATGACTTATTAGGAGTTGCGTGCAAAGAAAAATAAGAACAAGAATTTCCTTTGTCACCTAAATATCAAGTTGAAATTCAAGGACTTTACAAAATGTGCTCTGTCAATCATAAACAGCTAAAACGCATATCAAGTGCTTTTGCTAATTTTTCTTCAGTGTCTAAACTCATTAAGTGCATATATGCGGATCTGGTGCTATCTTAAAAAACAATAATAATAATGAAACAGAAAATTTGTTTTAATAAAAAAATAGCTTTTGTAAAGTTAATGTAAGATAAAAATTACTTAGAACCGTTATAGCAACTACGTCGCTGATACCAGTCATAATAAAATTACAAGTGAAAGATTTTAATGCAGTCTACATTAATACGAATCTCAACCAGGGATGGTATAACTGAACGGGATTGCTAAGTCCGCTTTTTTTTCGTATCCGGTGTACGACTGTAGTGCTTCCAGCATTTTCTTGTTATTGAACACCACAGACTCGAATGTCCGAATGTAATCACTTTATTTAACTTCAAGTAAAATACACTCGTATTTGCATTTTTTAAATTATTAGAAAGAGTTGTTGCAGGTGCAAATTAGATTTTGTTTTGAAAATTTATAAGCAATCCAGTTAGCAATAGACAGGTATAGTAGGCAACTGGTGTCTCACTTCTATTAAATAAAACTCTGCTGTCCAAATGTTTTTTTTTCTTAAATTATGTGGCAAATTAAACAAGCTTTTTCAGAATTTAATGCTAAAATGTTTAATAAATACTTTTTCTGGGTTTAAATTGTGATTTAAACTTTACAGTAGCTTTTTTCAACACTTTCGTATTGTAGTCTAGACCTATAATTAAAGATTTAAAACTAAGTTAAAGAAAGTAACACAACAATGATATTGGAATTTTAATGTTTTTTTTTACTTAGTTGCAATCATTTATAAGTCAACAAGACATTTCACAAAAAAAAAGACTTTTGTTCAAAAACATGTTTTCAACTTAAACAAAAACAAATATGGAGTGTGTGGGGTGGCAAAATTTGTTTTTAAGTTCGATGCCTTCCCACACACGCTTTATGAGCGACTGCTGTAAATATCGTTTTCTTGAAGTTCTAAGACCCATACGGCTTTCTGTCCTTTTAACCTTTGAAGCTATCGATTTAGTTTCAATATTGTGTAAGTTATGATGAGAGTTAATGAAAATAAGGTTGAAAAGTTTGCTGTAAATTAAAAGTCAACCACCATTATATGTATGTTTTTAAACAATTGTTTAGATAAGCTATCACTATATTTGCATATTATTGTAAAACACACATTTTGTGGTTTTGCTATTTCTGTTATGACATTTTCTGGCATTGGTAGATGTTTGGTCATTTAAAAAATATTTTATATCATAAGGACTGTGTAGCGACCCCGCTACTTTAGTGGGCGATTGTCTTTAACGCGCTACAAGTGGGTGATTACCTTTAATTGCACATTTTTAACGTGAACAAAGAAAACCAATAAAAAAAAAGAGAGTTGAGACAGAATAAAGTTCGAATGTGTCTTTATTTTATATGTAGCAGGCTTACAACAAGTTAGCGAAACCAAACAAATATACGGATATATATAAAGTTAGCCGCTACATTTTAGTGACCCCGATAGAAAGAACAGCAATTTCAGTTGGAATAGAATTCAAGCTATAAAGGAAGAAAGAAAACAAGAAAAAAAACAAAAAAAAAAGCTGGACTGCCTTCACCTATCAGCAGTTGGAGTTATAAAAAAAATAGCAGACCGATACAAATTATATACTGAACGTTCGCCTTTGTTTGTAGTATTTAATTATTTTTAAAGTTGAATTTAGTTCTTTAAATCATTTAATTACTTTGCTTTTATTATTTGCATTCTGTCTAGCTCCAGCAGCAGTATTTCAGAGCGATTATCACATGATGGTGACGTCACAATGCTACTTGACAATTATAATCGTAAGAAACAATCTGTTATTGACTGTACAGTAAATTAATGCGCTGTAGGCTTACAGCTTACATTGAAGCAATTTCTTGAAAAAAAAAAAAAATAATAATAATAATACATCTGCGTATATAATCTGTGTCTTTCGAGATTATTATCGAGTTTTCCGAAGTAGCTTATTGTATGATGCTGTTAACAATTTCGTGCTTGTGTTTTATTACAGTTGTGTTTGTTTTTAGCGTAATTTTCTACCACCGTTGGTCATCCTCGCCACTACATGCTAACCAACAGAACACTTTCTCACTAGCTACACCTCAGTTTTCTCGACCACGTGACACCTTCACACCATTACGCCACTATTCACCAACTGACACAAGCTTGAGACAAAATTCTACATTCAGCGTCCACCTTCCAGAATTTTGAGAATTTAATGTAACAGGCTATTTTCAATCTATTGAATTAATTTTTAACGACAACAACATAACATCTGAAATATCTAAATACTCACACTTAATCCAGGCTCTCAGTAAAACCACCCACATTTTAAAAGGACTAACACACATTTTAAAAGGACTAACCCACAAACAATGTCGCTCCCTACACCACTTTAAAACAAGCTTTGATTGAGCGATATACAACGACGCCATCTGGTTGCTTACAAAAAATTTTGAATGACTGCCACAGAGGCCAAACTACAGTAACCGCATACTTGATACAATTACGTACGCTACTAGGTACACAGTACGACTCAAACTCCCCTCTTCAGAAAGACCTCATCAAGCATAAGTTGCTCGAATCTTTCGACTCTCATATACGGTTGTGCTTATATCATTATGAGGACGGACCACTACATGCATTAGCCAAACATGCAGACAAACTTCTTTCTCTTCACAACAACTCCCCCTCATCAAAATCATTACGCTCTGATCACAACGATAATCAAACGTTGATCAACGAATCGGTAAATTCCAGACTTCAAAATTTACAACGCCAATTAGCCGATATCTCCAAGATACAAACTCAGTCCCCAAACACTACTAAAGAAAATACACACAACGCTCTGCCGTGCTACTTCCAAAAAAATAAATTATGATTTGTAACTGTATCAACTTAAGCAAATATGACATGAAAACCGTAAAAAACAATTCTTTTATTTAATGTCATACTAATGTGAACCAACTTTTGCAGTCCCCATTACCAATGATGAGATTCAAAATTTAAAAAACAGGTTTTCTTTTGTGTGGAAAACACTAACAATAGGTTCCCTTGTTATACAGAGATAGAGAGGTTTCAAGACTTCATTACATGGATTTGCTGAACTCAGTGACATTTTAATAATGAGTTTATGTAAACCCATGCAAACCACTGAATCCCACCACTGCTCATCACTAACTTTATTTGAAGAATTTTGATACACACTGGAAAAATTAGTTGTGCTTTTTTTAAGCACATTAATTGTTGTGCTTTACAATTTTACCTTGCTGTTTTAACATCAGGATTATCCTATTAATCAATATTGAACCATTGTAAATTATAACTCTATCAATAAAAAATCAACCATATAACAAACAGTTGAGATATTACTTGAAAATAAAAGGTTATATAAAATATATGTTCATTTATAATTCTTTATAAGTAATTATTATAGTGTTATTTTTAATTTCATTTTGACTTGAAAGCAATAATAAATAATAAAAACATATAAGAATAATAATGCAAATTAATTTTATTTTTTTACTGATTTATTTATTTAAATCAGACTCACAGTCCATAACAGAAATAAAAGGAAAAAGAAAACCATTGAAATATGAAACCTAGTGTTTAAAAGATCAAATTAGTTATGAAATTAGCCCTTATAAGCATAAAAATTTTTTTTATAATCGAAGTTTTACACAAGGGAAGTACACAAATAGTTTACAGCAGTTTGACATCAAATAGTAAGTAAATAATTTATATTTTTATCAATAGCAAGCATTTTAGAAAAAATTTTTTTACTGCAGTTTTTTTTACCTTTACGTTCATAGCCTTGGTTTTAAAGCACAAAAAAAGTTTTTAAGAGTAATATTCTTACTATTTAATGTTATAATCTCATTTAATATAAAAACTAATCAGTAATCCATACTACCAAGAAGAATGTTTAGTATGCAGTAAGCTTGCTTGCTATCAGCTTGATTAACTTTTTTGCCCTACTCTGTGTTGACTTCGTGATAAGAAAAAGTGGAGTTAACATTTCCAGAGTAACATTCCCTATTTAAAATCCATTTGAAAAATCTTTTTATGTATCTGATTACACATAGATGATAGTCATGAAAAAGAAAATAGAAGAATATAAAAAACTGGGTTTTACATTTTTGTTATATTCTTAATAGTTTTAGAGATCTAAGTTTCAAATCTGATTCAAGTTGGCCTCAAGACATATGGTTATAGTTTTGATTATGTCATAGGTCTTTTGTTAACTAACCAGAAATGGACAAAATGCATAAAAGCTTTTGTAATTTATGAGTAAGTTTTTGCAATAAATACAAACCAAAAGCAATAGTTTTATTTATCAAAATCTTTTAATTTTTTATGTTTTTGAACAATGCTTAGTAACACATGCTGTAGATAAGAGGCTTAATAAAAATTTCACATAAGCATTTTCGCTTTTTTTTAATTTGAAAAGTAATTATTTATTTTGCTTTTGCAAAATCATCTTTCTACACTTTCAAAGTACTTTTACATTTAAAAAAAAATTTCAAATGGTTGCTATTGATGAAAATATAAATTATTTACTGATTATTTGATATCAAACTGCTGTAAACTATTTGTGTAGTTTCCTCATGTAAGACTTTGATTATAAAAAATTTCTAATGCTTATGATGGGCTGATTTCATATCTAATTTCATTTTTTTAACACTTTAGGTTTCATATTTTAAAGGTTATATTTTTCCTGCTGTAAAATTCCTTAATCAGAAAATTGTATAAATGCTTTCATTTTTTATGAGTTTGTCTTCATTATTGAGACTCTAAAAAAAAAAATTTTCCAAAATTGCCAAAGCTAAATTATTAATTTGCACTATTATTCGGTATGTCTGATTACACATAGATGATAGTCATGAAAAAGGAAATAGAACAAAATAACAACATAAGTTTAACATATTTATTACATAACATTTTACATTTTATTTTTTGATTTGTTTACTAAATTCATCCTTGTAAGTTTTGCACCTAGGGGGCTAGTAAATAGAAAGCCATGTGAGGATTAGACCTGAGAACTTACTATGAGAAAGTCATTTATAAAAAAACAGCGTTTTTAGTTATGAATAAAAATATCTCACTTAATCCAATTACTGGTATGTGTTTTCAACTTATCTATATAACCAAAACTGGAGCTGCTTTCCATAGTGCTGCAAATCACCTATATCGTATTTACAGAAAAATTGGTTTTAAAGCACAAAAAAGTTTTTTAAGAGTAATATTCTTACTATTCAATGTTATAATCTCATTTAATATCAAAAACTAATCAGTAAATTATACTATGAAGAAGAATGTTTAGTATGCAGTATGCTTGCTTTCTATCAATTCGATTAACTTTTTTGCCCTACTCCGCATTGATTTTGTTATAGGAAAAAGCGGAGTTAACGCTCCCGTAGTAACACTCCCTATAAAAAATATATATTGTTCTTTTACTTTGCATTCTGATTATGGATATTGAAGAGAAAAAAATTTGTAAAACTTTTTATAATAACTAACTGGTTATAACTACACATTGTACGTTGGGCCCAGATGGTAGGTGCTTTCACGCAGCCTGGGCCGTGAGTAAGTCTGCTCATTGATTTTAAAATAACAGACCGAAACCGAACCTACCAAAACGGAAGGGTATCCACCCATTCCGATGTTCAGTGTGGGTCTGTTAATCGGCAAACGTCCTTTTCAGGACGGGGCAATGTCAGGATAAAACTGCCCTTTTCAGGGCACATTGCCAACAAGTTCCGAAGACCCACTATTCTTCAGCTGAACATCGAAGGCCTCACTGCAAGCAAGATGAATGTTCTTCATCACCTCGCTATGCAGTCTGAGGCATTCGTCATCCTACTGCAGGAGACCCACTGCACTGATGCAGAGAAGTTGGTGCTACCACACTACCAACTAGCTGGGTCTTCTTTAAGCAGGAAGCATGGCCTTGCCACGTTTGTTCACGAGCGACTGAGATACACGCTTTTGGACCAATCTCCACCGACATCGGAGATCGAGTGGCTGTGTGTGGACGTTGATGGCTATAAAATAGTCAACGTCTACAAACCACCGCCAACGCGATTGCGAACCCTGGATCTCCCAGTGTTTCCTCACCCCTGTCTGTACGCTGGCGATTTTAACTGTCGTCATGCTGACTGGGGTTATGATGACAACAGTCCGGACGGTGAGTGCTTGGCTGGATGGGCAAGTATTAATTGTCTTGCCCTCCTATATAATGCCAAGGACGCTGCCAGTTTTTATTCCGGCCGCTGGAACACTGGCACCAATCCAGACCTAGCTTTCGCTAGCGTAGGTCCAAACAGTCGCTTACCGGATAGACGTGTCCTTGACAAGTTCCCCAGGTCACAACATCGACCCTCGCTTATTACACCACCAAGGTTTGCTATGGCAGTGCCAACCATGCCTGTTAAGCGATGGAACTTCCGCAAGGCCAATTGGAGTCACTACATTGCTTTGACGAATAAATTCGCAAAGACTTTGTTGCCGCCTGATACACTTGATGTGGATGCGGCTTACCAGGACTTCTGTAACATCATTAAGAAAGCAGTCAAACAGACTATCCCACGCGGGTATCGAAACAACTATATTCCGTGTTGGGATGCAGAGTGTGAATCCCTCTATAAAACCTTTCTGCAGTCTCCTCAGGGAGACGACTCAAGTTTGGCTGCTACAACTCTGCTTGCCAAGCTTGACAGAAAACGGAGGGATCGATGGTCCGAAGCAGTTCGGAGCATTGACTTCTCACACTCTAGTCGAAAAGCGTGGAGTATTTTGAACAACCTTACTGGTAGGTCACGACACTCTCCTCGTATTGGCACTGTCGTAGAAACGACCGGTCAGCGTAGAGAGAGTTCCTTTAAATAATTATCCTGCTTAAAACTACCTCAATAATACTTAAGCGAATTAAACTGCCGCGCTCAGCTAATTAACTAAATCTTACCTATATGTAACTTATACTGCAGCGCTAACAGAAGCAACACTTAGCTTAAATATCAATGAAAGTTAAATAACTTACCAAAATTTAATTCCAAAGGTAGAAGAAGCACAATTAATCACACGCAAGAACAGTGATGAACGAAGAACAGATACAAAGGATAATATGAATGTATTTTAAGGAGAAATTATTACTCCTCTGATATTATTGAGGTAGTTTTAAGCAGGATAATTATTTAAAGGAACTTTCTCTACGCTGACCGGTCGTTTCTACGACAGTGCCAATATTTTACATTTCTTTTAAGGAGAAATTGTTTTAAGATAAGTTTTAATTCTATTTAAAATTTGGCATTTGTCTTGATTGATAACTTGTGTTTCATTTGTTTGTGGTAATTATTTTAGTACCAATTGTTTAACCATGAGTTCTCATGATGAAAGGGCGGTGACTTCGAGTAGTGGTAGCCCTGGGCGATGTAGTGAAAGCAATTTACAGACCATTAATAAGAACGAATTAAAACGAAAAATCATTGCTATTCAAGCAAGAGCTTCTGTGTTAAAAAGGCAGCTTAACCGTAAATCTGTGAAAGAAGGAGCATCATGTGTTGAGAATGAGTGGCAAAGGTGTTTTGAAGCAATTTCGTTGCTACATGCAGATGTTCTTGCGTGTGATGATGATGAGGTTGACGTAGATTTGGATAAAATTGCTTGTCGGGTAGAGGATGTGCTGTTTGAAGTTAAGGAAGAGGTTTCACGGGTTTTAAAGTACGATGTTGACGGAAGGTCTAGCGTTAACGAAAGTTGTGCGACAAGTTATTTGTTGAGTAAGCATCTTGACATCCCTGTTGATAATATCTCTAATGTAAAGGTTAGTGAAAGGTTTCCTGTGAATATCGATGATAATGAATTTTCACCACCGCAAAATCAGACCCATTGTATAAGAAAAGGTTCTGACACAGGTAAATTGGAAGCAGACAGCAAGGTAGACTTTACTAAGCCAACTCTAAATCCAGGAGCGGTACCCTTTCTTGGTAATGTAAACAATTTTCCAGCAGCGCAAGTGGGTTATGGTCAGATACCTTTACCTCCTGCGCCTAGACTAAACCTTGATAATTTTGATGGAGATGTCTTTAAAAGACACGTGGAAGGTGTATATACTAATTTTGAAGATAGAATGGCATTTTTGAATAGTGCATGCGTAGGAAAGGCTCATGAAGTGATCGCAGGAATAGGATGCCTTATTGATAGTCAAACTGCTTATGCTAAAGCTTGGGATAGATTGGACAAGCGATTTGGTGATGTTCAAAAACTTATCGAACGTCTACGCGTTGATCTTCTTAACGGACCTATAATCAAAGAGGGTGATGCCGAAAGTTTGCTGCTTCTTGCGGATAAGTATGTTTCAGTGCGAAGTAACGTTTGAAGGATTAGACAAGATGTGGATATTGAATTCACAAGAGCTTTTGCATGGTTTATTTGAAAAGTTGCCACATAGGGTTAAATCTCAGTTTGTTTCCGTGAGCACAGATGGATTTAAGTCGTTTCACGATTTGAGAATTTTAGTTGAGAAATCGGCCTCGGAAGCCGAGAGCGAGTTTGGCAGATTGCTCTATAAAACGCAGCATATTCAATCAAACCAGATGAGGTCTCGAAATTTTGCAGGAAAACCCCAGCGAGTTTGTACCGCTCAAAGATCAATATCACTTCCTTTAAACAAATTGGTGTGTGCATGCTGTGAAGGCCATCATAAATTATTGCGATGCCCTGACTTTAAATCCAAATCGATAGATGATAGGAGACTGATTGTTCAGAAAAAGGGACTGTGTTTTAACTGCTTACTCCCTGGGCATCAAGTTTCTAGCTGCAGGGTTAAAATAGCGTGTGGTAGCTGTGGTAAGAAGCATAATACCTTACTTCATTGGTATCCAAGGGAAAAAAAATCTATAAATGTTGATGCTAATATTCCCCGCACTGACGACGAGATGAATCAGGACGCTGATCAGGTGGTGTGTGCAGCTAGTTCTAGGACTAATCTATCTGGGGCCGCCTCCGGATCAGCTATTTTTAAGGTTGTTCCCGTGAAGGTGTGGGCACATGATCCTGGCGACTATGTGCTTACATACGCTTTTATCGATGAAGGATCAAGCGTCAACATGTGTTCAGATCGCTTAGCCAAGCGACTGGGGTTGTCTCCTTCTGCAACAAATGTGAGATTACTTACGAGCAATGCGGTGTCCGTCATGGATCGAAAGGTAAGTGACCTGGCCATCCAGGGGGTGAATGAGGTTGAAGCATTCAAAGTGAAGGATGCGTTTGTAGTCGACGAAGTGGTGGATGTAAGTTGTAGCATTCCGACAGACGAGTTAATTCAAGGTTATTCTCACCTTCGTAGCTTAAACTTCCCTTCGTTGGCCGAAAAAAAATATAGATCTCTTATTAGGTTGTGATTTACACCAAGCATTTTTGACGAAAAATATGATTGTCGGTGATCCAGGCGATCCATGTGGGCTTCACACAGCTTTGGGGTGGACTATTTACGGCACAGATGGGGGAGACCAGAGGCTGGAAGAGCCTTCTAATTTAATGGTTAATTTTTTAAGCACTGAAAACACAGATACGTCTTGCGAGCGATTATTAGAAATATTAGCCCAAGATTTTGAGGACTGCGATGAAGGCAGAAACGCACTGGCTTTGTCGCAGGAAGATAAACATGCTCTTTTTATTTTAAACAGATCGGTTAAGAAAGTAGATAGTCATTATTCGGTCGGTCTCCTGTGGAAAGGTGACGCGACACTGTTGTCCGATGGTCGTTCGTTAGCAGAGACGCGTTTAAAATATCTTAAGAAAAAATTTCAGAAAGATCCTGTTCTTTTCGATCGCTATTCAGAAAAGATGTCTGAATACATAGATAAGTATGCCGAACGTGTTTCTGAGGAGTTGACGTCCAGTGGTCGGATACGATATATTCCCCATCACTGCATCATGGGTGAGAGTAAGTTCCGCGTTGTATTCGATTGTAGCGCTCGCTGCAATGGTGAATCATTAAACGATAAGCTGCTACGCGGGCCTGATTCGCGAATTAAAGCGAATTAAACTGCCGCGCTCAGCTAATTAACTAAATCTTACCTATATGTAACTTATACTGCAGCGCTAACAGAAGCAACACTTAGCTTAAATATCAATGAAAGTTAAATAACTTACCAAAATTTAATTCCAAAGGTAGAAGAAGCACAATTAATCACACGCAAGAACAGTGATGAACGAAGAACAGATACAAAGGATAATATGAATGTATTTTAAGGAGAAATTATTACTCCTCTGCTCTGCTCGCCGACGCAGTCGCAACCAAAATGAACGACAATCAAACGAATTTCGCAATCGAAACACTTGCCTGCCTCTAGTGGACCACGTGGTCACAAAAAAAAAAAAATAAATAAAAGGGATCGTGTTTCTGTTTCCAACAGCCGTATTTATCGATCTGACAGCTGCTTATGACACTGTCTGGCACCGTGGCCTTACCTGCAAGCTGCTGAGACTACTTCCGGATAAGCACATGGTCAAAATGATCATGGAGCTTGTCCGAAATCGAAGTTTCACCCTTACCACCGGTGACAGCAAGCAAAGCAGGCTACGCCGTCTTAAAAAACGGCGTTCCTCAGGGATCGGTCTTGGCTCCCCTCCTATTTAACATCTATACGTACGATCTTCCTTCCATGATTTCCAGAAAGTTTGCTTATGCTGATGATTTAGCATTGTTGCACTCTTCTGGAAACTGGAAGGACTTGGAGGGGACATTAAGCCAAGACATGTCCACACTTTCAGCGTATCTCCAGACTTGGAGGTTGAAGCTCAGTCACACTAAGACGGTGACGGCAGCCTTTCACTTAAACAACCGAGAGGCCAAACGTGAGCTAAAGGTCTACAACAATAGTAGACTTTTACCGTTCTGTCCAACCCCTACATACCTTGGGGTAAAACTGGACAGATCGCTCACGTTTCGTCACCATTTAGTGGCATTGCGCAAAAAACTATCATCGCGCGTCACACTGTTGAGGCGACTCGTGGGCTCGGGATGGGGTGCTGGTGCTAAAACACTACGCATAGCCACCTTGTCTCTAGTCTACTCAACAGCTGAGTACTGTGCGCCAGTCTGGTGTCGCAGTGCTCACACTCGCCTCATTGACAGTGTCTTGAATGACGCCTTGCGCATAGTTACTGGATGCCTGCGTCCCACTCCAACGGACCACCTACCTGTACTTTCAGGCATCCAGCCAGCTGAGCTTCGCCGAATGGGAGCGACACTCTCCTTGGCTTACCGTGGATCTCTGGACCCCGATCATATTTTGCATGGTCTGTTAAATGGGTCCTCAGATACTGGCCAAGTGAGACTAAGATCCAGACACCCGTTTGTGCCAGGTGCGCGGAATCTCTTGGACAATCTTGCCAGACTTGGCATCCGCGTCTCTGAATGGACAAATCACAAATGGAACGCGGAGTACTGTGAAAGTGCTTCCAGGCTCCGTGCTTTTGTGCCCGGGACCAGTGTCAGGCCTGTTGGGATGGGCTTACCCCGAGCAGCTTGGGTTAAACTCAACCGCCTGCGGACTGGTGTTGGGCGATTCCATTCGTCCATGCACAAATGGGGTCTCGCTCCTTCACCGAATTGCGAGTGTGGCGCCTCAGAGCAAACCGCAGACCATGTACTAACAATGTGCCCCATACATCGGGCACCACATGGAGCACGCGGTCTGACGGTTTTGGATGACGAAACTCGATGCTGGCTTAATAACATCACTGCCAGCATCTGATCCAGGCAGTGCAGCAGTCTGGGGTAGTAAAAGGATAAACCCTCGGCCCCAGTTCTGTTTGTGTCTGGCCTGGAGTGGATGCCCTTCAAACGATGACGACGACGACGACTACACATTGTTTTATGAATTCTTAAATATATGAAAGAATTTAAGGTCCCTTTGAAAAGTCACCGTAAACAATTTTTTTTGGTGAAACTAACCTGGAATTCTGCCTACAGTCCCAGGATGGAATAAAAAAAAGATCTCTTTAAAAAGCAATAGTAATTACAGAGGGGATCTGGATTAGTTTTAGTCAGTTCCAAAGTAGCTGATATTATTAATTACAACTAACAAATTCAGTTTTTTCTAATAGAATATATTTGCTTCCAAAAACTGACACTGAAAGTAATTTTTTTATAATCTAGTTGATATCTGCAAATTTTTAAATATACAATTACAGTACAATAGAACTGTACAGGGTGTTACAAAAAATTTGACATCTTTTGACATGTAAATATTACACAAACTACATAGTCGAATCAATGAAATTTAACAGGGTTAATGTTGAGCTGAACAAGATTTATTCCTGTAAATTTGAATAAGAAATTCAAAGGCACCTAAATTTTATGAAAGGTTTTACAAATGTTCAATATGTGCACCACCTGTGACACGGCACACATTAAATGGGTACTCTGGCTCCTCCTAACATGCTGCAGCATGTCTTGGGTAACAGTCTCCAGTGCAGTGGTGTTTTTTTGTTAACTACCTGTCTCGCATAAAAGTTAAACTGGAGACTCTTACTCAAGACATGCTGCAGCATGTTTAGGAGGAGCCAGAGTACCAACTTCACGTGTGCTGCGTTACAAGCAGTGCACATATTAAACATTTGTAAAATCTTTCATGCTATTCATGTGCTTTTAAATTTCTTATTCAAATTTACAGGAATAAATCTTGTTCAGCTCAACACTAACCCTGTTAAATTTCATTTGATTTGACTATGTATTTTCTGTAATATTTACATGTCAAATGATGTCAAAATTTTTGTAACACCCTGTATTTTAAAAATAAAATAAATAAGATTATTAACATATTGAAATGACTGAATTACTACAAAAATTTGAAAATTTTAAACTTTTGATGCAACTATTATGGTTATATTTGAGATTGGAGCACCATTAAATTATATAACCTTTTTGCCACCATTTTTTTGTTAAAACTATTTTGAATTGCATTAAAAAAATGTGGACAAGAAGGTTACATGATTTAAGTCATAAAAGTTGAATTTTAATAATGGTATTTAGAAACTTATCCATTGAAAAGATTTTCAAACAATAGTGTAATAATTATAAAATTAAGAAAAGCTTATTACATTTAATGACAGTTGTAAGTTTTGTCACAAAATATTAATCAACATTTAAAAATTTCTATTTGAAAAACTTCATTAAAACATTGCACAAAAAAAGTTACGATAAAAATGGCTTATGTCATCTAATAATGGTCAATTATTCTCTGTCTATTTAAGTAAATTTTAATTTTTAATTAAACAAAAAATAATTGCAAGGAAAAAAGTAATGGAACATGGAATTGTAGTAGTACCTCATCAACCTAAATGACACTAGCCAAATAGTTATCTGAATAAATAACAATAAAATAAATACTTGGCCATAAAAATTGTAGTTTTTAAATTAATAGAATTTTATCATATTTTATATACTATTGCGCTATTGCGCAATAGCGCAATAGTAGCATAGATGTAGCTTTTGAAAGTATAAGATATTGAGATTTGAGACTTAATCAGACAGCTTTGAAAAACTCATTTCAAAAGATACTTACTACAGAATAATTTTTAGTTAAATTAAAAAAAAAAAAAATTAAAAAATATCTTTAAGTTGCTAAAATAATTGTTGAAATTTAATTAATTTTCAATGGTTGGCAACTTCAATTCTACATTGAAAAGATTTTCTAAAATTTATTCTATGTCTGATTTTATAATCTACTTTGTTTTGTTTAAATTAGTATTTCCTACATAAAAAGCAATGATATTTAATGGTTTAAGGGATTTTTCACTAAGGAACACAGTAGGCTAATTTGTGAAAACGTTTTATTATGCTAAGTAACAACAATTAATTTGCGTTCACTATTTGCCGAGTTTAGTTAATTAGCTTTTAAATTTTGGGAAATCCCCAAATTTTGCAAGGTTAGTAACAGCAAACAGTGAACAAAACCCTAATAAATGACAAGAAAAAAGATAAGACTTTGTTTTGAAATGGAATAATCGGCTAAAAAGTATAAAATAATGCAAATGCCAAGTTGATTAAAAAAAGTGGGAAGCTTCACGCACTGTAATTTAAGTTTATCTTTGAAATTCACATTGCTTATTCTCTCTTAACAATATTTCTTACAAGCCTTTCTCTGCTGCATAATTAGATTTCAATGCCTTCTTCAGGTTTGAAAGCAGTACATCTTTATATTTATTGATTTCAGTTTCTCTCATATTTCTTTTTTCTTTTTGACTGCTTTACGCGCTATTTACATTATGCAATTATTATAGAAAGACATAGCCGTACCTGCCGGGGGTGCAGGGGGGGCAATTGCCCCCCCAAGTTTCGAAGATTTGGGCAAAATTAAGATTTTTCGGGCAGCGATATGAAAAATTTGGGCAAAGTCAGGAAATTTAGAGAGGTGATGATGAGGAACTGCAAGAAATAATAACCCAAATTTAGGTGAAGACCTTTTTTTTTTTTTTTTTTTTTAGAGATCACCATGATTTTAGGACAAAATTGGTTTTTGTCTGAGAAACTCAGACAATTTTTTTGTCATATCCGAAATGTACTCTAAAATCATGATTTGGGCAAACGTCACAAAATTTGGGCAAAACTTCATTGCCCCCCCAAAATTTTTTGGGCTGGTACGGGTATGTAGAAAGAGGCTATTTAATGGATTAATAAAGGGGAAGCAACTGCCCAAGCAATAGCATTACGTAAAATACGATTTGCTTAAAATTTATACGTAAACTTTTTATAATTTGCACGCGGCACGTACGCGGCAAGGTCCTTCAAAAAAGGTTACTACGCTGCTCTGCGCGGTTGACATCACTACTATAGACATAGTTTATTTGAATCTCTTCAATAAGCGACCATGAACGGTTTTGGTTAGTGACACTAACCCGGAATACCCTGTGGTTAGTATCGTTTTTTGATAGATGCTTTTTCTCTTGGTTTCTTTTTATTGCCTGCTAGTGCTGTAGGTGGGGTTCCGGGTTTGTTTCACTGACAAACAACAGTAACGGTATTTTCTTGAGAAGACCCGCTTTTTTATTTCTATTTTTAATATTTACAATACACTTTTTTCTAAAAATTAAATTGTAAATTTTTATCAAATCTCAATACAAAATGCTTTAAGTTTTGTTTGAGATCTGTTTTTTATTTATTTATTTCATCTTTATATTTATCCTCATGACTCGCAGGAAAGTGACGGAGGCGCTATACATAAGGTAGGCAATTACTCCAACTTGCTTCCGGAGATGCCAAGATATTGCTGTCCGCTTGTAATTTAATAGAGATATGATTGAAATTTAGAACTGCTTGCCAAGACCACCAAGCAGGGAAAAGTGCCGTAAAGTGTCTTTCGTAAAGGTCATGTTGATCCCAAACACGGCTCAGACCACTCGACCACGCAAAAAAATGCATTTGCAATTAGTCTACTGATTCTTCATTCCCATTTTGACATTACTTGATTCAAAAATCTTACTTTTGTCCTCGTTTAAATACACCATTATACCTGTTTCATTGATTTCATATTAATCTTCCTGTAGTTTAACAGGACTATCAATAGAGTGCTGTTGTCATAACAAAATCAACAACCATCGTTAAAACAAATAATATCACTGTATAGTGGTGACTAAAGTATTTAAATAAAAGAATACAAAAAATAAAAATAAAAAAGAAATTTGTAAAATTTGTTTTGGAAATTAAAAAAAGCAACTCGTAATTATAACAGCTTAATTTAAAATTGATAAATACTATGGCAACAAAAGTTTTATAAAGCCGAAATTTTACAAAGTTTTCTAAAGAAAGTGTAGATAAGTTACTAAGAGTTTGCACTTGTCAAGAAACAACTGTTTTTACAAGATTAATGGCAACAAAACATGGTGGAATTTCTCATCATCATTTTGACGAATTTACTGAAGAGGTATTAAGGTGCATAAAAGAAACGTTTAATGGATCAGAATACCAACGTTAGCATTTTTGTTTCTTATAAATTACCCTGTGATTTAAAGCTAAATCGTGCAAACAACTTTTTGAACTCTTATAAAAAAATCAAAAAAACAAAAAAAACGACAGTTTAGTTTTTGCATTTGTTTGGAAAAATTTATACAAAAATATTAGCAACATAATTATAGTTTTTTTGGAAATAATAAACAAAATTATTAAGGTTACTTATTGGTCGACAGCGTTGTCAAGTGGCTAGAATAGATTGATGGCAAGCGTAATCGACAGGGTGGAGGTTTAAAACCTACTCGCTCCATTCTGTAGTGGACACTTTACGGCACTTTTCCCTTCTTGCTGGTCTCAGCAAGCAGTTGTAAATTTCAATCATAACTGTATTACAGTAATTTCAAGCGGACAGCATTATCTTGGTATCTCCGCAAGCAGGTCGGGATTATTATTATTTTTTTTTATCTCTATATTTATCCTCCTGACTCGCAGGAAAGCGACGGAGGCGCTATACATAGGGTAAGCAATTACCCCGACCTGCTTCCGAAGATGCCAAGATATTGCTGTCCGCTAGTAATTTAGTAGAGATATTACTGTAATTTAGAACTGCTTGCCAAGACCACCAAGCAGAAGAAAGTACCGTAAAGTGTCTTTCCCAAGGACACAACAGAATGGCGCAAGTGGGTTTTGAACCGAGATCATGTTGATCATGAGTCCGGTGCTTTAACCACTCGACTACGCTGCCTATTGTTTACCCTATGTACAGTGATAGCTTTGAGAGTGCAAACGAAGCGACCGCATTATCCTCCCTAAAATACGTCAAAAAATGCCCCCCCCACTCAAGATATTACTCTATTTCTTCATAGTAGTATCAGGACGGTGGCATGTCTAAAATAAAAACTTTGTTTTTTGAGATCACTAATTGGTTTTGAATACACAAAAAAGTAGCCCTTCCGAAAAACGATGACTTTTTTTGAATTCACACTGTTTTCCAACACTTAACAGTGGCACCCCCTAAAATGAAAACCTTTTTTTTCGGAGATAGCTTTGTTTTGAGACACTAGAAGGTGGCTCCTTCTGTAACTATGACCTTCTTTAGAGATTGCTTGGAACACTAAATTGTGGCCCCCTTACTTTTCTTGGACCAGGCGCCCTTTTTTGTAGGGCCATCTCTGATTTTTTAACGACACAATCTTCGATGTTCGTAAAGATTGTGTGGTTGTGCGTGGACGAATGGTTATAAAAGCGTGCACTTATGGTCGCTCGTGGACAAACGTGGCGAGGTTATGTTTCCAGCTTAAGGAAGACCCAGCTAGTTGGGAAACTTGGAAGTACTAGCTTCTCTGCATTAGCGCAGTGGGTCTCTTGTAGTAGGTGACGAGTGCCTTGAACTCAGAGGTAGGCAAAGCACAATAGCGATAAGCGCAATAAAAAGCGCAAAAGCGCAATAGCAAAAGCGCAAGCGCAATTGCGAAAGTTGCGCTGCGCTTTCATACTTTTTTTTAAAAGCGTTGCGCATTTTGCGTTGCGTTCTTAGTTAAAAATTTTATGCTTAATTGTACTGATAGTAATTGCAAAAGCGCAATTTACTTTGGTTGTATCTCAATGTAGGGAATTGGAAAACCGATTAGGGTGCGCTTATGAATTGAAAAAGTACGTTTCGTTTAATTGATTTAAAAATAACGTTGCATCGTGGTTAGTATAGTTTTTAAAACAGTCTACATTGCGCTTTACATGAATTTCAAAATCACATTGCGTTTATGGCGTTGCGCCTCACCGGATTCCAGCATCGCATTGCGCAAGCGCTTTACATGAAATCAAAAATACATGGCGCTTTTTATGATTTCAAAATCACATTGCGCAAGTTGCGCTGCGCTTTACATAATTTCCAAATCACATTGCGTTTATTGCGCTGCGCTTTACACGATCTAAAACCCTAGAGCCCTTAAATAGATTCTATGCTTGGTATCTGGAACTTGGGTCCCACTCATAATTTGTGTCAATTACATGATAGAATCTTGATTCTGGTGTCTTAAGGGTTTTTTTAGGGCAAGGAGTTTATTTTTCATACTTTTAACCTTCTATGACGTCATCTGCAGGCCATTTAAAGGTCAAATCTAGGTAATTTAAAGGTAAAAAGCATAAAAAAAACACAAAATCATACAGATTGTCATATATTTTTTCTATTAAAACAATGAAAAACACACCTTAAGTTACCCTGTCATGAATTAAAGTCAAATATAAACAGTAAGTTTGAAGAAACAAAAGGAACATGTCTAAGGCAAACAATATAGTTATTCTAGAAACAATTAGAGAATTAAAAAAAATATACTATACTACAATATAAATAACATAATATGTTTAGTTTTAGCAGATAGTTTTTCTTTTCTCCTCAAGCAGCCAAGTTATCTTTCTTTATCACTGTTGTCTAGCACAAATTTTTTCAAAAAATAGTGCAAGGCATGCTCTTTGAATTGCAACCACTGGATTATCAATGGCTGAGATGAGCTCGGCAGCAATGCAGGTTGAACTTTTCAAACAGTTTATAAGCTGACTGTACAAAATGCACTGCTGAGAGTAGAGTTAGTCCACCTCTATTTAAGTTTGTGACAAAATCTGAATTAATATGATGGTCGTCGACATCTTTAGTCTCCACACTCTTGCCTCAAAATTTGTCTTCCAGATACCAACTAAAAAAATAATTTTATGTTTAATACTGTCATTAGATTGAACTAGGTCTTCAGTGTCAGAAATAGTGATGTCAAAGTGATAATTATCAATGCGAATGTTAGAGGTACAAGGCATATTATTAGACTTGTGCGGCATAGACTCATATTTCAAAAGTGGATGGAGGTTCTTGGTTTCTGCAGCTCCCTTGATATCTACAATGTCAATGTAGAAATTACCCCCATTGCGTTGTCTGGCTTGGCCAAAGAACTTTTCAAGGGCCTTATCAGCAAACACACCACATAGCACATAGGTGAAGTTGTACTGTGTCAATAGCCACTCTGCAGCCTCAATGTTGGCTCGTGTAGAGGGCACCAATGCCTCTGCAGTTTGTTTTGTGAGCTTTTGCGTCTCGACCTCCTGACCATGCACAGGAGGATATAACATCACAAGTTTCAGCAAGTTTGTTGAAAGTAGTGCAATTCTTGGTCCATGGTTGACGACACTGATCACGCATGTTAATACCGGAATACCGATCTTTCACATTCATCATGTGGAACCAATCAGTAATCAGCTTAACAAAAATGATGGTGCCCTCGCTGAGGCCAATGTTATCCTTTACAGTTGAAAGAGCAGCAACAGTTTTGTCATGAAAGATTTGACAAACAAAAGGCACGCTTTGTCTCTGCAAGGGCTTTGGGAACAGAGCTGTGTATGTGATCTTGGTTAGACGGATGTGGTTTCTCCTGTCTTCCTCGTATAATGCTTCTATGTCCTTCCATCGTGCAACATATGTTTTTCCCTCTTTTATGAAAGAAAGTTCCTTATCAGGAACCGTTATCCAGTTATTTCTTACATTTTTGAAAGAATGAACATAGTCAAAAACAAGGAAAATATGAGAATTTATAGCATTTATGAAGGCTTTACCAGGACCACCTAATTTACCATAAACTGCAACATTTGTTTTGCAATTATCACCTACACAAGTTAAACTGAGACTGCTTTCTTAATTAAGCTATTTAACTGGCACTAAGTAGGCAAATTCTAAACTACATACAACATCAGTACCACATATGCTGATTACAATTACGTTATTGTGACATCATAAGACAGCATAAACTTAACAAACTCATCACATAAATGTAAAAAATGCTTACCTACAATATAATTATTGTTTACATAAATACAAGTCATTATTTACATACAGTGAACGTATTGCGTCGTAAAATAGTGGGATCCAAGTTTCGCGACCAAAGACCACAAGTTACTAGTTCTATTTATTGTGAGCGCAAGTTCGTTCTATTTAAGGGCGCAAGTTCCTTCTATATAAGGGTCACAACTCGTGTGCCGCGAAGCGATGCCCTTGAGACATCAAAAATTTTCTTTGGCTTTTTGACTTTTTTTGGTTTAATTTTTTGGTTTCCAAATGCAAAGTAGGCATGATTTTGGAAAAAAATCTGAGAGATCATTGACAGATTTTAGGTGAAGACCTTTTTATTATTAACCAATATAATAGGTGTGCCGCGAAAATTTAAATAGTTTAATAGTGTGCCGCCATATAAAAAGGTTTGGAACCACTGATCTAAAAAATGTATTGCGAAAGTTGCGCTGCGATTTCCTAAAAAAAGAAAAAAATGTCCGTTTTTTGGTTAAATTGTAGAGCAAGGTAATGCAGAACGTTCATCTTGTTTGCAATGAGGCCTTCGATGTTCAGCTGGAGAATAGTGGGGGTTCGGAACTTGTTGGCAATGTGACCTGAAAAGGACACTTTTTTCCAGACATTGTTGCGTCCTGAAAAAAACGTTCGCGGATTAATAGACCTTCGCTAAACATCGGGATGGGTAAATACCCTTCCTTTATGGAAGGTTTAATTTTGGTCTGTTATGTTTAAGAACAAGAACAGACTTATTGTACCTACGACTCAGGCTGCGAGAAAGTACTTGCCATCTGGGCCATGACATAAATACATAATATAAGCTAATGATAATAATGAAATAGACAGCTTAACTAATTGTTCTCTTTACCTAATAATATCAGAGATAGGTTTCCAAAAAAAAATTTTGTTTTTAGTAGCCTATAACTTTTATGCCTAAAACGATTTACACCGATATTTTTTTAAAAAATATTGCCAAGAAACTTAGCCAAGTTTTTAAAGATACCGAAATGGTAATACAAAATATTTTTATATTACCATTTCGGTATCTTGTCTTTCGTATCTTTTTATAGTAAAAAACTATTAACCGACGAAAACTACTTCAATTATATAAAACTTAAAATAGACCCTTGTGGAAGAGTAACGGCAAAATTTGGCTTTTAGTATTATTTATTTATTTATTTTATTTCTACATTTTTCCTCCTGACTCGCAGGAAAGCGACGGAGGCGCTATACATAAGGTGAGCAATTACCACGACCTGCTTCCGAAGATGCCAACATATTGCTTTCCGCTTGAAATTTAATAGAAATATGACTTTAATTTAGAACTGCTTGTCAAGACCACCAAGCAATGGGGAAGTGTCGTAAAGTATCTTTCCCAAGGACACAACAGAATGGCGCGAGTAGGTTTCGAACCGGAACCTAGTAGACCTAATATCTACCAAATAATATATACTCGTATTTTGTTATTTACGATTTAATCATAGTTCCATCAGTGATGATCAAAATCAAATAAATCAAACAACTATTTGAAAAGCGTAAGCTTATTGTTTCGGCCATTCGCCTACACTTAAAAATTCTTGATTTTCGCATGTTTTCTTTCTTTTTACAGGGTTTTGCACAAATAAAAGTCAAGTTTAAAAAATAAAAATCCAGTTTGCGTAAATGAAAGTCCTTGTTGCACAAATATAAAATCCAATACGTGCCTGGTTAAAAATTTTAATCAAGGGCATCGCATAAAAAAAACCATTAAGGCCCGTTTCCACTACGAGCGTGAAAAAGAGCATTCTTTATCTCCTTTATTTGATCTTCGATTGAAGCGAGCGGTTTAAATTGAAGCGAGCGCATAAAAAAAGCAATAAAACAAACAAAGAATGCTATTTTCCACGCTCGTAGTGGAAACGGGCCTTTATACATAATAGTGCATAGTGTAATTAAAGAAGAAAATAGTGCATAGTGCTCGCGTTTCGCAACGTATCGAGACAAAATTTTTTCAGTGAAGAGAGTAGAACTCTAGCAACACGTAGCGAATTACAATAAATTTTACCAGCAATGCAAATATTATTCCGTAACGATTTTTTTCATTTTGGTGGTACATCTATGTACTGATAACAGCAAAAGAGTTAGAACAGTTTACCATATGCAAACTAAATTTTTATCTATGCAAACTGGATTTTTATTTATGCAAAACCCTGCAATTGTCATCAATTTTCAGGGGTATCAGTTGACGCCAATTTCTCTTATATTTCGAAACATTTATTGTTGTGGCACAACTAGAAATCACTCAGGAGATTAAATATAAGTATCGAACTAGTATCGAATCTAAGTATCAAATCTAAGTATCGAACTAGTCTTTTTCAATTTGCAATCTGAGTGTTACCACAAATTATCATATTTCGCTGTTGTATATTTTGAGAACTTTCCGTTTAATTTACTTAACAAAGATGTTTTTGGCTCAGATAAGACAAGTTATCGTAAAGATCTTCTCTGAACTAATAATTTTGTCACAATTAACTTAGCCTATAGGCCTAATTAATTGGAGGAAATGCAATAGTTTTTCTTACTTTCAAAATATACCAACGAAAAAACTATTGACGTGCGAAAGCCATTTCTATTATATAAAACTAAAAATAGACTCTGTGAAAGAGTGACGGCGAAATTTTATTAAAAAGATAATTATTTATAGAACTAATATCTACCAATTAAAATATATTTTTCTTATTTATCATTTAATTATAGTTCCAACAAAGATAATCATTACCGGTAAATCAAGCAACTACTTAACAAGCCTAAGTTTATCGTTTCGGCTATCCACCTGCTTTTGAAATATTCTTGGTTTTCGCATGTTGTTTTTTGAATTGTCAGCAATTTTTCAGGCGTATCAGTTGACGGCAATTTCTTTTATCTTTCGAAACTAGTTGTTGCACTGAAAACCATGTTATAACCAATGTATGGCCAGCAGGATTTATTTACTTTTTTTGTAGCTCCGCTTTACGATCCGGTCAAAACATCTACCAGAGACAGCAAAACGTATGTATCAGATGCGTTGGATAGCGAATTTGAATCGAGAAAGAACTTTTTAAGACGAAAAGAAAACTTGACAACCGGGTTTTTTTGCGAAAAAGCAAAGCCATATCAGCCTTTGGGTTCAATTCACTTGATCAGTGGTGACCTGATGTTAGATGGTTTAACAAAAGATATAAAGTCAAAGGTAAGTTAATTGAATTTGTTTTGATTTAATTTCATCAATTAAATATGGTCACACTAGTAAAATGCCAAGAGTAGGCCTATCACAATCGATTTTATTCTAATACAAATAAAAACCGAGACACCCCGTATAAACTATGAAAATCGTAAAAACGCATAGAGCTACCTCTTTGCGGATTAAAACATCTGTCCCGCCAAAGTTAATTCAACACTTATAAAAAGTCTTCAATTGATATAGGCTTACCGACATTTAATAGCCTACAAGGTTTTACAAAAATTAAGGAAGTTTATTCATCTGAAAAAAAAAGGAAAACTAAAGGGCATAGATCAAAATACTGATGAACCGCTTTTGTAGATTTTAATTTTAAAAGAATTAAAAAAAAAGCTATATGCAGAGTACAACAAATTCTTGAATAAGCTAAAAATCTAATTTGACCTAGAATAGTAACTGTTTAAATTTTTGACGAAACTCTAATCATTTATATAGGCTAATGTGTATCACATCAAATCAGTGGCAACATTTTTTTCACCACAAACAATTTTGCAATCCAATGTAACTTAACAACTCCCTATTTTCAAAAATTTTCTATTTTATGAATATCTACCTGTTACTTCCACAAATTTTAGTTTTCTAAATTTTGGAAAGTTTTTTAAATTTTATTCCGATGTTAAAAAGTTTTTTGAAATTTTGTAGAATTTATTTGGTAACTTAGTACGTTGTTTAATCGTCTACCTTTTTTGGCGCCTGCTAAGAAGGCCTCGCCAATAACACAATCTCGGTGTCTACTAAACGATAATTCTTAATCTTCTTGCTGGATCTGACCTTCGAACCAGCGACAGGAAAAATATAGTCTAGCTAAATCACAGGTCAGACTACTACAATATCTTCTTTATTAAGAAATATGCTCCAATCCACTTAGGAGCCCGAATAGTATAAATCAAATCAACAGGTTAAAGCTCAATAGCTTAATTCTTCACAATCACGTAGACAACCAAAGACTTGCGTTCAAAAACTATGACTTCACACAGTTAACTATTTTCCAATTTTAAGTTACCACAACGAAACATCGAATTATAATTCATAATACTGCTTTTCAGCGAATCGTATTTATACCATTGGTAAGGTTGCTCGAATGTTCTGAAATTATCTCAATGAAGCCAATCACATATAAGCATTATTGCGTCACATGCAAAAACAAGTCGGCAGCGTGGTCGAGTGGTTAAAGCACCGGACTGATGATCAGCATGGTCTAGGTTCAAAACCCACTTACGCCATTCTGTTGTGTCCTTGGGAAAGACACTTTACGGCACTTTCCCCTGCTTGGTGGTCTTGACAAGCAGTACTAAATTGCAGTAATATCTCTACTAACTTACTAGCGGACAGCAATATCTTGGCATCTCCGGAAGCAGGTCGGGGTAATTGCTTACCCTATGTATAGCGCCTCCGTCGCTTTCCTGCGAGTCAGGAGATAAATATAGAGATTAAAATAAAAATAAAAAAAAAAGTCAAGCGGAAATCCAGAATGTTCTCAATAAAGCGAAATTATGCAGTGTTGCCATATTTTTATAACTAAATGTAAAATATTTAAATTACTTACAAAACTGTTATTTCTTCGGCTATTTGAGCCGGACCAAAGCGAAATCAAAGATATTTTTTATGAGATTGTGAATCTACATAATTTGGGCGATTTTTAGGAACGGAACACTACCAGATAGATTATTTTATGCGTTCATGAAGGCCCATTAAACAAAAAAAAAAGATGAAAAAAATAATCTTATAAATAAAACACATTTATTAAATTTGACATTCACAAAGGAACTCTGTGATATTTATTGAATTTGAAAAATAGTCACTGTTTCAATTTTTGACTAAACTCTAATCATTTACTTAGGCTAATGCGTATTTGGTTAATATTCTTTTCGACAAGCTAAAATAAATTTGTGCATTTTATCCCAGATTAAGAAACCTTCTCGTTCATATAGCAATGGGCTCAGTTTGCCAGTAAGATCAAAAGAAATCGATTCTGAAGAAGAGGAGCTTTCGCCTGTAATTGAATATTTTTCCAAGATCCCTAAGAAAGATCCGGCAGGATTTTATATAATTCGCGACAGCATCGAAAAAATTATTGATATTGAGAAAAAAGGCTTTTCTGAAACCTTGTTGGATGATTCTATATCAAATGATGTAAGTCTATGTTTTATCAAGGCAGTGGCGTACAGAGAATTTTTTAAAAGGGGGGAGGCATGCGACCACAACCAAATATGCTTAATGCGAAAATATATTTAAGTGCTAGTAAAAAGAAAAAGATCTTCACTTTGTATCGGTCCCGGAATTGATAAATTTCGTCCGAAAAAGTGTTATTTAAAAAAAGGTCTTCACTTAAATAAATCACAGATTTCATGATTTTTCTCCCCAAAATAAAAGTGTTCTCTCTAAAAAAAAGTCTTCACTTTAAATCAATCACGAATTTAATGATTTTCGTCTCTGAAAACTTCTGACCTCTGGAAAAGCAAAAAAGGGGGTTTGCACATTGAATCTGTCTTTCTTTTCTTACAAAAAGATCTCTTAGGGGGGCCATGGGACCAAAATTATTGTCCAACATATGGTAAACGTTCGTATTAGTGGTCTCCAAGTTGTATCAAGACTTACCCTAAATACGCTAGTGTATCAAAGCTTAGTCAAATTTATAAATTTATAACTTGACCAAAAATATTGAGTTTTAGTGCGTTTCCGGCGACGGTAAATGTCAGGTTGCCTTACAGGGACCGGAAAAAATTAGTTGCTGAGCTGAACATTAATTTTTCTAAAGAATGTTGTTACACTATGTTAAGTGTGCTAAGTCAGGGGTCGGCAACGTTTTCTTTCCAGTGTGCCAAGTTGTGAAATTCAATGTCAAAATATACGTTTGCGTGCCGATGTCTTCACTTCGATTTCATCTCCGATTTCCCTATTTTTCTCCCAAAATCCGGATGTTCTCTAAAAAATAAAAAATAAAAAGTCTTTACTTCGATTTCAGCTCTGATTTCTCTATTTTTCTCCCAAAATCAGGGTGATCTCTAAAAAAAAAAAAAGGTCCGTAAACGTGCTTTTGAAAAATATTCACGACGCCGCGTGCCATGATTGGCACGCGTGCCGGGGGTTGCCGACCACTGTGCTAAGTCATTATTATCACCTAAAAGCAGGATCTGCTTATTTCTTCCTTCCGCAAAAAATAAACAAAACAGAAATTTTTCTTCTTCATTGTGATTGAACAAATTTACATTACATTTTTTTGCCTTTATTTTTTACGCCAAACAAAAAAATTGGATTTTATTTCAAATAGGTTTATTTCGAAATTCGAAAATTAATGAATTACCGGTAATTCAACCGGTTCGTAGACAGTTGTGCGTAAAAACATAACGGAAATCTCATCTATCAACAATTTCTATAATCCGCATATATTTTCAAGCTCGTTTGTAGCGCTGTCTAGCGGCCTAAAAATGAATAACTTTTATAAAAGGAGTTTTTGCGAAAACTAATACGACTTGAAATTTGGTCTAGATTTTGTGAAGAATAAAACTTTTTACTTTAAAAAATAAAAAAGAATTTTTTTGCCTCCAAAGGTCAACACCGTTTTTTTAAATCTTTACTGAGACATTTTAATTTGATTTATTATTTCTACGGAGTGCCCAAACGTAATGTCCTTTCCTTATAAAATTTAAAAGGGGGTTATGGGGATTAACCACTTTGCAGGCCATTAAGGTAATCTGGTGATTTTCAATTTTTCAAAGTCGTAAACTGTTTCTTAGGTTTGGTTTGAAACCCGTTATTTTCTATTTTTGTTATATTACGAAGGTATCCAGGACTATTTCTTGACTTTTAATTTGTAATCTCGGATATATTGATATCTTAGCAAATCAAAGTCTGCTTTGACTCTTCTTTTTGAAACATAAATGTACAATTATAATAAAAACTAGAGCTTTTTTTAGTTGGCAAAGGAAAAGTCTTTACATACAGAATACTAAAGGATCTCTAAAAAGTGTTTTGTGGGATTTTTTTTGTTCATAAAATTCCAATTAGGACTTTCCCAACGAATTAATATTGAATAACTCTAAGATAGGTCAAAGTAAAGTCAAAGTCACTTGAAAACAATATGATTTAAGTATTATCACTACACCTAAAATAATTATTCTTTTGGGGAGTTTTACTTTATTCTTTAGGGGAGTTTTACCTTCTTGTTTTTTTTTAATTTATTATATTTTTATCAATACACTGGCGTAAAAACTGCAAACCACTTTTTTTAATCATTTCAATTATAACAACAGCAATGGTCGTTTGAGAAATATATTTAAAGAAACTTAAAAAAAACAGTTTTTCATCAATGCAGCGTGGTTTTAGTATAAAGCTCAGTAGGTTAAGTTTGTTTAGTTTTAAATAAAAATAAAATATTTTAATTTTCATTGTCAAACGGAAAAACTCGTTGTTTTCGACCTAGGACAATCACAGGGTCAAATTGTCAAAAACGTGAGTAATGAAATCAATAGAAGAGAAGGATTTTTTTTGGGAAAGTTATAAAAAGCTTAGTTTTGTAGTGTTTAATTGAAGCGTAAAAACAATTGCTTTTACATAATTCTTAAACCTTAGCTTACATAATTGCTTTTCGGGTATGGTCCACGTTTTTGGGCCTGCAGGCCATTTTTTCGAAAAAGTAAGAACTGATTAATACGCCTGAAACGCATAAGCGTATGCACGAGGGGGAGGGAAGGTTAATAAAAATTTACGCAAATCACTCGAAAGAAAATTAGGGCCTGAAAAACAGTGGTGGATATTCCAATTTAGGGCCCGAGGCAAAAATTTTCAAAAATTGATGTTGTCTGAGAAAAAAAAAGATGTCTGATCTTGGCTTGCATATTTTTCTCCGAAACTCATGGTGTCCTCTAAAAAAAAAAGGTCTTCACTTCGATTTCATCTTTGATTTCCCTACTTTTCTCCCAGAATTAGGGTATTCTCTAAAAAAAAAAAGGTTTTCACTTCGATTTCATCTCTGATTTCCCTATTTTTCTCCCAAAATCAGGGTGTTCTCTAAAAAAAAGAAAGGTCTTCACTTCGATTTCATCTCTGATTTCCCTATTTTTCTCCCAAAATCAGGGTGTTCTCTAAAAAAAAAGATCTTGACTTTGATTTCATCTCTGATTTTCCTATTTTTCTCCCAGAATCAGGGTGTTCTCTAAAAAAAAAAGGTCTTCACTTCTATTTGCTCTCAGTTTTTCCTATTTTCGTCCCAGAATCAGGGTGTTCTTTAAAAAAAAAAAGGTCTTCACTTCGATTTCAACTCTGATTTCCCTATTTTCGTCCCAGAATCAGGGTGTTCTCTAAAAAAAAAGGTTTTCACTTCAATTTCATCTCTGATTTCCCTATTTTCGTCCCAGAATCAGGGTGTTCTCTAAAAAAAAAAGGTCTTCACTTCGATTTCATCTCTAATTTCCCTATTTTTCTCCCAGAATCAGGGTGTTCTCTAAAAAAAAAGAAAGGTCTTCACTTCAATTTCATCTCTGATTTCCCTATTTTTCTCCCAGAATCAGGGTGTTCTATAAAAAAAAAAGGTCTTCACTTCCATTTGCTCTCAGTTTTTCCTATTTTCGTCCCAAAATCAGGGTGTTCTCTAAAAAAAAAAAGAAAGGTCTTCACTCAGAATCGTTTTCTGAAGAAGCATCTGCAGCGAATTCAAAACTGTATGTGCTATTTTTTGGGCCTCATTCGCCTCACCCAATATCCACCACTGAAAAATTCAGAAAAAAGGTTTTTACTTTGTTTTAGATTTAACCAATCGTGTTTGCTTGCAAAACCTACTCCCGTGACAAATTTTTTTGTTTGCCACTGCTGAAATAGGTAATCTAAACTATAAGATAAAATCGAGTTGATTAAATAACCGGTAATATGAAATAAAATAATTTTTTAATGAAAACATTCCTAGTTATCTATTTTTAGCAAAAATAGAAAAATAGGATCACATTTGTTCTTTAATGATTGGAAAATTTGTTTTTATAAAAAAATATGTACTAAATATTATCAGCAAAATAAAATTTTTTAAAATGTGTCTACGTATAACTATCTGCATTGATTTGGAAACGATTACTCAAACTTTGAACTTAAAAAAAACAATTTCTATTTTTATAGAATATCGATCAAAAATCGTTTGATTCTTTGTTTGAAAACTCACAATACGAATTTGGGTCGATGGAAGTCAAAAGAAAATTTAGTTTCGGTAAATATATACCTAATTATTCAGTGAGTGGTTGCTAAGCAAAAGAGAATCTAACCGGAGCGAAACTTGAGTCTGCTGCCCCTCGTTTTAAGGGGCTTAGTTTCCTTATTTGTATTGTATAGAGTGAATACCTTATGTTCATCATTATATATTCTTTCTTCGCTTGTGAAGCTCTAGAAGAGTAAGGGCAACGCCTAATGCTTGTCGGGTAAGTCCTAGTCATGAGATGCGCCTTTGGTCTTACAACATAGTGGACGCTATGAATTCTTTCCGCGGCAAAGCGGGAAAACTTCAAAATTAATTGACATCGAGTTGTTGTCCGGCTGTGCGAGGTTCTCTACTGTGTGTGAGACAACAATTCAGTTAATTCGAATCCCAGTGAGATATGTATCATTGACGAGCTCTAACAAGAGAGAAACTCGAGTCTGGTGATTCTCCTTTTAAATAGCTTAGTTTCTTAGTAGTAGTAGCGGTTTGTTTTTATTTGCATCCAAAAGAATAATTCATAATAATTGAAAACAAAATAGAGCAAAGGTTGCAAATAGGAAGACGGCAATTAAACGATATACGTTATAACATGCCGAAAAAAATTATGCATGGTCACTGCACCACTGTTTCCTATACCAGGGGTCGGCAACGTTTTCTTTCCAGTGTGCCAAGTTGTGAAATTCAATGTCAAAATATACGTTTGCGTGCCGATGTCTTCACTTTGATTTCATCTCTGATTTCCCTATTTTTCTCCCAAAATCAGGGTGATCTCTAAAAAAAAAAAAAAGGTCCGTAAACGTGTTTTTGGAAAATATTCACACGCCGCGTGCCGTATAAAATCACCTCGCGTGCCGTGATTGGCACGCGTGCCGGGGTTTGCCGACCCCTGTCCTATACAGTATGTATAATTCTAAACAACAAATCGTATTAAACGGAGCATAGTAATTTTCTTACTGCTTGAAAATCTTCTTGGTCCTCAAAAAACCAATTCGCAAGTAAGTTTTATGCATTAAAATACTTATTTGTAAGAATAAAAAATATTTTTATTGCCAAATCTAGTGCAGAACACATTGAAATAAAGAATTAAACATAAACTAACCTTCTTCTATATGAAAAAGATTTATAAAGGAGCAACTAATGCCTAAAAAAGGCGCATTCATTTCAAAAAAAATTGATATTAATCAGCTTACTGATAAAATCAGCGTGAGGTAATTGCTTCCCCCAATCTGATTTTATGTTTCTTTCGTCTATTTTCATAAGTTAAATGATATTATTTTCAATCATAAGAAAAAAAGATTTAAAAAAACTAAAATAAAAGTATATACAGATAAGAAAAGATTGAAAATACAGATTTTTTTCATGTATCATGCTTTATAGAGTAGGACTTACTAATGACATGGGAGTATCCGTTTTGTACATGGCATCAGTGTTCTAAGGTGCGCAATAGCGCAATGCGCAGTGCCTTGAGATCATTAGCGCAATGAAATCTCAGTCTTGCGCACAAAAAATATTTCGTCTTTATATAGCTTAAAATTGCCTTGGCCGCTTTGCCTTTATTCTGGAGTTGTTATGAATGACTTTAATCAAAAGATAAATTTGCTTACGTAAATAAAAGCGAAGACTTTTTTTTGCTTTTCCATTAAATTTGACTTGTGGAATTTAGAGGTTGCCCTCTCCCTCTGAATTTATGATTATTTAGCAAATTTTTACGATCAATTAGAAAATTATTATTATTTAGCAAAATTAGGGCGATTTTGAAATGATTTAAATAAATTGCTATTTCGAATTATACGAAGCATTTTTATAACAAATTATATTTTTATGTACAGTAAACCTGGGTTAATCCGGATTTAATTTGACACACAAATTGATCCGTATTATGCGAAGATCCGGGTTAAGCCAGACGTTATTGAGAGTAGTAAGATGTAGATAAAAATCACCTTATTTGAATATATAAAAGACTGAATGATACAATTCTTTGAAATAAACAAATTTATATATAAAGTTTAAACGTGCAATACAAATTTACACTATCACAAATCAGACAAAATTAGCTGTAAATTAATCTGTAATTTTAGATTGTCGCAGAAATTTTAGTGATTGGTCTATAAGTATATCTTTTAACTGAAAAATAATATCTTTCATGACAGGGCATGAACACCCAAGCCCATAGCGCTGTAGTGTTCTCATGGCTGCGTAAGCGTCATTCACTTTTGGGATTGGTTTTTATAGCTATATATAGATACTATAGCAAACTAACGAACACACTTTTTAAGTTGAACTGATATAAATTTCAAGTAACAAGCAGCATAGCCAACGCTTGTAAACCGTAACGTGGAATAATGTTCATGACGTTGACAAAAGACATCCTGCTACAGTTGTGAAGCGGAAAAATTCGGATTATGAAAATAAAAAGAACAGTAACGTTTAATCCTGAATAGGTGAATATCCGGATTATCCAAAGCTTTCTATTAAAAACATTAGAAATCGTTCGTATCTTTAGTTTTATCCGGATTAGGCGAATATATAGATTAATCGAATCCGGATTAACCGATGTTTATTGGTATTTAGAAAGAAATGAAAATTTTCGAAAACGATCAACAGAATAATATTGCAAAAAAATTTAGAAGGTTTTGAAATAAGCAAACAGCCTAAATTTTCGTGACTACTTTTTGTAGATATCGAAACAAAGTCTGCTTTTTAGTTAAAACTATGATGGGTTTTGTAATGATAATAACACGATTAAAATTAAGAATCGCTTTATCGTGACAACAACTGCGAGAAAATTATCATAAAGTGTTTTTCAAGGGCTCAACCATATCAAGATAAACCGAGAAAAGTCGTCGCAGTGACATTTAACAAAAAGTTCAAACCACTAGATTGCTGCTAAGATCGGATCACTGTTGAAATTGTTGCAGATTCAAATAAAAAGCCGGTTATATCAGAAGCCAAGACATTTTCTTTAAGAAATAATACAAGAAAAAACAAAGATTTTTCTTTCATCAAAACAAAAAAGAGCGAACTTTTAAAAGTGAAGTCGGACCAGCACGAGATTCGAGCAGGCAAACAAAGACAAAATGACTTGATGCAGTAAGTTTGCTCATAAATGCTATTTAAATTAATTCGGCAAATTGTACATTGGCATTTGGCCACGAATTTTTTGGCTTGATACAAAAAAAATTACAAAAATAAAGTATTTTTTCTCAATTTTTGTAAAAAAAGAAATTTTTAAGTTTAAATCAACCTATGCCAACCACTAAGTGGATGACACACGCTGAATCGAAAAAAATAATCGGATAATAACAAAGGAAACGTGTGGTTCTCATACAAGGATGAATAAAGTCTGTTATCAGGCAATGCTCTTCGACCTTTTTAGTATCACAAACTTCTGTGCAAATTTTTCCCATTTTGTAAAACCTTTTGCAGAGAAACTTGATAAAAAGCAAAACAAATTTTGGATTTTAGGTGAAAACTTTTTGCAATTCATTTAGTTTTCTGTGCATTATAACCGCTTTTCTTTGTCTTGAAAGCGTAGTTTGGTGATCTCTGCTTTATAATACCTTAAACAAGAATTATCGAAAATACTTTACGGAATTCAGCGCATGTCTTAAGCCAGGTCCTTTGGTTGGGGAGAGCTATGTAAGCCTGCAGAGACCTTAAAGCTGACGGAGCCCAAGTAAATATATTGCGGAACCTTGGTTGAAGTGTTATAGAATCATGAAAATGTTTTTTTTAAAACTGGTTTAGTTAACACAAGCTCAAAATTAGTTTTCTACCTTTTGCAAGAGATTCAAAGATACTTTCTTGTTATCGCCCCACTATCTATTGCTTCCTGTTGTTTTCAATACATTTCTCTTGGTTTCTTTATTTCACCCTGCTGCTGAAAGGTGTATTTCGGGTTAGTTTCACCAAAAAAATTGGTTATGGTGATTTCTTGCAGAGACCCCAAAAGTCTTGGGTTTTCATTCACTATTTGCTGATAGTGTCACGATAACGGGAAAGTACGATTCAAATTTACAATATTTATACATTGCCAAAGAGATGCTTTTGCGGAAAATGACTTTTTTTAGATTTCGAGAAGAAAAGAGAATTGAACACGTTAAGGCAAAGCTTTCGGCAATTAACGCAATATTCTGTGCTATTTTCAACATGAAACATAGACTAATACGACGCCAGGTATGTTTAAATGTTGTCGAGTTTAACTCTATCGAGCAAATTATTTGGAGCAACGAAATTAATATCAATAAAGCGTGTCGTTCAAATTCTTCACAACTACGGCCCACTTTTGAAAAGTGCAAGAACTTTCGGGCAGCTGAAAGTGACGAGAAGAAATGATCTCATTACCAGGCGATGGTCGTATAATGAGTTTTGAGTGTGTATGTCTACCAATAATTAAAAAGTAAAGTAAAGGAAGGTGTTTAAAATTGCTCAATAAAGTTTAAATTAAATGAAAATGTTAAAAAAATAAATCGATTGATCTTATCGATTTGAATCGGTTCGAAATCGCCATCAAGGCTATTTTGCAGCATCCTCTATCCTATAAAACGGCTCAAGATTACCTGGCGACGGATGTAATCCTCAACGAGACGGGCCGGCCTGCTGTCTGGTAAACAAACGACTTTGTAAAGCGACAACGGCTTGAACTAAAATAGAAAGGTTGTAAATTTTTTAACAGGAAACATCCGACACCTGTGACGACATCAGACGAACACTCTTTCGTAGATGACGTCTCAAATCGTAGGGTAATCACAAAATTTTGATTAAAACACACGTTGTGTTTGTAAAGCAATTTTTGAGTCAACCAAGTTTAAAAATCACAGCCACTTTTTAAAAATAATCATAATCATTAATAAAAAAATATTTTTCATAAGTTTTTTCACTAATTAGGCTATATAATGTCTAACGCTTTTATTTCTTGATGAGAATTTTTATAAATAAACAATTACAAAAACAAATTAATTTCATTTCATTTAGACTGTCATATTTCACCTCATTTTTAAAATATTTAATCTAATTTTGCCACAGGGTACCTTGCATGAAATGAAATTTGTTTCTGGCATAACTACACCGAAAAAACGTTCAATGTCGCATGTTCAAATGCAACTACATCCACCTGACAAAGGGTAATCTAAGAATTATTCAGAACTAAAAATAAGCCAAATATAGTCTTTTATTGATGAATTTTTAAAAAAATATCTAAACAAACATTTGCAATATAGAAGGTTACACAAGGAAAAGTTTTATATGTAAAGCCATTGGTTTTATACTGAAGTCGCGTTCCTTGAAAAATTTGAAGAGATAAACTTGCTTTTTCCGAGTAGGCTAACTTATCTTTTTTACAAACTTACCAATTAATTGTGCCTATCTTCATGTTATGAATTTTTTTTGGAAACTTTGCCTTTAATCAAATTTATTTGAAAAAGGAAGGAAATTAAAAAATGACTAATCAGAACTGAAGTGAACTCTAAAATTCCAATAGCGTCAAAAGATTACATAAATTTAAGGGTTCATTATGTTTTTTAAAAATGAAAATAGCTAGTTATGTTTTATATCAAAACTCTGCTCATGAGCTGGTAATTTTTTTGTCTTAAAAACTGATTGGGCCTTTTTTTTCTCCGCAAAGCAAAGAAATCCTGCCGGAAAATAGTTTGAAAGCCTTTGGTGCAGCCATTACTTATATTTGGCAAAGGATCATACATTTTTTTCATAATTTACTTATTAATTTTTTGCTTTAATAAAAAATAGTTTATATAATGATCCTCTTTATTACACTTGGTGTTTGCAAAGAATCGATGGGTCTTTAACCAAATTTTTTTTTGGATAAAAAAGTATTCTTTTTTTGTGTTTAAAAGCCATTTGTACAAAAAATTTTGCTACAAGGCGTTTGTTCTATAAAAAAGCGTACTTAGCTGTTGCTTTTCCAGTATTTTTTAAAGAAACACTGATAAGAGCTTTAAAAATCATTTGCTTTTAGGGAAAACCGTGTAGTTGTGAATACACGATCTAACCCAGAATTTGCTTCAAGAAAACCCAGTTTTTTTCATTTTGAAGGTGACAAAATTGTTCCAGGATTACAAAAGAAAAAAGGGTAAGTTTATAAAAATTTTTTCGCGTGCGAAAAACTTGGTATGCAAAAATTATTGCAAGTATATTAATTAAATGACAAATAATACTAAAAACTTGAAATTAATTGCCCTAAGGGTCACATGGCCTCTGGGAATTTTTTGAAGGTGCCAAGAATAAACAAAGACAATTTAGATACTATTTACGATAGACATATTATATTGCCCTACAACTTTTTTCAAAATTTTTTTGCTCGGTGCTTATCAGAAAAGTGCTCAATAACGGTTAAATAGTCGATTTTTCTCATTCTAAATACCTTTTTTGTACTATATTTTAGTCGGATTTATTGAAATTACGAACTGCAATTTTTTGTTACTTTTGACCTTAAAGCAAAGCAAGAAACAGTAATTATCAACCACTTTTCCAAAATCATCAAATAAAGAACAAAAAAATGAAACAGTAAGCTAATGTCAAACATTATGTACCATATCCATGTCTGCTGAGCGATGTATAATATTTATACGCATTGGAATATACTTTATTTCACGATTTTGCTTTATTCTTGATTGCACCATTTAATTGGGTTCGTGATCACAAGATTGTGTGTTCGCTACTCAATCACAGTGCGGGTTTTGCTGAGATATATTAAAAATATTCGTGTTACCCTGATATTAGCTGGACTGATTCACTGATTATGTCGCTAAAAGCGCCTTTGGTCTGATACACTTTGAAAAAGGGGCCATATAAACATGGCGGGTTTATTTTATTTTTTCTGTTTTATCGTGGATGGGGTAACTTTTATTAAAAACCGTGTAACAGACCACGTGACGCATTGGACCAGCTTCTTGGCAAAAATCCAACACCGTGGCTCCATGTCGCAACAACAGAAAGAAGAATTTTGGAAAAAGAAAAGAGGCGTTTGTCTGAAAAGTAATGACGGTTTTTGTGTTATAAGTCCTATAACTGCAAGATGTAACCAGTGATGGCTTTGGTAGGGTACAACGGAACGGCCGCACTAGTTCCCCCCTAAAATTCATCAAAAAGTGGGCCCCTTGCACAAAAAATTGCTCTATTTCTTCATAGTAGCACCAGGACGTCGATGACATGTCAAAAAAAAGAAAAAAATTTGAAGATCAGCAGCATGCCCGGGTTCTGCTCCTTAGGTTGTTGGCACTTGTGCTTGCGGAAATAAAGATTTTTCTTTTTTTTAGAGATCACAATATCTTGAGATAGTAAAAAGTGCCCCTCCATGCTTTGGATCACCGAATAGTGGCCTTCCCCTAAATTGAAGAACTTTTTTTTAGAGATTACTGTGTTTTCATACACTAAAAATGGCTTCAGCTACCTTTTTTTGGTACGCTAACTAGTGGCCCCATTATTTTTCTTGCACCAGGCCCCCTTTTTGTAAGGTCATCACTGGATATAACAGAAAAGTTTTAAGTGCGAGGAAATAATTTCATGAAACAACTATTTTTCAGAATCCTTAATGGGAGTGCTTTTTTTTGGACTGTTACGACGAGGCATAGCCGAGATCTTTTATTTATTCAGCAAGTTGCTTATGTTCGTTTATATACTGAAGTTATTTTATTGGTGTTTGACTATTTTTTCCATACAAGCCTAGCTTTGTTCCAGTTTAAAACTAAGATTTTATCATTATTTTAAGAAAATTCTTCTGAAATTAAATTAGGTAAATAATATTAAACTGTTAAAAGAAAATGTGTGGCGTTCGCCCCATTTTTACGCTTGACATATTTATATTTTTTTGTTCGTTTATTCATTTTTTCTTTTTGGATAAAGAAACGAGAGAGTCTTGCGTTGTGAAAAAGCACATGTAGAAAAGCTTTGGTACTGTTGGTTTAAAAATAAAGAGGATCTGTAAAAGTTTGTGAAATTTACATGTAGCTAGATATATATATAAACTCTAACCGCTACAAATGCTTCTTATATTAAGATCAAGGAATATTTGCTGCTGATTTTTGGAAATACCACAATGACGATGTATTGATCCTTTTAAACTAGTTGTTGGCCAAAGTTTATGACGTACCAGAAGAGCATCAAATCCTTCTCTGATTACAAATTCTTGTCGCTATTAGGGTGTATAAAGTAGAACAATCATTTTCGATATACTGCTTCTATTAATACATATCTAAAAGATTTATTTACAAGTATAAATAAAGTTCAATAAATCTCAACATTAGCTCCATTTTTGGCTCGGAGCACATCCAAACGATATTCAATGTCAACGCCACATATTTTGAAACATCTCCAGCGTTGCAGATTCAATTGTTTCAGTGATCCTTGTTGTTAGTATGCTTACGTCACGAGCAGGAGTGCAATACACTTTGCCCTTGTTATAATCACAAAGAAAAAGTCAAGAGAGGTAATATCCGGCGAACGAAGTGGCCAAGATATTAGTCCATCTCTTCCGATCCATATGTTTCGAAAGATAACCTCCAAAAACAGATGGACACATAATCCTCAGTGTGGAAGGGCTTTATCTTGTTGGAAAACTATGTGAGGTTGAAACTCTCCCAACTGGAGTGCAGCATAAAGCTGTGGTATGTCTAGGTTCAGAGATGGAAGACTAAGAGAAAAAATTGTCCAATGACCCTGCCGTGTATTAGACAGCACCATACATTTAACAATGCTATCTCTTCAATGCTCCACAACCGCGTGTGGAGCATTGAAGAGATAGCAATTTTCTGACCCCCAAATCCTCAGATTGTGTTTGTTGACCCTCCCTGATATGTGGAAGTAGCATGATCAGAAAAAGCAAAATTTTGTTGCCGTGTCAATTCGTTCAAAACTTTTTTAGCGAAAGTAGCATGCTGGGGAAGACCATTTGGTTGCAGCTGCACTTTGTATTCCCGCAACTGTAAGCGCTTGTGCAAAATTTTGACAACAATACTTTTTGGCACAGTTAATTTTCTTAATGCTCTGCGAGTAGATTAATTTGGGCTTCGTTGAAGCGCAATGCACCCAGCATCAACAGAGTCATCATTTGTTTTTGGTCTGCCTGTTCTTTTAAGGTCTTCAACGCTTCCAGTGTTTTTAAATTTGCAATTCCAGCGTTTATAGATTTAGTATCTGAAGGGGTTCGCTGATATTCTTGTTGCAATCAGCCGAGTTGACCGCAACGTGGCCCGGGGGAACTCCAAGGCCTTCGCCAACTGCACTTCCAAGCAATACCAACGATAACAAAAACTAAAACCTTTATTTGAAATCAAACTTAAAACACAGATCTAAGGATTAAAGGAAAAACACAGTCAGCCACAGTTGGCATACAATATCAGCTAGCACAGCTAAAATACAATGCACTTTGGCAGATTAAAATAGTGATGGATCTTCCCCGCAACCAAAACCACAACTGTAGTCAATAACACGAAGTCAAAAATCCAAAGCGATAACCAAAGGAAAAATTACTTATTTTACCAAAAAACCAAAACGTATCCAACAAATGTAACAGCGCGGAATATTGTAACCTAGGTCAAAGGCCGGGATGAAACCGAGTTCAATTCCTAAAGATGGTATGAATTACATAGGTGATTCTCCAAAAATTCTTTTCTAAAATTTCGTTGAACTGTAATAGCTGATCTTGTTTTGCGGAACCACATAATAAATTGCGCCATTTCTTTCATTGATGCTGCCATGTCTATGTCCTAATCATTTTCATATGTAAAATATTTACCGAAAGTTAAACTTTAATCACATTATCTCTTAGCATTTAATAAAATTCAAAAATTTTGCTTCAATGAAAACTTTTAGATATGCACTACTGGTGTATCAAAAATGATTGCTTTATTTTATACATCCTAGGAGCAACGAAAGCTTGTAACCAGGAAAGGACTTTATACTCACCCTGGCTTAGATTAAACTATAGGCCATCTAAAATTACTGTAAAAGCTTAGTCCTAATTAGAACGACAAGAAAATTGAGGTACTAATTGGGGAAACGCCCTGGACTGTAAAATCAGATAGAAAAAGCAGTGACCCTAACGTTAGCCCCTAGCTGTATGCGCTGCTTCATCCTTCGATTCCATTCTTCATTCTTCCTTTGTATAACTTTAATCAGTGTAGACTATAGTTTTCAAAAACATTTGAGCACCGTTATGTTATGGCCTAATCTAAATTTTTTTGTATTTGGTCAGAGATTTTTCTTTCAGTAGATTCGTGCATTGTATAGACCTTTTTTCGTTTCAAGTTTTAAAAGTATGCAAAAATTTGCAAAGTCTTAAGTTTACTAGCAAATTATACAAATACTTGATATTAATTTATACAACTTTTATAAAACCTACGTATTTACTGTAATTTATTTAATGATTGTATCATTTACTTTGACTAACGTTTGAAAACAATTTGTACATGATGCCGTGGTGATCATTCCTAATTTCGGCCAGAGAGGTTTAAAATTTCAGAGCAAAGCTTACATTTTGTTGGTGACAATATTTTGCAATCGCTTCAACAGCACCATTCATGTAAGTAACTGTGCTGCCCAAGCTGCCTAGGTCTCATACGGCCATCCAGCTTTTGACGTACTTCAGCGTATTTACAGTAGTGTTTACAAAAAACCAGGAGTAAGCAAACTTTTTGTTTAACGGGGCAGTTTTTTTGGAAATTTTGACACACTAGTCAGATTGCTCAAAACCCTTTTGGTTTTGTTAATTTTTTTTATAACCAGTTACAAATAATACTATTAAAGAAAGTCATAATTAAAACGAATTGTTCGGCCCGCTGGATAAATAACTATATATTGGGCTCGATTTGGCTCTCGGACCGTCGTATATTCAGGCAAGGTGTAAGCTGTAACAAAAACTAAACTTTCGGAAACATTTTTTACTCAATAGAAATGAAAAGAGAACAGCAGAAGAAAGCTTAAATAACTTACGACGAGAATACCTTAATTTACAAATGAAATTGAAACGAGAGACAGAGAATGAATATAAGAAATTAGAAATGTTAGTTGTGATATTTCTTTTTTATGTTATTATTCTACACATTATAGGCTAAAATTTTTTTGAGTTACTTTTTAATTTTTCTTTCCAGTTTCATGAACAATTTTAGCTGTTATATTTTTTCCTGAATTGAATTTTCTTTTCAATCAAATCAGTAAACTTTCTTCAAGAGACTAAATAAAACATAAACATAATCGATAATGAAATCATAGGGGTGAATAAAAAAGAAGAATATTTGTAATCTTAATATACAGGGTGCTTCAAAAAATTTGACATCATTTGACATGTAAATATTACAGAAACTACGTAGTCGAATCAAATGAAATTCAACAGGGTAATGTTGAGCTAAACAAGATTTATTCTTGTAAATTTGAATAAGAAATTCTAAGGCACCTGAATTTCATGAAGGTTTCGCAAATGTTCAATATGCGCACCGCCTGTAACGCGGCACACATGAAGTGGGTACTCTGGCTCCTCCGAAACATGCTGCAGCATGTCTTGGATAACAGTCTCCAGTTTAACTCTTGTACGAGACAGGTGGTTAACAAAGAAACACCATCGCACTGGAGACTGTTATCCAAGACATGCTGCAGCATGTTTCGGAGGACCCAGAGTACCAACTTCATGTGTGCCGCGTTACAGGCGGTGCGCATATTGAACATTTGCGAAACCTTTCATAAAATTTAGGTGCCTTTGAATTTCTTATTTAAATTTACAGGAGTAAATCTTGTTTAGCTCAACATTAACCTGTTAAATTTCATTTGATTCGACTATGCAGTTTCTGTAATATTTACATGTCAAATGATGTCAAATTTTTGAAACACCCTGTATATAGCGACAATATTTTATTTAATTTCATTACCACAAATGTTTATGTTTTGTTTAGTCTCCTGAATAAGGTTTACTGATTTCATAGTATACCGAAACGTCGAGTTTTCAATATTGTTTTTATCTTTGAATAAAGATTTTTATAGCAGTTTACATTGTTGCAGTTATTCAACTAACTGTTGCATTTAGAAAACGAAAAAAGACAATGATCTGCAAATATCGAGCAATTAATTTTAACGAACTTCTCCCAAATAAAGCTTTTGAAAAAATGCGAGAAGAAGCACGAGAGAAAGTAACAGAGAGAATAGAAAAGTTGATTCAGCCAATGCGATGGTGAGTTACCGGCTTAGTTTCTCGATTAATTTGTCATATGAAAAGAGAAAAAAAACGTCTTAAATAATGTCATATATACTGAACAATTAAAATTTTTTTGTTATAATATCAAATACTTATGTTTCTAAATTTCATTGCAAGGTTACAGGCATTAAACAAAAAGCTACCGTGCAGTGGTTACTCCATAAATGCTTTAGGGAGACGATAATTACTGTTGCTGTCCGGTTAAAATTTTTTTCCATTTTTTAATAAGTCATGACTGGCGTGATTTACTGCGGCCGCTAATCGCTTTTAAACATTTAAATATTGCCGACTAAGGGTAGCGCCAGCCATACCAAGTAGATTGAATGGTTTGAGGAATCGAAGAAGCGTTCTTGTTTATTGACCTTTTTGTCTTTAAAAGTCAAATGAAAACTAAAAAAGGTCTTCTCTTGCCTTTAAAATCTTTTTTGTCTTCGTTTGACGTTAAGTGTAAAGGAACATTTTTTCGCTTTATTATTGGGCAATATCTAACTAACTGGGACTTGCAAGCTCTAGCAATTCGAAAAATAGCGGGCAGGATTGGAGAATTTATACTACCCTGATTTAGACCATGTTATCATAAATGAAGAATAAATTTTTGTTTGGAGAAAAGTTTTAAAACCAATACTTAATATTTTTAAAGATATGTTTACTAAACCGTTTCGTATTCAATATTAATTTTGGTCACGATTTGATTTATTAATACAAAATATTACGAAAATTTTTATTATTACTTTTTTTTATAACAGCCTACAACAGGGGCGTTCAGCCCGTGGCCCGCGTAAAGGTTTTGAGTGGCCCGGGCAATATTTTTCGAAGAGCTCTGTCCCGCCCATTTTGGCAGAAATCCAGCCAAAATCGAAGACAGATTCCATGCGCAGACGTCCTTTTATCTTGTTTTTTCCGAGATCGCTAGTTTTCAAAGAAAACTATGAAATCCGAGATTGATTTGTAGTGAAGATCTTTTTTTTAGAAAAAAGGGATGAAATTCAGAAAATCGGAGAAAGATTCGAATTGAAGACCTTTTTTTTTAGAGATCGCTACGATTTTGGGACAAAAATTGGGGTGTTTTATTTGTTTGGCTCGCCAATATTTTTGATGAGCCAAAATGGCTCTCAGATCAAAAAAGGTTGAACGCCCCTGGCCTACAACATACATGTTTAAATACTTTACGCAATTACAGACGTTGTAGATCAAATAAAAAATTTTCGCAGCAAATTGAAAAGGTTTAGTTCTCTGTATTTAATACAATTAATATACTTTTTTCAGGTTTAAAACTTTAAAGGCAGAGTTGAAAAAAGAAACAAGTAGTTTGGTCTACGTTGAGCTATTGAAAAAAATTTCACGGTTTCAATTTGAAGATGAAAACTCCATACCCCATGCTAAGGTAAAATTAAATAAACATTATAAGAAACTATCAGAGGGTGGTGTGCTTTATTTTATTGTGGCTTATTATTATTGCTCGAGGCAAACTAAACAAACATTTTTGTTAAGGTGCATTAATAAAGAATTGAATATTTAAATTATCTACAGCGTGACGTAGGTGTAGGAGTGTCGTATTGATCGCGAAAGCGATTGACACGATCACGGTTCAAAACCTACCCTCGGCATTCTGTTGCGGGCTTCAAAAAGTCATTTACGGCAATTCCTTCTGCTTGGTGGTCTTCGCAAGCAGTTCTAAATTTAATCAAACTCCCAAAATAAACAAAAACAAGTAAAATATTTTAATCGCACAGCAATATCTTGACATCTTTGAAAGAGGTAGGGTAATCGTTTGGCGGTTACCCTAAGTATAACGCCTATTTTTTTCAGCGGTTAAATTATAATCAGAAGTCTACGAATTCTGAGGCCAAGCATTTGTTTTGTGTTCGGTTTAATTTTTTTTTTGAATTTTTTTTTCATTCAAACAATTTAGAGTTTTCTTTATTTTGATACTTAGTCTTTTTTTAATTCTACTAAAAAAATTGTTTACGATACTAAACTTTAAACTAATTCAAAAAATATTTAACTACTCAATCATTCAAGAAGTCAAAATACTGTCGCTATTACAAATGTTTTTTCTCGTTTTCGCACCCGCTATGATTTCATTACCGATGATGTTTATTTTTCATTAATCTTTTGAAGAAGGTGACTGATTTCATAGTATATCGGAACGTCGAGTTTTCAATATTGTTTTTATCTTTAAATAAAAATTTAATAGCAGTTTAGACTAATTTTATCAGAAGAACATGAATAACGATTTTAATTATATACCTGGTATCAACTATGGCAAAAGTTTAGCAATAGGATTAATTATTGTTATTTTTACGCTTTGACGTCAACAAATTGGGAAAAAAACATGCCCCAATATTGCTTGAGAAATTAATATATCGGAATGATTTATAGCTGAAATTGACATTTTACATCGGTCTTCTTGCATCACCTCAATACAATAGAAGGCCTGATGAAAAATCGATCGCAATGAATGATTAAGTTTCTCTATTTCAGGAAAAACTTTGTCTTCTTATTATGTCCATGCCTGCTTATACGCTTCTCACAAGACCGATGATTGAAGCTCTTTTTTTTTTCGTCAAAAACATTCTCGGATCTCCTGGAGAACTTTTGTACCATTGGCTAGCGCAAAGAAAACTTGATAAAGTTTCTCATTTCATAAAAAAGCGAAAGTGGCAAGCTGTTGAAGTTAAATAATTCGGGAAAGTTTCTGCTTTGTGCGAAGACAACGCTCTTTCCTAATCTGTTTTTATCGATAACGTTACCGCAATAAATTTATGATGAATAACAAATATATCTACATTAAAAATAAACTATTTACAACCTTCACCAAAAACAGTGACCTTTGCATAAATATTTAAAAAAAATTTGGTTTTGGTAGTCAGGTGAAAGCTAAAATATAAATCTTCACTGAAAAACCAAAATAAAAATTTATTTTTGCTTTAAAAGCCACAAGATTAAAAACTCTTTTTTATTTTTAATTTTTTAATAGAAAACTTTTTTGGTTTTTTGTAAACTTAGGAATGCCCTTATACAAAATCACCTTTTTGGGATAGTAAAAGCTTTTCGACCCCCCAAAAACTTCTCGCGCGTTTATCATTCCATTTATGACGAAGGTTTAGCATAGTTATTTGCAACTGGTGAATGAGCAGTGCAAGTTTCAATATAAGCCAGGTGATTATTTTCCAAAAGAAAACAATTGTAGCCTACTTCTTATTATACAACGAATTCAAGTATTTAAACTAAGTAACTTCACTTTTAGTATATTACAAAAATAAAGAAATCGCAGTAAGTCTTTAAATTTGCTTAATAGCAAGATCAATATTTTTCGACCAAAACAATTTTTTGGACTTTATATTTGACCATTTTTTTGGATTTTTTTTTTGTTATAGCCTAAAAGTTTTTACAGAGAAATTTCGGAAAAATAATTGGGTTTTTTTGTCGACATTGGGAAAAAAATCAATAATTTGTTTTATGATGTAATCAACTATTACAAACACTACTAAAATGTGTTCTGCGTAACAATTAACTCGTATAAAAGTTCAATATGCATCAGCAATTTTGAAATTGAAGTAGGTAAATTTTTCAATTTTTTCCTTTTTATTTTCATTTCTATTTGTCCTCCTGACGCGCTATACCTCGGGAAACCTTGAACCAATTACCCTGACCTGAACTGAAGAAATTGAACAAGCTGCAGACTACGTCCTAACAGCGTCCCCCATACAACGGGCACCATATGGAGCACAAGGTCTGACAATGATGGATGACAAAACTCAATGCCGGCTCGTTGCTGCTCGCATCCGAAGGATAAACCCTCAGCTAAGTCGTGTTTGTGTCTGTTTCCGATTGGATGTCCTTCCAAACGACAACAACTTTGCTCTGGTTTGGAGATAAAAGACATACTGTCTGGTTGAAATTTTTTTTAGTTTTTTAATAAAAATATAACTAAGATCTATAGCTGCTTGTCAAGACCGCCCAGCAGAGGAAAGTGCCGTTAAGTGTCTTTTTCAAGGACACAACGAAATGACGCGAATAGATTTGTATTTATAAACATTTTTATCACATAGATCAGGGTGGTCCATCTTCTTCACTCTTGTGGGCCACTTTTGAAAATTATTCGAGTTGCGGGCCTCAACCGGCTAAAACACTTATTTTCGTCCCGAACTCAGGGTGTTGTAATCGATCTCCGAAATTCCTATTTTTGTCCCAAAATCAGGGTGTTCTCTAAAAAAAAAAAGGTTGCCGCTGCCTGTAATCGACAAGACTTCTGCAAAATTGTTCCGCGGACCACATGTGGCCCGCGGGCCCGTAGTTGGACCACGCTGACATAGATAAAGAAATTCTTAAACTGGAACTTACACACCCGGAGCAGCGACTAACGATGCCTGAAGTCTCCAAGAGAAGCTTGTAGTTGGTGAAACAATGTAAACATCTACAACTTATATTGCTGATTTAGAAGAGAGCAAAAAATTTAAGATTGACGCTAAGGAATCACAGCACTAAGTTTTAGAATACTTGGTAGGTAAACAAGAAAAACAAAATTTTAGTAACTAAAAGTTGCAAAAATAAGCAAGAATTAAGTTTTTGTGTGTAAAGTTCGATGTGGTAAAATTTTGACCTATAGAAGTCAGTAAAAAGACTACTCTTATAACTGTAACCACTGTTGTGTTAATTTTATGATGCAACCAAGCCCTTAGTTTCATGATAAAGAAATCGACTCTGCGGGCCTTACTTATTACATTAACGTTTGATAGATGTTTTAACACTTAAAATATCCACAAGATGCAAAAAACTTGTGTATTGGTGCCACACTGAATAACTTGTTATTTGCGTCTGGTTCAATTAATATTCCTATAGTGCAAGCCTACGTGAGAAAATTTAAATAGCGTCCAAGCGAAAACAATTCTTTAGCAATTACCAAAACTCTCATAATACGTATTATTTTTAAGTCGATTATAAACAATGTTTGTGTATAGTGATATGAAACTCGGCTTACAGGATAAATAGAGCTTTATTGATTAACTAAGTTCCATATAAAGATAAAAAGCCCAATAAAATAACACTAGAAGAGTCCTAGCATACTTGCTATTTCTTTATTTGCCTGCAGACAACGACAGAGGCGTCATGTTAAGGTACTGACGGACATGAATTTAATTTGGAATTTCTGGTCAAAACCACCAGGAAAAAGGAGAAAAAGAATTCTTTTTTGTAGCAGAACATAATAACGAGCGCAAGACTAGATCTTTTGAAACCAGACTCGAATTAGGCGTAACTTTAACTGAGCCCCCTCCTAAAAAACTGCTATTGGATGAAAAACAACTAGGTAAAGTTCAAAAAAAGTTTTTATTCACTCTGTGAAGATCTTTGTTAGAACCTTTCTGCGCTTCTAGTAAAATTTCGTTTGTTACAAGCGGTTTTTTAATCCAAATAATGCGCTTTTTCTCCCAAACGTCTGTTTGAGATCCCGTGGACTATGAGGGTCTCCAGTTGGGGGTATTGGGGCACGGTTACGCCGACCCTTGCTAGACTACGGCATGGGAAAAGGCAAAATATGGAAATGCAGGCGGTAAACAGTCAACGTCATAATTTAAAAAGATATACGACCAGAGTAAAGATCTCATCCTCTCAGATTGAAACGCGACACAGCGTTTTAATTGAAAAACAATGCAACAAACCACAACTTTGGTTAGTGATAATATAATCAATTTCATTGAAAATTGCGTTTTACTTCACAGCGATTAAAATATGGTCTTCAATTTGGCTTGGACGACGTATTTCAGCTTCAATTTAAAAATTAAAAATACAGAAATGGAACTCAAAAAAAGGAACGTAAAATATGACAGTTTTGGAACGATGCAGATATAACTAAAATTTTAACTTTTTTTAGAGCACAAACCATAAACAGAAACTACTTGGGAACAAGATACACCTCTAATTTCATGCATGTCATCTTCACTAACACCGAGGTTCAAACCAATAAAGAATGTAACTTCTAACTTTTTTTCGTCAAACATTCCATAAAACGCAGCTCATTTTAAAAGCATGAACTTGGTGCAACATCGAACCTATCAATTTCAATCTATTGTAGTTTGAAATAGAAGATGTTTGACTGCTGAGAACGAATTCAATTAATTTGATTCAGCTTCATTCGAAAGGTAAAACCGAAACGGGGTAAGAAATTTTTTAATAAAAACTTAAAGAAATACAGAAGCACAGAGCAATCATGCAAGTGACGTTTATAAATTGAATACGATGAACTAGAACAATGCTTAATTATGTGCTAGGTTTAAGAACTAGAAAGACAAGCTTTGATCAAAATGTGTTTGAAAAGAAACAAAGAGAAGCTGACTGAATTTGGTGAATGAATGCTTCTAATTTAAACCATGCACCAGAAGTACAGACAACTGAGAACTTGGTTCAATTCAAGCGCAGATCACGTGAACAGTCCAAGTCAATCAGCATCTATTATTTTTAGTTCTATATATCACACCCGAAACAACAGGTCAATAAACGATGAATGATATTCACTCACACACACACACACACAAAACAAGCAAACCAACTAGAGAGCAGCTTAGAGCCAAGCTTCAACCTAGTCTTTCTGGTTAATCCAACTCGTCGAGATCAGTGTACGACGTCAAAAGTGCGTCATGGACGTTGCTACGCAACAGTGGATTTTCAACCTTGTCCATCGCAGCATCAGGGCTTCCGCACCAATTCCGGACGTACTTGTCGAAGTCGTAACAATCATCGACCGAACAGCCGCTGGAGGAACCGGCGGAAACGTTGCCGTCCGGGGAGGTCTTCAATCGAATCTCGCGAAGTCTGATCGGCTTAGACGTGGTCGTCGTTGAAGTAACGTCGATCGGCGAGCCGACTTCGATCCAATCGTCGGGGGAGTTGATCTGCGACGGCTTTTGAATCAGCTTCGGTTTCGTTCCGCTCGACTGCGCGTTTGAAAAAAGTTTACAACTCAAAACAAAAGGCTAACAACAATAAATTATTGCGTTTGATTCGAAATTGAACATTACCTGGATAGAAAACGGATCCCATTCCGGAGAAATACAGTTTTCCAAGTTAGAAGGAGAAAGATCCGTGTCTCCATCGTAACTGTCGTCGTCGACGATCCGCCTTAAATTAGGAGTCAAATGCAGACTTGGGCTCTTCCTCACTTTCGTCTTTATTGACTCTTCCTTTTCTTTGAGGGATCCTCCAGTTTCTCCGGATGCTCCAGATGCCGGACAATGAAAAGATGACCCGGTTGTCTTTTCTATGTTGATGTCGTTAACGAGAACGTAAGAGGCGTCACCACTAGATGATCCAGTGTCGTCCGAAATAGCAAGGTCCGCCACATCGACGAAACTAGATCCAGTCGCATTCGAGATGACAGATCCATCGCATAGGTCAAGAGACGCTTTGTCCGGACTGTTTTCCATCGGTTCAGCGGCATCCTCGTTATAAGATTTCTTGTCGGAATTTAATTCCAATCCTAAAATAGAGAAAACAAGCGAATCTTCGTCTTCTGAAAAAAAAAAAATTCCAAAAATTAATTAAATCCGCAAGCTCCACGTTGGCAAACAGATACTGTAGTTTTCATTCGCAAAAACACTTGATATCAAGCATTATTTTATAAACCGCTTTATGGTTGGCTTAGAACTTTTTTTTATTTAATATTGCATAATCTTCTCAATTTTTTCTTCGGCAAAAAAATCGATGCACTTTAAAAAGCAAAAAAACAAAAAAATTGCGGTTAATTTCACATGAAAACGAAACCAATTACACACGCGAGAGACACCGATCATTAATCGTAACATCACTTCCTGAAGCGGTAAACCGAGAATTATCTACAGCTTAGTTGCTCACCTATGGTATTTTACCATTTTATTCCGATAGTCACGAATGAAATAAGAAATAAAAGTAAAAACTAAAATGACTGGCGTGTATTTTACATGACAAAAACGCAATGTTGAGGAACTTACATCATGGCAGAAGCCCGTATTAGTTCGCTCTAGCTTACGTTTTTAAAGACCAGAGTCCAGAAAAAGTTTATTGAATTGCTATAACAGACCCTCAAAATTCACTTTCTTAGATTGCAGTTAGTTCTATCTAATTGGATAAACTAAGTTTTGGACTTGGCAGCTTTTTCTAAACTAACTTAAAAAACAAGGTTTGAACAGCTGCGAAAATCAGACCAATGAGTAACCAGCCGACGTTGGACGGAGAAAGATTTAAAAGTTAGTCGTTCGAAGTCACCCAGTTCAACACCCATTTACACCCGACCACTTACCGAGGTCACCACATGCGAGGTCCAGGCCACCGGCGACGGATTGAATGGGGGTGATATCACACTGGACAAGGGCGAGCTCGAGGTCGTCCCACGTCACAGTTTTGCTGCCGTACAAAACGAGATTCGGAAAAGTCGAGCGCAGACAACGAACAGGATTTTGTGCGTCATCGAGCGAAGACAGTTTGAAGTGTCGCTGGCTGTGAAGTTCGACATAAATTCATTGTATTGTCTATTTTAAATCAAGCACATATGGGCGTGTATTTTTTATCTTTAATAAAACAATTGCTACTTTGCAAAAAGCTAAAATAAAACTCTGAAATTTTCGCTGAAATTTAAGCTTTCGAACTCGCTTGTACACCTTGCGTTATGACCAGTACCGTTTCTATACAGTATTGCGCCAATAAAGTTTAAATGGTTATCCTTCTTATATTATTTAATTACTTAGATATTCATAATTTTTACGAAAAATAAACAATAAAAAATATCGTTTAAAAGCATAAATCTTTATTTTTGATAAAAAAATTTTACGTTCTACAGTAATTTTTTACCATTTCAAAAGTTTCGACTCAATTAAAACATTGCATATTTTCCCTTATTTCAGCCTGTTGCTTCATATCAAACTTCGCTCACGCGTTACTAGCAGGTTTAACGTCAGCTTTTTTACATGCTAAAATTAATTAAAACTTTTACGTGTTAATTTGATTAGCCATTACGAAAGCAATTAATCACTAAGCAAGGTGCAACAAGACTGAGATGGCGTCATAGCGTGCAACATCATCATCAATAAATAATAATCAGTTTTTAATTGCGGCTGGAGACTTACAAAGACGCTAGATCGTTCATGCAGATCAAGAAGAACGACAGAAGATCCTTGAAAGATGAAAAAGCTTCATCCGGGACATCCTCAAAACGATTTTTATCAAAGGCGCCGTCCGACAAGCTCTGCAAAAAAAAAAAATTATCGAGGAAATGACGAACAACTGACGTCATCACTACCGAGCATTGCGATTCGAGCGCATCTAAAATGTTCTCGTTTTGCGACGTTCGTCCGCCGGAAAGAGCAGCTTGAATCAGAAGCGAAAAGTAGGCGTCCTTATCCTCATCACTCCAGAAGAACGGATGAGACTGAATCTAAAGAGCAGCAGCCGATGATAACCAATGGCTGTAACCTGCTGGGAGAAACACTTACTTCTTTCAAAGCGATGCGTTTTGGTGTGTTTTTGGCAATCATTGATCGAATGAGGTCGCATGACAAGGGATCACCTAAGCGTTTCAAATTGTACCTGAAAAACTCTGACGTTAATAATACGCCATCGGAAACAATGACAGATATCATAATAAATAACAATAGTGGAAGTTAATTTTTCCAAGCAAAAAGCTGACATCATTATGGCGATTTATTCATTCGAAACAGTAGATAGAAAATGAAAAAGAATTCAGTAAAAAATATTTCACTTGAGCATAGACACAAGTCACTTTTTTTGTGAAAGACTACGGAAATGAAAAATCTATTTTTATACTTCAAAACGCATGAAAAATCTTTAAAAACAGCAGTTTCTAAGCAGGAATACAAGGCAATAAACGAAAATGCAAAATCAAAACCTTTCGGTTTTAAATATGACAAAATAATAATGTCGAACAAAAATCATAGCACACTAAGTGTTTAGCATAAAACTCGATAATATCATCATCTTTCGGTCAATTTATAGAATCAGAAGCTTCAGCTTCGATTGATTACTAATTCAACTTACTGGTCTTTCGCGATGTTTTGAACACATTCGCCGGGAAGATTATCAGGGTTTCCGTAGGGATGACCACCCTCGGTCAAAACATAGAAAAATACCATTCCCAAAGTCTACGAAAAAGAGATTTTTAAGCTGCCGAGGGTCTTTAAATAAAGCAGCACTGAATGTTTCAAACAAACACGTCGCGTAGAAAAGTTGTTATTGACGGCGATATATGACAGAAAAGCAATCACCGTGACAATTTTCACGTTCAATTAAATATCAATAGAAAAACGCCAATAAAAAAATGTACAATCAAAATAGGCTTCTTTTACCTTGATGTCAGATTCCTTTGTAAAAATAGCTCTTCCTTTAAAAGCGGGAGTGTCGGTGACCATCCAGCAGAGACAGGAAAGCGGAGGAGACATGGAATTCCTTTTTCCGTCCTCATTATCCCGGGCATGAATCCCATAATCAGTTAATCGGAGTTTATTATCGGCACCCAGAAGTACATTTGAAGGCTGAACGAAAGTCAATCGAATTATTTTTTATATAAATAGTCAAAATTCAAGTCAAGGTTTACCGCCATCAATTGTTCAAGGTCTTTCTCACCTTTAAAGCCATGTGTAGCACGTCATGTCGATGAAGGAAGTCCAACCCGCTTGCTAGCTGCTGAAAGGCTTCCGCCGCAGACAATGGAAGAGAAATGAGTTTCTTTCGAACTATTTGGTCAAGTGAATATTCCGCCGTATCTTGAAGCTTTCAGAGCAAAATCAAACAATTAGCCGTTACATACAAAGCTTATTTTCTCTTAAAATAGCACATTTTCTTAGCGTGCGTTTCGAAAATTCTGATCTTGTTTAAAACTGCTAAAACATGAAGCATAATTTCTGAACAAAAACCAAAAACTTACAACATAGAAATGCATTCGCTCCCGAAACACGGCGTGATACTTGTTGACGGCAGGATGGCAACCCAGACCTAGCAGCTTATCAACTTCCTTTTGATCAGACAAGATGGGAACCCGTTTTTTTGTAATTCTCTTCATGCAGACTTCGCGACCTTTATTGGTGAGGCCGAGCAATATCGTGCTGAAATCAGGCCTGAAACAGATTCTTATTAAATATTGTTCAATTAAATTGATTTTTATTGATTAGTACTCCATAGAGAATTAGCAGCAACAATATCCTTCATGTACCGAAACTAAAACATTTTATTTAACTGAAGCGTAAAACAATTTCTCAAGATTGTTCCAGGCGACACAGCCACTCATGTCGTACTGGAGCATAGGTGGTCATTCGTTGGTCTGGCCGATTCGGATATTAAACAACTTTTGAGGCCGAAGGCAGGAATGCTAACCAGTGCGTAAGTCACTACCTACTTTAACGATCATCCCATCACCCCGATCCTAGTATTGAAGAACATAGAAATAAAGAAACCTACCCAGAACCGATTCGATAGTGGTATTGGCTTTCAGAGAAATAAACTTTGCTGCCGCAGTCGCTGTCGTTTAAGACAAATTCCTTGACGCTTTCGAGATCGCTCTCGGAAAGGTCTTCGAATCGCGCGCACCAGCGCTTCGACACGTCACGCCACGGTATGATCGCGTCAAAGTCAATGTCGCAAAACTCGGAGTTGTCGGTCGCGTTAGTCCTGTAGGTCTCGGCCAAATCAAAACTATTCTCGGGCGCTTTCGTCGTTCGCAAGTTGCTTGCTTTCGGTGCGACGTCGCTCGGCAAGCGACGCAGCCGCGACTTCGTAGTTGCTTTTGTGTTTTCGTAGAAAGCGATCGGATGCGAGAAGTGAACGTTTTTTCGCGGTCCCGCGCCGCATCCCGTGCTGCATTCGGAAGATGATGAACTCTGGCGTCGACGTCTTCTGGAAGCAGACAAGACCAACTCTTTCCATCCGTCATCAGGAGGCGAGGAGCCGAGCGCGTCAGGAAGAAGATTGTCATTCTGCGAAAATCAAAGAGTCAGCAAACTTAGACCAACAGCGGCAGAAACGAAAGTGTGCAGCAGTTGTAACGTACCTTTTCTTCGCTGGATTCCTCCGAGTGATCTTCCGAAGCAGCAGCTTTTACTTTTGGCTTTGATTTGGTTTTGTTTTTCTTTCGTTTGCTTGAAGGTTTTTTTTCGGTTGGCCCAGCCTCGTCGCTTCTGTTGCTTTTAACTTTTTCATCTGAACTTGAACATTGAGCGGAACAATTTTTTTCTTCCAGAGAACCAACAACGATGTCCGTTAAATTGCCGTCGCTCTCTTTGTCGCTAACGTTGACATTTGACAAGTGTTTGTCGTTAGCACGAGACTCTTCCTGACGTTTAGAGCGTTGCCGCTGCTTCTTTTTCGATGTTTTCGACGGCTTCGTATCGGTCAACAATTCCTTTTCCATTTCGCTTCGAATTTTTTCGATGGCGTTTCTTTGATTCTTGATGACCTTAAAATGAATAAATAAAAACCTTAAAATGAAAAATAATAAAAATTTTAAAATAAATAAATAAAAACCTTAAAATGAAAAATAATAAAAACCTTAAAATGATTCTTTGATGACATTAAAATGAATAATAATAACGCGATTATCGATTGCGCGATTCGTTTGAAGGAGGTCTTTAAACAGAGCAAACATAGGGCAGTTGTCTAGAGAGGTTGCTGCAATGATTGCAATGTTTTCTTTCGGTTGAATTAAACGCAAACAACCTACTGTGAGCAAATACAAGGTTACTGATTTAGGTCGCATTTTTATTGGCAACATATTGATTGAAAAAAAGTTTTTTCGATCTTCGTCAATAATGTGCGAGTTTAAAAGAAAAAGCAAATGAATCGGGCGTTATCTCGTTGCGTTCCTTACTGCGCACCTTGATGCATCTTCTGACATTGCGATTCGACGAACTTCGGACGGAAGCGGGTGTTTGCAGCAGTTGACAAACTTCTTTGCTGAACAGCAATTCTCGATCGTTCGCGCATCTGTAGATTTATTCAAGATTGTGACGTTTTTAACGAAGGTGGTAAAGCTTTTTGTTAAAGAATACATTCAATGTTGATTTAAACAAGATAGCTCATTTGCTTATCCTGAATATTATTAATTTGTTAGCTTTAACGATTTTGAAACAATCGTAAAGAGAATATTTTTTGTTAATCCTTAAATATAGATATTCAAAAAAAGTCTCACCATTTCAAGTCAAGACCGTTTTTAATCAATCATATTATCAACACACTCTATCTGTTCTCAAAACTATATAAACCCTTAAAATCCACACTGAATTTTTTCAATGTAATCTTTGATTGAATCGAATCTTTTACATGATATGCTCTTTCGCACGAGAAATTTTGTACCCGATTTCGTGTCTTTAGTTCCATTGCTTGTTCTCCTGGAATCTTTTCGAATAAACCTTTCTCGAACCTATTTAAACATTTTTTCGGTCTTACATTTTTTTATGCTTTTCTCCGCTAGTAATATTTTACTTTTTCAACTCTTATTTTATCTGTTGAAACGACACATAAAATATTCTCATGGCAAAGTAATCTCAGAACAACACAAACCATCCCACCCTTAACCTCCTCTTACAAAAGTTCTCTCTCTTGTTTCTATCACTCGAATAACCGAATCTTCCCATACCAGTAAACAGTGATGGCTTTAACGCGGTGCAAACGGAGCGTCTTCACCTAAAAAACGTCAAAAAGCGGCCCCCCTAAGCAAACTATTGTTCTATTCTATTATATTATAGTAGTATCATAATGGCGGCCCCCTGGCTGGACCTTAACTTTAGGACGAAAGTAGGGATGTACTCGATTGATAGTGTGGACCTTTTTTTTAGAGAGCATTATAATTTTGGGAAGAAAATAAAGACCTTATTCTTTTTTTTTTACAGGTATCACTATAGTTTTGATTAGAAAATGAAGGTTTTGCACAGCAATAGCAAGTGAAGATCTTTTTTTTTTTAGAGATCACTATAATTTTGGGTAGAAAATGAAGATTTTTCACAGCAATAGAAAGTGAAGATCTTTTTTTTTTTAGAGATCACTATAATTTTGGGTAGAAAATGAAGATTTTGCACAGCAATAGAAAGTGGCGATCTATTTCTTTTTTTTTTTAGAGATCACTACAATTTCAGGACGAAAAAGAAGAAAAAGGAACGAAAACGATCACATCGATTTGGGACTAAAAAAAACTTTAGGCAATAAAAGGTGGCCTCCCTTTTTCTTGCACCAGACCTCCCTTTTATAAGGCTGTCACTGCTTGTAAAGATGATCTATGATTATCCCTTTTAACAAACAGCAACATTTTCCAAAGCATAAGGGGATGATCGGCAAAGAAAACTCTTAGAGATATTTTCCAGAATCCTTAATGTCATTCCTATTCAGCTAATTGCTTGGAAACACTTAATCCAGTGTCTTTTCAATTATCCTAGTCTCTCACATTACATTAAATTCTAGATTCACACCTCTTCATCCTTAGTTTTTGCAACCACCCTTTACTCAGCGGTAAGCCGCATTTTCTCATCTGGCTATCCTCTCCTATGTTGATATTACTATGAGGAGCGATGAGTTGGGTCTCTAGCAAAGTAAGAGAAGGTGGAGTTTCACTTAATTAGTTCACATACCTACCATATCCTTCTCTTTTTCTGCGGGTTTGAGGGCCCTTAGTTTCAGCGAATATGCTTATTATTCATCCTTTAGACTTTAACAAAAGATTAGAGTTTGATAAGAAACAAGGCTGAGAAACACTCACGTACTTTACTATTTAAAACGTTTGATTAGAACAGGTCTTTGTAAATTTACTAAAAGCTTAATATTTTCGGTACTTTATTGTATTTTTGCGGAGATGTAAAAACTAACAAATTATTATAAGGTGAAACTTTTAAAACTCAAAAAATTTTCGCTTTTTTGTTTAAAAAGACTTGCAAAGCTGACGAAATTGCACTCAAGACCATTTCCGACAAAATTCACTTTAAAAAACTATTGGCATCTCACCTATCAACCAAATCCACGTGTCCTTGCTTGACGAAATTGACGAAGCACTCTCCACACACGGATACACCGAAGTCGATAAGCATATGCGAGAGAGCAATGTCCTCTTCAACGCTTCTGCAAACAGCGATTAATACGCGCCCTCGCAAAAACTGGAGATAAAAGTATTTACTTCAATAAGATGGCCTTTTCAAATTCAGCAGAAGCCAGCCTTCGAGAATTGTCTTTCTCAACGGCTGGTGATCTCAGTAACAATCTGCAGAGAATGCATGAAAGCACAACAATAAAATGCGAGGATCCCTAAGATTTTCTTTGTTACCTGGATGCATGCGACTTTTGGCCATCGCGTAAAAATTGTTTAAGCAAGAAAAACAAAAACTGCCTAGCTTCTGGACATGCATTGGTCAAATCTTCTGTAAAATAATTGAGAACCAAAAAATTGTTTAATAAAAAGACTGACAATATTCAAATAAACATAGCTTATAATTTTCTGGCATCAATCCATATAATAAAAACATTATTGATATAGATATTACTTAAACCAAAACAAAGAGAACGACGCGGAAATAGCCGACAAAATTAAACATAACAAACGATCTATTTTTTGGCGAATCATTTAAATTTTTTTTTCAAAAAAAATAGGAAAACAAGTACAACTAGAAAAATTACCTAACTGTTCAAAGGCTATGGGGAAGTGAAAAATTAAAACAGGCAAAAATGTACACACGCTACAAGTTCATTATTTTGTTTTTTTCAACGTGGCAACATAAAAGAAACAAAAAGAAAAATAGCTACCGAAAATAACCAAAACTTGCGGGTACCAAATTTTATAGAAATAATTTGGTTTGATATACAGTACATATATTAAATAATTATTTAAAAAGATCAAATTTAGAAAAAAATTAACCACTTACGTCGCAACCCAATAAGAGACTTAAACATGCGACCCACTTTACTAGTATTATCATTACTTAAGGAGAGAAACTGCTGTTGGACTTCAGCTCTGAAAATATCTAAACTGTAAATTACGAACTTACAAAAGCAAACTTCTTTCCTGCCAAACCTGAGCGTCAAGACGTTCACAAAGATGTTGAGGATGGCGAAAAACTTTTTCAAAATCGAAAAGCTTTTTGTATTTGATTCGATTACGTGATTTTGAAGTGAGATCTCGGCAAACTGCTGTGCCAACTTTCCCCAGTTGAAATGCTTAAGTAAACTCTGACAGACCTAAAGAAGAGGTGGATAAAAAAGTGACAAGCTTCATAAAAACGAACAATTTATACACGGGCATATATTACACAAAACTATTGCATACAAATAAAAACAACCAATGTTGTAGCACTAGGTTATTTCTATTTTAAATATTTTTATACTAAGCAAAAATATAATCTTCTAATTAAATTAGAAGCACAAAAGCAAATATTTACTTCTTTTTGACGTAGCTTATTCGATGTCAAAATCGAATGAACAGTGTTGATAAAATCTTCACGGCGAGAGAAATCAAATGCATGACACAAAGCGCTCAAAAACGAATCTTCGCAAAACACGGCAGCTTGACTGTCAGGAGAGAGTTGCGAATAAACGCCGACGCAGTAGACGGCAATAGGATTAACGAACACGGTTAAGGAACAATAAAGCTGTGAAATAAAGTAAAGTTATTTAGTGTTAAGTGTTCGTCTATGCACTATATTCGAATACTAATTGTTTACGAGTAAGAAAATTAACGAAATACAAGCAGCGTTATGACGAATACATTGCAACGGTGCTGCCATACAAATGAACTACGCTTGAAGACCGCTTCGATAGCGCGATTATACTGCAATCACTATCATTTTAAAGCAGTCAAAAACGCGGGAAAGTCTCAGGAGCACATAAAGGAATTCAATCACTGAAACAATTCAAATACCTTAAGGAAGAAACAATGTCTAATAATAACAAGGCGCTTTCAAAATTTTTGCTCAGAAAAATTTTAAATTGTACTGAATTCTTAGTTAGTTGATGCAAGTTAAAATTGATAATAACAACCACGATGTTGAAAAAATGTCGTAAAAAAGCAAAAACAGTACCATGAGGATGTCTCAAACTAAGAAACTTTCCGATTACGAAGCTAAATTTCTACGTGTGGCAAGATGTGGTTACTTGCATTTGACTTCTTTTTAAATTAATATTGACCCAACTATTGGTTTTTGTTTCAAGACAAACACGATTATAAGTATGCAACGTGACTACTTTCAGGAATATTTTGTTAAATACCTTTCAAAGAGGAACAAAGAAAATCACCGAAGTAGACAGAGCATCAAACTCGCGCTCTTCTGCTCGCAAGCCAGATTCACAGTGCTCTCAAGTATTTTGCGGACACAAATCCAATTACACACTTATACAACTACGCCACGTAGTCGATTAGTCATAGAATGTGTGGCAAGTACATTCTTAATGGCCGTAAGCCACTGGTGTCACGCCTTGTGTTTTTGTGTTTTTTTGATTTCTTGGTTAAATCTTGTGCATTTTTTTTTTTAATCAAAATCTTGTGTATTGTGTATTAATTTTTAATATTTAGTCGATCCATCAGAAAAATTCCTAACTTTTGTTTGAACTTGCTCTTGATTTGGCATAAAATAGAATAAAAGATTAATTTGGCAAGTTTTTTTTGTTTTGTACCTAAATCTTGAGCTTTATTTTTGAAAAACTTGTTCTTTTTCTAGATTTACTGCGACAGCATTGCCATAAACACAACTAAAAATACGTACAGTTAAGCTGAGACTCAAGGATGCTACGACCGAATGAAAAAGTTCCGAAACATTCATAGCGATGCAAAAAAGCGGACATTAAGAGGAATAATGTCAACTTATTTGATTTTTTCAAAAACTAAGTTATTGTTCAGCGCTTGTTAGGTGTAATATCCGAGTAAAAAAATGATAATGCATTTCGTTTCAATACACAATTCCATTCAATGCATTTTTTAAAACAATTTTGAAATATGTTTTTTAAAATAAAAGCATAAGAAGATCAAGCGTAATACCTAAATGAATGAAATAATCTATGTAATGCAATGATACAATTTACATACTCACCACTTCATACAGAGAGCAAGACCATTGAAAATTGCCGCTGCTTTCTATTAACAGCTGGACCACTGCCTTGTGATTGGAGCTTTCAAAATCATTAATATCTTTAGGGTAAACATCTCTTAGTACTTGGGTAAACACCTCCCAATTCTCCAAGAACAAATTATCCTGTAAAAGCATACATCCTTATGGATTAAAAAAATAACATCTTTTTTAAAATAAACAGAAACAATTTGATAATGACAAATCAAAAAATATTATTTTGGGCAAATGTGCCACAGTCAAAAAAAATGAATTAATTGATAATTATTACATTAAAACTGTTTGCTTTTTAGGCACAGAAAATTTTTGAACATCAAAAGTTCAATTGAAATAAATTGATTTACATGGCAAGAAAAGAACGCATATTTAAAGTATTTGAAATTTGAATAGCTTACATGTATTAAATTATACCATACACCAAAATGGTACAAAACATTGGCCTGCAGATTGCGTTTTTGCTTTGATAAACAGTTTTAAAAATCCAGTTTTTTTTAGTTCAGAGAAATGGTTTGAGAATTTGAAAACATTTGCTAATACTGACTGTTTGGTTTCAAAAGTCAAATAAAAACTAAAAGAGTGATCACTTTAAATTGAACTTAAAGATTAAAAATTAAATTTTTTTTAATGTCAACCTTGTCAAATTCTTTTGATTGCTAAAATTAAATTTAATGTAACCTTTAAATCAAAGTTACAAACTTTGTTTTAGTGTTAGATTATTACATACAGTATAACAGGATGGTCCCGACCCAGGTTTGCAACATCACTATCTGTGGCCCACAAAAGAATTAAAATTAATATGCATCAAGGATGGCAAACCACATTCCTTGAATTTTTTTCTGTTCACCAACTTTGTGTTACCAGGCTTGGGCAATCTGAGGGGGAAATGATTGAAAATGCATCATTATAAAGTAGGGGTGAGCAAGCTTTTTAGCTCAAGGAGCAGATTTAGAACATTATTTCAATTGCAGGCTGCGCTACTATTTACTCGTAAAACGGAATTCGTGCCTCAAACTTATTAAAAGACCACAAACGGTCTTCCCTTCGATTTCCTACACTGTTCTTGGAGGCGAAACCAAAAAGGAAAAAATTATAAGAATCATTTTTTGCATTCTGAGATAGTTTTCCAATCAACTATGACCCACACATTCTACTTAATTTAAAAAAATGACTTGTGGTAGTGACAAGCTTGAACCCTAATCTATAAAGCAAACTAACTGAAAACTGATCAGCAATTGGACTACAATGCTGAGTACAATTAAAAATTATTTCATCAAACAATTTCTAAGTACTTGAAATTGTAAATTAAAGAAACAAATAATATTACTTTATCTACGTATAAATGATAATTACCCCAGACTTAGCAGTGTATGCTACTTTTGCATCAGCTTTGAGCAAGCATTCAGTTATTTTCAGGTGACCTTTGCGAGCTGCAAGAAACAAGGCACTTTCACCATGCTAAAAACAAATATACAAAAGGTTAACTAACCACAAAATTTATGTTACAATTTGCTTTACTTTTACATGTTTATAACAAGTTATTTCCACAATTGTTCGTTTTTAACAGCACTATCCTGGTCCAAAATTATAGGAGTTTGTAAACTAATGTCATGACCATTTAAATTTAACAGTAAAAAACTTGTAATGTTGCATGCTCTTACATTTACAATACAAATTTTGTTTGAATATTATTCAAAAATAAAATACAGGTAGACTAAAGTAGCATAACAGTAAGAAGTACAAAAGTGGCTAAAAATGTGCTCAACACAAAAAAATTTGCTGAATGTGGAGGTTAAGCTATTTTAAGAAAAACTCTGGTTATATTCAGAAACATATTATAAATAAGACTTTTTTCTTTACAAATTTTAGGTACATTTTCATCTCTTGTGCTGCAAATGCAAACAGGCTCATCTACTTTTAAATCATAGCTGCCACTTTGTTTTTCTTTCAACATTATGTTCAGCTTCAAATTTAAAGGTATCTTTTGTTTCGTTTGCATTGATTATTTAGAGGTGCTTTAGTAAGGTTCTTCACTAATATTGATACATTACCATTTTATTTGGCAAAGATTTGATGCAATTTTATACAATTTTTTCAGGAAATAGGTTATATACTAATCTTTTGCTTGACATTGATTTAAATAATATTGGCTCTGCAAAACTAAAATAAGACATCAGTAAATAAAATTTTAATTTAATGTTACTACCAAAAGCTACATTTTTTCATACATTAAAAATATTAATTATGGGAATAATGTGTCTCATAGTGCAATAAGAATATGCTTCTAACTTTTTCCTTTTATTCAAGATTACTTAACAAGTAACAAAATTACTTTTTAAGTAATCTGATAATGACCTTTTGTCTTTTTAAAGATTTTACACATGTTGATAAAGGCATTAAGATTAGCAGTATAAAAAGATCTTTGAAACGTGGTTTAAAAACTTAACATAAAAAAGAAATATTGACAGAGAAATTCAAAGCATTGGGCTGCTACAAATTTTTATGCATTTAGATTTAATTTGTCAAAATTTGAACAAAGGTAAACAAAACCTAACAGCTAATATTGATTTGATAATGACCCTCAAAGTTGCATATGACAAAGAAATAAAAAAATGGCCTCTTTAGGACAAATAAGGGGGCCAAATAAGTAAATTGAGAAATAATGCTATGTTAAAATGAATAAACTTGAATGCATGCAAAAGATTAAAAATTTTCCAAGGCTTGAAACCAAATAAGCAGTGACCAATTCAACAAGTTCCACTGTATTAGTAACTAATACATGGAAATCAGGCATGTGCAATGGGTAATTACTCAGGGTATGCAGTCGTGACAATAAACTCGCTTTAATTCCTTATGACATCATAATTAAATTCTAAAAAACTAGTTAAAATAGGGAGAAATACATAACAATATAAAAAAGTATTAAAGGTTTTTCCATTATTACTCTTATTTGTCAGGGTTTTTGAAAACTTTAAACCTCATTTTCTCAAAGCTAACATTTTGTGACTTGGGTACATTTGGAGTCCTTCAGTTGTTTATTTCATTTGGTTGAAAGGTCAGTAGACTAATTATGGTCTTACTAATAATGATTAGCTTAAAACACCTAGATAAGTAGATTGAATGTTTTTCACTGCTTTAGAAACTTTTTTTTATCTTAAATGAAAGCACAATGACTTCTGCTTATAATAGATGGAGAATAGCACAGTGTCAAGCAGATAATATAGCATATGTACTTTATGCATGTTCTGCATATCATAGATAGAGAAAATGAAAAGCAGGTGCAAATTGTGCCTATCTTATCTGTAAATATATCCAAATTTTTGGTATTTTAAGCATAGTAATTTAATCAACCAGTGGTGTGCAGTCAGGACATGCAAATCATGCATTGCATGACTAAATTTTTAGAGATTGCATGATGAACTTTTGCATGGTGAGGTATAGATTTTTAATTTAACAAGAAATGGTACTGGTTTGGGATGAAATGAGAGAAATTTGAGGGTGATCCGAGATGAAGACCTTTTTTTTTTTAGAGAACACCTTGGTTTTAGTATGTAAAATAAAATTTAGGAGAGTGATCTGAAATGATGACCATTTTTTTTTTAGAGAACACTAGAAGTATAAAATCTGAGACTGATTAGAAGTGATGACCCCCCCCTTTTTTTTTTAGAGAACACCATGGTTTAGGGACATGTATATGTTTTACAATATGTTTACAATCTCACACAAAATTCTTACTGCTACCCAGAAAATATTGCATGTCCTACCCATTAACTACCTAGAAAATACCATATCACATGACCAGTTTTTGGCATGCTAGTTGCATGACCAGTCTCAGAGGTCACTGCACGCCACTGTAATCAACTATTATAATTTTGTTGTATTAAGTGCATATTTTTTTTCTAGAAAGAAAATGCTGCTAATGTATATTTCTCCGGGTAGGCACTGCCTATGTTTGCCTACCCAGAGGGCATGTCCCTGATGGAAATTATTTTAATGACAATAATTTTAAAGCAAAAAAGTGATTAGTTACTTACTTTGCAGCGATAATTGACATCAGCACCATGCTCAAGTAGCAATTTGGTTACTTCAAGATATCCTTTTAATGCAGCAATACACAATGCTGAATAATCCTAAACAAAAAAATTGTATATAAAAAAAAACTACGGTTAAATTAAAGTTTAAAAAAAATACATACATAGGAAAAGGTGGGGTAAATAGTGCCATTTTTAGTTATCTTGCCATGACGACTTTATTATTGAACATTTTTTTTTTCAATTTTATTGGACATGTAGATTAACAATTCATCTACAATATCATATTGTTATATTGACAATTTATACTAAAGGTTAACTACAAAACCATATTTTCAAAGCTTGGTCAAGTGGCACAATTTGCCCCATGTTAGAAGTAGTGTCATGTGTCATTTTGCTTAGGGGTAAGTTGTACCAATATATAATTCTAATAAGTTTAGCTGTCTTGACCCAGTTTTTGTTATATCATGCTTGATAAACTTAGATAAGTCATGCTGCATACAAAATGGTCACTAAAATCATTCATGCATGACTTTTTTTAATTAATTTTTGATTAACTTTTTTGCTGTTTTTCTAACAAACATATAAAAAATTTCCTGCTCTAAAAACATCATTGTAATAATTTTCAGCACTTTTCAAGCACCATGTGATAATAATTTATAAAAAATTAGTCATGTATGACCACACAACCTGCATGTTTAACCTTTTATAAACTTTCTAATGGTTTTTTAGGTATTTTGCCAAGGTCATTCTGTTTATTCCATTGGTCTGAGCAGCATTCCTGATGTTCAAACCTTCATTAATAACTGAGCAGCACTTTTTAGTTGTTCTTCACTAATTTCAGCACAGTTAGTCTTTCTCTGATACTTTTTTGGCATGATTCCAATGTCAAAATATTTTCATTTTAGTATTAAATAACTAAGTAAATGTATAGCCTAAAAATAATGGAGCATTTTTAAAATACATCCAAATTCCAGCATTACACTGCTAAGGATCATTAAATATAAAAAATATGTTCAGTGATAACTTATTATACTATTTCTCAACAAATAATGCAAGTTGAGTAAAATTAGCCACAACTATGGGGTAAGCTGTGCCATGGCTCAACTTACCCCATAATTATTGACTCTAATTACCCAAACTCAAAGTTTAAGCAAAACGTAATTTTTTTTTACTTATGGCTTGACTTAAAAAAATTGAAAATCAGAAAATTATGAAGTAAGATACACTTTATTCAGCATCACTAAAGTGACTTTGATATCTATAACATTCACTTCAAAAATTGACTTTAAAAGTTAACTAAGAAATTGACTTTTTGATGGAAAAATCAAAAAAGTTGAAAACTTTCACTTACCAAAAGCAACACCAAACTACTCATAAAAAGATATTCAAGATGGCCAACTTAGACTACTACTAGTAAACAGAAAAGGCAACCCTGTATCCTTTATCTTTTTTTTTTACATATGGCTCTGGAACTACTTGACCCATGGCACAACTTATCCCACCTGCTCCTAGTTCTAACTGGATAATTTGAAATTAATTAAATCAAAAAAGGCAACATCTTTTAATGAAAACCAATCATGAAATTACAAGGAATACAGTGTAATATTAAAACAAACAATAAATCTTAATGATATAGCCTACTTTACCTCTGAGTAAATAGAAGTAGATTGAATACAATTAGGATCAACTCCACCAGTTAATAGATTTTTAACTTCATTCAAATTTCCAGAATAACATGCTGATAATAAAGATTGTTCCCTATGGCTCATTATTTGAAAGTTTTCCTACAAAACAATAATTATTTGAAGCAAATTTAAATAATATCAAGACAAAAAATTTTGGATTTTGCATTAAATCAACAACTGTTTTTTCACAAAATTTTATTTACTGTTTTGCAATACTGCTTCAAAGAAAGGGTTTTTTTGAAAGCAAGTAGTACCTAAAGTAAGCTTATAATATAAAATCTGCAATTGTATAATAGGCTACTGCTGCATTCAGTACTAAACTAAAATTTAAATTTCAGCAGTAACTATGGTATCATTTAAACAGTATTTTAACTGTGCTTAAAGATAAACAGGTCTCTCAATAAGCGATCATAAAAAATTTAAGCTAAACTAATCTAAATCCCCCTGTGGTTTATTTCTATATTTATTCTCCTGATTCACAAGAAAGCGACAGAGGCGCTATACATAGAATAAGCAATTACCCCAACCTGCTTCCAGAGATACCAAGATATTGCTGTCCGCTAGTAATTTAGTAAAGATATGACTGCAATTTAGAAGTGTTTGTCAAGACCACCAAGCAGGGGAAAGTGCCGTAAAGTGTCTTTCCCAAGGACACAACCGAATGGCACAAGTAGGTTTTGAACTGAGACCATGCTGATCATCTGTCCAATGCTTTAACCACTCGACCATGCTGCCAACTATCATTTCTTGAGATTCTTTTTCTCTTGGTCTCTTTTTGATTGCCTCCTAGTGGTGTAGGGGGGATTCCATGTTATTTTCATCAAAAAACAACAGCTATGGTCTCTTCTCAAAGAGATCCAAATAAACTAGCTTGCACTTCCAAAAACTTTAAGCCCTTGTTTAACAAATAGAATTTTCTTGTTTTACACACTAACTGCAATTGCATTGATTTTTTCAAAATCTTCAAAATAATTTGTTTATCATTCAAAACTAAAAATCTTCATAAATGAGTACTCATTCACTATTTGCCCAGCTTCCAGCTTGCTTCTTTAACTTTTAAATTTTAGATAATCCACAAAACCTGCAAGCTTAGTTACAGCATATAATGAACGAGAACCCACAATTAATATATTTGTTGAATAAATTAAAAAGATTAACTACAGATAAAAATTTGTATGCATGTATGTATGTATGTATGTACGTATGTATGTATGTTTTAATTATGTATGTATGTATGTATGTATGCCTTTTTATTTCTCTGCTGCAACAGCAAAGATTAAAGCACAAAAACACATCAAAAGCTGACAAAACATTTGGCTTACAAAAGCTACTGGGCAAAGTTTTTTAACTCTTGCAAGTCCAATTACGCAAGCTACTTAGTTGAGATCTGTTGCACTGTCAAATGATCATGGTTAAGGCAAATAGCCGAAGCTTGTTGGCAAACTACCTGAGAGAGAGAGGGGGAGAGAGAAACTGAACTAAGGTACAATCTAAACTTAGCTGGTAACACTATAAGATTCTTCAGAACAGTGCAGTACGGTACACAAGGAATTCCAAATTTCCTGACTTGGTGCTGTCCGGAAACTTTGCCATGGGCGTCACGTAAATCAAAGAAATTGTTGCTTCTATTTGATTTATTCATTTTTATTTTATCTCTATATTTATTCTCTTGACTCGCAGGAAAGCAACGGGGGCACTAGTCCACAGGGAAAGCAATTACCCGACCTGCTCCGGAGATGCCAAGATATTGCAGTCCATTTGAATTTTTTTTATTTGCTTTTTTAGTTTTATAGAAATATGACAAAAATTAGTAACTGCTGGGCAAGATCACCAAGTAGGGGAACGTACCATTAAGTATCTTTCCCAAGGACACAACAAAATGGCGCAAGTAGTTTTTAAACCAATATTATATCGATTACAATCAAAACGCTCTAGCCCAGTGGTTCTCAACCTGGGGTACGCGAGAAAATTTAAAGAGGTACTTGGATGGCAGTCGAGTTTTTACGTATGCCTGTTTTTTACTGTAATATTCTAAACTAAAATGCATGCCGATTGAAAACTCGACGTAAATTGATCTTGTTATTGTATTGTTTTTGTAATGTTTATTTCTGCCTTAAGTTTTTAAATGCATTTAATTTCTAAAAAATCTAACTCATTGGAAACATAATGATGTGATTTTTCTACTTATTATTCCAAAATTGCTGTTTAAGTTTAGTTATGTCTTCATTAGCGAAGAAAAGAGAGTATTATGAAAACTATATCCAGTATGGATTCACTGCTATTAACAAAAATGGGCGTTAATTTCCATGTGTTTTATGCTTTATGCTGTAAGGTTTTATCCGTTGGGTGCATGAAGCCTACCTTTCTCATATCTAAACGGATTTCATCCAAATCATAAAAGTAAGGATACAGCTTTTTTCTAGCAAGAAGAAGATGAATTAAAGCGAGCACGTCTTGATCGTTCAGGGTATATCAGTCAACAAAATGAAGCGGGGTTGCGTGCGTCTTACATGGTATCACTGAGAATTGCACAAGAAAAAAACCTCACAACATTGCAGAGAAATTAATCATCCTTTGCTGTAAAGATATAATTCGATGTATTGGTAGATGTGATGCTGAGAAGGTTGCATTAATACCCCACTTAAATAATAGAGTTCATCGAAGAATAGTAGATATGTCTGATGATGTCAAACAACAAGTGATTGCGGAATTAAAGAAGGCGCCTTTTGGAAAATTTGCTATCCAACTTGATGAGTTGACTGATGTGACTGTTTGTGCTCAACTCCTTGTGTGAAGTAAAAGATTTTTCTTCTTCCCAAAGCTTTTCATCTGACACTCTTTAGGGGAAATTGTCAGAATGAAGCAGAATTGAAACCGAACTAAGTTATAAAATGGAAAGCAGAGTTCTCATTGGCTGAAAGAAGTTAGCCAATGAGAGAAAAGATTAAGAAATTTTCAAAGAGTAGACGAATTCTTTTTGCTTACACAGAAGGGGATTGAGAGATTTAATGAAAGTCGCTTCAAGAGCAGAAAGGTGAAAAGAAGAGCGACCTCGAGCGAGAATAGAAAATTTTTCGTTGCTGTAATGAAGGGCGCATTGGGCGTTGTCAAGAAGATGTTGACCAATGGCGGATTCGTGAAATTGTTGTGGGCGTGTGTTGGTCTTGCAAGAGCTGGAAAGACTTTGGCGGTTGACCGAGGCAGGAGGATTGGCGATGGATCTAGGAACGTGTTGTTTAATTCGCTCTTCTAGCCGTTGAGACGTGCGATCTACAAGATTGGTTTTGGACAAAGATAAATGTGACTTACCCTTTTCTATCTGATATTGTTCTGAATTCTTTACTTATGTTCCCCTATACTTACCTGTGCGAGTAAGGATTTTCGACACAGTTAAACATGAAAAATAAACATCGATCACAGCTTAATGTGGAGCATGACTTACGCATGTGCCTGTCTAATACCGCTCCTGGAATTGAGAAACCTATTTGCAACAAGCAGGGATAGCCTTCACACTAATAATTAATCAGTAGCCTGCAAAGTGTTTGAAATAAATACTTTTGTTTATATTCTTGGTAATACTGTATTAAAAATGCTAATTAAACTTGTAGTGAAAATATACTCACTTAATTTGGTTTCAGCTTATCGGGGGTACACGTTGATTGTTTTTATAACTCAGGGGTATTTAACGGCAAAAAGGTTGAGAACCACTGCTCTAACCAGTAGACCACGCTGCCGAGTGCCCACCCTCGACCACGTTGCCGACTTGCTTTTTACTTTACTTGCCGACTTACAAAGTTTTTTTTGTTAAAAATCGGTCGCAAAGTTAATTTTGTAAACATTGATATGGTCGTTGTATAGGGACTGTTTTATGAATAATAAACTCTAATCAGTTATGCTAAGATAATAAAATGATTGCAGACTACAGAAATTGGGTGTTATTGTTTCGTAACAATGACAATCTCGACATTTTTACCAAAGCAGGCCACTTGAAATAATTGTATAAATTGCATGACTTAACAAAAAAATTACTCAAGTAGCGTATCCAAGACCTGTAAAGTAATAAAAAAAGGTAAAAAATAAAAGCATAAAAAAATATGGAAACCAAAAATATTATTATATTAACTAACACTTATATTATCTACTAAAACAAAGAACCGCTGAGAAATCGCTAACAGTTACACAACCAGGTCGGCTAAATTTGTGCTGAGCACAAAAAACTTGGTATGAATGAAAACAACAAAACACAATAACACTGCTCAAAAAACATCATACGGTAGAGATAACAAAGAAACAAAAAGATAGAAGCAAGGCTTGGTCAGATGACACAGAAAAGAACCGAGAAGAGCAAGTCAATAAGATTTAACAAAAATTGCTTAATTCAAATTTGTTCGCATGACGATATTTTCCGTTAAGTTCCGTTCTTTTGATGAGGGTTGAGTTTGAATCCGCCTGTACGATTGTTAGTTTTTCTGTGAGACATAGATTGCAAGATCTTGACCCCTGTTGGTATGAGGCTGTGTGGGCCGCGATGCTCCATTTTATGCGGGGGTTTTTTCCGCGTTTTACAGATACACGTATATATATTTTCTTTTTGTTGTTGTTGTTGTTAAAACACGTTTCCAGTTCATGGGATAACCATAGGCGTACCAGCCCAAAAAATTTTGGGGACAATGAAGTTTTGCCCAAATCTTGTGACGTTTGCCCAAATCATGATTTTCTAGTACTTTATGAATAGGACAAAAAAATTGTCTAAAATTCTTGGACGGAGAAGAAATTTCGTCCCGAAATCATGGTGATCTCTAAAAAAAAAAGGTCTTCACTTGGATTCAGTCACATATTTTTCAATTTTCGTCCCAAAATCAAGGTGTTCTCTAAAAAAAAAAGAAAAAGGTCTTCACCTAAATTTGGTAACTAATTTTTGCAGTTGATCAATGTCAATGCCCTGAAACTCCTGACTTTGCCCATATTTTTGCCCGAAAAATTATGCTCTTGCCCAAATATTTTCTTGTCACTGCCCGAAAAATTTGAATTTTGCCCAAATCTTGAAAACTTGGGGGGCAACTGCCCCCCCCTGTCTCCCCGGGAGGTACGGCTATGGGGATAACTATTCATTAAACTGCATTGGTACTAAGGGTTGTTTATCACAAATTTCTAGATTTGCCTAAAAGTCTGTAGGTAATTTGAGTATTGCATGCCGGAGCAAGTATGAAAGGGTACTAAAATGACGTCACTAGAGAGCTCATCTATACGAGCAAAGTAATACAATTTCCTTGGTGCATGTCTTGTTTAATTAAATGTTGCTTTTGAGTTCATAACTCGGAATATGCGTTCCTCAGAATTTGCAATGTACTAAAATCAATATGTAATGAATCTGCTTAATAAATATATATTTATATGTATATAATTACTTTTTTGTATTAAGGAAAGTATGTTGGTCATGCATTGCATAACTTTCACGCCGTGACCGCACGCCACTGGAGAACATAGTGTTATTTTTGTGTTGGCTGAATAAAAATGGCTTTTATTTAAAATTAAAGATATAAAAGTGTTTTTCTTTCAATTTGAAATAATGAGTTTAACTTTTAGCCTATAGGTTAAGTACGTTGTTCATTGTTGGTGCCATTTCTGGTGCACAGCCTCCAAATGAAATAATTATAATTGATAAGAAAAGAGAACGTAGGCTTAAATGAAAAAAGAGTTGATAGTTATGAGTTAGATTTCGGCCTGACAAAATAGGCTTGGAAAATTAATAAAAGTATAATCGTCCTGCATGAAAAGTTTTAGCTGTCGAGATTTTTTTAAGAGCAATGTGTGTGATTGACTGTTGACAATAAATTATCAAACATTGTTCACTTGAGAACATAGCTCAATTGTCCAATTGGGGACAGTCTGCTTCAAAAGAAGAAAATAGAAGGGTCACTTTTTTGCTTGCAATTGTTTTTTCAATGTCGCTAATATATTTGTGCTCTAACCACTTTTTTCAATCAGGTCAGCTTGTTTTTGTTTAATTATATAGAGTAGGCTTTCTGCTTGCGTTTCATTTAAAAACTAAGATAACTTGCTGGTTAGGTTAGTCTATTCAAAACAGAGAAAAATCCAGATGGTAGGTACATTCTCGCCAGATGGTAGGTGCTTTCTCGCAGCCTGGGCCGTGAGTAAGTCTGTTTATTGTTGTTAAAAATAACAGACCGAAACCAAACCTACCAAAACAAAAGGGTATCCATTCATTCCGATATTCAGTGTGGGTCTGCTAGTCGGCAAACATCCTTTTCAGGACGGGGCAATGCCTGGATAAAACTTCCCTTTTCAGGGTACATTGCCAACAAGTTCCGAAGACCCACTATTCTTCAGCTGAACATCGAAGGCCTCACTGCAAGCAAGATGAACGTTCTTCATCACCTCGCTATGCAGTCTGAGGCACTCGTCATCCTACTGCAGGCCCACTGCACTGATGCAGAGAAGTTGGTACTTCCGAACTACCAACTGGCTAGGTCTTCTTTAAGCAGAAAGCATGGCCTTGCCACGTTTGTCCACGAGCGACTGAGACACACGCTTTTGGATCAATCTCCACTGACATCGGAGTTCGAGTGGCTGTGTGTGGACGTTGATGGCTATAAAATAGTCAACGTCTACAAACCACCGCCAACACGATTGCGAACCCTGGATCTTCCAGTGTTTCCTCACCCCTGTCTGTACGCTGGCGATTTTAACTGTCGTCATGCTGACTGAGGTTACGATGACAACAGTCCGGACGGTGAGTGCTCGGCTGGCTGGGCAAGTATTTATTGTCTTGCCCTCCTATATAATGCCAAGGACGCTGCCAGTTTTTATTCCGGCCGCTGGAACACTGGCACCAATCCAGATCTAGCTTTCGCTAGCTTAGGTCCAAACAGTCGCTTACCGGATAGACGTGTCCTTGAAAAGTTCCCCAGGTCACAACGTCGACCTTTGTTTATTACACCACCAAGGTTTGCTATGGCAGTGCCAAGCATGCCTGTTAAGTGATGGAACTTCCGCAAGGCCAAATGGAATCGCCACATTGCTTGGACAAATAAATTCGCAAAGACTTCGTTGCTGCCTGATTTACTTGATGTAGATGCGGCTTACCAGGACTTCTGTAACACCATTAAGAAACCAGCCAAAAAGACGCGGGTATCGAAATAACTATATTCCGTGTTGGGATGCAGAGTGTGAATCCCTCTATAAAACCTTTCTGCAGTCTCCTCAGGGAGACGACTCAAGTTTGGCTGCTACAGCTCTGCTTGCCAAGCTTGACAAAAAGCGGAGGGATCGATGGTCCGAGGCAGTTCGGAGCATTGACTTCTCACACTCTAGTCGAAAAGCGTGGAGTATTTTGAACAATCTTACTGGTAGGTCACGACACTCTCCTCGTTACTGTCTTATTTCAGCCAATGCTATAGCATCTCAGCTGGTAAGAAATGGGAAATACGAGGCGGTTGACCGCAAGTCATCTCGACTTGTCTATCAAGAAGTGTCTGACCTTTGGAGGGCCACAACACCAGACGCAGTAAATATCTCTGACAATTTTTCACAGAGATAATTTACTGCTGCCCTCCAACATTTAAAACCAAGTAAAGCTTCGGGACCTGATTCCATCTGCCCACAGCTTATACTCCATGCTGGAGCTGCTTTGAAGTCCTGGTTACGTGACTTCCTTTCTTCCTGTTTGCGCCGACTCAAAATTTTCAAGATCTGGAGAAGAGCACTTGTGGTCGCAATCCCAAAACCAGCAACGCCCGTGGGGGACCCAAAGAGTTATGGACCGATATTTCTGCTCTGTGTTCCCTACAAGATCCTCGAGAGGCTTATCTACGCCCGCGTTGAACCATTAATCGATCCATTGCTCCCTAAAGAGCAGGCTGGGTTCCGACGTGGGAAGTCAACCGTAGATCAAGTTGTTCTGCTAACTCAGAACATCGAGTATTCTTTCGAGGCTAAAAAGAAGCCCGGTGCCATATTTCTCGATCTGACAGCTGCTTATAACACTGTCCGGAACCGTGGCCTTACCTGCAAGCTACTGAGACTACTTCCAAATAAGCACATGGTCAGAATGATTATGGAGCTTGTCCAAAATCAAAATTTCACCCTTACCACTGGTGACAGTAAGCAAAGCAGGCTACGCCGTCTTAAAAACGGCGTTCCTCAGGGATCGGTCTTGGCTCCCCTCCTATTTAACATCTATACGTACGATCTTTCTTCCATGATTTCCAAAAAGTCTGCTTATGCTGATGATCTAGCATTGTTGCACTCTTCTGGAAACTGGAAGGACTTGGAGGGAACTTTAAGCCAAGACATGTCTACACTTTCAGCGTATCTCCAGACTTGGAGGTTGAAGCTCAGTCACACTAAGACGGTGACGACAGCCTTTCACTTAAATAAACGAGAGGCCAAACGTGAGCTAAAGGTCTACAACAACAACGGTAGACTTTTACCGTTCTGTCCAACCCCTACTTATCTTGGGGTAAAACTGGACAGATCGGTCACGTTTCGTCACCATTTAGTGGCATTGCGCAAAAAACTATCCTCGCGCATCACACTGCTGAGGCGACTCGTGGGCTCGGGATGGGGTGCTGGTGCTAAAACACTACGCATAGCCATCTTATCTCTAGTCTACTCAACAGCTGAGTATTGCGCGCCAGTCTGGTGTCGCAGTGCTCACACTCGCCCCATCAACAGTGTCTTGAATGACGCCTTGCTCATAGTTACTGGATGCCTGCGTCCCACTCCAACGGACCACCTACCTATACTTTCAGGCATGCAGCCAGCTGAGCTTCGCCGAATGGGAGCGACACTCTCCTTGGCTCACCGTGGATCTCTGGACCCCGATCATATCTTGTATGGTCTTTTAAATAAGTCCTCAGATACTCGCCAAGAGAGACTAAGATCTAGATGCCCGTTTGTACCAGCTGCGCGGAATCTTTTGGACAACCTTGCCAGACTTGGCATCCGCGCTTCTGAATGGACAAACCACAAATGGAAAACGAAGTATTGTGAAAATGCTTCCAGGCTCCGTTTTGTGCCCGGGACCGGTGCCAGGCCTGTTGGGATGGGCTTACCCCGAGCAGTTTGAGTTAAGCTCAACCGCCTGCGAACTGGTGTTGGACGATTCCATTCTCCCATGCACAAATGGGGTCTCGCTCCTTCACCGAATTGCGAGTGTGGCGCCTCTGAACAAACCCCAGACCATGTACTAACAGCGTGCCCTATACATCGGACACCACATGGAGCACGAGATCTGACGGTTTTGGATGACTAAACTCGATGCTGGCTTAATTACACCACTGCCAGCATCGGATTCAGGCAATGCAGCAGTCTGGGGTAGTAAAAGGATAAACCCTCGGCCCCAGTCCTATTTGTGTCTGACCTGAAGTGGATACCCTTCAAACGACGACAACAACGACGATGTGCTTTAATTGGGACTCACAGTTACCGTTTGTGACAGCAAAATCCAATTAAAAAAAGCTTGCTGGATTTCGTTGTTCAATTCGATTCTTGCTGAGGTCAAGTTCCCTGTCATTTTGATTATCAAAATTAATAAAGAATGTGTTGCAAAACATGTTTACAATCGCCCCCCTTGAAAATTTACTTACGCCCCCCAGGGGAGTCGTGCCTCCCCGGTTAAGAACCACTGAACTAAACCATTTATGGACAATGTTTACTCAAAAATTTTTCGAGGCAATAAAAGGCTTTTAATTTCATTTCCCAAAGGGAATTGTTTATGGTGAAGAAAGCAGTAAATCATTATAACACATTAAATAACAAAAATATCAAAAAATGTCCGGTATCGAGACCAATTTAAAAAGTACGAGAGCGAGACCAGGTCATTACGAGACCGAGATCGAGACCGAGACCCTGAAAATTAGTCTTCGGACCTTTATCACTGTTTTCTACCAAGTTGTGTACACTTTGGTAGATGGTAGCCTACATTGGTTGCACGTTCCAACGCTTGCAAGAGATTATAAAACAACATAAGTCTAAGTTTGTCATTAATCTTTTTGCCTCTCGAAGCCGCGCCTCTTCAAAGTTAATATTTGCTTCCAACGTCATCTTTTTCATGAGTGTGCCATTGGCCAACATCTTGGACAACACGCAATGCGTTCTTTGTTACCGGAAATATAGATTCTCTATTAACGTTGGAGGTCGTTTTGTTTTTCATTTTTCCGCTCTAAAAGCGACTTTTATTAAATCCTTCAACCTTTTTTTTTGTAAACAAAAAGACTTAGTTTATCGCCTAAAACTCTTTTAGCTTTCTCTTTTCTCATTAATCAATCACTCTTCTTGACCAATGAAAGCTTTTTTTGTTTATTTAATAACTTATTGGGCTCAATTCTTTATTCTAACAATTTTGATCGTTAGAAGAAAAGCTTGGCAACGATTCCAATTCTAGTTGCTATATTCAAAAAATTTTTGCCTATGAAATTTGGCCGCAGTGTTTTATTTACTTAGCCCAAAAGTAGGCTACTTTTAAAAAACCCAAAAATAGGCTATTTTTGAAAGGTCGAAAACGTTTTTGGCCTAAACATATTAAACGCTCGAAATGAAGGTATATTTTTGTATCCATCTCGCACTAAAAAAGATTTTTCCTTTTAAGATTTTATAACTATTAGCATCCACGTGCAACCACTCAATCTTGTACGAGAATGTTTGTAGACATTGACTATTTTAAACCTAATGGTTTAAAATAGTCAACGTCTACAAACTTTCACCCCACACAACTGCAATCCCTAATTAAGGTGCAGTGAGTGTTGTCAACCTCACAAAATCACGTCAAAAATAATGTTGCTGATGCAGTCTAGGAACTACGTCAAAAATGATGTTTATACTGCTCAATTAACGATTGTCAAAAATGATGGTTAAAGATTCAACCCTTTAAAGCAACGTCAAAAATAATGTTTTCAACGGCACTTCAAGACCGTCAGAAACTATGTGGTGATGAGTTCACAGCCAATACCAGAATTAAATCGTTATCTTGATATAAGAAAGGCTATCTTCTAGTTGAGAAAATCTTTTGGAGAAGTCGTTAGATAATTCTCTCCAATCCTAGCTCTTAACTATAATTTACGCAATCAGATTTAAATCAAATCGTGTACCGACTTTTCGTCTGACAACAATTCGTCCAACGACACTTCGTCCACGTCTTTTTGTCCCATAGGGTTTAGGGTTATGGTTAGGGTTGGGGTTTAGTGTTTCCTCAAAAAGACTTCTTTTCTTTGAAATTGGACCGAAAGTCGTTAGACAAAAAAAAAGGAAAAAAGACGTGGACAAAGTGTCGTTGGACAAAGTGTTGTTGGGCGAAAAGACCACCCACCAAATAAAATATGATCTTTATTCAAATGATATCAGTACAAATCACAAGTCCACAGACCGTAGGTTTTTTGACGGAAATTTTCTCCACTTTGGCAAAAATTCAAATCAATAATAACGACTTTACGGGGTAATTTAAAGAACTTAGAATCCCCTCTACAAAATAACAGCATAGAACAGCCTTCCGAACGATTTCATCTGACTGAGTTTCTTTCTTATATAAAGTTATAGAAGCAAGCGCTTATAAAGTGGATATTAATCAAATAACATATTATAATCAAATTTAAATGGTCTGAGCTCGAACAAAAAAGATAATGAGTTTATCAGAAACAATAAAAAATTACGAAATTAGAACATCAGGAAAGGGCTGTTGCGAAACAACCACGTGACCATGCAGATTATAACGACATTTCTTACATCTGTAGGCTATATTTTTATCCTTTTTTCATCTCTGTATTTATTCTCCTGACTCACAGGACAGCGACGGAGGAGCTAATGCATAGGGTAATCAATTATCTCGAATAGCTTTTGCAGATGCCAAGATATTGCTGTCCGCTTGAAATTTAGAACTGTTCGCTAAGACCACCAAGCAGGATAAAGTGCCGTTAAGTGTCCTTCCCAAGGATGCAACAAAATGACCGAGTAGGTTTTGAACCGAGATCATGTCGATCATGATTTCGGCGCTTTTAACCATTTGACCACTCTGCCCACTCGATACGCTACCAATCATGCTGTATAATGTATTATTTGTATGTCCTAACGTATACCGTTTTTTTCTGCTTCTTTTTTTGTCGGCTTTTAATTTGTTTTTGTGCTTTGGCTTGTGCTGTTGCGGCTGAGAAATAAAAACATACATAAACATAAAAATCCTTTTAGTCGCTCGTGGACAAACGCAGCAAGGCTATGCTGCCTGCTTAAGAAAGACCCAGCTAGTTGAAAGCTTAGAAGTACTAGTCTTTCTGCAGTAGCGCAGTGGGTATCCTACAGTAGGATGGGAGATAAAATTTTGTTTGAGTTTATCATCTGATTAAATCAGCAAAATTTTTTTAAATATCAGAAAAACTGTTTTACGCATTTTTATAAAAAAAGAACTGGAAAACCGGTTTTTTCGACAAATCACAAATTGATATGCCGTGAAAGAGCTGTTGCTCGGGATTAATTAGAATTTTTTTCAAATTGATTGACAACCAGTGGCACACGAAAGATTTCTGAAAAAGGGGTGGGGTGTACAATCATAATCAAATATGCTTAGTGCAAAACATTTTTCAAGTGGTAGCTAAAGAAAAAAAAGTCTTTACTTTAAATATACTCAGTTTTTTTCCATTTTTCATCACAAAAAATAGTAATTTTTAAAAAAAAGGTCTTCACTTTGAATCTGTCTCTGATTTTTCGTATTAGTAATCTCCAAGGGATGCCACGGCTTAATGTCCCCTCCCCCCTAAATACAACACTGCTTGCAACATTTAAACTTTGAATAAAAAACTTGATAATTATCAAAAAGCTAAAATAATTTTTGCGATGAAATAAATTTTTTTAGTAATTTTTTATTCAAAAAACAAGAAAGTTTGCGGAGTTCACTTGGCTTACATCTGATATAAGGATGTTCATAAAGTCAGTTTACATAATGAAAAGCCCATAGACTTACTTTTTAAAACAAAACAATTCTCTTTATATGTAATGTTAGTAAAAATAGTTTCAACATGATTTTTTTAATTTTCAATGCGTCATTTAATGTGGTTAGAAAAGTTGGATGAAGTCTATGGAAATATTAAAGATATTTTTCTATGTTTTAGTGAAGCGCGCCATGAATACTTAAATACTAGAATATGTCAAACACTTTAGCAGTATCAATACAAAAGCTGTCAAAATCAATATCTATTTTATGATCTGAATGTGAATTAAATGTAGCTCTAATTGATATCTTTACATAAACGCCTTGAGGCGCTAAGAATAGCGCCTCAATTTCATATCCACGAAGGTATTTCTTTTCTTTTGTATAATAATATTCAACCTGTTGCAAACTACTGTAATTTGAATTTATATCAATCTGTTAATAACAAATAATGCCGAGAAATCAATGGCCTAATCACGTGCTTTAGACTTCTTAGAATAAAACTTGTTGAACCTGAAAGCGGAAATTGTTCAGACTAAAAACGGAAAGAGTACGAAAATCGCCCAAGTCCAAAATTTCTAGTGCTCAATGAGAAAAATTTTACGTGAAAATATTTCAACTATTAGCTTAATTTAGTCAGTAGTCGCCACTTGAATCACTCAAAGCGTATTTGAACCATTGTTCCACAGAAAATAAGACACTGGGAGCCATAAAGCTCTTTTGACATTTAAAATGAAATTAACACTGCACATAATTTTACTTAATAATGAAAAAATATAAATACATGCAAAATAGTAGGGCTAATCGCTTGATGAAAAAACCCGCAACAAACGCAATTTTGCAAAAATCGCGAACAGAAACAAAATGAGATAAATAAAATAAAAATATTCTTTCCCGTGCCCAATAGGGCTTGTTAAAGTCAGTGCTCCGCAACCGGTGTAACGCAAAACAAACACAGGTGAGCCGAGGAAAAAACAGCAATGTAAACACATGATTAGAAATAAAAAATATGTTTTTTTGAAGTAGTGAAAAAAAGCTAAAAATTTCGAATGCATTTTGTTGCCTGAAGCTTTATTTACGGACAAAAAAACCCCAGAATTCAATTTAGACAACTAAAATTTTTGGGCGTATTTTGTAACTGCAAGCACAGGAAAACGATCACGAATCAGTGAAGACCAGAAGAAAAAAAAAGGTCTTCACTCTATTTGATGTAAAGGCATATTTGAATTTACCTTGGTGCAAGTGTGCCGCCAAAATTTGAAAATGTTTCAAGTATGCCGCGGTCGTGAATAGGCTGCCGAGTACTGTGCTAAGTAATAACGAGTCTTAATCTACTTAAATCCTTAAGCAAAAAAAAAAAAAAGAAGACTAACCAACAAATTTCAACACTATCAGCTGGAAGAGTTGTATATTTTCTCCATAAAGTATGCTATGGCTGTATTATCTGGCAGTAATTAAGACGATCCTAATATGTGTTTAAAAAATGCTTTCAAACAAAGAACAATGTAAATGCCCGATTTAAAAACAATTGTAAACACGCGATCAAACAAAGAGCAATGACATAGGCCTACTAAGATTTTTTAAAGTTTTTCTAAGTATGTGCCAGATTAAACTTGCGCTTAGATAACGGCTGAAATACAGTAGTTGGGGCACAAGCGTTTCGCAACTTTTTGAGAAAACTTGCGCTGCAAGTGTCCTCTTCTGCTTGAAACATAAGAAATTTTATGACTTTGGCGATAAAGAGTTAATTGATTACTAATTTATATTCTAAATTCACGGGAAGCCCCTGCAAAGACATTAAAAAGTCACATGTGGCTTCGGAACCGAAGGTTGCCTAGCTATGGTTTAGAATAGAAGTGGGGAACCTGCAGCCCCCATAAGTTCTTTGAGCGGCCTCCATGAGTATTTAAAAAGTAAAAGAATTGCGTGTTAATTGACTACAACTGATAATAAAAAAGTCAAGAATGTCGAGACGATTTCAAAATGTAGACCTATTTTTTTTTAAGACCACTACATCTTTGAGAGGAAAATTAAAAAATTCGAGTCAGATTCGTTGTGATGACCTTTTTTTCAGAGATCACTTTATTTTGGGCACGGAAACCAAGAAATTCGAGATAGTTTCAAATTGATGACATTTTTTAGAGATTCCTACTTTTTAGGGTCGAAAATCAATCAATCCGAGATAGATTCAAAATGGTGACGCCTTATTCTTAGGTATTTCAACTTCTGCGGCCTCCTTGTTACTGAGTAATATAAATTGACCTCCAATAATAAAAAGTTTCCCCTCCTCTGATTTAGAGTTTAGAATGGCAGCGGTCGCTACAAAAACAAACGGAAAACGGAATTTTTGTAGCGCTTTTAAAAGTAATACGTTTTCCGCTTGCTTTTTTTTTGTTCGCTTTTAGTCTGAACAGACCCTTAGAACTAAAAGACCCGCAACTAAATTTGTTTTACCAGTGAAAAAAATTTTTGAAACTAAAAGACTCGCAACTAAATTTGTTTTACCAGGGAAAATTCTTTTTAATAATTGATAGTATCTTGATTGACCTTTAATTTAAAGGACTGTTGATGTTGCTAGTTTCATCAAATCCGTTATCTCGGGAAGTGAAAGCGTGATGAGATTTTCCAAGAATAAAATGTTTGATTATTTATAGGAATAGATATACAAAAGCTAAAATAATACAAATTTTCCTCTCAGCTATATCATGTGTCCCGCTCCAACTATGCTACATTAAAACTTGATAATTACAATTTGTTGTTTAAGATTTTCATAAAATGTTTTCCATTGAAAATGTATGAAAATTAAACAAAAATATTAGTTTTTTTTACATTCTTAACAAAGATAATGCATTAACCATTAATCGGCAATTTCAGCTTTAATTTATTAAAGTTTCATATTGACCCTTCACAACTTAACTCTTTTGCTGCGTAATTAAAGTTAGCAGTAGTATCCAAAAATTGCAATTCGTCGTGTAAAAAATAAAACTTTCAAAAACAATTCATTTTACCTGTATTTCTATTTCTCATGACTCCATTAATAAACTCTAATTATCACTCAATCATCGGCACTTTTGGCAACGTCGATTGAAATTGTTTTTGTAGCCAAAATATATCTGAATGTTGCAGTAAAGGGAAAGATTTTTTGCGACTCTGGGGTAAATCCGAATGTCGCAGTAAACGGTAATGTAAAATTTGTGAATATATCCGAACGTCGCCGCAAAAGGGTTAATATAAAACAAAAAAGTTACCGAGTTTTCTCTCACATTGACTTATACAAGGAAAAGCATTCATGAAGCCAAAGAAAGACAACAATTAGGTATAATTTTTTTCATTGATCCGAAGAACTACATGTAAATACTTTATCGAGGCAATTATTTAAAATCAATTTTTGCCAGCCTTTCAGCAGCGTGCACCTTTCCTGCATATGTCAGGTACAGAAAAAAAACCTTTATTTAAAATCAAACCTGGAAAAGTTACAGTAATTGTTACTAAATATAAATTAAATAGCAAAGTTTAAAATTTTAGCCAGACAGCACAATCTTGGCATTTTTGAAAGAAAGATAAGGTAATTGTTTGTCGGCTGCCCTAAGTATACGTAACCCTCCGACGTTTCCTGTGAGTTGGGAGGATAAATATAACGATGAAAATTAAAAAGAAAATAATAGAATACCTTTAAATTTTGAAATTTAAAGGCACTGATATTGTTTTAAATTTCTGGAAATTTTAATTACAATTTACAAAATTACAAGCTACAAAAATCAATTAAATAGTGCAGTAGATTCAAATTTTTATTGCTGTCAAAAGTTTTAATTACAATTACATAAAATTCCATAATTAATTACATTTAGTTTAATCACAAATTACAATTACTTTAAATACGTAGGGATGTTTGTGAATTGTTTATCTCTAAAGTAAAGGCAGTTCTAAGCCTTTCAGCCAGTTCTAAAAATTTACATAAAAATTCGATTAATGGCATGATATCAAGTAGTGCTTTAATAAAAGATTTATAATTTTGATAAAAAAAACTGTTATCGATAAAAATTGACATTAAACATTTTGATAATCTGAAGCTGTTTTGCCATCATATCCATCAACAAAAGTCGATTTTATTTAAAATTGTGTTTGATGAGAAACTTAATTTGCTGTTGCTGAAATAAATAATTCAAGTTTCTGATATTACGTAAACAAAGCACAACGCACGATATTGCTGACATCGACTAAAACATTGAATAAAGGAACCACGCATATATAGAGCTAAAAAATATTTTAAATTTTTCAGTCATTTCGATTTGTTTTTTATCTAGTTCGTGAGAACTTTGACGTAGCGCCAAAAAAAAAGTAACACTACAAAAAGGTTTTGAAGTACTGTTTCTTCATTAAAATGGAGCCAATATCGGTTTAAGATCTCAGTTTTTAAAATCTGAAAATATTTTCCAAGTCTTTATTTCTGTCTATCTTCTTTCCCCAGCATATTCATGGAAAGGAGTGAAAAGCATTGAACTTAATTTTTTTATTTTATTTTCGCGTTAGACGTTTTATGAATAATTTTTGAGAACCTACTTTGAATTTAAATGGGCTACTTTGTTTTTGATTGAAACAAAGAAAACACCCATATTATTATTAAACTTTAAACAACAAACGACAAAAAAAACGAGTAACTTACTAAAACACTTAAACGCCAGCGCGTGTGAGTATGAGTAGGAGTGTCGTATTGATTGCGAACGCGATCGACAAAGTCGCTGTTCAAAACCTACTCGCGTTGTTGTGTTGTGTTCTTGGTAAGGGCAATTAGGTTAATTTTATTTGCTTGGTGATGTCAGCAATCAGCTATAAATTTCAATTATATCACTAAATTAAAACAAAAAAAAATAAATAAATAAAAAATTTCCACCGGACAGCAATATCTCGGCAACTTTGAAAACAGGTTGAGATTACGCTTGTCGGGGGCTTTAAGTATAATGCTTTCAACGTTTTTCAGCGAGTCAGGAGGATAAATAAAGATTGCATAAAAAAATAATTAAATAATAGAGGCACATTGAACTCAATTGGTAATGGACAGTGATAATTGCACTTAGTGAAATAGAATAAAGGTTTTTTTTAATAAATTCTATTTTAATTGCAGGAAGTTTCATTTAGAATTATTATCTTTTCGAGCACTCTGTATTGCGACTAAAATCTAATATATCCAGGTCAGTCTTTCTCAAAGGTAGTCACTTGGCTCCTTAGGAAGGAATTCGCAATCTGTAGAGAGAAATAATTGTCGGAGAAGGAATTTGATAAAATGTAAATTGATTCAAAATTACTAACTGATAACAAAACCTGGCACCAAATGGCAGGACCTTTATAGTTGCACCTGGACAGCTCATAAAAATTGTTTTACTGAAGTAGAGACAATGTTTTTTAGTCTTCTCATGCATGCCATTATATTTGTTTTACACTTTATTCTGATCAAAGAAAAAACTGCAAGGAAAATAAGCAAAGACCGAAAAAAGGTTGTTGTTGCAGTTGTTGTCGTAGCAGATTGTAGTATGAAAGGCCATCAACTCTGGGTTAAACACAAACAGCGTATACTTTTATTACCCCAGGCTGCTGTACTGCCCGCATCAGATGCTGGCAGCTGGTGCTGGTCCAACATTGGGTTTCGTCAAGAACCATCAAACCACGTGCTCCATGTCATGTCCAATGCAGGCTGCGGGGCACGTTGTTAGGACGTGAACTGCAGTTTGTTCAATAACGCTGTACTTGAAATCCGAAAAAAGAGCGAGACTCAATCACACAACACCAATTTGCGAGAGATTGACTTTAACCAAAGCTGTTCAGAGCAAGCCCATTCCAAAAGGACTGGCATTGGTAATGGGTATGAAAGCGCAAAATCTGGATATATTTACACAGTACTCTGTGTTCCATCTATGATTTGCACACTGGACGACACCAGACTGATACCCATTATTGAGCTGTCGAGTGGACAGAATGTTTTGGCCCAGCAACCATGGTGACCAAATATAAACAATCTATTTAGTTTTACTTTAAAATAAGTTGGAACCAGACAGAATGGTATAAGTTGATTGCTGCTACTAGCTTTAGCTCACGTTTGTCCTCTCAGTTATTTAAATAAAAGGCTGCTTTTACCGTTTTTCAAAGACTGAGTTTTAACTTCTAGGTTTGGAGATACACAGAAACTGTAGTCCTGTCTTGACTTCTAAGTCGTTGAAGAGTGCAACAATGCTTGATAGGCGGCACAAGCAAACTTTCTGAAGATTGTATGAGCCAGATTACACGCATAGATGTTAAAAAGAAGAAGAGGAGCCAATACTGATCCCCTGTGAACGCCATTTCTTTGGCGACGAAGTTTGCTTCGCTTGCTGTCAAGTAGTTGGAGTAAAACTTCTACTGGGACAAGCTCCATAATCATTGTAATGAAGTGCTTATCCGACAAAAGTTCACGAGCTTGCGTGTAAGACCACGGTGTTCCACTTTGTATCAAAAACAAAAAGTTTTTAGTTAAAAACAAAAAGGAATTTTTCTAAAAAAACTTTTTCTTATAAATTTTGGGAAATGGCCAGCGATGGCGTTACAAAAAGGGAGGCTTGGTGCAAGAAAAGTGAGAGGGACCACTATTTAGTGTTCTAAAAAAAGGTAGTCGAAGCCAATGTATGAAAACAAAGTTATCTCTAAAAAAAAAAGTTCTTCAATTTAGGGGGGCGACTATTGAGTGATCCAAAGCATAGAGATCCATTTTTTAGTGTCTCAAAACCATGTGATCTTTACTTTAACAAGCACAAGTGCCACAATCTAACTAGAAGCCGAGTATGCTGCAACCATCGATTCAACATTTTTTTATTTTCTTTTTGACATGCCATCGACGTCCTGGAGCTACTATGAACAAATAGAACAATATCTTGTGTAGGGGGGGGGGACTTCTTGATATATTTTAAGGGGAGCTTGGTGCGGCCGCACCGTTCGCACCCAATTAAAGCCATCACTGCGGATGGCTTTATCTAAGTATTGAAGCGGAAGAATATACGATTTAAATTTTGAGAGCCACTAATCTACTAGCTTATTCAAAATGAAGAACTATTTTCATTAAAATTGTGTATATTTTTAATACTTTTTTATGGTGTTTTCCAAAGTAGGCCTAAAATCGAATTTCTTTTTAAAGATTTTCTATAGATGCTTAGCACTTGTTTTGCTTTTCATAGCAATGTATCTTACAGCGGAGTAGAATAGACTCGCATTTCACGCGAAAGCATTATGATAAAACAATAGACATCAAAAGTGAAGCATAGAAGATTTGACTTTATGTTCAAATATTTTTCGGTTTTGAAAGTTTTACTCAGATTAGCTAACTTTAACGCAACTGTGGCGACAGAAAAAGCGATCTTTAAGAAAATTACTAAAAAAGTTAAAAAAAACAAAGCGTGAAACGATAAAAGTCCATATCATGTAGCATAGCTTACTTGTCGCTAATATGTCATATACGTATAAGTGCATATCTCTAATCACCATTCTTCTAGGGGGGTTGGACCCCGGAAACGCCCCCTTGCGTAAGCCTATGGCAATGGATACATACAGCCACAGGAAAAATGAAGAGCACTTTTTATAACATCAACTCATATGTTATGCTTGTTTCGTGATTATAAAACTTATATAAAAGATTTAGCGATTAAAACCTCATTAAGTTCATAGAAAGCATTCTGAATTATTAGTTTATGTTAAAAAGAAGTTTTTTAAGCTTACTAAAAAACAACTTTATGATAGGTTTCTTGAATAGGGCCTTATTCTAAAAAGAAACCATTAAAAAATTTGATTCGTTGAAAAGAGAAGTTATTGATTAGTTGCTGCAACTCAATAATAAGTTGATTCCATACATAAAAAAATGTTTAAAAATTAAGTATTACAGGGGATCAAATAAAAAACTTTCTAGAAAAAATTCACAAAGCGGGTTGGGTCCATTTTCTCGTCGGAGATCTTTGTTCTGAGCAAAAATAATTTGACTTTTGATTTTTGGATGGCGGCAACTGCTTTTTAATCTTTTTGATTAAATCTACTTTTTAATCTTTTTAATTTTTTTGTTTACTTTTTTTATTTGCTAATCTAACCACGTGATTTTAATCAAAGGTTTTGAATAGCATTTCCTATTTTAAAAGAAAAAAATCATCGTGGGCGTTTGTATATAAACTACAGCTTTCTTCACGAAGTCATTTATGATTGATTCTCGTTGAGCACGTGATCAAACGATCACGTTTCAGTAATTTCAACGGCAAATTTTTTTGCAACTCGGTTTATCTTCGTTTTAGAATAGGCCGGACGGTTTTTGTAAATTCTGGCTTGTTTAAATTATTATTGGAATTAATGATATAGAGATGAAATAAAAGGAATATTGTGTCCTTAGCGGATCTATTAAACCTTATAGGATGGAAGATTTTACGAAGACTAGAAATTGTCGCGAGGGCGGATCTTAACAAATATTTTATTTTTGACGAAAATCATTCGGATGTTTATTTAAACATGTTAAAATTAATTTCAACCGTACCCTATCTTCAAAGCTATATTAAACAAAATATAAATTTTTTCAATTAGGGTCACAGATTGCCTCAATCAAAAACTCCGAAATTGGTGCTATTTCCTAAAAATCTTATACCATAAACTCCCTGACCAACCATTGCTGCAATGTTACGGAAAAATGCTGTTAAAACCAGTGATATGTTTTGGCGTATTAAGCAAGTAGTGTAAAAGATTTGATTTCTTTAGGTACCATAAACATAAAATCGAATTTTCTAGATAAATTTTAAATAGAATTATTATTGAAAAACGAGCTCAACATCGTGTACAATTTTTTTCAAACGGATTTGATAAAGATGAATTTTCAAACGGATTTTAATAACGTTCACTAAGGGAAAGATTCAATGCACGATTCTTTGTTGGACAAGTTAGAATTTTTGGAAAGTGTATCTTCAGCGAAATCTTCTTTGCAATCATCTTTGGTATGTACATTGATTTTCAAATCAAAAAATATCTTTTCTATTTAACGATAATCTATGTTCAAACTTTACAGTCAATAAGGCCAGATGTATAATTTTTTTCTAATTTTCAAATATTATTTTAAATAGTTTGTAAATCTTTCAACATCATAAACCTCAGCCGATGTTTTATTGTTCTAAATCAAGTTCTTATACTTTAACTTACGTTTCTCTTTATTGAAAAACTTGTTTATGTTTAATTTGTTTTTAAAAACTTTTTTGCTTATTTCATTTGTGTTAATACGTTTTATTTATATTTTAATTTAAAGCATCTTGCAAAATCAAAATTGTCACGAAATTTTGTTATAGTTTTCAATTGGAGACGAACTCTACTGCTCAACTCACTCAAGTTCAATTGAAGGCGATTTTGATGACGAACCTGATGATGTAGAAATGCAAAGAAAACCGTAAGTTGCCGAAGTGATTGCACTCTGCGAACAAATAAATCCATAAAAGATTTATTTTCTGAAAATTGTTTAGTTTTTTGCAAACTTGTGATTGATTGCATTGTAATAACTTTGTTTGGCTCATGTTTTCATATTTCATTGTCGGCAACATGGTCGAATGGTTAGAGCGCCTTGATTGTGATCGAAATGGTCTCGGTTTAAAACCAACTTGCGCCACTCTGTTGTGTCCTTGGGATAGACACTTAACCACACTTTCTTTGCATGGCCGTCTTGGCCAGTATAAACTTCAATCATATGTCTATAAAACTAAAAAACTAAATCAAAAATTTTAACCGGATAGTAATATCTCGGATCTCCCAAAGCAGGTCGGGGTAATTGCTTACCCTGTGTATTAGCAACTCCGTCGCATTCCTGAGAGTCAGGTGAAAAATACTGAGATGAAAGAAAAGAAAAAGTTATTGTGGACCAAAGTTTTTTCCTAAAATGACAATTTTAGAGGTTAAAAAGGAATCGTTCATTGTGAATTAAAAGTTTTATGTCCACTTTTCTCAAAAACTGAGTTAATCATGCCTAATAAAAAATTTTCTGTCAGCAAAAGCTCAAACCGAATAAGCAGCCTAAAAATTTTATAATTAAAAATATAAAATGGACTTAGTTAAAACAAACTAACAAGTAACATTTTCAAACGCCGTTTTTTCAAAATTATATAAAGTGAACATATCGTACTGTAGAACCAAGTAATTCTTAACAAACGAAATGCTAGTTATCAAATGAGTTGTTTGATACCTCTAAACTTAAACACTCTAATGTTTTTTGTTAGAAATTAGCCTATTCATTTCTGCAGCATTTTTTTCTGTTATAAAATTATAAAATTCTGTTATAAATCACATATTAAAACAAAAACAAGAGAAAAACAAGACAAACTATACCATCTGTAATATTTACTTCAGCGTTTTTTCTTTTCTGCTGTTTTAACAGTGAGAATGCCCTAACTGTGAAACGCTTGTAGGAGAAAACAAACAAACTAATAAAACAAAATGTTAAAATAAAAGTGGAAGTGTATAAGTGAAAGAAAAAAAATTAGGAGTGGTAAATAAGTAAAATGTCCGAATAATATGTCACAAGGAAGGTGTAAAATAAGAATCTAACATCATTGAAAAGAAGTGTGGAGCACCTCACTGGAAGACAGAAAAGGTCATATTTTAAGCAACCACAAAAAAAGAATCTTAAAAAACACAATTATATTTACTTTCTATTTCTATTAACAATCATTTTGTTTTTATTATAAAAACAAATCATATTTTCAAAATGATTATTAGAAGAAATTAAAAAGTTTTTCTTCTTTCAAAGATATTTTATCCTAAACAACATGAGGTATTTAGGAATATTAATAGAAACCAAACTGCTTAAAATGAGAAGCACCAGACTCGAGTTTCGCTCTAATTAGAGCTCATCAGTGATGCATATCTCACTGCGAATCGAACTCGCTACGTGTTGTCTTCCAAGCAGGAGACAACACCACTAGACCACGCGAGCCCGACAACAACTCGATCACAAGCAGCTGGAAATGATTCCCGGCATTCCTTGTGCGGCAAAGCCGGGAATCATTTCCAGCTGCTTGTGATCGAGTTGTTGTCGGGCTCGCGTGGTCTAGTGGTGTTGTCTCCTGCTTGGAAGACAACACGTAGCGAGTTCGATTCGCAGTGAGATATGCATCACTGATGAGCTCTAATTAGAGCGAAACTCGAGTCTGGTGCTTCTCATTTTAAGCAGTTTGGTTTCTATTAATATTTTATCCTCTATGGAATTTTTGATTTTTTCCTAAATTTCCACAGAAAAGATTCATTACCACATTTAATGGTTTCAACCAGCAGCAATTTGTTTTAACTTTGTAAGAATTTCCTATCGATCTTTAAGTAATGAAATCGTTTGGATACAAAAGTTTATTGCGTTTTTCATTTTCTCTTTTACGAAAGCTAAATCAACAACAGACTTTTATTACTTCTTTTTTCGCAAAGCGTTAGAACAGTGACAACGGCCTTAATTAATTGTTTGAAATACGCTGTTCAAAATTAAATTCAACCAGAATTCAAAGTATCGAGAAAAAAAGCAATAATTTTACGCATTTTTCTTGGAATTTAAATTTAAAACTTAATTTTTTTTGGTAACTTTAAGATGTTCACGCAGCAAATTAAACAGGTTTAAACTCTTTTTTATCCACAGCAAAAACAGCCTCAAAAAGAGATCCGAAAAAAAAGTTTCAAAACAATCTACAATCATTCTGAAATTGTGGCTTCAGCAAAATAAAAAGTGTCCATATCCCAGCAAAAAGCAAAAAGAAGCCCTCGCTGACCAGACAAGCATGTCTGTCACACAAGTACAAGCAATACATTTGTATAATTTTCTATAGCTTTTATAAAAAAATTTTTTTTTCTTTTACTTTTTTAATGATTAATTTCTTAAAGAATACGGATTGCTATGCAATTTGCTTTAGTATAAAAACCAGTAAAATATTCATATTCGATTGAGAATTCAATGTGTCTTTGGGTGATCTTAATTGAAGTTTGTTTTTCAAAAAGAAACATGATGGAGAAATTGCCATAAACTTAATTCTTCAATCTTTAGGACCTCAAGAAGAAGAGAGTAAAAAAAAATCAAAGCCATCTCGATTAAAGTGTCTTTATATCCGCGGTCAAAGCCTTCAAAACAGTCGTTAATGCTGAGCATGCTTTTGTTTAGCGTCAACATTCATGCATCAACAAAAAATATTTTATAGTAAAACCTATAAAAAGACACATTTTTAATTCAATACGCGTTTTTTTCACGAAGATAATGCTTTTACCGTTACAAAATCTTAAATCGAGAATCTTTTTTGAAAACCTAAAATTCAAAAAGTTTTAAACAAGAACTGTGGAAAATATTCAGAAAAAATACGAAGCAGGGTGGAATATTGTAAGACACAAAAATTTAGATGTAGTGCTTCAGAACGTATTAAAATAGGAAGTTAAAAATAAAAAGTTTTAATAACTGCTTGTACATAATGATAGAAACACCGACCTCAAGCATTTGTTCTTGCTAAAAATAAATAAGAAATTAGTTGTTTGTAAGTAAAATATGGTAAGACAAAACTTGGACGAGTTTTGACTATATATAAAACTTATCAAAAAGACTTCTAAGTTACTAAAACCAACATTAGTGTAAATTTGATGACCTATTAAATACCTGAAGAAAATCGGCTTTATTGACTTCTGTGGGCTCTTTTTTTTTTGGTTTCAGTTTTATTAACAGAATAACATTTTGCAGAAATAATAATGTTGGTGTAAAGTTGGCTTAAACGTATTCACGGTTTCAAACTTTTAAAAGCAACTGCACGTAGCCTTATACTGTATTTTGCTACAAACCACTTACAAATCTCAAGTAGCCAATTTTAATTCAAACTATATCATTTTTCTACTTTATTAAATCACACTTATAAAATTTTTTGAACGCAACTAAAAAATTATGAAAAAATAACAAAACCATGTACACTCTCCGCGCCTAACATTTGGAACGCTTAACCAATTTTAGAAAAAAAAGTAAAGCCAATATATTTTGAAACAAAGTTTATTCAGGACGTTTCGGAATCATAATTAATTTTAAAGTTACACGCAGATGACTCTGTCATATTTAATATGCATGTTTTTGCAATATTTTATTCTGTTACATGTTCACTTTTTTTAAATCTTTGGCGGATTGGTTTGCAAGTGGCGGATGCTAAAAATAAAATATAATGATGAGATGATGTGGGGAGGGCCGCTAAGAAGGTGAAGTAAATCAGACTCCCTTTCGAAAGAGAGAGTAAACCGGATCAAAACTGGATAACTACTTTAACTTCCACATTGTAACAGATATCGACGTGGTTTGCCAACGCCAGGCGCCGATACAAGAAACAAAAAACGTTCACGTGGATTCCTAAAAATCGTTCGGTTGTTTTGGATGATAATTGTCCAATAATCCAAGACACAGGTAACTTGGTTCTGCACGGGGTGGTAACTAAAATCCAAGTACTAAAGACTCTCATAACATTATATTAAAGAAATCTCTTGTTCTGTTTATAATTTGCAATACATACTGTATACTACGACCCATCCGCGCTAATTATAATAGTCTATAAAAGTGTTTACCACCGGTTGTTTTCAGTAGGAATTCACGCGACATTTTGAGAAGTTTACAAACAAATTATAACGACTTGGTACAGGAGGGGGCGATACGGTGACATTTTGGTGGTTCATGAAGAAAACTAATTCATAACCGAGTTAATGACTAATAAAGTAATTGGTTAATTTAAAAAAAACAATTTTTCATGGAGTAATTTAATTAAATGTGCTACTCATTAACAGATCTCTTGTTTAGCTTTTTGCTTTATAGAAAGTTGACTATGAAATCTTGCATAATAGGATTTTTTTTCGTTGGACAATTTTGATCACTTAGTTTGCTTATGTTTAAGTGAATGTAATATACTTCTTATTAATTAAGTATAAATTAAAGGATAATGTAAAGACCAAAAAATGGATTTTTAGTTCAATATCGAATGGCTAAGAAGGTTGAAATAAAAAATTAAAAGACAGTCCATTGCTAAAAAATAACAATAAAGACCACTGATCTTCACCATTCCATCACCATTTTGTGTATTTATTGCGTTGTATTGCCGAAAAATCTTAGAAGCGTAAGTCAACGTTTTTTAAACCAAGGGTTGCGACCCAAAGTGGGTCGACAAGGTTTTATGGATGGGTCGCAAAAAGCTTTATTTATAAATTGGATTAGCCAAAACAACCTTGCGCACAACCAATCTTACATCATACAGGTATCTTGTATTTGATTCTAGACCAGTAGGCTGGCTGAGATTGAAGGTAATTTAAACGGCTCTGCCGTGAGTGTGGCAAATTTCATTTCAGTGATTCATTCAGTGAAATAAAATTAGTAAATAAAAATAAAACTCATTTATTAAGTGTGGTTAATTTTATTGAGTGTGGATAACTGCGACACAATCAAAGTAGAAGACGCACATGCTACTCCCGTTTGCAAGACGTTTAAAAACTTGGAATGATGACATTCATCGTTTATTTCTGCATAATAGCGGGAACAACGTTTAATTGCGAAATATCGAATGCCAATCACAAAAAAAAACTTTTATGATTTTTTTTCAAATGGCGTGATCTTGTTTAGATTATTTGCATGTTTATTAATGTGGTAGATTTTCTTCAATTTTTTTTCTATTTTCTAAATATATTTTTGTGAGCACCGAAGAAACTTTTACAAAACTTTTTTGATAAGTATCCGTCTAACTTTGTTACTGCTAGAAAAAACAGTTTTGAAAAAGGTACCAAATCTTTAGAAAAAAAAAGCGAAGATAATTTCAGCAGCTTCTGTGATGTAAACGGAATAGAACCACACTTTGAAGGCAACACTGCATTGTCTAAAGCTGACGAACTTATGTATTGCTCGGACTTATCAAAGCTGTGTAACTTCCAACAGCAGCAACAATCTTCAAACAATGCCAGTGACACTTTTTACGTTAATTATTGTGATGAAAGAGCTGATGAGCAGTTGGTTTACCCTAACTCCTCGTGTTCAACGTGGCAGCCTGTGCAATATCTTCCACCGGCACAAGACTATTTTCATCAACAGAAAAACTATATGTGTCTTTTGGAAAAACACAATGTGAATTCGCTCAACCAATCCAGCGTCAACAATTACCAATCACTTTGCAACGTGTTTGAGGGTCAATTGGCGACAGAGGAAATTGGTGGTTTACAAGCGCGTTCAAATTTTGATCATCAATAATTTTATTGAACCTGAACTTCAGAATCACAAAGTTTTATTACGAACATTTTGAGAAAACCTTGACCTTTTTATAAATTTTACAAAAATTAAAAAAAACTTTTCCTGCTGGCTGAAAGTATACCAAAAGTTTTACAAGTTAACCGAATTTAAGAGTACAAAACTTTAATGAACTTTTAATACTGAGTTACAATCAGAATAAAAACTGCATTTTGTCATTTGACTGCTTTTACGTCTGCTTTTACGTCTGCAACTGCAAAATAACTGTGCGTAAGATTCAATTTTGTCAAATGCAATCATCTATATATCTTCCTTACTTGCTCAACACCGACGGACCCGTTAAGGATTATCTCAATCGATCAATTAGTAACATATTTTATTTGCGGAAAAGATAATACGTAATGACATATTTTTTGTAATTCTATTAAGCGCTAGGACACTGCGAGTTGACGGTTTGGTCTGCAAGTAAGCAGCCGCTTTTGGCTCTATCTGCTTATTGAGATTCAAAAGCATTGCTTTGTAGTTGTTGGCCTCACTACCAACCCAAGTTAACTTGACCGACTTAATCAAAACAAGTTTTTATTAATGACCTGACGTCAAAGTTAATGTTGGTTTTGTTGCCAAGATCGTCCACTAGCTCAGAAAGTCTGTCTTCTGGGTGAATAAAGTTTTCTGGAGAGTTTGTGGGATGAACCTTTCCAATGCTACCTCCTAACTGTAATTTGGCAAATCACAACTTGAAATAAAATATAACCTTTATTTAAATGCTATCCCTCAAATTACAGGTTAATAGCAACATTCCCTTTAAGCAAGACATTTTTATGTGCAAAGTATTTTTTAATCGGGCGCATTCTCAAACCCGCGTATGCAAAAAAATGATTAATTGCTAAGTTTATCTGAACAATAAAATGTTAAAGCAACTCCAAAGCAGTAGGATCAAAAGCAGACCAAATTTTTAGTTTATTGTCTAAAAATCAAGCATTTAAATCAGGGGTGGGCAAACTTTTTAGCTCGAGGGCCGAATTCGAAAGTGGAATTTATTGGCGGGCGGCATTATAGTAATCTCTAAAAATATTGATCTTCATTATGAATTTGTCTCGGATTTTTTAGTTTTCATACTAAAATCAAGATGTTCTCTAAAAAAAAAAAAAGTCATTACTGGAAATACTTCAAAAATTTTCCCCAATTCAACTTAAATTCGAATGTAAAATATTGACTCCAAACTGCTTTACCAGACGATTCAAATGACCTGAATGCCCTCTACAAATAATATAATACGGCCTTTTGCGAAAGATTTGAGCTGCATGAGTTCTTACGTTTCCTCTCTAATTTATAGAGGCAAACGGTAGATATAGCACTTAAAACGTGGCTAGTAGCAATAAAGAAAAGAATAATGAAAATCTGACGTCATCGCATTTCGCAATCTTGCATACAATGCTTACCAATTGGTTTGCAAAGCACTACAAAAAACATAAAGCGAATACAATGGGACTGCGACGAAAAAATAACACGATTCTTAATTAAATTTTAATGGTCTGAACACAAACAAAGCTAATAAATTTTTTAGAAACAATAACTAATTACAAAATTAAATTTTCCCAAAAAGGGCCGACTACGAAATAACCAGTGGTTGAAATATTTACTTCAATTTTTGATTTTCATAAAGTGACCTGAGTGCAATTTTAAAGCTATTTTTTAGAACCACCAAGTTCAGAATGACACTTTATGTGTCTTTTTTTGTCTTTTGACATTTTATGTCCTCCAAACAAGACAAGCTTTTGATTGTTTGTGAACTTTGCTCTTCAAATCATGACTTTAAATTAAGGATGGAAAAACTACGGGCCGCGGAGGCTTCAAATAAATATTTAAAAAATTTTTGCCTTCAACCAAATTTTTAGTCATTGCTGTTAGCGATCATTGATTTTAGTTATAAAAATTAAAAAATTTAAGACAGATTTAAAGTAAAGACGTTTTTTTCAGAGATTATCATAGTACCGTCCACAAACATATTCAACTTTCAAATGCGGCCCGCGAGCTAAAAAGTTTGCCCACTCTTAGTTTAAATAATATACACGCTTGACAGGAATGGAAAGAAAAGGCAATTTAAAAGAACAAGGCATGAACTGAAGCCAAACAAAAAGACCACTTTAACCACTTCTTCTTTATATGGCCTGATCAAATAACTTGTATCTATTAAATTGGCCTCGTTGCTGCTTTCCGTTTCGAGCGGAATCACCATTGTTGGCAGTTGCATGGAAGAATTTATCATGAAGTGGTTTTTCTAAGGGCACAATAGAGATCACTAAAACAGATTGAGCAGTTGACTTGCTTCCTTCTGCTCGCAATCAGAGTGTTATCACAGTGAGATATCTTGTAGACAGCGCTTGTTTTCCCTAAGCTCGAGACAAACCTGAACCTGAATTTTAGAAACTGACAGGAACTAAATCAGAAAAGTATTAGATTTGCTAGAGCTAAACCAAAACTGAACTACTAAAAATGAAAACTTCTAAACCTAAACCCAAACATTATTTTAAAGGGTTTGACGCCCTGATTTGAGTTAAGGTAAAAATATTTCTTGTTGTCAGAAAAGAACAAAGATATAAAATTTGCTACAAACTATTTGCTTGATTATTCAATGGACGTGCGAAAGGTTCTTAGAATATAATAGACTTTGTAAAAAAAACTTGAAATCATACCATTATTCATTAAATTTTCGGAAAATTAATAAGCTTAAAAAAAGATACTATACACCAAACTCTAATTTAACAATTTCAAATGCACTCAGACTACCATTGTTTCCCAAGGAGCTGTATCACCCCTTTAAAAAACACTAATTCAAGAGCTAACAATTTTTTGTTATTGCCGGGCACATTACAGAGTTGGTTTTAATTTGCAGCTGCTATTCAGTTATTAAAAAAATGATATGAAATTATCTATTATAAAATAAAAAATTTCATAGATATGCCGTTTGCACCAATCAAAAAAATTTATGAAAAGATATGTTGCTATTTCTTGAAAAATTTATTCAAGCACACTTTGGAAAAAAATCTATTATTAATTCTTGTAATCTTTGCATATTCGCAGAAAACTTGAAAAATTAGTCATCTTAAACTGTATTATCGCAATAAGCAAGTAACAACAAAATTCTTTAATGATGTTAACGTTAAAAATTTGAAGGCTACAAAAAGTGAATCAAAGAAGCATGGCTATAATATGAAATATAAGTAATATAATATATAATAATGTTATTTGCAGCAAAAAAAAAGAGGAAATATATTGAAGTAAAATTTACCATAAATTAAGTTCCCTACCTATGTGCACAGCCGCATAAATTAGTATTTAAGGCCGCAGGTTGTGCACCGTTGCACTAATTTAAAGAATATTTAAGACTATTATTTAAGACACTAATTTAAAGCACTAATTTAAACAATTTCAACAACTAATTTAAACAAATTAAGACAATAAATCAAATAACTGAATCAAAAGGTCTTACCTGATTTACCAGTGATCTACTAGTGGAGACCATATGCTTTAAGAACGAAACCAAAAACAATTAAAATCAGAAACAACACCAAAACCGAAATATTTTACTTAACGTTGACTTTTATTTTTGTATTTAAAAATGCCCGGGATCTTCTTGTTATTTGATCGGTATGCAAGTCCAGCACTCCTGAACAAACTGCACACTACCTTGTATTAGCATGCCTCATACACTACATTGAGTAACAGATTAAACACAAAATCCAACGATTTAGAATGACGAAATCTGATGCTAGCCCAACATCATAGCAGCCACCAACTTATTCAGGCAGTGCAGCATTCCGAAATTGTAAAGTTATAAAACTTTTTCACAAAAACCCCAGCTCAGCACCACCCAATTTATAAGATTTTGTATGTTAAAACTTCTTCAGACACTTATTAATATGAAATTCGTTTATTAAAACTCCTTTGGAAACTTATTCGAATGGATTAAAATACAGATACTTATTCAATTTATTCTATTTTAATAAGTATCTGAAGAAGTTTTAATATACAAAAGCTTATAAATTGGGTGGTTTTTAAACGAGTTTTTTTGTTAAAAAATTTTTTAAATTAATTTTTCCTGTCTATGTACATTGCTATAAATCTAACACTCATTGGAAATTGATATCTGGTTTAGTTTTTGACAGTTTTCGATTATTTTAGTTTTTTCTAAAACTTCGCCCTCAGTGTCTGTGTCTGATCCAGATACCCTCTTTTTATAAAACAATGATCTAATTTATTAAACTTTTCTTACAATCATAAAATCGATTACTGAAGAAATTAAACTTTTATCATAGTTCTAGCCTATTATCAAAAATTTTATCGTTTTTCAGAAAACGGAGAAAATTTAATTGAAAGTTAGAAAATGGAATTTTTTTTACTTTGGACTACATTAACGATAGAAAACAACATTAATTATCACATTGGTGTGTAGTTACGATTTGGCTTTGAAAAAAAACCTTTTTGGTTATTTATACGTTTACAACGTTTAATGTCACTGGATGCCAATGCCCTGTTAGTTTTACTTATTTATTTTTATTTTTTCCAAAAAATAGCCATTTTTCCGTTTTTTGCGTAAAGGTTTTTTGACAGTCCATCAAAGTGTGAACTTATAAACAGTTTAAGTCTAAAATAGTAATTCATTTTATCTCTATATTTATCCTCCTGACTCGCATTTTTTTGTGATATGGCTGAAATTTAAATCTACTTGTCAAGACCACCAAGCAAGGGAAAATGCCGTAAAGTTTGTGTTTCAAGGACACAACAGCATGGCGCGGGTAGGTTAGGTTTTGAGCCCACACCATATCGATCGCAATCCCGACGCTTTAACCTCTCGACCATGGCGCTCAAACGCGACAATAATAAAAACATAAATAATTCTCAAACACTTTTAATAAAGTCACCGAACATTTCAAAAATAAATTACTTTAATACCAAAAACGATTTACTAGAAACTGAGGCAATTTAACAAAAGACTTCGTTTACGAGTAAAACAAGAATTTAACATTCAAAAACAGTTTAAAATACTCTTAAAAAGATTGATAAATACGTTTTACGGACAATTGCTCGAAAAATGTCGCTCTATGCAGTTGTCTAACATATTTATTTTATAAACGCTCAATTTTTATTTTTTAATGAATACCATCCGTCTTGTTTGTAAAGTGTTGATTCTTGTTTTCAAATAATCGTCCGGATACGGATAAATACATTGATTACTGACATTAAAAATAAAATACTGGCAAAATCTTTTTAAATTGCTCAAAACGTTATTAGGATATCTCACTAAAAAGTAAAATAAGAATTGGTTTAAATTGGATAACGCAAACCATTAAATTTGAAATGAATTAATCCTCCTTCAAAAAAACTATGTCGACAAAAGTAATGTTATATTTGCTTAAGTGATGACGAATTCTTGCTCTTTAACGATATGTGATAAACCAAAAATTCAGTGCCAACGAGATATACACAACTCTTTGTAATTAATTTTATTTTGACTGGTAGCCAATGTATAAACAAGATGAAATTACTTGCAATTTAATTTACTTTTTAGATCAGTTTTTACAATAAAAAAAACACATAAAAAATGGAACAGATAAATTAAATACGTTTTTAATTAGTATTTTTTATGGTTTGTCCTAATATTTCAGCTAGCTGTTCACCTTGAAATCAACTTGGTAATAAAAATTCGGCAATTTTTTAAAACAATATTACATGGAAACTTATTTCGAAAAATTCAAAACTTTAATGAAAAGAGCATAAATTACAAATCAAACTTATATAAAACGAATTAGGACTGCAAATTTTCGCCATTAGCTGTTTTATACATTAATTTTTTTTTTTTTTGCTGATAAATTACATAAGCCAAGACTAACAAGCACATTGCTCCGAAGGCTATTGATGTCAAAGAAACAATTAAAGGGAGACTTTCTTGTTTCGCGAAGAGTGGTTCATGAATAGCTGAATTATTTGGATTAGAGAACGTAGAAGTATGTGTGAAGTTATTGGTTTTCTTCGATTTTTTTGTTGTTTTAGAAACACTTGCAGCAGAAGCAGTCCTGGTAGTGGCAGTAGAATGGGTTGTTGAAGCGGTAGTAGTTGCACTAATTATTGAAGCAGTAGTAGTAGTAGTACTGGTGGTAGTAGTTGACATTATTACAATTCGATCGATAACAACCCGACCATTAGGTGGAACGATATACTCATAAGTGTTTACCAAATGACGTGATATTCCATTTACATCTCCGATTGTAGACGATAATTGTACTGGATCAATGGGGTCACGGTAATGTAATTGGTAACTTGCTTTACGTAACAAATAATTATATGATATATTTGAAAGTGAAAGAAGTTCATTTCCAACAATCACATTTTCGTAATATTTTATAGAGACTTCCCGAAATCTTGATGCATCGAAATAAAGTTGATATAAAGAATGAAGAACACCTAATGTTAGGAAATAATAAGCTTCAGGTTTTGGTTTTCTTATTGGAAAATGTTTTCGAGTGACTATAATATCGTGGCTTGTTGTCGCAAAATAGTTTATAAACTGGCTGTGGAAAATTGCCTTTTTTAACTCAACGTCGTCGTTGAGTTTTTTTCGACCAGCTTCCGTAAAATTCTTACTTTCGAATTGAAGTAAATATCTAACGTATCCTTTGTCTTTTTCATAAATAGCACAGCACAACCAATTAAACTTGACTCCAAAGTCAGTACTTTTGTAATAGGGTGTAATTGCATCTTCAAAAGTTTTTTCAACGAAACGAGAATTGGAATAATTAGGACGGATATGTAAAATGACATTGAAATATTGGACCGCTTTAATAATTGAAAAGAAATTAAAAAGTATCATAAGAGCACCATAAAAGAAAATCCATTTTCCTTTTGAATTTTGGTAAGAAGACTTTAAAAAATGAAAAAACATAGTTCTGAAAATTTTAATTGACGATGTAATAGAAGATCAGCGATAATAAAAAAGACTGAATTGCAAAATTTTGATGCAACACACATTTTATTACAAATAACATGTAACGGTATTTTAGGTCATAAATTATGATCCTGCAAAATCTGCAACATATTTAATCAGTATATTAAATGCAAACAATACAGATAAGACATTGTTAAAAAATTAAAAAAGGATCAAGTGGTATCAAGATATTATTTTTCTTAATTGTACATAATGCCATCATTTTCGTCAAAATTGAGTTTTAGGAAAACAAAAGTTTGTCTTAATCATGGGAGAATGGAATACAAAACGCCTTTCAAACCGTTTTGTCGCATAAATGTCATTGACTATTTTCTTATTCAATATTAACAATAAAAATAAACAAATCGTGTTTAAAAGATTTCATGAGAAGTATGCATCTGATTTTATTTAACGTGTAGCTCAGTGCTTCTCACCCTCAAGGTGGCGACCCAAAAGTGGGTCGCCGTTAAATTTGATTGGGTTGCCGACGACTGTACAGTAGTTAGGTAAAAAATAAATCACTATTTTTTAGGGACAAAAATCAAGAAATCCGAGACAGATTCAAAGTGAAGATCTTTATTTTAGAGATCACTACGTTATTAGGATTAAAATAGAGATTTTTATGCTTGCAATAAAGTCGGTAAAAATGATTGAATCACCAAAGCTTTTCTCTCTATTTTTGCTTCATATTTGGGTCGCCACAAACTATGGTTAAAAAGCACTGGTATAGCATAAGCTTGTTGAATGTAAAATAAAATTGACTTCAAATAATTTTTATTTAAGGTAGTGATGCCATTATATTTGTTTATATTTAAATGCAAAGAAGAGCGCAATATTGATTTGTGGATGACCAATGAATCGAAATCAGACGTCCCGCTCCGGAGTAAAGTATTTGTAACTTTTGAAAACAAATCGGGGAATAGCCTATAAAAAGTTATAATATGCAAAACTAAACTATTTCTAAAATGTTTAGTAGAAGCTCAAGGCAGAGCAAGTTTTTCAAGTATGATCTCATAATAAACTGCATTAGGAGGTTTCAATAAGAAGACAAAATAGCTGTAAAATATTAAATAATGGTTTCACTTTGTGACCTTGTTCAAAAATTGGAGTAATATGAACATATATTTAACTGTAACTTGAAGAACCAGGAAAGCTTATTTTGCACCCTAATCTAATTCGAATTGTTGCGCTAGAATGTATAAAATTTTACGGATCTCTTATACCAGGAGTGGCCAAGTTGTCAGCCGGTAAGTTCGACTTTAATTTTTTAAAAATTCCCAATCGACCTCCACGAAAATCCTATTCTAAAAGAAGTGATCTCTAAAAAAAAAGTTTTCACTTTAAGTCTCAAAGTAAAACACTCTAAGTTTATTCAAAATCAGAAGCGATCGACCAGCTAATCGACTTGTTGGCCATTCTTGTCTTATACTATCGGCCGCCACTGCCTTTTATAGAAGACCCTGCTTGTTAAAGAAAAAAAAGTCTTTACTAAAACATTTTTTATCTTGTTTAAAAATTTTTTACATTTCTCTTTAGTTTGTTTTACAGTACAATAAATTAATGTTACCTTTTAATAAAAATTTTTTTCCATACTTAAAGTTTCACAGTAACTATAAAATATTAATTTTAAATTTAACTGCACCAAAACGACTTACTAGGCTAGGATAAATGTTTTAATTTTGAAAGAATGGAATTCATATTAACTAAATTACAAAAGTATTATGATGTCACAGTAACAAAAATATTATTTTAACATTTTTAAATTTAATTTTATTTTATCTTTATTTTATCTTCCTGACTAACCCAGCCATCGGTGGCACATTTCTGTGTCTCTTGATGCCGGTTCCAAGCCCGGATAAATGGGGAGGGTTGCGGCAGAAAGTGCATCCGGCGTAAAACTTTTTGCCAGATTTATACAAATGCGTAATCTTCCTGACTCGCAAGCAAGCGACGGAACGCTAATACATAGAGCAAGCAATTACCTGACCTGCTTCCAGAGATGCCATAAAATTGCTGTCCGGTTGAAATTTATTATTTTTGTTTTTTATTTTTATAGAAATATGACTGAAATTTAGAACTGCTTGCCAACACCGCCAAGCAAAGAAAAGTGCCATAAAGTGTTTTTCAAGATGGCGTGAAGTAAACGATTTTTCTTCCCAAAAGTTTTCATCTGACACTCTTCAGCGGAAATCGAGGGAATAAAGCAGAAATTAAACCGAACTGGATTATAAAGAGAAAAGCAGAGTTCTGAGAGGCTAAAAGCAGTTAGTCAATGTGATAAAAGATTTAAAAATTTTCAAGAATAGACGAATTTTTTTTGTTTACACTGAAGGGGATTGAAAGATGTAATGAAAGTCGCTTCAAGAGCAGAAAAGTGAAAAGAAGAACGACCTCGAGCGAGAATAGAAAATTTTTCGTTGTTGTAGCGAAGAGCGCATTGGGCGTTGTCAAAAAGATGTTGACCAATGGCGGATTCGTGAAATTGTTGTGGGCGTATGTCGGCCTTGCAAGAGCGGGAAAGGCTTTGGCGGTTGTGCGAAGCAGGAGGATTGGCAATGGATCTAGGAACGTCGTGTTTAATTCGCTCTTTTAGGCGTTGAGACGTGCGACCAACGTACCGACTATTGCATTGGCACACAAACTGGTAAATAACATTGCTGTGATGATGGGAAGATAACACGTCTTTCTTAGTTGCTGGTAAGCGCTGTCGGGTGTTAAAAATAACACATGGTTCGACGAGAAAAAGCAGCATTTAACAGCAGACGTAATCTGCTTTTCGAACTTCATCGAGACATTTCCAATCTATGGGATGTGTAGGTCGACAGGGCACTTTTCCACTGTGTGAACTGGGATAAAATTTGTTATTGAAGTTGTTGGGAAAAGGACGTACCCGTACGTCGGATTTTGTGTATGACCGGATCGCCCCAACATCAGATACCTAAATGGTTTACTTCTTTTCTTCAACCTGTTCTCCAAAACCTTTCTTCTAATTGTCTGTCTGATTCTTTCACCGGCGTAAAAGAAGTCAGAAAATTTACGTTTTCTCCTTTCTCTGTCTTTTTTTGTTCTTTTGACATTTTCAGTCTTTTCAACGATGTTCCGCTTGCTGAAACCACAGAAATCTGCGCTGACGCCCTTTACAATGATGACTCAATGGCGATAAATTTTCCACGCAACATCTTTGTCGAATTAATGCAGATAGCCAACTCCTCTGTGAAATTCAGCTTCAATAACAACATGCATCGAAGAATCGACGGCGTCGGAATGGTCTCACCGCTCGGTCCAGCATTAGCAAACATTTTTGTTGGCTACCAAGAAGCGAAACTTTTCAACATCGCCAAAAGGCCGTTAGTGCGGTACGTTGACGACACTTTTGCGGTATTTCAACAATGAAGAAGACTGCAACACTTTTCTCACCCACCTCAACTCCCTTCATCCCTCATTACGCTTTATTTACAAAAAGGAATCTAATCACTCTTTCCCCTTCTGGATGTGTTGATAGAAAGGCATGATTCTGAATTTCTAACTTCAGTGTACAGGAAACCCCTCTTTACCGGCCAGTATCTACGTTGGAACTCCTTTGTCGGCAGCGTAGTCGAGTGGTTAAAGCACCGGGCTCGTGATCAACAACGGTCTCGGTTCAAAACCCACTCGCGCCATTCTGTTGTGTCCTTGGGAAAGACACTTTACGGCACATTCCCCTGCTTGGTGGCCCTGGCAAGCAGTTCTAAATTGCAGTCATATCTCTATTAAATTACAAGCGGACAGCAATATTTTGGCATATCCGGGGGTAATTGCTTACCCTATGTATTAGCGCCTCCGTCGCTTTCCTGCAACTCAGGAGGATAAATATAGAGATGAAATAAATAAAATAAAATAAATTTAGACCTCAGAAACGGAAAACCGACCTAATTGGTATTCTTGCTTACAGAGCTTTTATGATCTGTTCTAAAAGCAAACTGGACCCAGAGCTTGGCAAAATTCGTTCAATTCTATTAGAAAATGGCTACCCGGAACATGCAATCAATTCGGCTTTTAAACAAAAACTTCAACAACAAATTTTTATCCCGGTTCACACAATGGAAAAGTGCCCTGTCGACCTACACATCCCATGGATTGGAAATGTCTCGATGAAGTTCGAAAAGCAGATTACGTCTGCTGTTAAATGCTGCTTTTTCTCCGTCGAACCATGTGTTATTTTTAACACCCGACAGCTCTTATCAGCAACTAAGAAAGACGTGTTATCTTCCCATCATCACAGCAATGTTATTTACCAGTTTGTGTGCCACTGCAATAGTCGGTACGTTGGTCGCACGTCTCAACGCCTAAAAGAGCGAATTAAACACGACGTTCCTAGATCCATTGCCAATCCTCCTGCTTCGCACAACCGCCAAAGCCTTTCCCGCTCTTGCAAGGCCGACATACGCCCACAACAATTTCACGAATCCGCCATTGGTCAACATCTTTTTGACAACGCCCAATGCGCTCTTCACTACAACAACGAAAAATTTTCTATTCTCGCTCGAGGTTATTCTTCTTTTCACTTTTCTGCTCTTGAAGCGACTTTCATTACATCTTTCAATCCCCTTCTGTGTAAACAAAAAAAATTCGTCTATTCTTTGAAAATTTTTAAATCTTTTATCACATTGACTAACTGCTTTTAGCCTCTCAGAACTCTGCTTTTCTCTTTATAATCCAGTTCGGTTTAATTTCTGCTTTATTCCCTCGATTTCCGCTGAAGAGTGTCAGATAAAAACTTTTGGGAAGAAAAATCGTTTACTTCACGCCATCTTCAAATTCTGTCTATTCGCAATTATTAGTTTATATTAAAATAAAAGTATTTTAAACTTACTAAAAAACAACTTTATGATAAGTTTCTTGAATAGGGCCTTATTCTAAAAAGAAACCATTAAAAAATTTAATTCGTTGAAAAGAGAAGTTATTGATTAGTTGCTGCAACTCAATAATAAGTTGATTCCATATATAAAAAAATGTTTAAAAATTAAGTAGTACAGTAAATCATTCATTCATTCGTTCATTCATTTGTTAATCTCAATCATTATTAAACAGTTTAACACAAAAATTATTAATAATAAAAGATCAAGAAAAGGAAGAAGCGGCACAACGTCAGACGTTAAAACATGCATAAGATAATCAAAAAGTGAAAGTACAAAACAGTAGAAAGCATGGCCGCAACACCTTAATTAGATAAAAATATAAGAAATGAGAAAGAAAAAAGAATATATAATAATAATATTATCAAACAAATTGAGAGATTGAATAATCAAATAAAAAACTTTCTAGAAAAAATTCACAAAGCGGGTTGGGTCCATTTTCTCGTCGAAGATCTTTGTTCTGAGCAAAAATAATTTGACTTTTGATTTTTGGATGGCGGCAACTGCTTTTTAGTCTTTTTAATTAAATCTACTTTTTAATCTTTTTAATTTTTTTATTTATTTTTTTTATTTGCTAATCTAACCACGTGATTTTAATCGAAAGTTTTGATAGCATTTCCTATTTTAAAAGTAAAAAAATCATCGTGGGCGTTTGTATATAAACTACAGCTTTTTTCACGAAGTCATTTATGGTTGATTCTCGTTGAGCACGTGATCAAACGATCACGTTTCAGTAATTTCAACGGCAAATGTTTTTGCAACTCGGTTTATCTTCGTTTTAGAATAGGCCGGACGGTTTTTGTAAATTCTGGCTTGTTTAAATTATTATTGGCATTAATGATATAGAGATAAAAAAAAGGAATATTGTGTCCTTAGCGGATCTATTAAACCTTATAGGATGGAAGATTTTACGAAGACTAGAAATTGTCGCGAGGGCGGATCTTTAACAAATATTTTATTTTTGACGAAAATCATTCGGATGTTTATTTAAACATGTTAAAATTAATTTCAATCGTACCCCGTCTTCAAAGCTATATTAAACAAAATATAAATTTTTTCAATTAGGGTCACAGATTGCCTCAATCAAAAACTCCGAAATTGGTGCTATTTCCTAAAAATCTTATGTCATAAACTCCCTGGCCAACCATTGCTGCAATGTTACGGAAAAATGCTGTTAAAACCAGTGATATGTTTTGGCGTATTAAGCAAGTAGTGTAAAAGATTTGATTTCGTTAGGTACCATAAACATAAAATTGAATTTTCTACATAAATTTTAAATAGAATTATTATTGAAAAACGTGCTCAATTTTTCAGCATCGTGCACAATTTTTTTCAAAGGGATTTGATAAAGATGAATTTTCAAACGGATTTTAATAACGTTCACCAAGGGAAAGATTTAATTCACGATTCTTTGTTGGACAAGTTAGATTTTTTGGAAAGTGTATGTCCAGCGAAATCTTCTTTGCAATCATCTTTGGTATGTACATTAATTTTCAAATCAAAAAATATCTTTTCTATTTAACGATGATCTATGTTCAAACTTTACAGTCAATAAGGGCCAGATGTATAATTTTTTTCTAATTTTCAAATATTATTTTAAATAGTTTGTAAATCTTTCAACATCATAAACCTCAGCCGATGTTTTATTGTTCTAAATCAAGTTCTTATACTTTAACTTACGTTTCTCTTTATTGAAAAACTTGTTCATATTTAATTTGTTTTTAAAAACTTTTTTGCTTATTTCATTTGTGTTAATACGTTTTATTTATATTTTAATTCAAAGCATCTTGCAAAATCAAAATTGTCACGAAATTTTGTTATAGTTTTTAATTGAAGACAAACTCTACTGCTCAACTCACTCAAGTTCAATTGAAGGCGATTCTAATGACGAACCTGATGACGTAGAAATGCAAAGAAAACCGTAAGTTGCCGAAGTGATTGAACTCTGCGAACAAATAAATCCATAAAAGATTTATTTTCTGAAAATTGTTTAGTTTTTTGCAAACTTGTGATTGATTGCATTGTAATAATTTTGTTTGCCTCATATTTTCATATTTGATTGTCGGCAGCATGGTCGAATAGTTAGAGCGCCTTGATTGTGATCGAAATGGTCTCGGTTTAAAACCAACTTGCGCCACTCTGTTGTGTCCTTGGGATAGACACTTAACCAGACTTTCTTTGCATGGCCGTCTTGGCCAGTATAAACTTCAATCATATGTCTATAAAACTAAAAAACTAAATCAAAAATTTGAACCGGATAGTAATATCTCGATATGCTTTGGCTTAATGATGTATTCTCTGGTGTTTCTTTGGATGATATAACATGTGCTGATGCCAATATAACGTACTATGTGAGTGGTTATGTTGACAGAAGCATATCTTGCCGCCGCAAATGCTCTTAGCCACTATCTGCCGCATGAGTACAAACAGTTGTTTGAAAACTTAAATTGCGGGGGCCTATAGCAACTATCCGAATTTAATTAGACTGTGAAATCGCCGGCAGTGCAACATTATATGGTCATTCTAGCCATTATAGAACCGACAAAAACCAAGTTTTTGTCTATGAGCAACCCACAATCTGTTTTTCTCAAAGCATTAATTAAAATTGTTGCAGCAACTAAAACTCTTAGTGACCTATTATTTTAACAATGTTTTGCTGATCATTTGAATTTCAAAGAAGTGATTAAATCTACGTTTAATTGTTTTGCAAAGAATGAACTTAAACGGATAAACGCACTTAAAGTTGAATTACCAGAAATATCAGCAAAAAAACTATGAAAATTAACTTAAAAAATCTCCCAGATTTAATTCTTGTATAATAGTTGTATTTTGTTATTTTGATAGTTTTGTTGCTTCTAGTTGCGTTTTAAGCGTAATACTTGTTTATTTTTCTTTCTTGGAAGGCTATTTTTAGTTTTATTGCATGCCAAATTGTTAGTTAGTTTTACTGTTTTCGCATGTATAAGTTTATTTTGTGTTTCCTTAAATAATTGTAGTCAATAACCTATATATTTAGTATTCAGAATCTAGTACTGTTCGATGCCTTTACCCAAATAAAAATTTCAATTTCATTGAACGAATAATCGTCAGAAATCTTTGAATTATAACTGAAGTGCGTTTAACCTTCAAATGAATGATTTCGAAGCTTCGTATGATTTTTGACACTATTTTCGCACTAGCCCTTCTAACGTAAATAGCCAAAATGAGTTGTTAATCCCGGTGTTCTAATATTCCTAATACTCGCAGAAAACTTGCAAAATTAGTCATCTTAAGCTGTATTATCGCAATAAGCAAGTAACAACAAAATTCTTTAGTGATGTAAACGTAGAAAATTTGTTGGCTACAAAAGGTGAATCAAAGAAGCATGGATATAATAATGTTATTTGCAGCAAAAAAAAGAGGAAATGAATTGAAATAAAATTTGCCATAAATTTAGTGCCCGACCTATTTACACGACCGCATAAATTAGTATTTAAGGCCGCAGGTTGTGCGTCGTTGCACTAATTTAAAGAATATTTTAAGATCAATAGAACTATTTATACTAAGAAAATAAATCAAATAACCGAATCAAATTGTCTTATCTGATGTACCAGTGATCTACTAGTGCAGGCCATTATGCTTTAAGAACGAAACCAAAAACAATTGAAATCAGAAACAACACCAAAACTGAAATATTTACGTAACGTTGACGTTTATTTTTGTTTTTAAAAATGCCCGGTTATATTTTAAATAAAATTATAACATAGACCATTGTGGACTTATCGAGTCTTTTTTACTTTCCATTTGTGCCTGCTGCATTAGAACTGTTGCACGACCCCACCCAGTCAAGCAACAGTGTAGAACGATGGATAGAATGGAGCATGGAGTGGCGAGAAAACGCCTCTAAGCTTTATAAATTTATTAAAGATATTATCCCAACGCCACGAGGATTTAGCTTCCCAGACATACATTGGTCAGGCTTAATCGCCTCCGGACCGGTGTATTTCGATTCCGCTCAGAAACGCACAAGTGAGGGTGGCATCTACGGCGGCCTGTGAGCGTGGCGTAAAGGAATAGACAGCTGAGTACGTAATAACATCTTGCCCCATTTATCACCATTCGAAGGAGTCCGTGCTCTCTCAAATGTCAACAAGAACCTGGCAACCTGGCTGATTAAAAAATGTCCGGGAATTTAGTGGAACATCCAGCTCCCGTCGATCTCCCGTAAACAAAGGAGGAGACAAACCATTGTAAGAGAGTTATTTTTTGAATTGTCGCTTTGGAGAGGGCTTTAGATAAAAAACCGAGAACACAATTAGCGTATCTTAATAATTGAAGATTTAAACTCAATCACGTTAAAATTATGATGACAACTTTGCATTTAACCATTAAGCCCAGTATTGCATAAATAAATCATTTGAATAGGCTCTGTCCTTTTCCTTCTATAAACCACAACCTTGATGTTATTCTTGTAAAAAATTTAATTAGATTTTTGTATCGTTTTAGTTGCTGGTTTGTCCTTCTAAAATCATATAAATTAAACGATTTGAGATAAAAGGGAAAAGTGGACACCCTACTACGTAGTCACATTACAAAATAAAACATTTTAGTGGCTCACACTGCTATTTAGGGTGGGGTGATGGAGCCAAAACATTGCCCAAAGCTGCCCTTTTTGTGGTCTATTCTACGGCTGAGTGCTGCACACCAGTCAAGTGTCGCAACGAACATACTCGCATTATATACTCTTTCTGAAACGGTCCCTTACCCAATGCCACTGAATGCCAGCGTCCATGCAGAAACGGGGATCTTGTTATTTTATCGGAATACAAGTCCAGCACCCCTGAACGAACTGCACACTACGTTGTATTAGCATGCCTCATACACTACATTGAGTAACAGATTAAACACAAAATCCAACGATTTAGAATGACGAAATCTGATGCTGGCCCAACATCATAGCAGCCAGCAACTTATTCAGGCAGTGCAGCATTCCGAAATTGTAACGTTATAAAACTTTTTCACAAAAACCCCAGCTCACTACCACCCAATTTATAAGATTTTGTATGTTAAAAACTTCTTCAGACACTTATTAATATGAAATTCGTTTATTAAAACTCCTTTAGAAACTTATTTGAATGGAATAAAATTTAGGTACTTATTCAATTTATTTTATTTTAATAAGTATTTGAAGAAATTTTAATATACGAAGCTGATAAATTGGGTGGTTTTTAGATGAGTTTTTTTGTTAAGAAATTTTTTAAATTAATTTTTCCTGTCTATGTACATTGCTATAAATCTAACACTCATTGGAAATTGATATCTGGTTTAGTTTTTGACAGTTTTCGATTATTTTAGTTTTTTCTAAAACTTCGCCCTCAGTGTCTGTGTCTGATCCAGATACCCTCTTTTTATAAAACAATGATCTAATTTATTAAACTTTTCTTATAATAATAAAATCGATTACTAAAGAAATTAAATTTTTATCATAGTTATAGCCTATTATCAAAAATTTTATCGTTTGTCAGAAAACGGAGAAAATTTAATTGAAAGTTAGAAAATGGAATTTTATTATTTTGGACTACATTAACGATAGAAAACAACATTAATTATCACATTGGTGTGTAGTTACGATTTGGCTTTGAAAAAAAAACCTTTTTGGTTATTTATATGTTTACAACGTTTAATGTCACTGGATGCCAATGTCCTGTCAGTTTTACTCATTTATTTATTTTTTCCAAAAAATAGCCATTTTTCCGTTTTTTGCGTAAAGGTTTTTTGACAGTCCATCAAAGTGTGAACTTATAAACAGTTTTAAGTTTAAAATAGTAATTCATTTTATCTCTATATTTATCCTCCTGACTCGCATTTTTTTGTGATATGGCTGAAATTTAAATCTACAGTACTTGCCAAGACCACCAAGAAAGGGAAAATGCCGTAAAGTTTGTGTTTCAAGGACACAACAGCATGGCGCGGGTAGGTTTTGAGCCCACACCATATCGATCGCAATCCCGACGCTTTAACCTCTCGACCACGGCGCTTAAACGCGACAATAATAAAAACATAAACAATTCTCAAACACTTTTAATACTATAAAGTCACCGAACATTTCAAAAATAAATTACTTTAATACCAAAAACGATTCACTAAAAACTGAGGCAATTTAACAAAAGACTTCGTTTACGAGTAAAACAAGAATTTAACATTTGAAAACAGTTTAAAATACTCTTAAATAGATTGATAAATACGTTTTACGGACAATTGCTCGAAAAATGTTGTTCTTTGCCAGTGGTTTTCAACCTTTTTGGTAGAGCGGAACCCCAATGAAACATGCCAGAGGCTTGAGGAGCCCCTGTGCGATAATTTGATTGTCTTATGCCAGGGTGGTCCGACTTCTGCACTCTTGTGGGCCACTTTTCAAAATTATTTGAGTTTGCGGACCGTAACCGGCTAAAAACACCTATTTTCATCCCAAAATCAGGGTGTTCTCTAAAAAAAAAAAAAAATTTATTCTCGTAAAAAATTCAATGAAAAACTTGAGCCTAATGTTTCTTGCAAAACTTTTTAAAATTGGGTAGTGTTTTTGATAGACACACACGAAGTTCATCTTGTGGAACCCCTGAACTGTTCTAACGGAACCCCGGTTGAAAACCACTGTTCTATGTGTTCTATGCAGTTATCTAACATATTTATTTTATAAACGCTCAATTTTTATTTTTTAATGAATACCATCCGTCTTGTTTGTAAAGTGTTGATTCTTGTTTTCAAATAATCGTCCGGATACGGATAAATACATTGATTACTGACATTATAAACAAAATACTGGCAAAATCTTTTTAAATTGCTCAAAACGTTATTAGGATATCTCACTAAAAAGTGAAATAAGAATTGGTTTAAATTGGATAACGCAAACCATTAAATTTGAAATGAATTACCCCTTTCCAAAAAACTATGTCGACAAAAGTAATGTTATATTTGCTTAATTGATGATGAATTCTTGCTCTTGTTAACGAGATGTGATAAAGAAGGCTCCCAAAAATTCAGTGCCAACGAGATATACACAACTCTTTGTAATTAATTTTATTTTGACTGGTAGCCAATGTATAAACAAGATGAAATTACTTGCAATTCAATTTACTTTTTAGATCAGTTTTACAATAAAAAAACACATAAAAAATGGAGCAGATAAATTAAATACGTTTTTAATTAGTATTTTTTATGGTTTGACCTAATATTTCAGCTAGCTGTTCACCTTGAAATCAACTTGGTAATAAAAATTCGGCAATTTTTTTAAATAACAATATTACATGGAAACTTATATCGAAAAATTCAAAACTTTAATGAAAAGAGCATAAAAAAAAGCATAAATTACAAATCAAACTTATATAAACGAATTAGGACTGCAAATTTTCGCCATTAGCTGTTTTATATATTAAATTTTTTTTTTTTTGCTGATAAATTACATAAGCCAAGACTAACAAGCACACTGCTCCGAAGGCTATTGATGTCAAAGAAACAATTAAAGGGAGACTTTCTTGTTTCGCGAAGAGTGGTTCATGAATAGCTGAATTATTTGGATTAGAGAACGTAGAAGTATGTGTGAAGTTATTAGTTTTCTTCGATTTTTTTGTTGTTCTAGAAACACTTGCAGCAGAAGCAGTCCCGGTAGTGGCAGTAGAATGGGTTGTTGAAGCGGTGGTGGTAGTAGTACTGGTGGTAGTTGTTGACATTATTACAATTCGATCGATAACAACCCGACCATTAGGTGGAACGATATACTCATAAGTGTCTACCAAATGATGTGATATTCCATTTACATCTCCGATTGTGGACGATAATTGTACTGGATCAATGGGGTCACGGTAATGTAATTGGTAACTTGCTTTACGTAACAAATAATTATATGATATATTTGAAAGTGAAAGAAGTTCATTTCCAACAATCACATTTTCGTAATATTTTATAGAGACTTCCCGAAATCTTGATGCATCGAAATAAATTTGATATAAAGAATGAAGAACACCTAATGTTAGGAAATAATAAGCCCCAGAGGTTGGTTTCCCTAAATGTTTTCGAGTGACTATAATATCGTGGCCTGTTGTCGCAAAATAGTTTATAAACTGGTTGTGCGAAATTGCCTTTTTTAACTCAACGTCGTCGTTGAGTTTTTTTCGACCAGCTTCAGTAAAACTTTTACTCTCAAATTCAAGTAAATATCTAACGTATCCTTTGTCTTTTTCATAAATGGCACAGCACAACCAATTAAACTTGACTCCAAAGTCAGCACTCTCGTAATAGGGTTTAATTGCATCTTCAAAAGTTTTTACAACGAAACGAGAACTGGAAGAATGAGGACGGATATGTAAAATGACATTGAAATATTGGACCGCTTTAATAATTGAAAAGAAATTAAAAAGTATCACAAGAGAACCATAAAAGAAAATCCATTTTCCTTTTGAATTTTGGTAAGAAGACTTTAAAAAATGAAAAAACATAGTTCTGAAAATTTTAATTGACGATGTAATAGAAGATCAGCGACAATAAAAAAGACTGAATTGCAAAATTTTGATGCAACACACATTTTATTACAAATAACATTTACCGATATTTTAGGTCATAAATTATGATTCTGCAAAATCTGCAACATATTTAATCAGTATATTAAATGCAAACAATACAGATAAGACATTGTTAAAAAATTAAAAAAGGATCAAGTGGTATCAAGATATTATTTTTCTTAATTGTCCATAATGCCATCATTTTCGTCAAAATTGAGTTTTAGGAAAACAAAAGTTTGTCTTAATCACGGGATGGAATGGAATACAAAACGCCTTTCAAACCGTTTTGTCGCATAAATGTCATTGACTATTTTCTTATTTAATATTAACAATAAAAATAAACAAATCGTGTTTAAAAGATTTCATTAGAAGTATACATCTGATTTTATTTAACGTGTAGCTCAGTGCTTCTCACCCTGGGGGTGACGACCCAAAAGTGGGTCGCCGTTAAATTTGATTGGGTTGCCGACGACTGTATAGTAGTTAGGTAAAAAATAAATCACTAGTTTTTAGGGACAAAAATCAAGAAATCCGAGACAGATTCAAAGTGAAGATCTTTATTTTAGAGATCACTACGTTATTAGAATGAAAATAGAGATTTTTATGCTTGCAATAAAGTCGGTAAAAATGATTGAATCACCAAAGCTTTTCTCTCTATTTTTGCTTCACATTTGGGTCGCCACAAACTATGGTTAAAAAGCACTGGTATAGCATAAGCTTGTTGAATGTAAAATAAAATTGACTTCAAATAATTTTTATTTAAGATAGTGATGCCATTATATTTGTTTATATTTAAATGCAAAGAAGAGCGCAATATTGATTTGTGGATGACCAATGAATCGAAATCAGACGTCCCGCTCCGGAGTAAAGTATTTGTAACTTTTGAAAACAAATCGGGGAATAGGCTATAAAAAGTTATAATATGCAAAACTAAACTATTTCTAAAATGCTTAGTAGAAGCTCAAGGCAGAGCAAGTTTTTCAAGTATGATCTCATAATAAACTGCATTAGGAGGTTTCAATAAGAAGACAAAATAGCTGTAAAATATTAAATAATGATTTCACTTTGTGACCTTGTTCAAAAGTCGGAGTAATATGAACATATATTTAACTGTAACTTAAAGAACCAGGAAAGCTTATTTTGCACCCTAATCTAATTCGAATTGTTGCGCTAGAATGTATAAAATTTTACGGATCTCTTACACCAGGAGTGGCCAAGTTGTCAGCCGGTAAGTTCGACTTTAATTTTTTAAAAACTCCCAATCGACCTCCACGAAAATCTTATCCTAAAACAAGTGATCTCTAAAAAAAAAGTTTTCACTTTAAGTCTCAAATAAAACACTCTAAGTTTATTCAAAATCAGAAGCTATCGACCAGCTAATCGACTGGTTGGCCATTCTTATCTTATACTATCGGCCGCCACTGCCTTTTATAGAAGACCCTGTTTGTTAAAGAAAAAAAGTCTTTATTAAAACATTTTTTATCTCGTTTAAAAATTTTTTACATATCTCTTTAGTTTGTTTTACAGTACAATAAATTAATGTTACCTTTCACTAAAAGATGTCTTTCCATACTTAAAGTTTCACAGTAACTATAAAAAATATTAATTTTAAATTTAACTGCACCAAAACGACTTACTAGGCTAGGATAAATGTTTTAATTTTGAAAGAATAGAATTCATATTAACTAAATTACAAAAGTATTATGATGTCACAGTAACAAAAATATTAATTTAACATTTTTAAATTTAATTTTATTTTATCTTTATTTCATCCTCCTGACTCTAAGAAAAGCGACGGAACGCTAATACGTATATAGAGCAAGCAATTACCTGACCTGCTTCAGAAGATGCAATAAAATTGCTGTCCGGTTGAAATTTTTTATTTTTGTTTTATATTTTTACAGAGATATGACTAAAATTTAGAACTGCTTGCCAAGACCGCCAAGCAGAGGAAAGTGCCATAAAGTGTTTTTCCAATGACACCACAGAATGGCGCGATTAGGTTTTGAACCAAGACCATGTTGATCACAATAACGGCGCTCTAACATTAACTTAAAAATATAATTGAAGAAGCGCTGAGAGAATTGAAAGAATATCTAAACCATCTATGAGATTTATCTGCTTCCCTATTGATACTTTCTTAATCACCATGAATATTAAAAGCTTATATACATGCATACCTCAGGAAGATGGCATTGAAGCTGTTAAGCAAATCATAAACAAACACAACACCAACCCCGAATTAACTTATTGGTTTGCATCAGAGTCAAGAAATATATTCTAGTGGTATTGAATGTAGTATAAAATATAACAACTCATTTTATGAACAAACGCCAGGTACGGCGTAGGGAACCAAAATGGCACCCAAATATGCCAATATTTTCATGCACCAACTGGAAACTCTACTCATATACCAATCTTCTACAAAAAAACTCTTTAATACTTACGTTTATAAAGACGATATTTGGATGGTTTGGACCCACGGAAAAAATACCTTACTCAAATTCATTGATAATGCCAACCGTTGTTGCCATCAGTCAAATTGATAACAATTCGGCCCGGGGGGAGCTCCATGGCCTTCAACAACTGCACTTTCTAGAAAAGGGTCAACTGTACCAAACTGAAAACCTTTATTTCAAATCAAACTTCAAATGCAAACCCAATGAGCAAAGGCACAGCCAGCATACAACACCCACAGGTGGCAAAATAAATTAAGTGATGGCTCTTCCCGGCAACCAAAACGACAACTGAACTCAATTCAGAGCAATAACAAAAAAAAAATTCAAATTTTAAGATCACGCCAAATGCATCAAACAAAGAATGTAATAAAGGAGCCGACTATTATAACATAAGTCAAAGGAAGGAATGAGACCGAGTTCAATTCCAATAGATTGGTGATTCTCCAACAACAGTTTACACCCTACAATGAAATTTGCTTACTCGTTTGATCCTAATACAGTAAACTTCCTGGACACAAAGGCACATTTAATCAAAAAATCAGATCGAAACTAAACTTTACACAGAACTAATTGACCGAAACTGGCCTGTGACATAATAATCGTCCTCTTTGTTATTTTGTTTTAGTTTTGCTTGTTTTACTGTTCTCATTTAGCTCAATGGTATTTAGCTGGGATTTTTTGTTAAGAAAAAATTTTTTAAAATGCATGTAATGAAAACGATTTTCCGTTGGTATATTTATTATATTTATTTCTACATTTACCCTCCTGACTGGCAGGAAAGCGACGGAGGCTTTAATAGAGTGGTTTCCAACCTTTTTGAGGCAGTGGACCACTCAAAAATAATCTACATCACCTTGGACCACTATCTCACATCCGTTGTAATATTTAAAAGAGTTATTAACATTGGACTTTATTATATATACTGTACAACATGATTTATTCTAAACTTCACAAACCACCACTACCGATCAATATTTAATGACTCTCTTGCATCTGATGGTTTTCAACTAACAATTCAAAGCAAGAAACAATGCCTGAGAGACACACTCTCATTTGATTATCGACTGATTTCAAGCGATTCCTGGTTTTCATATGCATCAACCTGGAGAATCCTTGTTTGCATAGATAGGTAGTGGCAAAGGGCAGGAGATGGTTCAAAGCAATTCTGCTGAGATTTCTAAAACTTTCAGTCTGTGACAGACAAAATTCAGTCAGATTGCTTGCGGTGAACATCATCTCCGCAGCCCCAGATGCCTTCAGATCGAGAATTTCTTCTTGTAGTTTCTCCTCCACCTCATTAACATGGACCAGGAATGGATTTTGAACCCATGAGGGGGCAACCTTTTCAGCAGGAAAAATAGAATCAAAATTTGATTTTAGCGATGACAAATGATCTTCCATGTTGCTCAATACGGTTTTGTCCACTTCCATGGTTTCTCGGAGCTCATTGAATTTAGGAAAGTGATCAAAACTACCCTTTGGAGCTCGCTTCAACCACAAGATAAGTTTTCACTTGAACGCTGTGATTTTCTCAACTGATGAAATGACGTCTGTTCCCCATCCTTGAAGACAGATGCGCAAATCATTCAGCGCTGAGAAAATTTTCTGCAAGATATGCCAAGCGAAGTAAAATTGATGAGATTCCAAATCAACGGCATAAACTGGGTTCTTGTTATGATTAAAGGAAAGGCGGTTATAACGCTGGTACTATGCATCATTAAAAAGCTATTGATGAAGGCAGTTCAAAGAAAAAACCAGAGTTAATACCAGTGGTGAAAGTAAGCCGGAGCGGTCCGGTACGCCGTTCCGGTAAAAGATTTGCTGCCGGAACGCCGTATCGGTAAAAGAATGGAAGTTATCAAGTTCAATTTATCGCGTTACGTACTCTTATCTTGAAACTGTGTTGACACAATACATTTTAACACAATAGGTTTTATTTTATCACAATTACAAAGTTACTTAAAATTCTCAATTCATCGGCCCATCGCAATAAGTACAGCAACTTGAACCCAGCAATAAGTACAACTTTTAACACAATAGGGAATGATTGAGCTCAGACTCGATTAAAATAGAAAGCAGTGTCGTGGAGACAACAGTTTAGTAGTGAGTCTTCTACTGACAGAGGTTGTTTTAGATTTTTATGGATTTCAAGTTATCGATTCCTGTTAAAAGAATATCAAATAAATGATAAAACATAGCGAGTATTATATTTTAAAAGTTTGATTTTTAGGAATATTTCCAGCCTAAATAATAAACCTTTATAAAATGCAAAGAAAAATTAATCATTATTGGAAGAGAAAAGAGACCAGTGATGAGACTTTGAGTTCAATAGCAACTAAAGTTCAAAGAACGGAGAGCAATGTTAGTAGGCCTACCCAAAGTGGTGCAATTAGCGATCCTCTACCTGTGCATCAAGATCAAGTTGAGGAAAAATGTTCCACTGTTTATCCGTTAATATGGACTGAACAACAATATGAGGAATTTAAGCAAAAAAACAGTTGGATGTACGCTGGTGATGGTAAAGTAGGATGTACTCCGTGTCATGAAGTCAATAATTTGGGAGTAAGAGCATCTCGTGGTGTTAATATTTCCACTCAATGGGCAGATGGCAATGTCACTTTTTATGGTAGCACAAGAACGGTTCAACTTTCATCACTTCGAAAAAAAATCTGTGAGCACAGAAACTCAAAAGCGCACCAAGATGCTATTAATATTCTAGAGACGGCAAAGAAAGATGTACTCCTTAATTTAAATGCACAGAGTGAGCAAAATGCGTTTCAATCCACAGCGCGAGTGTTCAGGACAGCTTATTATGTGGCAAAAAATAGCAAACCTTTTTGTTGTATCTTTGCACGAATACACAGGTTTATTAAAAAAACAATAGTAAATATTCACAAAAGTACTTAGCCAAAAAACAACCGTATTGAAAATAGAATGCTTTTAGTTCGTTTGCTGTAGTAGCTTGATAACTTTGAACTGACTGCTAAACCAAAATAAAGGCGCATATTTAACTAGTAACAATTATGCCTGGAGACGCGCGCGTCCAATAATTGTTTGAGCAGAAGGCGCTGATTAAGATTAGAGCGTTTAAGAAAAACACTACGTCATCTATTGCACAATATCACAACACCTCCCCAAATAAACTACGACAAAAAATATATATACATTTTAGCAACAATATTTTTTTGGAGGTCTCTTTGTTCTCGCTGATCGTCGTAGATTGTGTCGCCCGTACTCGTCTCCGGTTGGTAGTCTCGGATTGTTGCGTTGGTTCATCGAAGAAGAACTAGATGCGTGATCAGTCCCGGCTGGAAGTGTTTCTGTAGACAAAACGCTCGTTGGGATTTCACAGGGATCATCATCTTGATCCGAACCGTATCGAGGTCGAAGTTGATCAAGATGTCTTCTCCAAGTTGGTCCTCGAGGAATGACTCGTACATTGACGCTTCGTGTACCATGGACTTTCGTAACTATCGCAGGCACCCATCGTGGGTCACGATCTCTTCTAGGGCCGAAGTACAGTGCGTAACAAGGGTCTCCTAGTGTATAATAATGTTCGACTTTCGAAACCACTTCCGAGTCTTCAGCATTTGAATGCTTGCTTGCTTGTTTTGATTGTCTTCCCTGCAGGAGATGTGGAATGGATGGAACCAAAGTGTCAATTTTGGTGCGTATTCTTCTTCCATTCAACAATTCGCTTGGTGACAGTCCCGATGCAAAAGGAATTCTTCTATATTGCATTAGAAATTCTTGCAAAGCTTCCTTTGGAGGTAACGAGGATTTTCTCAATGCCTGTTTGAACGATTGTATCAAACGCTCGGCAGCACCGTTTGTTGCTGGATGATAAGGTGCTCCGGTGAGATGTACAATGCCTCGTTGTTTGCACCAAGCTTGGAACTCTTGAGACATGAATGTTGTGGCATTATCGGTCACCAACGTGTGGGGATATCCGAAATGAGCAAATTCTTGTTCAAGTATAGCAGTAGTACTTTTCGAAGACGTTGAGGTTGTTGGATGAATGCAAGGATATTTTGAATAAGCGTCTACAAGGACTAACCAGTTTCTTCCCAGAAAGTTGATCGCATGGTCCAAGTGGAGTCTTGACCATGGTTTTTCTGGCATCATCCACGGATGGATTGAAGGTTTATCCGGCTTATTTTGAAATTGGCCACAGGAAGTGCATTTGCGACATAAATCCTCAATGTCAAAGTCAATTCTAGGCCAATAGACAGTTGACCTGGCAAGTTGTTTCATCCGTTGCATGCCGAAATGTCCAAGGTGTAATAATTTAAGAATATGATTACGTAGGGTTGAAGGAATTATTACCCGTAAGCCGTAAAAAACGCAACCATTCTCTGTTGACAACGAATTTTCCAACTTTTTGAAGTCTTTAAGCTCTTCCGAAAATGCATGCGGCCATCCTTCCTTCACAAATCGCATTAGTTGGGAAAGAATTGGATCCTTGGCAGTCTCTCTGACCACAAGCAATGGATTGTCAGGATTGATTTGACGACTGATTGTTCGAACTAAACAAACGCTATCGACATCATCTTCCATCTCCTCCCCATCAAAACTTGTGTCATTTGAAAATGGCAAGCGACTAAGAGCATCGGCATTGCCATGGTCCTTGCTTCTACGGTATTCCACCGTGTAGTCATATTGATGGACTAGTAATGCCCATCGTGCAAGTCGATTCGCGGCCATTGCAGGAGTACCTTTATCAGGGGCAAACAAGGTCACTAAAGGTTTGTGATCGGTAACCACAATGAACTTACGACCGTAGAGAAACTGATGAAATTTCTTCAAAGCGTACACTAAGGATAGTGCTTCTTTCTGTATTTGGCTGTAGCGTCTTTGTGTCGCCGATAAGATTTTAGAAATATTGAGAATCGGACGCTCGCTTCCGTCTGCAAAGCGATGAAATAATACCGCTCCAATTCCGCATTCTGAGGCGTCACAAGATAAACCCAACTGAAGAGATGGGTCATAGTGAGCAAGTACAGTCTCTGTGCATAGTAACCGTTTGATCTTTTTGAAAGATGTCGCTTCTTCTTCACCCCACTTCCACTGTTGTCCTTTGCGTGTAAGCTTGTACAACGGCTCGGTGATTTCCGAAAAATATGGAGGTAAGAACTTAGAATAAAACTGCACAGATGCTAAAAAAGATTTTAACGTAGAAATGTTCTTGAGTGTAGGCATTTCTAGTATGGCATCAACTTTGGACCCTTTTGCAATTCCTCGACTTGATAAAGTGTGACCCAGGTAATCAATTGATACTTGGGCGAAAACACATTTCTCACGGTTGCAGCGAAGACCTTTTTCTTCTAGTCTTTTGAACAAAGCTCGCAGGTTCATCAAATGATCTTTTGCGTTGTCACCACTTACCAAAATATCATCGAAATACACGGCAACTCCTCGCAAATTTTGCGTTAACTGGTCCATGATTTCTTGGAAATACCCTGGTGCGGATTTAATTCCGAAAGGAAGTCTTTTCTGCAGTAAAACTCCTTTGTGAGTGCTGAGAGCCAGCTTCTTCTGGCTGTCAGGAGAAAGACAGATTTGATTATATGCATTAGCTAGATCAATCTTACTAAAGCAGTAACCACGTCCTAGCTTGCGCATTAGATCTTCTGGGAGAGGGATTGGTTGACGATGGTCTTCCAGTTGCGAGTTTACAGTCACCGAATAATCTCCACAAACTCGGATGCTTGCTTTTGCTTGACCAGGCAAAGGAGACTTTCGAATAGGAACCACGGGGGTGCCGTACGAGTTAAAATCTGTAAGCTCCCATACACCTCTCTTAATTCCTGCTTCGTATGCTTCGTTTAAATCTTGTAGGATTGAAAACGGAACAGGTCTTGGCTTCTTGAAAATAGGTTTAGCTTCAGGTTTAAACCGTATGTCTAGTGAAAAATCTTTTAGACAACCCAATGTAGATTCAAATAAAGTAGGAAACTCTCCACATAATTGAATACATGCCGCATCTAAAGAGTTTTCTGGACCAGTTGTAGTGACGTGCTCTATCGTTGCAGTAGATTCAGCACAACTTAGGTTTTCTCTGAAGTGATCAGTTAAGTTGGTGAGTTTCAACTTCATCATCGCCAGACGACCTAGTAAATTTAGATTGGGCACCTTAGTGACAATTACAGGAAAGGTCACGTCAGGTGATTTTCCATCAATACTTGCAGTTGATTGGAATTGTCCCACGACGGGTAGCGGGCTACCTTCAGCAACTTGATATTGAATTGATACAGGTTGTAGAGTGGGTTTACCCAGCGTTTGCCACGTCGCTTCACAGCAAAATGTGTCACTGGCTCCGCTATCAATTTCAAACTTAATTCTGCGGTCATTAAGTCTAATAGTTTGATAGATGGGTGAAACAGAACATTGGACTTTGTGCACCAATTGTTTCACAAGCTTATTATCTCTTAGTCGAGACATGCATACAGATTGCAGATGACCTGTTTTCTTGCAGAAGCTGCAAATAGCTTTAATGTGGGGACAAGCTTTGCTAAAATGTCCAGAATTTCCACACCTGAAGCAGGCGGTTTTCTTTTCTTGCGTTTTGGAAGTTTTGGACTTTGGTTGACCGTGTACGGTTTCCTTTGCTACCTTGGCTGCTTCTTCCACTTCTTGAGCCACTCTGATGGCGTTGCTAAACTTTAGTTCATCGTCCTTGAGCTTGAAGAGTGTCTTCAAAACTGCTTCGTTGTCTACTGAACAGATAAATTTAGTTCGCAAGGCCTCATCTAATGGATCTTTAATGGATTGAAAATCACACGTAGCTGCATCTTGTCGTATTCTGCTTGCCAGTTCAGGAATAGTTTCGCCAGGTTTGCGTTTCATGTCAGACCAGAACTTGAAACGTTCTCTGACAACAAACCGTTTTGGATCAAACTGCTCTGCCATAAACGTCTGAATATCATTCATCGTTAGCTCATGTATGCTTTTCACAGGTTGTTGCTGAGCCGCTAAGTTGCTAAGCATTTTGTAAACGGAGTTAGATTGGTTGGTAAGAAAAATTTGTGCTTGCTTGTTGTCGGGAACAGAGTTAGCAGTGACGAATGTTCGGAACCTTGCCAAATAATCAGTCCATAACTCAGATGTGGAATCGAATGGTTGAAAACTTGCCATCGGTGTTGGAACATTTTCTCGCGGGTTGTTCAAGCTGCTTTGTAGAATTTTCAGCTGCTCTTGAAGCATTGTCATTTGCTCTTGATGTTGCTTGTTCTGCTCTTGGTATTGCTTATTCTGCTCGCGATGCTCGTCGCGTAAAACTGCCATTTGCTCTTGGTGTTGCTTGTTCTGCTCTTGGTGTTGCTTATTTAACAACAAAATCAGTTCAGAAATTTCACTCATTGTCGACAATTCAAGCTGTAATGCAAAATCAACAAATTTTCTTTTTTCTTTCTTGACGCAGTGGAGTTCCTTGAATCCTCGTCGCCACTTTTGCCTGTTGTATCTTTGCACGAATACACAGGTTTATTAAAAAAACAAAAGTAAATATTCACAAAAGTACTTAGCCAAAAAACAACCGTATTGAAAATAGAATGCTTTTAGTTCGTTTGCTGTAGTAGCTTGATAACTCTGAACTGACTGCTAAACCAAAATAAAGGCGCATATTTAACTAGTAACAACTATGCCTGGAGACGCGCGCGTCCAATAATTGTTTGAGCAGAAGGCGCTGATTAAGATTAGAGCGTTTAAGAAAAACACTACGTCATCTATTGCACAATATCACAACACTTTTACAGACTTTGAAAAATTGATTAACCTTCAGCAAGTCAATTCTATAGACATGGGACGTGTCTTACACAGTAAAACTGTAGCTGTTGACATAATTGAACATATATCTTCCCATATGAAGAAAAAACTTTAACCAAAATTATAGAGAGCAGAAGTAAGATAAATGTTTTAGCGGATGAATCAACTCGCGTGGGTGACAAATCAACTTTAATCGTGTTTCTAAGAGCTAGTATTGATGGCAAAGCGGCGCCTATTACCTTTCCGCTAGATTTAGTAGAATTGGAAAGTCTGTGCGCTTCTCATATTGCTGACAAAATTGTGGACTGTTTGCTCAAAAACGGCTACTCCATCGAGTTATCCAAGAAGTAATCATCGGATTTTGCAGTGATGGAGCTAGCGTGATGCTGGGGACAAAGTCAGGAGTCGGAAAGTTGCTTAAAGACAAATTTCCTGATATAATATTGTGGCATTGTCTTAATCACAGACTTGAGCTTGCTGTAGGAATTGCACTAGAAATTATCGGTGGTACAAATGACTTTCAGTCATTTCTTGAACATTTATATTCGCTGTACAGCCAGTCACCAAAGAACAAGCGTGAACTTGACCAATGTTCCCATGATTTGCAAACGACCCTCAAAAGAATCGGCAAGGTGTTTACTATTCGCTGGGTCGCTTCATCCTTCAGGGCAGTATCAGCAGTCTGGCATTCTTTCCCAGCTTTGGCGCAACATTTTGATAAAGCTTCAAATGACGAAACGAGGCAAAGCACAGAAAAGGCCAGATTTCGAGGCATACTGTCCAAATTTTGCACAATAAATTTTGTTAAAAATTTAGCGCTGATGGCGGATGTCTTCAACGAATTAACAAATTTATCAGAAACACTGCAAAGCCGAAATACCACGCTTCCAAAAGCCCACACTTTACTCAATGCGTATACAAAACGTATAGAAAGCCTTATTGCTTCCCCGGGGGAACATTTCATCATGGCTGAACAAGCAGAAAAAGCAATGTCATTTCAACAAGTAAAACTGAGAGAAGGAAGAAGCCCAGTAATAAATCAGGCTCAATTTATTCGGGCTGTAGCTGACAACATGAAAGAAAGGCTCTTCACAACTGCATCAAGCAGAGCACAGCCTAGCGTTCATGCAACTCGAAGAGAGAACTACAAAACCCTTGTTGGTCAAATTGATGTGTTAGATCCACAAAAGATTGATCATGAAAATCCTCGTTTTGGAGAAGATGAAGTGAAAAGTTTATGTGGCACCCTTCGTCTCAACAAGCAACAAACTCATCTTGCTTATATTGAATTTAAGGCAAGTGGAGGAAGAAGCATTCCTGACCAACTAAATAAGTTGATGGTGGCCGTTGACACCCTTTCACCAAGTAACGCCGACTGTGAGCGCGGGTTCAGCGCTATGAACAACATCATCACTGACAGCAGAAATGCAATCACTACGAACAATGCCGAGAAGCAGCTCTTTGTCAGTACTATGGGGCCACCGTGCGAGAAATGGAATCCAGAGTCATTCGTAAGAACTTGGCTTGGAAAGGGAAGAAGAGCAGCTCATGCAACAAGCGGCATGGCTCGACAACAAAACTTGAAAAAGGCTAACTACTATGAACCTTTATGGAAAGTTTTTAAATAATTGAGTGTTTGATTTGGATTATGTGGTTATGTGCTTGGTTGAAAATGTATCGTTATGTTAATGGTTGCAAACTTACAATAATGAGCCAAAAGTAACTTCGGTTTTGGGGATCTTTTGTACTTATCCCCCAAAATAGGCTATTTCAAATCGTGTCAATATAGTTCTCTGGCAAACCTTTTACTCTCCAATTTGCAGGCAACAGTACTACAGGACATTGTTTCGAGTCTCAAATTAGCGATTCATTCTAATCCAGAAACAATTAGTTATTTGGGTTTTAGCCATTCTCGGATTATCTAATATTTTATAGTTTGTTAAAATTTAAAGTGTTAGGTATAATTAAGGCGTTTAGGATTTCGTGACTGGATAAGTAGATGTCTAAGACTCATTTGCCTCTTTTGATCAGCAACCACAAAAAAATTATTTTACTTTCACCACTGTTATGAGCTTCTGGCATGCATAGTACCGGTAAGAAAAATTTTCTACTTTCACCACTGGTTAATACAATACTACAATGGTACCACAGCAGGGGTGGACACGTGCGACCAACTGATTCGCACATATAGTTGCAAGCGGCAGACAAAGAGATCGCCAGTAGTGATGTGGTACAATTTGCTGGGTGTTGCTGCAGTAAATGCATTCGTTGTCTTTTCAACACAGAACTCGGAATTTGAAGAAAGAAAGACCCACAAGAGAAGATTATTTTTGTGAAATCTCGCTGAGGAATTGGTAATTCTACAAATGAGAAGGCGACTGAGAGTGACTACAAACCTAAGGTCAATTGTATTTGTGGCAATGGAACGATGCAGGGTCAGAAAAGAAGAAAATTAAGGGACTGTTTCAGAGACAGCTGCAACCAAACGAAAACGCTGCCACTATTGCCCTTTGAAAAAAAATCGTAAAAGTGCTATGATATCTAAGATATGTAACAAAAACGTGTGTAAGGTATATGTGACGTATGTCGTCACATGTGTAACGTATGTCATTTGTAACAATTGTCCGTAAAATGCTGAGTCATTTATTAACTTCTGCTTGTAACTTTAGTGCGTGCTTGTTTCTAGAGTGAGTTTTGAATTTAATTTTCATTCTGATTTTGTGCATAAAGTTATCCACTGGAACTAAAATACATGAAACACACTTCTACAACAGTACTTGTATGTGAATGCTCCATTATATACCAATAAACACAATCTCAAAAGAAAACATACTACTTTAAAACAGGTAAGCCTCGGAGGCCCGGTTTCTGGTGGGTTTAAAGGTTTCTGCATCTAAGGGTTAAATTTCATTGTACGTTTGATTTACCGCTTGCTGTCAGTAGAGGAAAAAGGCACAAACATGCCATGATCACGCGCAGATAAAACAGGAATTACGCGGATGTAAGTTTACGTATAACATGGCCAATTTCCTTTCCGCACTCAAACGATAAGATTTTTTAACAAATGTAAATCTACGTCCAAACGGACCCCTGGCAGATATGCAAAATACATAGATTTACGCCCAATGGCAGCGAAACTGTTAATGGCAAATAATTTGTTTTCTTGGAAGGACCTCTCGTGGACCACTTGAGAACCTGCATGGACCACCAGGTAGTCCATGGACCACAGGTTGGGAAACACTGCTCTAATATGTAGAGCAAGCAATAACGTCGACCTGCTTCCGGAGATGCCAAGAAATTGTTGTACGCTGGAAATTTTTTTATTTTACTTTTTTAGTTTTATAATGATATGACTGAAATTTAAAACTGCTTGCCAAAACCACCAAGCCAGGAAAAGTGCAGTATAGTATCTTTCCCCAGGACGCAACAGAAAACGAGAGTAGGTTTTGAACTGACACTATCCCGATCACAATCAAGGCGCGCTGCCGACGTATGTATACGTTTCTCAAATTCATTTTTTATGATATTTTCTTATTACATTGGTAATTTCTTATAATTTTTGGAATAGGATGTATTTTATATTTTTGCATTACCCTGACGCCTGCGGCTACAGTTTGTCCACCTCTGGGATAAAGTAATATTTTCTGGTTAAAGATTTAGGTTTACCAACAGTTATCGTTTCTAGTTTTTGCTGTAATTTCTGCTTGAATATGTTTTTTTAATAATACTTTCAACGCTATTTTCCATCAAACTATTTTAGCTATTTAGCTAAATTATCGTAACGATTGAATTTCAGTTTGAAATTATACTCTATTAAATTTTAAGCGAATTTTTATATATTTTTTGTTATTTGACGCTCAACTCGCCTCATAAAATCACACCCTGAAAATCAATCTCAATCTCAGGTTTTAGAACGCCCAAAAAGTCATTTAAAATTGTCTCTTTTTTCATAAAAAAGATGTGCGCTTTATTTCTCTTTAAAAGCTCGTTCCACTCATAGGCGTACGCAAGGGGGGGTTTCAGGGGTCAAACCCCCCCCTTGAAGAATGATGTTCAGGCAAATATACATGGTAATAAGTAGGCTTCCATAATATGATTTTAGTTTCTATTGTTTACCGCACTTTTTATACTTAATTACTGCTTGCGCATCAATTTTTATTATCGCCTAAATTGCGTCAAGTTAGCTAATGTACAGCTGCCACTTGTGAAGAAAACTTTCAAAATTGTAAAATATTGAAAGTTAAGCATTTTAATGCTTTGCTTTTGATGTCTATCGTTTTATTACAATGCTTCCCCATGAGATACAAGCCTGCTTACTCAGCTGTACATTGATATGAAAAATAAAACAAGTTTTAAGCACCTAAGGAGGATTTGAAAGATTGATTGATTGAACTCTGATAAATGTGATAAAAAAAATTTAAATATGAATTGTAAAATATAATATAAAATAGTTTAACTGATCAAGTCACCATTGTAAAAAGTTTTTTTCTATGAGACGAAGTCTCGTAAAACTTTAAAGTAATAATTGTACACCATAACTAAATAAGGAAATTTTATAAAAATGGTTCTTCGTTTTTACTAAAATTATTTTAATGTGCAGCTAGATAGCGTTTCTAGCAGTTGCAATACAGTTTGTTCGATAAGGCAGTTAGAGTTTAATATTTCTAACTCAAACTATCATGTAATTAATTACCATTTAATTTATTAAAATCCCAACTGTAAGAGTATGTTTTGCGAAAGTATGATCGTCACGGGTATCTTATTCAAATAGAAATGAATATGAAGCAAAATATGAGTTGTCTTTATACTTTGGTAATAGCCTATCTGGTATCTGCTTGGTGATCGTAATCATTATTAAAATTGAGTTCGTTTTGAGCTGAATTAATTCAATTGTAACAGCGAGGTTAACTCGAGAAAAGTTTTGATATTTAAAGCATTTTTATTTTTTTGGTATTGTCTGTTTTAAAATGTAAAACTAATCGAAAATTTTGGCAGTTTTACAAGAATGAGCCGAAAATGTTAAATGGTAAAAATTTGTCATAAAATTTTTTTAATTACGTCTTTTCCAAAATTAAGTTTGTAATTATTTGATTTCCTAAATTCTAACTTTGAAATTAAATGCTGAAAATGGTATTTAAAAATAAATGGAAAATGATCAAAAATTTTACGCTTATGGCGTTTTGCAAAGGATGACGCATGACGTTATTGTTATTGCTCTAATTCTTTGATAGTTAACAATTAACATTATTGCTTTCAAAATTATCTGTTAATATTTTTTGCACTAGTATAAATTTTTTTTATCCTGCCATTCGTATTGATAATATACGATTACTCTAACAAGAATTAATTTAAAAGAGATTTCAGGTTGCATAATTTTTTAATCTTGAAAGAATTTATTTAATCATTTAGTCATGTTTCCTCAACAAAAAAGAAGAAAAACTTTGTTAGACTTTAATTTTTAAAAAATTCGTAATAACGACTGCAAAAATGTTAAAAAAAGTATTCCCGTTGATGATTTGGCATGCAGCAAAAATAATCCGCAGAATGTAATAGAAGAATCAGGTGAGACTCCAGACGCAGACAAAGCAACAAAAGATTTAGTTTTACAACCGTCAAATGACATTTCACTTTGTATAGGAAAAACTTATACTCAAGCAGAAAGACTTCGAATGCTAAAAAACATATGGATTCCGGATCAGTCTTTTAATTTTCCAATTACCGCAACCAATCACCGAAATTTACGGTTTCAGCACCGCTGGTTTATTCGCTTCAAGTGGTTAGCGTACTCATATTTAGAAAATGGAGCCTTTTGCAAATACTGCGTTTTATTTGGAAGTAAAGGCAGTGGAGTTGGAAACCAACCTCTAGGAACTTTGTGCGCGGTAAAGTTTCAAAAGTGGAAAAATGCGCTTGAACGCTTTGCAGACCACGAGAGCACAAAATATCACCGCGAGAGTGTGGTGGCAGAAGAGACCGTTATGTCAATCTTATCAGGAAAACAAGATAGCATCGAAATTCAACTTAATCAGCAACAGAAGCAAACAATTTTAGAAAACAGAAGAAAAATCACACCAATTATAGAAACAATTATACTCTGTGGTCGACAGGGTATTCCTTTAAAAGGACATCGGGATAGTGGTCCACTCACTTTCGAATCAGAAAAAAATCTAGAAGATAATAATAATGGCGGAAATTTGCGTGCTTTACTTCGATACAGAATGAAACATGATCAAGTTTTCAAGAATGATTTTCTTTCTGCCGGACGCAACTCTCAGTATATCAGCCCAAGAATGCAAAACGAAATTATAAGTATTTGCAATGACTTGATACTTAAGCGATTGGTCGATTCTATTAACAGGTCCAGATTTTTTTCTGTATTGGCTGACGAAACAACCGATATATCATGTCAGGAACAATTGACTCTTTGTGCTCAGTAGGTAAGTGATGACTTTGCTATTGAAGAATCTTTTCTCCAGTTTGTACCCATAACAGATCTATCAGGCAAGAATTTGGCTTCAACAATTTTGAACAATTTATCGGACATTGGTATTGATGTTTCAAAAATGCGCGGTCAAGGATACGATGGGGCCACAGCTATGAGTGGAAGATTGAATGGTGCCCAAGCCTATATCAGGGAAATTATTCCTACAGCTCTTTACGTTCACTGTGCAGCCCATAGTCTTAATTTGGCTGTCTCTAATTCATGCGCTCTCTCGCCGGTTCGTAACTGCATGGGAACCATAGTTTCAGTTTACAATTTTTTCAATGCTCCAAAACGTCAAAACATTTTACGCAAATCTATCAACACGATTTCGTCAACAACAAAAGCTCAAAAACTTGTTCAAATTTGTGCCACCAGATGGGTCGATCGACACGAGAGTGTCAGTGTCTTTTCAAATTTACAATTTGCTGTTGTAGAAGCTCTGACAGAAATTTCAACATGGCCGGACAGAGAAACTTCATCACGAGCTCTACAGTTGCTATCGACAATTAGGCAAAGTGAATTTTGCATTGCTGTCTTAGTTTTAAAAAAGATTTTTGGATACAGTGTTGTTTTGTGCAAAGTTATGCAAAAAAAGTCGATAAACCTTCTTGAGGCCGTCAACATTGCATATGATATTGCAAATGAATTGAAGTGTCTTAGAGAAAAAGCCGAAGATGAATTTCACCAGCTCTATATTTCTGCGCAAGAAACGGCCAAAACCCAAAATTTTATTTTAAAAACACCACGCCTTACTTCAAGACAGACCAATCGATGCAACATTGCTGCTGAAACAGATAAAAAATATTTTAGGGTAGGAATTTTTATTCCATTTCTTGATAACTTTATTGTCACTCTTGAAGCAAGATTTACTGCCCACAAATCGATTATTGGTGGATTTTGGTGTTGCCCTAGCCATAAGTAATGCTGTCATTACTAAAATGTCAGAAGATCCTAAACCTGTAAATGATCGTATTATCACTCTTAGGCTACCGCTGAATGGCGAAAGATTCTGCTCCATCATCGCAATTTATGCTCCCACTATGACGAACAGTCCTAATACAATCTTGCAGTTCTACAAGCAGCTAGAAAACATCCTGAAGCCCATTCCGAAAGATGACAAGATTGTTCTCTTAGGTGACTTCAATGCCAGAGTTGGAGAAAATGAGTCAATCTGGAATGGAGTGCTGGGAAAGTTCGGAACTGGGCGTGCAAACTCAAACGGTGAGCTCCTATTGTCCATATGTACTGAGCATCAACTCGTGATAACTAATACATGCTTCAAACACAAACCTGCTCATAAAAACTCATGGATGCACCCAAGGTCAAAGCACTGGCATCTCATTGACTTTATTATCACACGTCAACGTGATATTGGTGACTTTCACGATACAAGGGCCGTGAGAGGGGCGAACTGTAGCACCGATCATATAATGATAAGGGCCAAGACGAGACTCAGAGTAAGGAGGTTGATACGCAGGTCCAGACTGCGTCTTAAAAAGCTAGATGTCGGCAAGCTGAAATGTGGTACCACCAGGGATGAATTAGAATCACAACTGAATGAGAAGTTGCCAAATCTGTCGGGCACAGTTGAGGATAAGTGGGCATCCTTCAAGTCAACAGTGTACGAGGTGTCAAAGGACACTTTAGGCTTTGTTGAAAGAAAGCATGCGGACTGGTTTGACGGGAATGATTCCGAGCTAAGCAAACTGATTGAAAACCGAAACCAGGCACGCGCTGAAATGTTAAACCGTAACACCAGGTCTACCAAAGCGAGGTTCAAACAACACTCCCGTCTCCTTCAAAAGAGATGCCGCGAGCTAAAAAATGAATGGTAAATGTACTGGTGGCAGAGCAAAGCGGCTGAGCTCCAGGTGTTAGCAGACATGAATGATACGAGAGGATTCCATCAAGGACTGAAAGCTGTATGGGGACCGAGAGTAAACTATCCTGACCAGCTGCTCTCCTCTGACAACCAAACATTACTGTCAGAAAAGAAAGACCTCCTCTCTAGGTGGACCGAGCATTTCAACAGCCTCCTAAATGAATCAAATGAAGTGCCCCCCGATGTCACTCGTGACCTGAAGCAGCACCCTGTCCAATCCTGGATGGATGAGCTTCCTGACCTAAAAGAAGTGGCCGATGCCATCTCCCTGCTAAGTAGTGGAAAATCTCCAGGCTCTGATGGAATTCACCCGGAAGTCATCAAACTAGGCGGAAAATCACTGGTACAGTGTCTCCATGAAATCATACTTGACTCCTGGAAGTCAGGCACTCCACCTCAAGACTGGAAGGATGCCCAGCTCATCACTCTGTTCAAAAAGGGTGATCGGCGTTTGTGTGGGAACTATCGTGGCATCTCACTGTTATCTATCCCTGGTAAAGTGTATGCCCGCATTCTACTAAACAGGCTGGGCGTTTATGCAGAAACACTACTACCGGAGGCCCAGTGTGGATTTCGTGCTGGAAGAGGCACTGTGGATATGATTTTCTCTCTCAAGCAGATACAGGAGAAGTGTATCGAGCAACAAATGCCATTGTATATGGTGTTTGTGGATTTCACCAGGGCTTTTGACACAGTGAACAGATCAGCACTCTGGAGTATCCTAAGGAAGCTCGGCTGCCCTGACCACTTCACAAGCCTTGTTGCATCCCTACACCAGGGAATGAAAGCATCAGTTAGCCTGAAAGGAGAACTATCGGAGCCATTCAGCGTGAACAATGGTGTGAAGCAGGGTTGCGTTCTCGCTCCCACCCTGTTCTCGCTTTACCTCACAGTGGTATTAAACCAAGCCTTCAAAGATCATCATCAAGGAGTCGTGTTACAATGCCGGCCTGGGGCTGATCTCTTTAATGTCAGCCAATTCAAATCCTCAAGAAGCACCACAGGGGCTATCGTGCGTGAACTCATGTTCGCAGATGATATAGCTTTTGTTGCACACAGTCATGCAGATGCCCAGGATATCATAACTCGATTCGCTGATTCTGCCCGCATCTTTGGACTAAAGATAAACATCAAAAAGACTGAAGTGATGTATCAACCCCCTCCAGGCTCGACAGATCCAGGTCTTGACATTCAGATAAATGGCGAGAATCTTAACAATGTGAAGAACTTCAAATATCTTGGCACGACTGTGTCTGATAACAACAAGCATGATGCTGAACTGGAACTACGCATATCAAACGCCTCTAAAGCCTTTGGCAGACTCAGAGACCGTGTGTGGCAAAACAAGGACCTGACCATTAAGACCAAGTGTGCAGTATACAGAGCAATAGTATTATCAACTCTCCTCTATGGAGTAGAAGCTTGGGTGGTGTACAGGGTCGCTGCTCATAGGCTCAGCGTATACATGATGCGTCACCTCAGGCAGATTCTCAACATCAACTGGCGGCAGCATATCTCCAATACAAAGATCCTGGAAATAACTGAACTGCCAAGCATGTACGACACTCTCATAAATAGATGCCTCAGATGGACAGGCCATGTCAATAGACTCAGCAACAACAGACTGCCGAAACTCATCCTCTACTCTCAACTGGCTGAAGGTACTCGAGGAATAGGGCGCCCAAAGCTGAGATACAAGGACACTATCAAACGCAATCTCAAGGATAAAGATATTCCCCTTGGATCTTGGCAGAAACTCTCAACAAAAAGAGCAGACTGGAGACGGAAAATCCGTGCTAGAGACAAGTCATCATCGGACTCGATGGACAGCTAACACACACACAATTCCTGCTGATCCAACCATTGGACCAACTCCTCAACAAATTAAAAGTATTCAAGTTTTGGAAAGATTTTACAAAAATGATTTAACGAAATCCTCGGAAGAACTAGTACCTGAACTGATATTATGGTACAGGAAACTTTCTCGGTTGAACGCAGCAGAAAGACCAACTGATGTGTTGAGCAGCATTAAGGAATGCAGCTCCGATGCTTTTCCAAACATATTTACATTAATGACCATTTTGTTAACTCTTCCAGTGACAACATGCACTAGTGAACGATCGTTTTCCACATTGCGCAGACTAAAAATGTGCTTACGAAACACAACTGGCACCACTCGAATGAATGGACTTGCGTTGTTAAACATTTATAGGAAGTACACGCCTTGCCTGATGACGTAATTAACAGATTAAGTGAAAAAACAGGCGTTTGAATATAAGCCTGTAAAAGAACTTTAAATATTTGTTAAGTAAGGTTATTTTTTTTGTTTATTTGATTTTTCACCTTTTGTTCTCATCATATATACGAGTTGCTTATGTTGCTTTTAGTTTGGAAAGTTTCTTGTCATATTTGAATTAAATTTGCGTACTTGCACATGCCTTTTCAATAGTTAGTTTTACGGTTTCGTAAAAAGAAATTTATGCTACTGCAAGATGTTCTTAAAAGCATAACACTTTGCTTTTGAATGTAGGCCTAATTTTTGAAGTTTTTGCCCATTACCAGGACGACTTAGAGCAATCGTTTTTTCGGTTCCAAAACCCCCCTCTTCACAAATTTCTGCGTACGCCACTGGTTCCACTACAAGCGTTAACGCGAGTATTCTTTGTTTGTTTTATTGATTTTTTAAATTTTTTTCCGCACTTAAGCGCTGAGAGAATTCAAAGAATAGTGCCGCCAACGCTTCTAGTAGAAATGAGCCTTAAGTCCATACAAATTTTTTTTCTCTTCTACTTCTTTCAACTTACACAATTCAAAGCTGAATGAATATTTTTCAAATCAAATTGGATATAAAAGTTGCTGATTTACTTGAGCATTGCTTTTGTTTAAAATAGTAAAAAAACAATTGGAATTTTTTCAGATCAAAATAATCAATTTTCAGCTGCACTTTATTAAGGAGAAGTAGGCATAAATTGGTTAATAAGTAAAATATATTTTTAGGTAATATAATTGTATCAGCTAAAAATGTAATGGTTTCGCTCAGCAGGTATTAATTTAGCTAAAAACTTCAAATATTCTTCCGATGATAATACCACACCAAAAATTAGCAAGGTATTTTTTATTTAAACTGTCGTTTTGTCGGTCAGAAATCAACCGATATCTTCAGAGATAAAATCTTCACAGTAACAACGGCTAAAAGCTCGTCATCACTAACCGCGGAAATGCGCCCAACGTCAAGCAGCGGGTGATTAACTTCAGTGATCGCAATGGCAACAAAATTAAGTATAAAAAACCAAAGCCTAACGATTACTGAAGAAGCCAATTCACAAAACGGCGATAAAGAACCACAAGAATATTTTAATTTAAAAGACACAGCAGTCAATCGTACAATTGCAATATAAAGTTTCAAACCTAATTAACTAGTTAAGAAAATTGAAACTGTTCACATTATAAATTTAAAAAAGGACGCAAATTAAAATATTTAATTACAATCTAATAATTTTTTATAGACCACAGAGAAAGAGTTTTAAGTATCAGTCCTTTTAAGTGTATGCAATATTTCTGACAAAAAATCGCTTCGTCTGTACTTTTAATCTTTTAAAAGCGTGGTGACATTTAATAAAAAACAGATAATCAAAGCTGAAAAAGTAAAACAAAAACGCTCTAATAAAATTTACAACCAAAAACAAATAATATTTACCAAACACATAATCAGTAATGAAAAACCAATAAAATAAACAAAAAATCTAGAACTAAAAGCATATGACAATTAACAAAAAATGTAACCAGACCTAAAAATTCTCAGATAAACCAAGATTACTGACTAAAAGTACAGTTTTCGGAAACAAAAAATCTCGAAGCATTTTATTTAGCATCAACATTTTCATCTGTTAAACATAAGATTGAATCATAACCGTTCCATTCTTCTGTCCGCTGTTTAAAAACGTTTCCCCAAAGAAGCAAAACAAAAACAAGTTCCAAAATTACTTTTTATCCTTTTGTCCGGCGTTCATTCCCGTCCAAGAATATTCCGAAGACAACTTTTTCTTCATAAAAAGTCTGATAAAGAATTTGACGTTCCAGCGCAAATTTTGCCATTGCTATTTTTGCCATAGACAAAACATAAACAATTCTTATGTTAAATTAAAGGTCTTATGTTCTATGTTAAATTAAATGGCCTTATGTTATATGTTCTTATGTTAAATTACCATAGACAAAACGTAAACAATTCTTATGTTATAAAAAGATGAGTATAGGGAATCACTCCTAACTCTGCCACTGCTTTAATGAATATAACCAAAATCACTTTTGGCCTGCAATATATTCAATTGATCGAGAAAATCCACACACAGGGGTAATTTGACCTCCTACCATCGAGGCAAATGACACATTACTGTGCAAAAGTACAAGGACTCATTCGATTTCGACCAATATCACATTGGTACTTCGCTGTTTACGACCGCATTGCGCTAATTTTCAACAGCCAGGACAATTACTGGTGAAAATTGACTTGGTAAAGTGCAAACAATAATCAAGCTAGCTAATTTGAGAAAAAAAAAAAAAAAATTTTTATCTAGACACAAATATTAGAAGATTGAAAGTATACCTTGGGGGCCTCAATTGGTAAAAAAGAAAAGGTAATCTTGTCATAAAACAATAGAAAAAAATTTTTTCAAAGGTATAGCTTAACTTAGTGCATATAAGCCTAATTAAGAACAGAAAATACTATTGGGTAGCAAAATCCTCCGCCAGGCAGCTGTTTCGGCTATTGAAGTCTCGTCAGTGACGGTTTGATTATGTTAAACTAAAAAAATAATTCTATATTAAACTAAAAAAATAATATAATATAAATAATTCTTATGTTAAACTAAAAAAAGACACATCCGAGTGCCAAAAACTTAATTTGTACTGACTTAATGTTTCAAAAATAACTCCTCCCCAAAAAAGCTTTGCATGATACTGACACAAAAGTTTACGCACCAAAGCAAAATATTTAGGCCACACTTTTAAATCTCTCTCAACATCCAATCGTTACATTATAAAAATTCATTTCAACATCAATTTATTTGCCTCACCAGTCTTTGCTTATTTAGGCTTGTCAGGGGCAAATCAAAATATGAAAAATAAATACAAAAAACACAGTTTAATTAAAGCGATAGGAAGTGGGCAAAAAAAAAACGTCAAACAACAAGAAGAAAAATACGGCTGTGAAATTAGATCAGTTAATAATATAAATTGCTTAAAATAACTTTGCGCTATTGTTTGAAAATAATGGATTTAAAAAGATTGCATTTTAAAAAAGCTTTAAAAATTTCCAGTTAAACAGACCGCATTGAAAATATAGAATCACAAATTCAATAAATTCGAATAATATAAATTAGGATTTAAACAATTACTTTTTACAGGGCATAATTTAAGGTTAATGACAGTTAAACAAGTAGATTGTGTAGAATGGGTTGCATTACTGGATAACCGAGAAAAAATAGGTAAGGCGAGATATCTTGATAGATGAATCGGTTTGTAAAGTTGTAAATATATCAAATACCAGTCAAGTTAAAAACTAAGTAATTTTAATGTACTCTGATTTCGACACTTGGAGACCATCTGTAAAAATTTATTCCATAATGTTTTGGGATGTGTTGGAAATATTTGTACTTAGGCTGCACTTTTTAAACCGTATTGATATGGTGTTACGTAGTGATGGCCTTACAAAAAGGGGGGCCCGGTGCAAGAAACGTAAGGGGGGGGCACTATTTATTGACTAAAAAAGGTAGCTGAAGCCATTTTTAGTATATGAAAGAAAAGTGATGTTAAAAAAAAAGGTTCTCAATTTAGGGGGGCCACTATTGAGTGATCCAAAGCATGAAGAGTCACTTTATATTGCCCCAAGACATTGTGATCTCTAAAAATAAAGAAAAAAAGCCCTTTTTATTCAAAAATTTTTTCTTTTTTTTGACATGCCATCAACATCTTGGTGCTACTATGAAAAAAATAGAGCAATTTCTTGTGTAGGGGAGCCACTTTTTGATGTATTTTAGGGGAGATTGGTGCGGCAGCACTGCTTTTTTTAACGTATTGTGCAATATTTCGTTTTAACTGTTGTGATTATTCTGACTTCTTTTTATTTCAAAACTGCTTTTCATAATTCAATAATATTAGTTTTTCTACTTTCTTTAAATAATTGGATGTGAATGTTAAAGCTAAGTCTAAAAGTTGCTTTCAACTTTCATAATCGAATTTATTTATTCCGTTTTATCCTTAGGAGGCTCTGTAAATTATAGAATTGTTGAAGCATCTTTCACTCAATGGGCAGTTCTTGCCTGCTTTGCAGTTGCATTGTTTGAAATTTTCTTGGTTTTATTGAATGCTTTGTTATTTATTATTTTTTCATTTGATATTTGGCGTGCAACTTTAGCCTTAGGCTATTTTATATAGTTTATAATTAAGAATTTTTGAAGAGAGGAAAATTTTTTAAGGTGAATAAAAACTTTTTTTGTTATATTGGTGACAGGTGCTTTGTTAAATGAGGGTTAAACTAATAATCTTTTTGACCTATTTCTGGAGTTTTTGTATTTTTGTTTGCATACGTCAAATTTTCTCGGTATTCGCTTTTTTCAAGTGCTGATTGGTATTTAGGGATTTTTTGGTTGAGTGTATCTATATTATATGAAATTTTCGATACATATAAACAATGTTTATTTTTTTTTTTCATGTACGTAGAATTTTTGCTATTCTAAGTGATACTTTTAAATTTTGTGCAAATTTTATATGAAAATGCTCGTGTACCGGTTGTACGACAGTTCATAGCCACAAATTCACATCAAAGGTAATTAGAGCTGCAAACTCAAATTTGAACCAAACTTGAAAGTAGAATAAAATTGACTTTTTGGCGATTCATGCTTGCAGAACTTGAAAAATATATTTCCAAAACTTTGTCTTGGAGTAAACATGAAAAACTGATTAAGCTAGAAAGCAAAATTTCATCCCAGACAGTTCAAGAGAAAAATAAACAATGCGTTGGATTTCTTGCACATTAAACAGTACTGAGTGAATGAAATTTAACACGGGAAATTAATGATAAGCAAACGTATGTTGTTTTTTGAAGTATTCTGCTGGTTTTTGAGTTTCACAAAGAGGCTGTTTTTCTTTGGATGATTTTAGCTATTAGTGATTTAATCGGCATACTTTTGCTATTTCATTTCATGCATTACAAAAAAATTGATTCATCTCTCTCTAGATATATATCCTTCCGACTATTATGTGAACATTAAAACCACGAAGTAACAATAACTTTTCAAGCAGTTGTTCCGATCTGCTTTCGGAGATGCCACGATGTTTCGTTTTAATATGTGACAGTACAAAAATTTAAAGGTATGTTTGTTTTGGACTGCCAAGCAGAGGAAAGTGCCGTAAAGTGTCTTTTCGAAGAGCACAACAATAAATTGAACCGAAACCATTTTGATTGGGTCACCCGAATAAAAAAATGGGCTTGAGTATGCCAGTGATGGCAGTACTTTCCCCAATCGTTATAGAGCTTTGAAAAAATAAGCGTTTTTTCTGCACCTTTTAAAATTAATGGTTAACGCTGTTAATTTGGTACCGAAAGTTAGCGTTATACAGTACAGTAGTGCTGACGCACTTGATTGTTTCAAAAGTAACGTTAGCATGTTAAAATCTGTCAATTAAGGTTGCCATTATAACAACTTTATTAACCCTTAAGACAAGTTGCTGCAAATTTAAGATTTCAAATTTAATATCTGTTTTAATTCATATATCTCACCTATAATTATCTATACTTTTTATAAGGCTATTTTAATGAATAAAAGTAAATAAATTTGTTGCTATTTAGTATCAATTATTGATAAACAAAAGATTTTTTTGCTTTTTTGGAGCGAAAGTAAGTTGTTTAGCCGTTAGTTTGTGCCAGTAGCTTTGCTGCTGCAAACTTTTGTGACACAGAGCATTCACACGGAATACCCTGTGTCACTAACAGAGAAATCCGACAAATTTATTTTAGTCCTAAATTTTAAAGTTGCAAACAATTCTACGCACCTAAGATATGTTTGTTTGGGTATTGTAATGATGCACCATACCAGGGATGGCAAATCTTTTTCATAGCACGGGTCAAAAAATGACAGTTTTATAAAAATTATCATTATGGACCATTGGCTAAAATGAGTGAAAAACATCTGATTACGGCCAAAAAATTGTATGCCCCAAAGCAAAAGTTGCTTTGTTTTTTTTTGCGTAACTGGTAGTTCTCAACTTTTTTTGGGTCATAACCATTTAAAAGATATATTATTCTTTTGGTATGCTAACAATTTGTGCAGAGCCTTTAGATTCAAACAAAACCATCAATGAAATTAAATAAAAGAGCAATAAAAAGTACGATTGGATTACTTGAGTCAACGATGCACATCCGGCCGCAAAAATACATCACAAATTTAACCTATTGAAGTTTTCCTGTTTATCTAGGTCGTTGCCACATGGGGGAGCTGATAGTGGGCCATGCACCATCCAAATTTTTTTGCAGCGAAGTCGAACTCAAACTTGTATTTGAAAAAAATCGATCGAGTGAAAAGACTTTTTTTATCTTCACTTTATAGAGTAAAAATTTTCGAACTCGATGAACTAAAAATAAATGAACTCGAACTCGAACTTGAACTTGCAAATTTTTGTGAATTCATACTATAGATTAGGTTAAAAATGCATTGATTTCGAAGCTGTGTCCTGCAGTGGAAGAAAAAGTTGTGCGTTCCTGCTCTAAATACTGACACTAAACTGAAACTTGCAACGAACAATAAATACAGTAACAGCAAAAGAACATTTTTAACTAGCTACAATAACAAACATAACTTTTTTTCAGGCTAATTACAAAATTTTTTCAGGCTAAAATTACAAAATTATCCCATTTCCCATGGACACACTTCAAGTCCGTTTAAAGCAAACACACCTCTATGACGTCATAAAGCTAGAACTGAATTTAAGAAATGGAGAAAACTTCGGAAAATTTTCTTGTAAACCAAGAGATTACATAATGAGCAATTGTATACTGTACCTAGGGCAAGGCCGATCATAGAATACGGTTAAACACACATCAAAAACATTAGCGATTTTGACCTTAATCAAACATTTGAAAAAATTACTGCAGCAATGTTGGGCTAGTTCTATAACTTTTTGCAGGCAGTTTTTACATAATTTATTATAAATACGTAATTACATAATTTATTATAATACGTATTATAAATACGTTTACAGAAACGTTTATCAAGGATTTATAGCACTCTGTAGACCAGGCACGTCAAACTCACTGCCAGCAAGGTCTTTTGAAGAATGACCCCAAACTCAAAAAGTTTGGGCAAAATAAGAATTTTTTGGGTAGGGACGAGAAGTTATTTGAGCAAAACAAACTTTTTTTCTGCACAGAAAACAACTCCTGCAAGACCAAATTTCTAAATACAGAAAAACGATTAAGATTTGGGATAAAACCTTTTTTTTAGAGATCACTACGTTTTTGGGATGAATATCGAGAAATCAGAAACAGTTTCAAGGTGAAAACTCTTTTTTTTAATTTTTACTTGTTCAATGACGCGGTCGCCGTCCGAGGGAAATTTTTTGTGTTAAAATTTTTCCGATGTGGCAGGCATAAACTCATGAGTTTGTCATTCCTATTGCAGAATATTAATGGTTAACTTGGAATACGTTGAGAGTCAATGGCGAAGCTGCTTTTTTGCATTATCTTTGTACAATAAATGATTTTTCAGATCAATAACAATAAGCGCTTTTATTTGGCCTTATTCGAATTGTCACAATACAGTTTACCCTCGTTAAGTCGGACCAGGATAACTCGGATATCGGATAAGTCGGACCATGACCGAGGAAAAAAGGAAAAAATTCCAAGATTAAGAAAAAAATGTTTGGCCTAAAATGCTTGAAATCGGCAGTTTTCTTCTACAGCGATACTTTGTTTTTTACTCACTAGATGGCACGTACGTAATTTAACGTATGGTATGGTATATCGTAGAAAAAATGTACGGTTTGAAGTATTTTCTTTAATTGCCCGAAATATATAAATAAATCTGCTTTTTTACATGTTAGAAGTTAAATTTAGTAAAACAAAATAGCCTATATAATAACAGGGCATTTTCAACTAAATTCCATTGCCCTGGGTATGTTTATGGGCTATGGCCTATAAACCCTCGGCTAAGCCGGACAATCGGCTAAGCCGGAAACCCTTTTCCCTCAAGCTGTCCGACTTAACGTAGGTAAACTGTATTGTTAATAATAATATTAATTTTGAAATCTAGTGTAAAACAAACAACTTTAACTCAAGAATTAACTTAAGATTTTCACTTTGTTGCAGTAAAACAAGTTCCTGCTTTCTAACTCTGAAAAGACGCCATCACACGGAAATATTAGGCCTAAACTTTTTTTTATAGTTTTGTTTTATCGGCTTTGTATTGTACACTCAATTAAGCTCAGTTTTTTTTTTCATTCATTCATTTCATTTTAATCTCTATCATTATTAAACAGTTTAACGAAAAAATTATAAATATTAAAGAGATCAAGAAAAGGAAGAAGTAGCACAACGTCAGACATTAAAAATACATAAGATAATCAGAAAGTGAAAGTACAAAACTTTTCTGAGGGCCATAAAAGTTATACCAGCATGGGATATTAGACTACGCGAATATACAGCATTTCATTTTAACAAAAGTTTATTATGTTTTTTAAGTTGTAAATTTTTTTTCTTAAACAGTTTTTTGCTTCTAATTTGTATTTTATGTGTATAACTAACATTTGCACTAGTCGTAAGTATGTACTATGTACTATTGAATGACTAGTTTGGAAAGCTCTTGGAGTTTATGAAAGCAAAGTTTATTGATAAACGATTTTCTTAATGTTTTTCAACTTTCGATGAAGACGGTCATGAACTATTTCAAGTGCTTGGTATTTAAAACTGCTGCTATACTGCTTTGTAACTTGATTTTAGCTAATGCCACTGCCACATGCAAAACGCGATTATGCACTTACTATTGCACATCACATTGGAAGAAAAAACGACCGAATTCTAAGTTGAATCGTGAACAATTTTATCGGACGTTTAAGCCGTTTTATGAAAGAGGAAGTTATGCCGCTTATTACAGAAGAATACTTTACGCAAACTGGAATCAAACTTATCGTATTTTTCTTCATTATGTTGAATACTCTAAAGATTTGAGTGATAGTGAATTAAACACATTGAAAAATAAAACCTATTTTATTGAATTGGCGCGACGAGGTGGATTGTTGAACGATTGGACTCCCAGATATGGACACCAAACCAGTCTTGAAATATCGCTATACCCACTTAATTTTCCTTCACCTACCAGTAATACTACCTATTTTACTACTATTACTACTACTACTACTACTACTGCTACTACTGCTGCTACTACTACTATTACTACTATTACTAGTACTACTAATACTACTACAAATATTACTACTACTATTACTACTGCTACTACTGGTACTAGTGCTACTTCTATTGCTATTACTACAACATCTCTTTTATTAAACGATAATGATCTTCTAGTAAGCTTCACTGGCATTTCGAGTTTTTTTATGGTATTTGGATTAACGTTTACCGTTTCTTTTCTTATACTTTTGATCGTTGTTGTTAGTTTGAGAGGATCAAAAAAGGAAGAAAACTATTATAAATATTACAACTTATCTAAAAGTTCGAGTCGTTTATCAAATAATCCATCGACCAAAGGTTAAGTAAGCACTTACAAAAAAATACTTATACTTCCATGTTCAACTTGAGATTTATTAAAATATGTTCAAGCTTTGTTTCTTTTGATCAGTATAAAATGTTTTCAATTTTCATTTTCAAAAAATTAAATACAGTTATATAATCGTGTAAAGGCCGCTTTATGTCACCAATAAATAATATAAAAGCCCGTTTCCACTACAAGCGTGGAAAAGAGCATTTTTTGTTTGTTTTATTGCTTTTTTTTGCGCTCGCTTCAATTTTAACCGCTCGCTTCAATCGAAGATCAATAAAAGGGACAAAGAATGCTCTTTTCCACGCTCGTAGTGGAAACGGGCCTTAACTCAATCGCTTTTTGAAACAAACTTTTTAGAATGTAATGTTTTTTGTTTTCCACTTACCCAATAGAAATAAATGCTGCTTGCACAACAGCAGTAAAATTTAAATTGTTATGACTAACTACGCTATTTTTACAGTAAAAGTACGCAAAAGTACCAGTGTTAAAATAAAACCTCCTAAAAGTTTTTAAAGTTTTGTCTTGCGATTGACAGAAGTAAACAAATTATAAATTTCAATAATCTATCTTTTCCAGCATTCTAATTTCAGTCCAACGAGCTGGGTTGGACAATGTTGTTTAAAAATTTACTTTTGTTTACTATTGTGTTAAACATGTACCGATATAATCGAAACTTCGATATAATAAAGCTTTTGATAAAAATAATGATGTGTTTTATGGATAGGCCATCTTAGTTTTCGTTTCTGAGTACTAATTTTTTCTATGTAAAAAACTTTTTACGTCCAGAAGTGCTGAAATAGTGTAAATATTTGTTTCTACATCAATTAACCTAAGTCCTAAATGTTTGATAAAGGCTTTATGATCAAACAAACAATAATTTTGTAGATAGAACCATAATTGCACCAGCCGAAAAATTGTTAAAACCAAAGATTTCCGCCAAAATGGGCGGGATAGAGCTCTAAAAATCGGGACGTACGGGAAGCTAGCTTTTGGTTAAATTTTTAACTTGACACGGTATTACGTCGTACGCGTGAATATTTGCCACCTTGGAAATGGCTAACGGGTTTCGAACCAAAGCGCCTTTTGTTTTTTGCGCTGAGTAATCAGCGCTGCCTTTTTATGCCTTTTTGCTTGACGGTTTGGCATCGAGTGATGCCACGTTGTATTGGCCAATAGTTTCTTTTTCTTTTTGGAATGGGGGATATATGCTGCATGATCGGGGAAAGATCGAATTTTTAATCGTAGAATCTCAGAATTGATATTTGCTTGTAACAAATTTTAGTCTCTTTGGACATTGGCTACTTCTGGTAGTAATTTGATAGTCTTGGTGACTTTTTACTTTGCATGAAGTAAAAGATTTTTCTTCTTTTCAAAGCTTTTTATCTGACACTCTTCAGGGGAAATCGTCAGAATGAAGCAGAATTGAAACCGAACTAAGTTATAAAGGGGGAAAGTAGAGTTCTCATTGGCTGAAAGAAGTTAGCCAATGAGAGAAAAGATTAAGAAATTTTCAAAGAGTAGACGAATTCTTTTTGCTTACACAGAAGGGGATTGAGAGATTTAATGAAAGTCGCTTCAAGAGCAGAAAGGTGAAAGGAAGAGCGACCTCGAGCGAGAATAGAAAATTTTTCGTTGCTGTAATGAAGGACGCATTGGGCGTTGTCAAGAAAATGTTGACCAATGGCGGATTCGTGAAATTGTTGTGGGTGTGTGTTGTTCTTGCAAGAGCGGGAAAGACTTTGGCGGTTGGCCGAGGCACGAGGATTGGTGATGGATCTAGGAACGTGTTGTTTAATTCGCTCTTCTAGCCGTTGAGACGTGCGACCAACGTACCGACTATCGCAGTGGCACACAAACTGGTAAATAACATTGCTGTGATGATGGGAAGGCAACACGTCTTTCTTAATCGCTGGAAGGAGCTGTCGGGTGTTGAAAATAACACGTGGTTCGACGGAGAAAAAGCAGCGTTTCACAGCAGACGTAATCTGCTTTTCGAACTTCATCGAGACGTTTTCAATCCATGGGATGTGTAGGTAGACAGGGCACTTTTTTTACTGTGTGTACCGGGTTAGAATTTAGTTGTTGAAGTTTTCGCTTGTTGAAGTTCTAACCCGATCCACATAGTTGTTGAAGTTTTGCTTGTTGAAGTTCTAACCCGGTCCACACAGAAAATTTCAACAACTAAATTCTAACCCTGTCCATACAGTAAAAAAGTGCCCTGTCTACCTACACATCCCATGGATTGAAAACGTCTCGATGAAGTTCGAAAAGCAGATTACGTCTGCTGTGAAACGCTGCTTTTTCTCCGTCGAACCACGTGTTATTTTCAACACCCGACAGCTCCTTCCAGCGATTAAGAAAGACGTGTTGCCTTCCCATCATCACAGCAATGTTATTTACCAGTTTGTGTGCCACTGCGATAGTCGGTACGTTGGTCGCACGTCTCAACGGCTAGAAGAGCGAATTAAACAACACGTTCCTAGATCCATCACCAATCCTCGTGCCTCGGCCAACCGCCAAAGTCTTTCCCGCTCTTGCAAGAACAACACACACCCACAACAATTTCGGGACTATAAACATAATTTGTAACCTGATCTTATCATTTCTGAAGGGATGATGGCAAACAGTCGTAAACCCAAAAAATATTTTTAAAAAGGGTTTTTAAAAAAATTCTGGTACAGGTTTTAAAAAAATTAAAGATTAAACTAATTCGGCATGGATCTTGGACTTGGTTGCAAAACCATGTCCTATCAACAACATTGAATGAAATAAATTTATAGTAATGATCTTGCGAGCGCCAAAAGCGAAAACGGAAGTTTTTTGTTGTTTTCCGATCTCAAAACGTTCTTATAGATAGTGTTAAAAGGTTATGGGTTTATATGATTTTTCTTGGACTAGCCATTGACAGACCTATTTAGGAAAATTTTGGTAATTTTTAGTGGCGCCCCTCACGCAGAAGGTTTACTAGTTATGAGACTTTATTAAGGCTCTTTTTACTACGAGCATAGATTGGAGTATTCTTTGTTTCTTTCATTGATTTTTTTGCTTCGCTTTGCTCTAAAGCTCGGAAAGAAGTAAAAAATCAATAAACAAACAAGAATACTTTGTTCCACACCGGAAATGAAAACAATCCCTTATATTACGTAGTCTATACTTATTAAAATTTTAAACACATTAAACATTTAATTATTCAAGTTTATACGAGCGTAATAATAAAAAAAATGACGCATAAAGGCGCGTTTACAGTCGTTTACAGTACTTTTTTCTTTCAGTGCGATCTTGGTTTGTTTTATTGACGCTCAAATTCACTCATTTTTTCTCGAAAACATGAGTGGATTTGAGCGTCAATAAAACAAACCAAAATCGCGCTGAAAGAAAAAAGTACTGTAAACGGCTGTAAACACGCCTTAAGGGCTCGTTTCCACTACAAGCGTGGAATGGAGTATTCTTTGCTTGTTTTATTGATTTTTTTTGTTTTGCTTAGATTTTAAGCACGGAAAATGATTAGAACAAGCAAAGAATGCTCTGTTCCACGCTCCCAGTAGAAACAAGTCTTAACTTTCAAAAGTTTTTAATGCATAGCCTATATTATTTCATATTAATTGGAAATTAAATATTTTCACATAATTAAACATTATTTCATAAAATTTGAAATTCAAAAGGGTAAGCACCCCTTTTGCTTCCCATGGCGGACGCTCATGTACCTAGCAAACACTTTTTGCTTTATTTCTCGCCTGAAGAAGTCGCTTATGACGAAACAATACGGCAATAAAAAAGATTGAGTCAGACAAATCTTCACTGAACAATTTTAAGAGATAAATTTATGACTAACATTGAAGCAAACAAAACATTTAACTTATCCTATTCTCACCGCTGCAGTATCTTTAAAGAAGCCTAAAAACTATAAACAGCTCATCCTGAATCAACCTTACTGCAAAAATGAAGATCTTTCTAGATCGCAACATAAAAATCAACCGAAATTCCTAGATACAAATCAATGGGAGTAGTTAGGGATGCGTCAAATCTTGGCAACTGTGCAGGATCAGCGTCGGATCTCCGTCGGATCAAGCATCGGATCTGCGTCGGATCTGCGTCGGATCTGGTGGGAGATCCTAACCCTAGCTCTAGCTAAAACCACGAGTTCGATTCCCAGGCAGAGCGACGCAGTCGCGTTGAAACCTAATTTACGCCGAGCAACGAGTTTGATTCTCACCCAAAGCGATGCAGTCGCGTTGAAACCTAACTTATGCCGAGCAACGAGTTTGATTCTCACCCAAAGCGACGCAGTTGCGTTGAAACCTAATTTATGCCGAGCAACGAAGTCGCGTTGAAACCTAACTTATGCTTCGTCGGTCTGAGTGAGAATCATATCAGTCTTCTTAAAACTTCTTAAATCTTCTTAAAACATTTCTTAAAATCAGTCTTCTTAAAACATGCGACTCCGGTGATTTCTACTCCACAATTCTAATTAAATTCGATTTTGTTGTGAATAAACTGACAAAATGTAAAATTGACCACAAGTTTTTCTTTATCATTCTTAACCAAAACAGTGAATTGGAACTGAAAAACGTATAATTCAATAAACTCGAAAAGTGTGTGACGCAAGTAATGGTTTTTCATCTGACACTGGGGTGCGCCACATCGTCTGTCTTGATTGAAAAATTTTACTTTTTGTAGACCTTTGATGTCTTAAAAAATAGTTTTATGATTATATACAAAGAATCGGTAGACGGTGGGGTTGTTTTAAACGTTGTCAGCAGCAAACTTTTCAAAGGTTTGGTACAAACAATGAAGATTTTTGCTTCCAAAACCAACTATTTTATAAAAACAGTAAAATTCGCTTCAAAACGTAGTTCAGAGAATTTTTTTTTTGTAAATTATAACTTTTATCTGATATTTTACCTAAAGACAAAATTTTACTTATAAATCTTGATGTAAGAAAGTTTTACGTGTTAAATTTTTTGGTCTAAAAAGACGATAAGACAAGAGAATAATTTATTAAAATATACGGTGCAGCTAAAATCACACCTCTATGTCAACACGTCTGCGCCTTTTAAAAATCCGAATCGTAGTTTTAGAATAACAAAGCATCGTTTTTTTAAACAAGACTCAAGTTCACTGACGCATATGCTGAAAACAAAGCGAGTGACACCATGTATTTTTCATCAGACATGATGTCGAGAAGTTTGCCTGATATAAACTAGATGTTGAAAATTGTTTAAAAACGTATTGTTTTGCTGATTTTTGAAGTCTAATGTTCTATTATAAAATTAATTCAATAGGTCCCAAGTGAAAAAAGTTGTTGGAAAAACGATATTGTTTTGCAAATTGACTGATTTTTTGTTATTTTTCGATCAAGAGGGTTTCAACTTTAAGAAATCTTTGCAATGTTCGTAATGCTGACTGTTTTTCTTTTGCAGCAAAACGCAAAATTAGATGTGAAATCACGTATTGAACCAGTGCAATCTTAAACATAATTCGACTTTGTAAAATAGGTTTTGAAGGGTTAAAAGATTTTCTTAACAAACTGTTCTTTTATTAAAAGTTTTAACCACTATTTTCTTGTTTTCAAAGTCGAAAAAATTATAAAAGTTTTACGTTGTGCTAAACAGCGACTTCTTAACTTTTAACAAAATTTTTACTTGAAAACAGCCACAATCAAACCGTTTTGAGGTTAGAAAAACTTGAAGAATTTGCATCAATCGTTGTGCAACGTAAAAAATGCAAGTTTTTGCATCAAAAAGTCAGGCGGTTTAAAAATTGTGACAGACGCAATAGTTTTTATGAGACGAGCCTAAATATTCTTGGTTCGTTACTTTTCTGGAGGTAGTTTTTAAAAATAATCTTGGAATAAAAACGTCTTTACTTTGTTTGGCGAAGAGATAGTTTAAAAACCGATTAACCGGTGTTAAGAAAAAGCGCATTGTTTTGAAACAACTAATAATCTATTGTATCACTTTTAAAAGAAAAATGGAGCGAAGTGCAAACAAAGAAATCTGAAACCGTGCAAAATAATGTTTAAACGTTTTTGCCCCTGTTTAATAACACATTTTATGTTTTAAACAATTCATACTCCCAAGCTTCGAGGTTTGAAAAATTATAACATTCACGTAAAACTTTAAAAGATTCGAATCAAAATTAAAAAATTAAATCCATGTTGCTTTTCCACAAAAATCTGCAGCTGACGTTCTGTTTTTGGTATGCAGATACAAATTAAAAAACGTTAAAGAACAGCAAAAAAATCTCGAATAAACCACAATTTTGTAGGATTCTGTCGGTTTTTTTGTGTTTGAAGAATTTAAAATAATGCAAATTTTTATCTAAAAATTTCAAAATATGAAACGGTAAGTTTACAATTGCAGACTTTTCAAAAGTTTTTTGAAAGTATAAGCGATATAAAAACTTTTAATTTTCTTGCAAGCCCTATCCACAGTTGACGTTTTGGAAACGCGTTTGATGGTTTTTCGTTTGGATATTTTGCAGCTTCCCGATTAAAAGCTATGCAGAATGTCAGACTCTTGTTAAATAGATACGATTTAAAATTTAGTTTTAAGAACTTAGCTACAACTGTGAAAAATGTGTTCAGTTCAGTTCAGTTCAGTTTTCTTTTATTTCTGCTCCGCCACATGAACGAAATAACAAAATGTTGAGAAGTTTGTGTGTTGTTAAAGACGGGGTTAGAAAAAGGAAGAAGCAACAAAACGAGTTGACGTTGTGACTTGCTAATTAGCGATGAAAAGTGTGACTTGTTGTATAATATAGAAGCAAGGTTGCTTCACCTCATTATAAAAAACGTATATTTACTGTCAATGTACTTTATTTTTCAAAACATTTTTAAAAATAGAACGATTCTGATTTCGTTAGAAACACATCGTTTGAGATGCGTTTCATTAGTTTTCTACTTTGATGTTTCTCACTCGAAGAACAAAAGAATGTTTTAAGCTCTTGTGCAATTACTACCATTGTTTGACGCGGATTGTTTCGGACAAGCTTTGAGTGCACAACCAACAAGAATAAATGTCTTGTATACAGGTCCAGCAAAATATCATGTGTCCACAAGGCATGCAAACTGCGTTTTTTTCCTTGTTTTTACATTTCATGCATTTGTCTTCTTTCTCTATGTCCAAAATAAGGTTGAGTAGCTCTTGGCAATTGAAGAAATTGCAGTTATTTTTCCATTTGTTGCAAAAGAGCATAACGGATCTTGATGTCTTCAATGCCTATGCTTTTTGCATATTTCACGTGAGCGTCAAGCAGCATCATTGCTTCTAATTTTTGACTTTTTTGCTCGGTTGCAACCGTGCTTTTCGTTTGATTGGTCAACATGGTACGTAGCTGATTTGTTGCAGCGGATCGAATTGGGTTTTCTATATTTCGTCGATGTAAACCTGGGTGTTTTTGACATACTTTTTCCACATATTTCACACCTTGTTTCTTTAGAACAAATTCGCACAAAGGAAACTACTTTGCATGCTCGTACCACGGGTTGTCACGCAGTTTCAAGTGAAATAATCGTCCTCCACAATAGAAACAATTGATACGGTCACCAGAACCCATATAATAAAATCCCGCGTCAACCAGTTCATGCGGTGTTGGACTTTCCTGATCATACCAAGAGTTGGGAAAGGCTCGCATACTATCCTTTTTGTCACACATATGCGGTTTTTGCGGGTTTAAGCAGTGAAACATTTCAGCTTCTAACTCTCGAGAGACAGAATCTTGTGACATATTTTAATGACGAAACCAAACCACGTTGCCTTATATACACCACTTCGTATGACGTCATGGATTGCATCATGTTTTGCAACCGTTCTCTCGGAGATTTTTTAATTGCTGACGTGTCTTTGCAGTAGAAGGACAGCTGCTCAAACCTCATCGAACTTGTAGTTAAACGCGACTTCGTCGCTCTAGGTGAGAATCAAACTCGCAACTTCGTTGCTCAGCATAAAACGAATTTGTAGTTAAACGCGACTTTGTCGCTCTAGGTGAGAATCAAACTCGCAATTCGTCGCTTTGGGTGAGAATCAAACTCGCAATTTTGTTGCTCAGCATAAAACGAATTTGTAGTTAAACGCGACTTCGTCGCTCTAGGTGAGAATCAAACTCGCAACTTCGTTGCTCAGCTAGGGTTACCAACCGTCCCGGAATGGCCGGGACAGTCCAGGAATTGACGTCTGGCGTCCCGTGTCCCGGGCTGGGTCACTTTTGTCCCGGAATTTACTGACAGCTTTTTGGATTATTTTGGGGAAACTTTTTGGGGCTCTGTCTGCTTATTTTGGTAAAAATTCCGCTGGAAATCAAAGACAGATTTTATGTAAAAACTCCTTTTTCACTTGTTTTTTCCGACATCGCTAGTTTTCAGAGAAAAATAATAAAATCCGAGACTGATTTCAAGTGAGGATCTTTTTTTTCAGAGATCGCTATGATTTTGGAACGAACGCTGGGGAGTCAGAGGCTGATTTCAAGTGAGGACCTTTTTTTTTAGAGATCACGACGATTTTGGACAAAAATCGAGCTGTTTCTTTTGTTTGGCCCACCAATATTTTGATGAGCCAAATTGGCCCTCGGCTTAAAAAAAGTTCGATGCCCCTGAATTAAGGTGTCCCGGAATGGCGAAACAGAAAGTTGGTAACCCTATGCTCAGCATAAAACGAATTTGCAGTTAAAGGCGACTTCTTCGCTCTGAGTGAGTATACGAGCAGGTCAACCGCCCGTAGGACTCTATAAGAATAAGTGATAGGTCGGGCAAAAAATGCGCACTAAAGTAGCCTACTAGCTCTCCCTAGACACACCAGCCACCTGATCCACCAGGGAGAAAAATATAATTTGAAACAAAAGGCAGTAAAATCACAGAATTAAATTATATACAGTACACAAATTACTCCAAGTTACAAAGGGCTACTAAAGTAGCGATTTAATAAAAAGGTTGACCGATCTATTCAAATAGAAAGCAAAAGTTAAATTATCGATTACCTTAGATTACCAGGTGATCCTGTCACTAGCATGACTACTTCCAAAATACAGCAACCAGTCACGAACGCTGATTGAATTAGGGGAGAGCGGGGTAAAACGGGACGTGGGGCAAAACGGGACTTTGCAATTATTTCTTGTATAAATACTCTAGCGCTCCCAAAAGAAAATATTTGGTAGGTTACCATAAAGACTATTTTCGGGTGAAACGGCTTGACTGCAGGTAAAGCAATATTCGAGCTCGGTAAAATGTAAAAGTTGATATGTAGATATAAAAATTTTCGGTAAATAAATAAGTCTCAAAAAAAGATGTTGCTTGTATTAAATTCGTCATTGATTCCAAGTGTGATGTACTATCTTACTGTTAGATATAAGCCATTAGTTGAGTCACAAAATTTTAAGATAAAAAATTTTGAGGGGTGTGAACTAACCTACTGTCATGGGGCAAAACAGGACACAGTCAATGGGGCATAAATGGGACAGTGCCTGCTTTTCTCTGTTCAGCGATTGATAAGTTTAGAAGTTGAATTCTGATGCAAATTGATTTATGCCAATCTTGTTTGTAGACCTATTGGGTCTCGTTCACTATACGCCGTGGTGACATTTCAGACGGTAAAAATCCCCAAAGGGGATTTCCCTGTTTTCTCTCGCGACGGCTCTTTTTCTTTTTAAACTAGATTTAACCGTTTTATTTCGCCACGGTGTCTCAAAAGAAAGCTGGAATTTATAACTTTTAAGTCTTCTTATTATAACTTAGATCAATTACAACCACAATAGAACTGTTTATTATAACAATCCTGCATACAAGCTTGATTTTTTAAGCTTACATTAATCATTTTATTTCGCCACGGTGAATAGTGAACGAGATATTTCGCCACGGTTTACAGTGAACGAGAGTCTCAAAAGAAAGTTCGCATTATAACTTTTAAGTCTCTTTATACATTTTAAACATAATAGAACTGTTTATTATAACAATCCTGCATACAAGCTTGATTTTTTAAGCTTACATTAATCATTTTATTTCGACACGGTGAATAGTGAACAAGATATTTCGCCATGGTTTACAGTGAACGAGAGTCTCAAAAGAAAGTTTGCATTATAACTTTTTATTCCTCTTATACATTATAACCACAATAGAACTGTTTATTATAACAATCCTGCATACAAACTTGATTTTTTAAACTTACATTAATCATTTAATTTCGCCACGGTGAATAGTGAACGAGATATTTCGCCATGGTTTACAGTGAACGAGAGTCTCAAAAGAAAGTTCGCATTATAACTTTTAAGTCTCTTTATACATTTTAAACATAATAGAACTGTTTATTATAACAATCCTGCATACAAACTTGATTTTTTAAACTTACATTAATCATTTAATTTCGCCACGGTGAATAGTGAACGAGATATTTCGCCATGGTTTACAGTGAACGAGAGTCTCAAAAGAAAGTTCGCATTATAACTTTTAAGTCTCTTTATACATTTTAAACATAATAGAACTGTTTATTATAACAATCCTGCATACAAACTTGATTTTTTAAACTTACATTAATCATCGCCACGGTGAATAGTGAACGAGATATTTCGCCACGGTTTACAGTGAACGAGAGTCTCTAAAAGAAAGTTTGCATTATAACTTTTTATTCTTCTTATACATTATAACCACAATAGAACTGTTTATTATAACAATCCTGCATACAAACTTGATTTTTTAAGCTTACATTAATCATTTAATTTCGCCACGGTGAATAGTGAACGAGATATTTCGCCATGGTTTACAGTGAACGAGAGTCTCAAAAGAAAGTTTGCATTATAACTTTTTATTCCTCTTGTTGTATCTTTGCACGAATACACAGGTTTATTAAAAAAACAATAGTAAATATTCACAAAAGTACTTAGCCAAAAAACAACCGTATTGAAATATAATGCTTTTAGTTCGTTTGCTGTAGTAGCTTGATAACTTTGAACTGACTGCTAAACCAAAATAAAGGCGCATATTTAATTAGTAACAACTATGCCTGGAGACGCGCGCGTCCAATAATTGTTTGAGCAGAAGGCGCTGATTAAGATTAGAGCGTTTAAGAAAAACACTACGTCATCTATTGCACAATATCACAACACCTCTTATACATTATAACCACAATAGAACTGTTTATTATAACAATCCTGCATACAAACTTGATTTTTTAAGCTGACATTAATCATTTTATTTCGACAAGGTGAATAGTGAACGAGATATTTTGCCATGGTTTACAGTGAACGAGAGTCTCAAAAGAAAGTTCGCATTAAAACTTTTAAGTCTCTTTATACATTTTAAACATAATAGAACTGTTTATTATAACAATCCTGCATACAAACTTGATTTTTTAAGCTTACATTAATCATTTAATTTCGCCACGGTGAATAGTGAACGAGATATTTCGCCATGGTTTACAGTGAACGAGAGTCTCAAAAGAAAGTTTGCATTATAACTTTTTATTCCTCTTGTTGTATCTTTGCACGAATACACAGGTTTATTAAAAAAACAATAGTAAATATTCACAAAAGTACTTAGCCAAAAAACAACCGTATTGAAATATAATGCTTTTAGTTCGTTTGCTGTAGTAGCTTGATAACTTTGAACTGACTGCTAAACCAAAATAAAGGCGCATATTTAATTAGTAACAACTATGCCTGGAGACGCGCGCGTCCAATAATTGTTTGAGCAGAAGGCGCTGAGATTAAGATTAGAGCGTTTAAGAAAAACACTACGTCATCTATTGCACAATATCACAACACCTCTTATACATTATAACCACAATAGAACTGTTTATTATAACAATCCTGCATACAAACTTGATTTTTTAAGCTGACATTAATCATTTTATTTCGACACGGTGAATAGTGAACGAGATATTTTGCCATGGTTTACAGTGAACGAGAGTCTCAAAAGAAAGTTCGCATTAAAACTTTTAAGTCTCTTTATACATTTTAAACATAATAGAACTGTTTATTATAACAATCCTGCATACAAGCTTGATTTTTTAAGCTTACATTAATCATTTAATTTCGCCACGGTGAATAGTGAACGAGATATTTCGCCATGGTTTACAGTGAACGAGAGTCTCAAAAGAAAGTTCGCATTGTAAGTTTTTATTCTTCTTATACATTATAACCACAATAGAACTGTTTATTATGACAATCCTGCATACAAGCTTGATTTTTTAAGCTTACATTAATCATTTAATTTCGCCACGGTGAATAGTGAACGAGATGGTGAAATGGAAGTCTGCGTTAAAACTTTTAAATCCAATAGTACACTTTAAACATAATAAAATTGTTTATTATAGCAATCCTGCATACAAGCTTGATTTTTTAAGCTTGATTTGATCACGTTACATAATCACAATGATCACAATAGAAGTTTTTATTGTAACAATTCAGCACACAATCTTAATTTCTTAAGCTTATTATTCATAAAACCTTGATTTTTTAAGCTTGATTAGATCACATCGCTTAATCACATTGATCACAACAATGATTTTTATTGTAACACTGATGCATAAAGGTTAAAGTTGACACAAACAACACATTAAGGTACGGGAAGACAGCCAGAACAGTGACAACCATGAAATTTCTCAATATGTAGAATTCTATATAAAAAATAAAAGTTAGAGTGTTTGGTTTATCAGCAATGTTTACACTCTTAGAGGTTAACAAATTCAACAGGCTGAGGAAATAATCACGAAATAGTAATTAAATAAATTCCAATGGTATTTGCAAATTTGAACACGTTATAAAGAAGGTAAAAAAAGGAAAAATTTGTTTAAAGAAAAGGCCGAATAAAGATGAAACGAGTAGAGACATTTTGGCGGCAACAATGAATGCATAAATTGAGATTTTGTGGGAAGTTAATACTGTATTTTAACACATTTAAGCTATCAACATTAGACGATGTCCGGTAGAAATAAGACAATAAAAAGGTGCGTTCCATCTAAGTTTTAAGTTATGTATGAAATGCGTCAAGAAAATATAATATACTGTACAGATGTCATAATTATTACTTTAAATAAAAAAAACAAAAGTGCGCTAAGAGTTAAACAAATAACAAAGAAAAAGTATATAAAATTTTTTTAGAATCGTTTAGTGTTTGGAGCATTATCATAATAAAAAAAAGAACTTGACACTCTACAAATTTATAAACCTGTTTTTCTTTACTGGTTGCTGTACTTTTTTTTTGTAAGGTCAACATAATTCTCAAGCAAGTAGTAACGTAATTGAATACTTACATTATACTAAAGCGGGTACTGTCTCTTAATTGGTTCGAAAAAATCAGGCAGCACCCGCTGCTTTGCACGTGCCTTCCGCCACATAAATTCATCAATATAAGTTGGGATCATAGAACGTTGCATCCCCCTCATTCGTTTAAGTTTAATTTTTAGCTGAGACCACAGACTTTCAATTTTATTTGTATGTACTCCTTCTGCTGTTATATATTCAACAGTATGGTTAACTGTCCGGTGGACGTATCCCAAAGCTGAAAATTAAACAATTTGCTGCTTTTTTGATACAATACACCCAATACGTAAAACACTTTCTGTTGCCTTCTACAGACAGACAACTAGACATCCGGTTATGTTTCTTGAACTTGTACAGTTTGAACAAAATGTGAGCTTTCACGCTAAGATGAACCTCTATCAATTTTTTTACTTCGAAACGTACTTAAATCAATTTCTAGTTTGAAAATTTGCAGGAGAGGTCAGAAAAACTTTCGAAAAGTTTAATTTAATTTGTAAGATACCTGAAATTCCGCGATACGCGGCCCACTCGTCAGACCAGATCTCACTACCTGGTGCAATACATTCTTGTATTATAGGCACCAAAGTAGCTCGATCCCTTTTATCTACCAACCGAAGAAAGCACTGTCTATAAAGAAACAACATTTAAAAGGTTAATGTAGCTTTGCTATAGAAACTATTGAAAACAGAAAAATACCGTATAACTTTCGGAAGTAGAACAAAAATTTTCAAATTTCAAACAAATCCTATTCTGCATAATGTTATTGTTCTTGTTGTGGAGTCGGATTTTAGTTTTCGTTTATCACTATAATCGAATTTTCAAATTTCAAACAAATCCTATTCTGCATAATGTTATTGTTCTTGTTGTGGAGTCGGATTTTAGTTTTCGTTTATCACTATAACGAATAATCACAATAACAGGAACAAAGTTTTCTCACTTGGTCTCGTGGTCAATGCCGCCGAAAATCCACTGCTGACGCACTGGCCGACCTTGCGGATTTCCTTTCGGCCGTTTGGCTACACAAGTTTCATCAATGGAAACCGTATGGCCAACACCACCGATAGGAGTTCTGTTCGCCAATAATTCCGAGCTGCAAACCTTTAAACAAAAATAAAATATTGCGATCCCTAAAAACTAAGTTCTTGCGTTTTTAATATTAATCCGTTAATTTTCTCGTATAATATTATACCAGATAAAAACATTGACCTTCAATTGACATTGAATATAAAACGAAAACAGTTTATCACAAACTTGAATTTTTTACGTGCTGTCCTACGAGCGAGTAGATATCTAGCAAAACTTTTATTGACTCTTAATTACAAACACTGAGAACAGAATTCTGTGTCTCTACCAATTCAAACCCATTAACTTTTTATCCAACTATAAAAGTAGTTAGCACCATTACACAATCAATCAGGCACACATATTATTAGGGCGATTAAATAAAAAAACCTCAAAAAATGCAACGTATTTTGAAGAAAAAATGTCACACAGTTTAGCAGAACATATCCAATTAAATGAAATTCTTTAGAGCAGTGTTACCTAACCTTTTTATCGCCGTTAACCATTTAACATTGGACCATTTTTGGGGGACCTATAGCATGATTAGTCGCAATATAAAAAAACTATTCTCGGTGCTATGTGAAAAAAAATAAATATACAGTTTTACGTAGAGATTTGTCCAAAACGACTAGAAATATTGTACAGTTTGCAAACAATTTTTTTAGTGACAATCTAGAATATAGTGTTTGGTGCAAAAATATCAAGTTTACCTCTCGTAAAAATTGGCACCAATCCACTGCTATTCTGTGGCTTACTTCCGCCTCTTCTTCTATTCTAAATAAAGGTGCGTCCTTCGCCCACATATATATTATTATAAGAATTTGGCGAAGAGCCAAATTGCTGCGTTGAAAGAATGAATTTTTCCTTATGGTGGTGGTTGTTCTACAATTCTATTAAAACAGAAAAATAACTTTAAAAAATTTCACTGCCATGCAGATGGCATTGTTAAAACATGCTTGTCATAGTGTTTATGGCCAATAAAATTGCATATATTTACGGTCGAAAAATAGTGGAAAAAAATGCTACGAATCTGTACAAAATTATTTCAACTTTACAAACACTTTTCTTATAATATTTATATTAAAACAATCTTGATGTCAACATTCCTTACTAAACGTTTAATAGATTACGATTAAAATAACACTTTAATAACGTTATTTTCAAGGAAATCTCAATCACCAAGTTAACTTACACTCCATACATTAAAATAAACAAACCAAGTACTTCTACCGCGCTTTTTTTTTCTTGTTTATTTAATGTAATTGCTTGTAACATAGGCTAAAAAACTATAGAAAGACATAGTTTAAACCGGAAAGCATATGATTTTAAGTTAGTACAACAGTGTGATTCTCAAAGTGAGCCTTTGGCTCTCTAAAGAGGAATTTGTAGCTTGATCGGAGGAAGAATCGGTTAGGGACGAATTGCGAAGGAATGTAAATGAAAATTAAATCTATTGACTTAAAATTAATCTATTGACTCCTTAAGGAAAACGTTGTGATTACAATCAAGCCAGATAATACCATATCCATTGTCCAAGCGGTACTTGGCCATAAGTGAAAGCGCTTGATTAGAAAAAGGAAAAGTATTGTTTTATAAATTTTTTTCGCATTGAGTTATTTTGAACTTCTATACATGCGTTTTTTAGTATTCTTTTAGACTTAGCTAAAAAACGATAATTTAAGGAAAATTACAATCAGTAAGGATTTACATCAACTTTTGACAACAGAGAAGAAATAGAACAATGTGTTTTATGTTATAAGTTCTTGTTCTTCATTCATTAATGCCATCAAAACTGAAACTTGACCTGAAAAAAGTTTATTAAAATTACAAGGATAAAGATGTATACTTTTTAAACAAAAGAAAGATCGTGTGAAGCGTGAAGTCTCTGGCGGAGAGCAGAACTCCCAGGCGGGATTGTGCTAAAGATCTGGCCTGATATCGTCTTGCAATTTCACGGGCTAAATTATCGATAGTTGTTAAAGATCAGGATGTTTGTACATTTTATCTGCAGCTGCCGCCCCCACAGCCCCGAAAGGACAAGTGGGCAAAGGAAACTAATTTAACGCTTTCCTCAAAAACGATGATGATATGGTGAGGATAAAAAATTCTAACGAAAAGGTTTCTTTCTGGCTCTCGGTGTTTCTTTTTTGAGGGACTTGAGTCCTAATGGATTTTGAATAGCTAAGGTTGCGATCTCTGAATCATACTTCGATAATGTAGTATTTTACAGCATATAAGTTAATTTTTGATAATTATTTACCAATAATAAACTATATATTTCCGATTAAAGTAACTATTTCGACGTCATTTTAACTATTTCAAGTGACGTTAAACTCTTGTTATGTATTATTAAAAAAGTAACATTTATTTTGGTTTAAATGAACGGTTATTTCAACGTTAATTAAATAAGTTCAAAATGACATTTTATTTAAGTTTTTCTTTTACAATTTATCGACCAAAAAATGTTTTCAACGTTGCTTTATCAAGTACTTGATGCGATGTTAACATTTCAATCAATCGATCAATTAATCAATCACGGTTATATTTTTTTGTCCAGTACACAGCAAATATTAATATTACAACTCATATAAGTGGTCCAAAAAAAAACATAAATCAAGAACTTCAGTCAAGTTTATTTCATCCAGCGTTTACATAAACTTTTGTTGGTTGAAAAGGTTGAAAGACCATCTTGAAGGTCACCCATGTCACCAGCACCATAAGCAAAGTTTTACAAAATAATAGGCGAGTTATTTGAATTATACGTAAAACAAACACATTTACGCAAAGAAGTAAAAACAGGTATATATTTATATAAAACAGAAATTCAACAATTTTTTAAGCATTGCCATTAATTAAAATCATAAAGTTTGTCGATCATTTTCTTTTGTTTTTTCTTTCCTCGATCTTCATTATTATTAATTCTTCTTAAATTTCTATCCATTTTCAATGACATTTTTCTTTTTCTATAATACGAAGATATTAAAAAACTTTGAATTAAACCAATTAGTGAACTAAATAACTGAAATAAAAGCAAACAACCTGTGATAAAAATCACAATCTTTTCTGTAAAAAATATGTAATAAAAATTTAAATTATAGTAACTACAACATCATCCGAGATCACTGCTAATTGCAATCGATATTGAAAACAAATATCTTAGCATCCAATTTGTATTTTTACGGTACATCTAAATAAACTTTTCACATTGTTTTCTTTCTACCCCTTATTTATATACTATTAAGAAAGTAGGCTACCACAATTAAATAAAGTGATCAAATAAAGCTTAAAAGATTAGGGTTTTATAAATCATAAGCTTAAAAAATCCAGTTTGTATGCAGCATTGTTATAATAAATAGTGCTATTTTGTTTAAAATGTATAAGAAGACTTAAAAATTATAATGCGACATTTCTTTTGAGAATCTCGTTCACTGTAAACCGTGGCAAAAGATCTCGTTCACGATTCACCGTGTCGAAATAAAATGATTAATGTAAGCTTAAAAAATCAAGCTTGTATGCATGATTGTTATAACAAACTATTTTGTTTGAAATGTATAAAAAAACTTAAAGTTATAATGCGAACTTTCTTTTGAGAATCTCGTTCACTGTAAATCATGACAAAATATTTTGTTCACTATTCACTTTGACGAAATCAAATGAGTAATGTAAGCTTTAAAAATTCAAGCTTGTATGCAGGATTGTTATAAAAAACAGTTTTATTATGTTTAAAGTGTATGATAAACTTCCAATTCACCATCTCGTTCACTATTCACCGTGGCGAAATTAAATGATTAATGTAAGCTTAAAAAATCAAGTTTGTATGCAGGATTGTTATAATAAACAGTTCTATTATGTTTAAAATGCATAAAGAGACTTAAAAGTTATAATGCGAACTTTCGTTTGAGACTCTCGTTCACTGTAAACCGTGGCGAAATATCTCGTTCACGATTCACCGTGGCGAAATTAAATGATTAATGTCAGCTTAAAAAATCAAGCTTGTATGCAGGATTGTTATAATAAACAGTTCTATTATGTTTAAAATGCATAAAGAGACTTAAAAGTTATAATGCGAGCTTTCTTTTGAGACTCTCGTTCACTGTAAGCCATGGCGAAATATCTCGTTCACTATTCACCGTGGCGAAATAAAATGATTAATGTAAGTTTAAAAAATCAAGCTTGTATGCAGGATTGTTATAATAAACAGTTCTATTGTGGTTATAATGTATAAGAGGAATAAAAAGTTATAATGCAAATTTTCTTTTGAGACTCTCGTTCACTGTAAACCATGGCGAAATATCTCGTTCACTATTCACCGTGGCGAAATAAAATGATTAATGTAAGCTTAAAAAATCAAGTTTGTAAGCAGGATTGTTATAATAAACAGTTCTATTGTGTTTAAAATGTATAAAGAGACTTAAAAGTTATAATGCAAATTTTCTTTTGAGACTCTCGTTCACTGTAAACCGTGGCGAAATATCTCGTTCACTATTCACCGTGGCTTTTAATAATAAGGTTTAAAATTGATCATGCGAACTTTCGTTTTCCCATCTCGTTCACTATTCACCGCGGTCAAATAAAATGATTAATGCAAGCTTAAAAAATCAAGCTTGTAAGCAGGATTGCTGTAATAAAGATTTTTATTATGTTTAAGTGTAGCCTATTATAGTAGTTAAAACTTTGGACCCAAACTTCCATTTCACCATCTCGTTCATAAATCACCGTGGCGAAATATCTTGTTCACGATTCACCGTGGCTTTTAATAATAAGGTTTAAAATTGATCATGCGAACTTTCGTTTTGCCATCTCGTTCACTATTCACCGTGGTCAAATAAAATGATTAATGCAAGCTTAAAAAATCAAGCTTGTAAGCAGGATTGCTGAAATAAAGATTTTTATTATGTTTAAGTGTATTATAGTAGTTAAAACTTTGGACCCAAACTTCCATTTCACCATCTCGTTCACAAATCACCGTGGCGAAATATCTTGTTCACGATTCACCGTGGCTTTTAATAATAAGGTTTAAAATTGATCATGCGAACTTTCGTTTTGCCATCTCGTTCACTATTCACCGTGGTCAAATAAAATGATTAATGCAAGCTTAAAAAATCAAGCTTGTAAGCAGGATTGCTGTAATAAAGATTTTTATTATGTTTAAGTGTAGCCTATTATAGTAGTTAAAACTTTGGACCCAAACTTCCATTTCACCATCTCGTTCATAAATCACCGTGGCGAAATATCTTGTTCACGATTCACCGTGGCTTTTAATAATAAGGTTTAAAATTGATCATGCGAACTTTCGTTTTGCCATCTCGTTCACTATTCACCGTGGTCAAATAAAATGATTAATGCAAGCTTAAAAAATCAAGCTTGTAAGCAGGATTGCTGTAATAAAGATTTTTATTATGTTTAAGTGTATTATAGTAGTTAAAACTTTGGACCCATACTTCCATTTCACCATCTCGTTCATAAATCACCGTGGCGAAATATCTTGTTCACGATTCACCGTGGCTTTTAATAATAAGGTTTAAAATTGATCATGCGAACTTTCGTTTTGCCATCTCGTTCACTATTCACCGCGGTCAAATAAGAAGATTAATACAAGCTTAAAAAATCAAGCTTGTAAGCAGGATTGCTGTAATAAAGATTTTTATTATGTTTAAGTGTATTATAGTAGTTAAAACTTTGGACCCAAACTTCCATTTCACCATCTCGTTCACAAATCACCGTGGCGAAATATCTTGTTCACGATTCACCGTGGCTTTTAATAATAAGGTTTAAAATTGATCATGCGAACTTTCGTTTTGCCATCTCGTTCACTATTCACCGTGGTCAAATAAAATGATTAATGCAAGCTTAAAAAATCAAGCTTGTAAGCAGGATTGCTGTAATAAAGATTTTTATTATGTTTAAGTGTAGCCTATTATAGTAGTTAAAACTTTGGACCCAAACTTCCATTTCACCATCTCGTTCACAAATCACCGTGTCGAAATATCTTGTTCACGATTCACCGTGGCTTTTAATAATAAGGTTTAAAATTGATCATGCGAACTTTCGTTTTGCCATCTCGTTCACTATTCACCGTGGTCAAATAAAATGATTAATGCAAGCTTAAAAAATCAAGCTTGTAAGCAGGATTGCTGTAATAAAGATTTTTATTATGTTTAAGTGTAGCCTATTATAGTAGTTAAAACTTTGGACCCAAACTTCCATTTCACCATCTCGTTCACAAATCACCGTGTCGAAATATCTTGTTCACGATTCACCGTGGCTTTTAATAATAAGGTTTAAAATTGATCATGCGAACTTTCGTTTTGCCATCTCGTTCACTATTCACCGTGGTCAAATAAAATGATTAATGCAAGCTTAAAAAATCAAGCTTGTAAGCAGGATTGCTGTAATAAAGATTTTTATTATGTTTAAGTGTAGCCTATTATAGTAGTTAAAACTTTGGACCCATACTTCCATTTCACCATCTCGTTCATAAATCACCGTGGCGAAATATCTTGTTCACGATTCACCGTGGCTTTTAATAATAAGGTTTAAAATTGATCATGCGAACTTTCGTTTTGCCATCTCGTTCACTATTCACCGTGGTCAAATAAAATGATTAATGCAAGCTTAAAAAATCAAGCTTGTAAGCAGGATTGCTGTAATAAAGATTTTTATTATGTTTAAGTGTAGCCTATTATAGTAGTTAAAACTTTGGACCCAAACTTCCATTTCACCATCTCCTTCACAAATCACCGTGGCGAAATATCTTGTTCACGATTCACCGTGGCTTTTAATAATAAGGTTTAAAATTGATCATGCGAACTTTCGTTTTGCCATCTCGTTCACTATTCACCGTGGTCAAATAAAATGATTAATGCAAGCTTAAAAAATCAAGCTTGTAAGCAGGATTGCTGTAATAAAGATTTTTATTATGTTTAAGTGTATTATAGTAGTTAAAACTTTGGACCCATACTTCCATTTCACCATCTCGTTCATAAATCACCGTGGCGAAATATCTTGTTCACGATTCACCGTGGCTTTTAATAATAAGGTTTAAAATTGATCATGCGAACTTTCGTTTTGCCATCTCGTTCACTCTTCACCGCGGTCAAATAAGAAGATTAATACAAGCTTAAAAAATCAAGCTTGTAAGCAGGATTGTTATATATAGCAGTTCTCTTGTGTTTAAAATGGATAAAGAGACTTAAAAGTTATAATTCGAGCTTTTAATAGCAGGATTGTTATATATAACAGTTCTCTTGTGTTTAAAATGGATAAAGAGACTTAAAAGTTATAATTCGAGCTTTTAATTGAGACACAGTGGCAAACCAAATGGATAAAAGCTAGTTTAAAGAATCGGGTAAAGCGTAAAAAAAGAAACAGATCGGGAGTGGTAAGACCGTGGTGGGAGCAAAAAGTTTTTAAGAAAAAAAAGAAACAAAGGAAAAAGATGCGTCGCGAGAGAGAACAGGGAAATCCCCTTTGGGGATTTTTCCGTCCGAAATGTCACCACGGCGTATAGTGAACGAGACCCGACCTATTGCAACCTAGTGAAAAACTAAAAATCAAATTTTAAAAAATTATGTAGGCTTGTTTTTGCTTGTTTAAGGCTGCAGTCTGTCTTTATTAGTCTATGTTGAATTTTTTGTTTTGGTTGCTAAAATGTTAATCTAAAGCAGATTAATTTAGTACCTAGGCTTATATTATTAGTCATACAACTTTGACACTTTTTAAGGTTGTATTTTAGTTAAATTATTGTATCATGGTACGAAATTATGTCAGAAAGACTGAAAGGTCAAAATGGTTGGAAAGTAATTTAAACAAAGCAATGAAAGAAGTTAAAAAGAAGAACCTTTCAATCAGAAAAGCAGCTGCTTTCTACAATGTTCCAAAGAGCACCCTGGAAAGACATGTGAATGCAAAAGTTAACAATCCAGGAACCACTAGTTTGGGAAATTTTAAACCAGCTTTAAGCCCATCTTTAGAAAATCAACTTGTTGAACATGCCAAGAAATTACAAGATATGTTTTTTGGGTTAACACCAGAATCATTGCGTGTGCTTGCCTTTGATATTGCTAAGGCTAATCACTTTAATGTGCCTTTTAATAGTGCCAATCAAAAGGCAGGAAAAGACTGGCTAGCTGGGTTTTTAAAACGCCATCCAGAGCTTAGTATACGTCAACCAGAAGCTACAAGTTTAAATCGTGCAACTGGTTTTAATAAAGTTCAGGTAAATAGATTCTTCAATTTGCTAAAATCTATATTAGAAAAAAATGTAATTACACCTAATATGATTTATAACGTTGATGAAACTGGCATAACATGTGTACAAAAACCTGGAAAAGTGATTGCAAAAAAAGGTACAAAACAAGTCGGCCGTATAACCAGTGCTGAAAGAGGGAAAACAGTAACTGCTGTTTGCTCAATGAATGCTATTGGTAATTACATACCACCAATTTTTATATATCCTAGAAAGAGAATGCATCCTGCATTACTAAAAGGTGCTCCACAAGGTTCAAAGGGATTTGCATCAAAATCTGGTTGGATTGATTGTAACATTTTCTTGCAATGGTTATTTCACTTTAAGGAGCATACTTGCCCAAGGGTTAACAATAAAGCACTGCTCATTCTAGACAATCATTGTAGCCATTTGTCTCTTGAAGCCATTCTTTTTGCAAAAGAAAACCATATAATAATGCTCTCAATTCCTCCCCACACATCCCATAGATTACAGCCATTAGATAGAACATTTTTTGGACCGTTAAAAACTCTTTACAACAGAGAAATAGATAAATGGTTAGTCAGCAACCCTGGAAAGCGGGTCAAAAATTGGGAATTGAGTGAACTCTTTTGTCATGCTTATGAACAAGCTGCTACCGTTCAAAAAGCAGTAAATGGATTCAGATCTGCAGGGATTGTGCCCTTTAACCCAGACATTTTTGGTGATGAAGATTTTGCCCCTTCAACAGTTACAGAGTTACAAATGCCCCAAACAAATAATGAATTAGAAGCATTGCTTGTCTTTAATAATGATGAAGTAAGCACTGGAAGAAGTTTATCACTTCAATCAACTACAAGTACAACAAGAATAAATTTAGAAAGAACTTCTGCTGTTGCAAGTTATCCAAACAATAAAGATTTTTCACAGTCAACAGTTACAAAATTACAAATACCCAGAACAAGTGATGATAAGGACTTTGAAGCAGTGGTTACCTTTACTGCTGATCAGATAAGCACTAGCAAGATAAATGAATCACTTCAGTCAACTACAAGTGCAACCAGAATAAATTTGGAAAGCACTTCTGTTGTAACTAGTTGTCAAAACAATCAACACGTTTCAGTCAATGTAATTGACCTTTCCCCCTTACCACATGCTGCTATAAAGAGCAGAAAAAGAAAAGGAAAGCAGTCAGAATTGCTAACCAGCTCTCCATATCAAAGAAAAATAAGCATGCAAAACCACTACCAGTCTTCTAATAAAAAGCAATACAATGTAGGACCACAACGCAAACACAAGCCACACAAATCCAAACGACGTCAAATATATTTTTCTGCAGAATATCATTGCATTGTATGTGGTGAATTATACAAACACCCACCCAAAGAAGATTGGATTCAGTGTCACAAGTGTAAGGACTGGTCTCATGAAAAATGCACAGATTATAATAGAAAAGGGTTTTATAAATGTGACATGTGCATGCAATTTGTTGGTGCATAGTAATGTGATATTACCAAAAATATTGTCTCTTTTTTAAGTCTGATGGTTTTTCGTCTTAAAATAGCTTGGTGGACAATTTAAATTTTTTTGGTCAAGTTATTAATTTTAATGGTTTCAATTTTTTTACTTTATAACCAATGCTGGTATTTTGTAGCCACTGTGAATAAATAAGAATTAAAAACTTTGTATCATATGCCAATTGTATTTAAATACTTGATGCTAATGTTTTGTCGACTTGTATAAGTTATTTAATTTAGAATTTCAAAATTTTGCTAAACAACTTTTGGCAGGAACAATGCTATTTATTGTTTATAGACAAGTCACTTGTTTGCATTATTATATGAAAGCCTCACTGGTAAGATGAATAAACTTATAAACAGTAGCATATCTTGCAAATCAGGCTAATGATAATTTGCGTTGCAAACTGCCTATACATGAAATTATCTTAAGTTGAAAACATAATGTCTAAAGTTGTCTAGTCAAACTTTGAAAGCTAGCTAGTCTTGTTATGTTACCATTATGCTAGCATTTTATGCTTTATGTAAAAGCATCATTTCTGATTAAAATTTTCCTTAGCTATCATTCAGCTGTTTTAAGTTATTTGTTTTATAATTTGCAGTCTGTAAGCTATTACATTTTGACATAAGAGGTTTCTGCATTGTGCCAAAGCAAGTTTGTGGGCATTACTTGTGTTTGTGAATTGCTAATGTATGTATGCACTGCTTAGTCTGCTTGTATTTGTAACTACAACTTTTTAAAGCTAAGTTTCGACAGCAACTTTATTTTCAGGAGTATCATACAGTGTTTTAGAATTTGCATCAGTAAGCTAGTCCTTATATTATTGATAAAAAATATTTTGAATACTTTTGTATTTGCAAATTTTTACGTTAGATTGCTACAGTGTATGGTTGTATTTAGGCTCCTTTGATTTCGATTGCAATTTTTGATGTTGCTTGTTCAATGCTTTAAGTATTTATTAATCATTGTTTAACGATTTATGATGTTATTAGCATACTGAAAGTATAATTATTTAATAAATAGCACAGATCATCTGTGTAAAGGAGAGGGAGAGGGGATTGAAGAATGCAGTGGCAGACCTTTTTCAGAGACCACTTCTTTATTAGACCGGCTTTCCCTCCTCTTCCTATAACAAACAAAGCTGTTTATTTATGGCATACATACTGCTGTGTGAAATAAGAGTTTTTGTAGCTTACCCGTTTAACTGACTATACTTTTCTGTGTCCACCTGTTATTTATTTATTGGTTATTGATAGAAGTTGTTGATATGCTGAATGACCACAATTAGAAGCTAATATCAATAAACATACTCAAAAGTGTAATGTATGCATTAGAATTTACTTTTATTGCGACAGTTTAAGAAAAAGCAATACTTGGGGCATAACGGGACACCTGTCCCATTATGCCCCAGCTGCGGGGTAAAACGGGACAATTTTTAAAAATTTTTATTTAACCCTCATTTCCTGTGGTTATTAACAACAGTGTTGATTGTTTGTTTGTAGGTGCTGTTGCATCATGTGATTGCAGCAATAACTAAAATGGGTGAAATTGTTGTTTGTATTGGGAAATATTAGCAATAATTCTTAGGCGTCCCGTTTTGCCCCGCTTTCCCCTAGGTACGTAACCCGGATTTGACAATTCTATTAGAATAAAAAAGGGATCATCAAATAAGCGGATTAGCCGGAACAGTGAGAATCAAACTGGCAACTTCGTCGCTCAGCATAAAACGAATTTTTAGTTAAACGCGACTGCGTCGCTTTGAATGAGAATCAAACTCGCAATTTTGTTACTCATGTGCGATATTCATGTGACGGTGCAGAAATAAAAGAAAACTGAACTGAACTGAACTGAACTGAACAGCATAAAACAAATTTGTAGTTAAACGCGACTGCGTCGCTCTGGGTGAGAATTAAACTCGCAACTTCGTTGCTCAGAATAAAACGAATTTTCAGTTAAACACGACTTCATCGCTCTTGGTGAGAATCAAACTCGCAACTTCGTTGCTCAGCATAAAACGAATTTGTAGTTAAACGCGACTTCGTCGCTTTGGGTGAAAATCTAACTCGCAACTTTGTTGCTCGATATAAGTTAGGTTTCAACGCGACTGCGTCGCTCTGCCTGGGAATCGAACTCGTGGTTTTAGCTAGAGCTAGGGTTAGGATCTCCCACCAGATCCGACGCGGATCCGACGCTTGATCCGACGCAGATCCGACGCTTGATCCGACGCTGATCCGACGCAGATTCGACGCTTGATCCGACGGAGATCCGACGCTGATCCTGCACGGTTGCCAACATTTGACGCATCCCTAACTACTAATGGGACACCTTGCGTTAAACCATTATTTTTGTATTCAAATAAATACACTTTTGATTGCATTGCTTGCTCAACATTATTTTTCATTCAATTTGCAATGTTATGAATAGTGAAAACAAAAAACCATTTGGGGCAACTATAAGCTACACTGAACTCGAATCATTCGATAAAAATACACTGCTTTTTTATTAAACTTCTCCGCGCAACTAAATTTTAGTCAAGTGGTTCCCAAACGGTGTGCAGCTTTGATTTTTTAATGGCGTCAAATTATCTAAGTTTGTTGCATAGACTACGACTACGTATAATTTTAATTTAAAAGATTTTGAGTTTAAAAATTGTTCGCAAGACACCTTAAAGTTATTTTTTTAATTAGTTTATTCCAATATCTTAAACTGATTGTTACACTAAAATTAAGATCATAATTTAGATGTGATTTTCGTCCTATATAATTTGTTTTAACTATGTTTGCTGCGTCTCTCACGTATTTTTTAAAAAGTATCGCACTGTAAAAAGTTTTAAGAACTGCTGCTTTAGCATACCTATCTAAAATCTCGCTTTCTTTATCTAGCAAGTGACATGTTTTTCCTTTAACTTTTGACCAAAAAAAATCGTTTATAACGTTTCGGTATGCCACACAACAAGTATCGTGACCAAAAAATTGCGCGACTTCAAAGACAAATTTGTGATTCTGATTCTTCTACAAATAACTTTAAAATTAAAATCTGTGCATCGAACGGTTGAACCGGATCCGTTTAAAATAAAGTTCCGGTTCTAGGTTCAGGTTCAGTAATTTATTTTTTTACGGATTTAGCTCCGCTTCAGGTTCAGCAAATTTTATTTTTAGTGATTCAGTTCTGGTTCAGGTTAAGCAAATTTTATTTTTTCCGGTTCAGTTCCGGTTTGGGTTCAAAAAAGAATAACGGTTAATACGAGTCGGGTCCGGTGTATCGTTAAAATTTGAATTACGTGAAAATTTGAAGTATTATATATTAGCGCCATCAGCAGTATTAACGACTCATTAATCATTTTTATCACTTAATATCATTCTCACTCACTTGCTGTAAATTTTGCACAAAAAACATCGATTACAACTAATCAAGACCTAGGATCAAAAACCAAATCAAAATGACCTCTTTCTCCAATCAAAAAAATTGCTAATACAGTATATAATACTTCAAATTTTAACAATACACGGGCTTATGCATGTAACTGCATATCAATATAAATCCCCTCAACGATGGATCGCCGCTCGTAATGGTGGGTGCCTGGGTGGGCCTTGCATTTTTACAGAAATCCAAATGGCCATCAATTTTACTGGATCATTCTATGTCAGTGGTATTTTCCCGAGCATGATTTTTGCTTCACCTCTGGGTGTGTCCGGGAATTGGCACTTCGTTTAAGAAATCGGAGGAGATGTTTGTGTCTGGCTATTTTTAAGTGTTACAGCAGGGTCTTGCCTAGTGGTCATGTATCAAGAATCCTTTTCTTGGATTCTGTTGGGGCATGCAAGAGGTTTTAATTCCTAGGTGTGAGCCGGGTGAGCACAACAACAGCAACAATAAAGGTTAAGAGCGCCATGATTGTGATCAACCCGGTCTCGGTTCCAAACCTACTAGCGCCATTTTGTTGCGTCCTTAAAAAAAAACACTAAATGGCACTTTATTCTGCTTGGCGGTCCTAGCAAGCAGTTCTAAGGTCTGCTTATATTTCCATTAAAAATTTAAAAAAAAAACATTTCTACCAAACAGCAATATCTTGGCATTGTGGTGGTTCGGACTTATTTATTGCAGAACTTTTATAAAATTTTTAATTAACTTTATATTAACTGTAAAAAAACGATAAAGCAAAACACAATACAGAATATATAATATATCTCAAATTAAAATGTCTCGAATTTTCTTTATTGATCCTTTTTGAAAGAACCCAACAATAATAGCTTAAATAAATGCTTTTCTTCTGTCCGTTCGACTAGTCACTTCTTTTCCAATCGTCACTTCAATTTCTTTTTTTTGTTATGTCATCCTCTGCTGTTTCGTTTCAAATTTTAAGTTTTATAGTTTTCTTTAAGCACGTTGATTGTTTCAAAATAGTACAGTTTTTGATCTGGGTTCTATTCGCCACAGCATCTCCAGGAACAGGTTGGGATCATATCTCTCAATTGCAAATTTTTGTACTTTTGTTATAAGAAATATAAGTAAATAGTCATTTATATTGGCAAAAAGTATGTTGCATTTGTTGTTATGTGTATGGTTGTTTGTGTAAAGATGATCAATTACAGTTGAGGTTTTATAAGTTATTTTAATTGGCTTGTTGATTATTGTTGAGATACCCAAACTTTCAAGCAATTCAAAATAGTTATGTATATTTGAATAAGACTCTTTTTTTAATCAATCAATGTTTATGTCACCAAATATGTAAAAAATTGTTTTATTTAGGTTTAAAGATTAAATAGTTCAGACAACTTGTTTTGAAAATTTATTAAATCATATTTTGGATGTCTATATATACCGTAACACCTATGACAATTTTCTTAGAATTGAATGATACTTCAATCCATGTTTTTACAGTTATCACAATTAAAATGTAGTTGACTTGCTTTAATAAATAAAAGATTATTATGGATAAAAAATCCTACTCCTCCTGCTTGGATATTAAAATCACAATGAATAATGGTGTATCTCGTAAGATACTTTTAAAAAAGATTTTTTGGTTAATTTTTGTTTCTGTTAATGCTATTATATCAGGGGTTTGTGAGAGTTTTGATATTAATTTTTCCAATAAACGTATATTTTTATATAGCTGTGAATATTTATATGTAGCAAAGAGAATAAGTTAGTTGGTATTATTTTACAAAAATTTTCTGGTGCACAATAGTTACAACAATTTTCATTTGGGTCATTTGTTATAATTTTGATATCAGTATTCAACTCTTTAGATGTTTCATTAAAAAATATTACTTCATGAAATTCTTTATCAGTCAAATTTGTAAAAGAAAATAGTTTGCTGTAGCTATTTTTGTATATACTGTACATTATTTTTTTAAAGATTAACAAAGAATATAACAAACTGTTCAACTTAACATATGCAAGAAAGGTCTTTTAGGTGAAAAATTTTTAGAGCTTGGAGATTTTTATTTTTTCTCCTGTAAATTTGTCCTTTATTGGCCCTTATAGAGATTTGGCTTTCATGAAAAGGGCTTTTCTTTATTTTGTTAAATTTTTATTGATAAATAGAGCATTCATACCTGATATACTAAAGTCTCTGATTTGTTGAATGTTGATTCTCTTTCTATATACTTTATTTCTTTTCTGTTTCTTTGCAAATTTGACAATGATTGGTGGTGCTTTTAGATCTTTTTCAATAGGATTTATTTGAGAAACATTTGTTCTTATGGGTAATCTATGAGAATCTGTGATTTCTTTTTTATCAATTTGAATGTTGAGTTTGAATTTGAATCTTTTACTAAACTGCAGATAATTTTATCAGTATCTTCATTTTGAATTTAAAAAAATGCCATGAAATTCCAAATTGTCTAGTAGTCCATATTTTAAATTTTCTAATTTTTGTTGTTCATTTAAAACTTGTTTCTCCAATTGTAAAATAGTTTTATATAATTTCTTTCTTAGTCAATTATTTTTATTTATTTAGATTTAAAATTTTCAAACTCATCACTGATGAACTGTTGACTGGTTTTTAAATTTTCAATTTCTTTGTGTAGGCAATCCATTTCTTTTATTGTTTGGTCAAATTTTTCTTCAAACTTGAGAAAGTGTTTAGAGATAGCTTCAGTAACTTGTTTTCATACAGTATGTTTGAGCAGAGCCTTTATGTCTTTTTTAATACTTTTTTTCTAAGTTGTTGAGCATTTTTGACATGCTTTCTTCATTCAATTCACTTGCCATTTTGTTATTTTTAATTAAACAAATTTAAAATATACAACCTTAATCACCTTATTGACATACTTGTATAACAAAAAATTGTAAAGTAACATAAAAATAAAAGTAACATGAAGTTATAAAATACTGAGAAAAATAAAATACTTATGTGGTAAAAATGTAATGTTTCTATATGACAGCTATACAAACAGCATTAAATATATAAGACAGACAAAAAGTAATCTGCAAAAAATAAAACTAAAAAAGGAAAGTTGCAAATATGATAGGTTCCTATAAGTGATTATTTTTGGTTAAATTAACTTGGAATCCCCTTTCAGCACCATAATAAAATAAAGAAGAAACCAACAGAAAAAGAAACTCTCAAGAAATGATAGTAATGACAGGAGGAATCTAAATTAGTTTTGCAAACAAAAATCACTTACAGTGACTTCTTGAATAGACCCTAATTTATTGACTGTTTGAATACAGTTAAAAGGCGGGGGTCTTGTTTACTGTTTGCTATTACTAACCTTTCAGGCTTTGGGGATTTCCAAAACTTAAAAAGAATGAACTAAATTTGGCATAGTAAATGATAACCAAAGAAAGTTTAGCATATTTTTGAATAATTGGCAAAGAATTTTGCACTCCCATATAAATATTTTTTTAGTTGTTATTTACATTTTGAATATTTTTTAAAACCAAAACCTTACTTTTCTATTTTGCTAATTTTTTAAAATTTGTATATTGTTTTGCAAATTGTCTAAATTTTTTTTGAATCATTTCCATTTTTTTTAAAAGTATTTTTAGTGTTGGTCTAGGATGCTTTTTGATGCTGCTACCAGTTATTTTCAAGATCACTCTTTTGAAATTTTTTTATTTCATTTTTGATTGTTTTTTTTTTTTTTTTTTTTATAACAACGTTGGTATTTTCTCTGTTTATTACTTTAATTTAACCTTAGATTTCATTGACGAAATTCTCACCTTAGACCTCCCAAGACTTTTCTAATGACTGCTTGAATCCAGTCAAAGAAAAGTTTGGTACTATTCCTTTGAATAATTTCATGCTGATTTTCTGAAAATTTTCATTATTTTTTCTGATATGAATTTAGAAATTTTTTCACTCCAGTTATTTAATTTTTTGTTACCAAATTGACTACCAAAATAAATTTATTTTATTCTTGTTGTTTATTTTCATGCAGATGCAAGTAATTTGCTAATCATTTTTTAAAATTTATTATGACTTTTAAGTTTTTTAGTATTAAAATCAATCTTGTAGATACAGCTGAAGTTTTTGCTGTTAAAAAAGTATGTAATCAAACCAAAATCAAAGAATTAAAAATTAGATTGGAGTTGATTGCTGGAATTCCATCTCAGTTGCAAAGAATAATGTATCTTGATCAAGGTAATTGTTATCATAAATAATTTTTATAAAAAAGTTAATTGGAATTGGTATTATTGAAAGATTTTTAATTAAAATTGAATAATTATTATTTAACTGTTTGTACAAGTGTAAAAGATTGCTTACTTTTTTCTTATTTCTTAAACAATTTTTTTGTGTTAATGTATAAATTTTAAGATTTATAGTTCATTAACTTTTTAAATGTTGCCCAACTCTTGTGTTTAATTTTCAATCCCTTGTTACTTGCTGTCTTTTTTTTCAACTCTTACTAATTGCTTTTTTTGCTTTATTTCTTGATTACATTATTATTATTTGTATTTATAAATTGAAGGTGACAGCATAAACTGGCAAAAAAACTAAATACAGAAGAATCCAGACATTTGCACTCCAAATAATAGCATAATCTGCTTTATCGCATAAGAATCAGAAATCCCAAACCAGAGCCAATCATTTGCAAAGAAAACACTTCAGTTTATTGAATAAAAATTCAAAATTATTTTTTCAAATAACCAAACAGTTCTGCACATCAATAAAAGTAGCTGCTGATTAAAAACACATTGTGAGCACACATGCACAATGCTCTTGCAGCACATTCACCAATAGACAACAGTTAATACAAAACAGTTAAAACAAAAATAAACACGAGATCAAAGCTGCTCGAGCACTACTGCGTGTTTCTGAAACATCTGTCTCCATCTAATTGAAACAAGAAGAGTTTCAGTGTTTCTAACTGATTGAAAACAACATGTGACCCTTATAGTGCAATGACAGCTTATTTAATTGTAAACATAAAAAGTGATTTTATTTCATTAATACATAGTTTAAGATACACAGTACAGAATTGTACATCTAAAAATAACAGAAGCAGAACCTTGTAACTGAAAAAATTTATCATTGTCTGACAAAATTTTTTTTGTTTTGAATAGGGTTGGCCAACTTGTCTAGCTGTTTGATCAACTTTAAATTTATTAAGAACTTGCAATTGACCATCGCAGAAATGCAATCTTAAAAAGTAGTTATCTCTAAAAAAAAGCATGGTCGACTGGTTAGAGTGCTGTGCTTATAATCAACATGGTCTCGGTTTAAAACCCACTTCCACCATTCTGTTGTGTCCTTGGAAAAGACACTTTCCTCTGCTTGGTGGTCTTGGCAAGCAGTTCTAAATTACAGTCATATTGCTATTAACTTATAAGCAGACAGCAATATCTTGGCATCTCTGGAAGCAGGTTGGGGTAATTACTTATCCTATGTATTAATGTCTCTGTTGCTTTCCTGCAAGTCAGGAGGATAAACATAGATAAAATAAAAAAAAAGTTCTTCACTTTGAAAATCACTTTTATTTTTCGATTTTTGTTTCAAAAACATAGTGATCTCAAAAAACTCCAGTTCACTCAAAATCAGATGCGATCAACCAGCTAAGATGCTGTGATGATTGACGTGTTGGCCATCCATGATTTTAGAAAACAAAATTTTTTTGTTTAGAAAAGGACATCCAAAATAGGATGCAAAAATATTAAACAAGCAGCAATTAAAAAATATTTCACATGATTAAACAACAAATGCTTTCTGTAATGTTAATTTTTGTGTTTTTAGTAAGTTGAAATGGTGCATGCACTTGCCTTATTTTTCTGTTACTTCACTCTCTTGCTTGTTTTTAATACTTTTGGATAAACATATAATCTGATTAATTGCATAACAAAGCTTGAAAAATAGGCTATGCGATTAACTGGATTTTTCTGTACTATTTTTAATCCTTTTGTACTGCAAACAATGGATTAAAAACCAGAGCTGAGGAGTAGTGGTGATTTTGGGGTTACTCCTATTCCTATTCTGGAGTAAGATGTTTTTAATGCTATTCCTACTCCTACTACAGAGTAAGATTTTTTTCTTAATGTTACTCCTTCTCCTATTCCTACTCCTCCATAAATTTATTTCACCATGCCATTGTTGTTATTGATATAGATTCTAGTATGGAGACAAAAAAGAAAAAAAATCTTCACTTAGAATCAGTCTCCAATTTTTTACTTTTCGTGACAAAATTGTGGTGTTTTCTAAAAAAAAAAAAGGTCTTCAACCAACCAAAGGCAGCAAACATATGAGTTTCTTGTCCTTTTCATGTCATTTTAAATTTTGTGTCCTTTTCATGTCATTTTTATGTTTGTATGTGGAATATAATTGAAGGAATAATAAATAATTTTTGTTACTTGTACTCCTACTCCTTGGAAAAATTCTGACTCCTCTTACTCCTAATCCCCAGTCTTGTCAAGAACTTAATCATATATTGGAGTCTTCAATCAAACTCGAAATAAATGCAAAATCTCAAAAGATTAAAAGTGAAAAATTGTATTTATTGCATACATCTTATTACAGTGCAAGCCAGGCCTTGGTCTGAAAAATTTTTGTTTACTCTATTCAATTTAACTTTAAATTAGTGATTCTTACTTTTATTCTTGTGCAAGAGACTTTAGCATTTATAAATATTTTACTTATAAAGGTAAACAATCAGTACTTCGTTGGACTTATGCAGTGCAAAAAAGTATTTGTAGCTGTGGTGATAGCTACATTGAACAGGCCAAAAGAAACCTTAAAACAAGAAAAAAACAATACAATCCTGAACTTTTAAAAAAAGATATGGATGTTTTCAGTGTTTAATTGAGAACCTGGACCATTGGATTAATTTCAATAATGTTGATATTTTAGCATTTTTTGAAAATTAGTGTGTAAAGCACTTGCAAAATGTCATCATGTAAATAAAAATATTTATTGCTACTACTTTGACTTTTTGCTTTGCATTTCAAATCTATAAAAACAATTGTTTTAGGTGATATGGAAGATGACAGCACTTTAAAGCATCATGATGTTGTTTCTGGTGCCCAATTAACCATGCATATTTGGACTTCTTGGTTGTCTTTAATTCAAAACTGTGTTTTAGGAAATGTTAACCAAGTTTGTTTCATCAATTTTTATATTAAAAGAAATAATTAAGTTGTTATTGAAAAGGAAATGATTATTTTTTTTATCATATTTACTATATTATTTTACTGAATAATTGTTTTATAAACTTATTGTAGCTACTATGTAAACTTTGTTCTATTTGCATTTCAATATTTCTACTTGCAATATTGCAAGCTTACAGATTTTGACTCTGCTATATAATGTGGTCTCTGACATACAAGTTTGCTCATCGAAAATTGCTCATAGAATTGATAATTTTTCCAGTAACAATCAATTTATTTAACTCATTTCTGTCATTAGTTTTAAATCCCAGTGTTATAATTGTACTAATTTGTACTATCTGTTTTGCTATTTGGCTAAAAAAAGATGTCACTAATATGTGGAGATTAGAGAAAAAAATAAATTGACAAGTGGAGAGTCCATAATCAAAAGTTTGGGAGTTTTTGCTCTGCACAATTGACAAACAGAGGCTAATTCTAATTTTTTGCATAAACTTTTGATTTGTACTAACTTATAATTCTGTTGAGAATGTCTATGTCTTTCATGCCTTGATTAAACTAGTAGGAACATGCTGAACACAATCCATCTCTTGTGGCACCCACCTTGTTGTTAACTAACTTTTACTTGTCGCTGTCATATGGTAATGGCCACATAACCATTTGAGCAGTAATCAAAAAAACCAAACTTTTCTTTTTTACAGTTTTTGATGACCAGTGCAAACATTTTATGTGGGGTCTTCATGAATATTTTGCAAAAGTGCTAAATGTCTTTTAGTGCAAATCTCATAGTAGAGAAATGACATAAAAAAGTTGACAAAATAAACACTATGGCAAGCAGCTTTTTTTGCAACAAAAAAAGTAGCAGACAAAATATTAAGTGTGAGTGGCTTTGTAATGTCCTTTACAAGCTCAAGACCAGGGCTTCTCAAACTGTGGGTCACGTAAAAAAATTTTGGGGTCACAAAACAAATTCGCTTTTTGTGCTTTGAAATTGGCTTTTTTGCAATGACTTTTATTGACAATCAAGTGTCATTACACCATAGTTGTGTCATAAAGTAGTAAGGTGGCGTGATCAGAAGGTGAGTCGTGTCGTGTAATCATGACAAAAGCAAGAAAGAAATGCAAAAAATTACTTACTAGTCTAAAGCCAAGATTGATTTTTATGGGTGAATGCAAAAAAACTAAATTATTAATTTCCTTTGATAAGGTAGCTGTGAAAAAGTATAGAGTAATTTGTCGATTCCATTAAATGTGCTTGATAATGTTTATTAAATAAAATCTGTTTTTGTAATTTTGTTAATTCGCTTTAGGTTACTAAATATTTCCATTTCTTGTTATTACATGGTTTTTCATGCACATGCGTGGTTTTCTATAGAAGAAAATTAACGTAAAATTAGCTTACACATATTGGGGTTACACAACCATTTATTTTTTAAAATGGGGTCACAAAACAAAAAAATTTGAGAACCCCTGCTCAAGACTATGTTGCAAACTTGTATGAGAAATCATTACTTATGCTAAATTTTATTTTTATCTTTATTTTTATCTTGTTGACTTGCAGAAAAGTGATGCAGATGCTGTACATAGGGCAAGCAATTACTTCAATCCTTATAGAGATGCCAAAATATTGATGCTTGGTTAAAATTTTTTGTTTTGGTTTTTTAGTTTTATAGAGATATGACTAAGCTTAAAAAATTTTACAGCTTTGTTGATGCATGGTTGAAATTTTTTGGTTTTTTAGTTAATATTAGAAGATTTTAGTTTTTTAGTTCAGACTCCAACAAAAAAGTTTTATAGCTTATTAGACAATTGTTTTTTTTAGAGTAACATTGTATTGCTAAGTAACCATAAGTGCAGAAAAAATTCTTTGTAAATTTTTAAAAAATTAAGATATGGTTGACTTAATACAAATAATGGACAAGACATCTGGAATTGCTCATTATTGGGTTAATAAAAAATAATGTTGTTTAGAGTAATTTGTTGATTTATCAACTTAGCTTAATTACATTTTCAACACGACTAACAAGGGTAATGGTTTAAAGTTATTTTAAGAAGAAAAAAATTTATTTTTAAAATACTAAGATTGCTCTAACTAAATATGGTATATACATATACATTATACAGTATTGACAAAAAGTTTGACCAACAAAGAAAAATGCAACAAAAAATGCATCCTCTTTAAAAGACATACAAATTAACTGCAATTTAAAGCACATGCTATACATGAATAAAATGGTGTGATAAATTTTAGATTTGTATCTGGCACAATTGTTATTCAACATACTAAAATTGTTGGCAGAAAGTTCAAGACCAATTAAGAGAAGTAGTCCTTTGATAAAACTATATATCTTTTTGGAGTACTATCTCTAACTTTTTAATTTTTGAATTGGTGTTCTGTTATATGTGTTATTAATTAATTGTAATTTAATTGCAAAGTTAGAAAAATTTATTTCAATAAATTTCAGGTTATGAGCCTTGGAGTTACTCCTGATAGTAGTTTTACTAATGCCAATGTTCATCAAATGACGCTTCCAATGCGGCGTGAATATTTTGCTGGTCGTTGTGTTGTTGCTCTGTATGTTGCTTGTCATAGAGGTCAAACAAATGTTGTTAAAGCTTTACTGGCATCAGGTACTTATAAGTAGTTTAGTGCATAATAGGTTAGGATTAAAGTTGGAAAATTTTTGATTAAGTCATATAGTCATTCTATTGCATAACTATAGAATGTTTTTATTCATTTGTCATAAGTATTTGCAAATAAGCCATTTACTAGAATAAAAACAATTAAAAAACTGGTCTCCTTATATGAGACACCTGGAAGATACACGTATAAAAATATGTATTTGCATTCATTTTCTGGCACTGACGCTTTAATTACTGTAATAAATAACTTGTTGTGTTTTTTTTTTTAAAAACCTTTTACCAAGTCATATATTAATTTAACAAAATATGGTTCATTGGTACCAGGTCCGTACCAGCGTTAACGGGTTAACCAAATGAAACAAGATAAATCAGTACGCAACACTTAAGCAAATAAAATTGCCACCATGTAGTGTCGTCAATTTTTTAAATATATTTCAATTGAACACCTTTGCAAACTAACAAATTTGTAGTTAAAAAGAAAAAGTAAACTGCAATTTCAAAACTGCAGGATTTTGTATGGACTGCTTGAAAGTTCTTCGTATAACCCAGTTAGAGAACCATTGCAAAGTGGTGCAGCAAATTGGAGATGAAACGTAGCTCAACTGTGAAAACAATAGTTCTTAAGAGGCTCAAACTTCACAACTTTAGATTAAGTTGTTTACATAATTAATTTTTGAGCATGAAAGGGTACAAGCTTTAGTCATAAAATTTACTTGCTGCAATGATTAATTAACAATGAGTTATTTAGTTACATTTAAATATATTTGCAGTTGAGATAACTGTTTCACAACAATGTCAAAAATTAATAGCGACATGGGTGGCTTGTTTAAGTTGCCACCTTAGCCACAAAATGCTTGTATTCTGGTTTCATTTTAAAATCTACATTTTTTTTAATCAATATTTTTAAATAACAGGTGCAGATGTTTCTTCTGCTACAAAATTTGGTCGAACTGCTTTGCATTTTGCTGCAGCAAATGGCCAAGAAGAAGTAATCGATATTTTGCTTCAAAATGATGCTGGTACTTTTTAGTTTTAACTGCTTTTTGTTATTATTGGAGAATAAGATCTTTGCACTTTATATTTTATAAACAAATTGATGCCAAATAAACTTTTAACTAATATAACCCTTGTTAATTATAAAAGTCAGAAAAAAGTTGAAGTTTGTTAAATTTGGCTTCTACTATAAAGATCTTACTAAAATTTTTTTTTAGTGAATGTTCACTTAAATTTGAATTTTGCCCTGTTAAGTCATGTACGAGGGTCAGTCAAAAAGTAATGAGCCCTGTTAACTTTAACCGCTTTAACCTTCATATTTTTTCTAGAAATTTTAAGGGTGTTTAGTAAATTTACTGCTTTAAAGATAAATTGTAAAAAAAAATTGTTTCAACGTGTCCACTTTTGGTATTGTGTTTTGGAAATGACGTCATCACTGGATGTCCGTCAGAAGCAGAGAGCTGTGATTGAATTTCTTGTTTCGGAAGGGGAGCCACCAAAACAAATTTTCGAAAGATTGGTAAATGTTTATGGAGATGCTTCATTAGCCTACAGCACTGTGAAAAAGTGGGTATCCAGGATTAAACACGAAGAAGATGATCCAAGTTTGGGTAGCCTCCAGGACAGACCAAGAAGTGGAAGACCATCTTCTGCAGTCAATCCTGGAAACAATGATAAGATTGAGAAATTGATTAGAGATGATCGCAGAATCACTATTGATGACATTGCTGAACGTGTTGGAGTTAGCCATGGAAGTGCTGTGAATATTGTTAATGAGCTAGGCTTTGCAAAGGTTTGCACCAGATGGGTTCCGAGGCAACTTTTGGATTTTCACAAGCAAGCCCGTTTTGAAGCTTGTTCGGAGCTTATTGAGTGTCACAGAAGTGACAAAACTTTTCTCAGCCGTATAGTGACAGGAGATGAAACCTGGGTTCATCACTATGAACCTCTGTCGAAAAGATCATCCATGGAATGGCGTCACCCCACGTCCCCATGAGCCAAGAAATTCAAAAGTCAACGTTCAGCTGGAAAAATTATGGCAACTGTGTTTTGGGACATTGAAGGAGTGATATTGGTAGATTTTATGCCTAAAGGTACTACCATCAACTCAGATGCTTACATTGACACTTTACGCAAACTGAAAGCGAAACTGAGAAGAGTACGACCTCACCTGGACATGTCTAAGGTCTTGCTGCAACACGATAACGCCAAGCCCCATACCAGTCTCAAAACTCGTGAAGTGATTGCTTCTTTTGGATGGACGACGGTAACCCATCCCCCATACTCACCCGACCTGGCACCATCTGACTATCATCTTTTTGGACCATTGAAAGAAGGAGTTAGGGGGCAGCACTTCACTAGTGATCAAGAAGTCAAGCACGCTGTAAGAAACTGGTTAAAAATGCAGCCTGCTGACTTTTACAAGGCTGGCATAGTGTCCCTTGTTCATCGATGGACAGTTGGAATTGAAAAGTGCGGAGATTACATTGAAAAGTAGAACTGAGATCTCCTATCCCTGGGCTTTCTTTTGATGTATGACTTTTGATTTTATTGCAACAAATATGGCCAGGAGAGACTTGGGCTCATTATTTTTTGACTGACCCTCGTAGTATGTCCTGTAATCACCTGTAATGTGATTTGTATGCACAAAAGTTATCTCATCTAATTTGTTTAAAGATTTAACTGAAGCTAAAGATAAATTAAAAATTTTTAAAGAGATATCTTTTTAATCTTGGAGTCGATTTAGCAATACAATATACCTGCTATGTTAAAAAGTTAAGAAAGCAAAATAAAAATATATTTGAAAATAGATGCTTCAAGTTTGTAGTTTTCTTAAATGTGCGAAATGCTGATACAGCGCATGCTGGAAATATAAATTACAAACACTACGACATAAATGGACTACAAATTTGAACTTTTGTACTAAAGAGTTAACCTACAATTCGGTTTTCATATAAAAAAATGTTAAAAAAAAAAAAGAAAGTCAGAATTTTAATTTTGTAATTGTGAAAACTATAGTTGACTATTTTGCTATGATGCATATGCTTATAATATAAAATGTAAATTTTTGTGACTATTCAGTCATTTTTTATCACCCTAAGCCAAAAATTACTTGATAATGGTATGACTGTCTCCTGCTAAGAGCATAAAAAGTTATTATAAAATTTATGGGTGCAATGTGAGGCTAAAAGGTAGTTTTCACTACCTAGATTGTTTGGCATATACCAAGTTTTTTTCTTTGGTAAGTACCACTAAGTTTTGTTTCAAAAAATCACCAGAAAAGTTCTTTGATGCTCGCCTAAATGCAACCCTAATTTAAGTGATGTTTTTCAAAATTTGTCAATATATTTTGTAACAAGGGTTGTGGAGTCGGAGTCGCATGTTTTAGGGCGGTGTCGGAAGTCACTTTTTAAGACTTGAAGTTGTCGGAGTTGTTTTTTTAGTGGCCTGCTGTCGGAATAGTTCTGTTTTTAGAGGTTTTATTTTACGCTAAATTAAGCCTCACGGTTTTGGAGTCGAAGTCGCTGGAGTCGCACATTTTAGGTTGGAGTCCGAGGCGTTTTTTTAATGTTCTGGAGTCGAAGTCGTAAAATTTGAAATAGCTGGAGTTGGAGTCGGACTTGTAGTCAAAAAATTTTGAATAGGTAGAGTCCGAGTTAAAGTTCAAAAAATATTTTCCGACTGCACAATCCTGTTTGTAATCACAAAAAAACTGTGGGCTGGATTAGAATTACTACATAATAAAGCCGTCTTTTCAAAGTATTTTAAAAGTTTTTAAGTTTATTTAAATTTTTTGTCAGTTTTTTATTAGTCATTTTATTATATATGTCAATTTAGATTTTTTGTCAAAAATTTTTAAAAATATGTTCCTCAATATTTATTTTTTAAAAATATTTTATCTAGCAAAAAAAGTTCCTTTCCCAAATTTATTTTTCACTGCTCTTGCAATTAAATTCTAAACCTAACACATCTCTGTGGTAAACAATAACTGAGATATTTTATGAATGCTGCAATTTTTTTTAGAAAAACTTATTCATATGGGTGATTTCATGGCTATTACTCCACTTCAAACTGCTTATAATACTGGACATAAGGCTTGTGCCAGAAAGCTGTTCTTGTTTCAAGTAAGACCTTCAGACATTTTTTTTTCATGAATTAACTAATTTTGTTGTTAGTGGCAAAAACGTGCAAAAAAGATGTTAAGGCTTCCACAACTAGAACTTGATGATTTAATGGCTCATCAACTGTTTGATTCATCCGCTCGTACTTGGCTTCGAGGAACTCAGCAGCAGATGTATCAAAGCCATATTCTTCCGCCTCAGGTAAAACAATGCAACTGTTTTTCTTCGTTTATATCATCATCAAATTTTTGTAAAAAAACATATGGTTGCTATTTATTTTATGCTTTCCATAACATTGCGTCTAGTCACGTAAAAATTTGAGTTCAGTTTATCCTATTGTTTTTTGTATTTGACTTGGTAGGGTAGCATTTGAAGCATTGAGTTTCAAGCAACTCTCAAGCGACGAGCCTGATTTATTATTATTTATTAACTAATAAGACTGCTCACTGCTTAGACCGCGCTATCGATAAAAGTTAAAATTATTGGAATTGCATTGCAATGCCGACCCAAAATAGTGTTTAACTGTTTATAGCTCGTACGAAATTTCTCGTCTCCAATTTTAATAGTGTCTGTTTCTTAAGGAGTTTCAGGGATCTCGAATCAACTCCAAGCGAAGCGATTATTTTTTGCGGCGAAACAAGGAGAGAGTAACGAAGCAGCAGCCACAGGTTTTGCCTCCGTTGAAGAAGAGGTGGGAGGATGGAACGAGATCAAGGAGAGAAATAACGAAAGAAAAAAGGCAAGTTGGTCTCAAAAAGGTTTCTTTTGTTTTAATGCAATACTGCTTTTATAGCGAATTGAAATGATTGATGAAAATAAATGCTGACTGCAAATTTTCCGATGATTTTGCCGGCTATTTTTTCCCGTGTTTTTATGTTTTGTCTGAGAATTAAAAATAGTCTATTGAAGTGCTTTTTTGATCTTTATTGTTGAAAAATCTCTGTAGTACAAAACAAACAGTTTTGAATTTTAAGTTATTTCCAATAGTGTGATTTTTTCAACTTAATATGCTGGTTCTTTTTTTTCAGACATCCTATTTTGGTGAAACAACTTTTCCGAGGAACCGAATTCGACGATTATTTTGTTTCGAATCCTCCCAAAATTAATTTCTAACTTGCTTTGATTTTCGATTTTCTGTTTTATGTTGTCATTGCGTTGTGTAAATCTTTTTGCTTAGCTTGCAAAAAAATTTTAACAGAATTTATACTTTTATTTTTCCTGTATAAACCAGAAGTACAGTGAATAATCACTGTTCGAACCAGCGTTAAGTGGTTTTTGTACTGTCAAAGTATACACCGTCGTTCCTACATGTTTTTTGCTAGGTACTGTCTGTTTAAATTGATTTGGAATTGTAATCCTTTTTTTACCAAAGGTTTACAAATTCGGCTAAGTTTCATTTGATAATTTGCTCTACCTATTTATTTTTATTTAAACAATTTATTTCATGTTTTTTATGCACTTATACAATGTCCACTGCCACCCTCAGACATAATAAGCATAAGATTACTTTGTAAAAGAACAACTCCATCATCAAACAATAAAAAGCAAACAAACGGCATTAGAGACTTGTACGTGTATACATTGTGAATACGTAACCATATTAAATGGCATTTCCATCTACTGTAACAACGTTATTTGCCAAGTCACCTTTCACGTCACCTTAATGCATTGTTACCGCTGGTGTTGCATTCGGTCGGTTTTATCGTTGTACTCTAAAAGCTTTCGAAAAAGTAACATATATTTTCCTTGGGTGTCAAACTTAACGCTAATTACCATTATGATCTAATAATTGTGCTTGAATATTATCATATTATTTAATTTAAATTGAAGCCTAGCATATGATTTTACCTCTAATCTCCAATCTTTTTTGACCTTTGACTATTCAACGTTGATTTCAAAAGTCGACCAAAGTTTAACATTTTTTATTTAAAAAGTTGTAGTGTCAAAATTTTATTCGAGTAAATATCAGTTCTATAACTTTTGTTACAACGAAAAAGTTTTGAAAAAAACAGCGGTCAAAGTAAACTAATGCAAATATAGTTTTGTAAAACAATCTGAATTATTACGTGTAGGTTTCCTTAAAACAAGCTTAAAATGCACCTACCACGAATACGCTGTTTAGAAACTCGTAAATTTCATCTGAACTCGGTCAAGCTGACCCACGCAACAACAGTAACATTTCAAAGTCGAAACAAAATCTAAATTATTTAAGAAAAGCAAAAATCGAAAGTTAATGCTTTGCTGCGAAGGCAGAAAAACTTTCTTTTTCTGAAATTGTCAATCTCAATCCCGTAACTCCGGTCTTAAATCATGAAATTAATATCATTGTGTTCAACATGTCGAATCATAAAAAGTCAAAAAATTCTAGGATTTTTAATTCAAAAATCAATTGCATATGTTTTACAAATGGTGGGCTGGAGAACTTGGCTTGTTGAGAATAATAAGGTTGAAATTTAAATTTATAAAAAACTTAGTGTATTGTATTCTCGACTTTATAATTTTGGCTACAGCTGAATAAAATTTGCTTTATTAATTTTTTGATTTAATTTCTAAAGTTACGTAAAAACTTATTATCCATATTGCGCACTATATATAAGTTCTCTCCAGGCTGATTACGTTTTACAATAAGATTCTTAATAAAGCACTTATTCTAATATAACCTTAATAAATAAAAGTCAATATTAGTAATTTTTAAAGATTTTTTATCGGTTTTTACTACTATTGGTCTAAAATTTTTTTTTGGTGCAGCCCTGGTTAGTGAAATGTTTTTGGACCCTCGTCTGTCCTACATATAACATTAAAGCAACTTGTACCCGCTGTTGGTCATTGCAACTCTTTGTTTAAAATGCTCGCTTTGTAATAGATTGAAGCTTTTATGTGTATTTGTTTAATATAATGTTATTCCGTTTATTTGCACTTCAATTTTTCTAAGATGTTTCTTGTTTTCTGTTTTCCAATTTTTTAAAGTTTAAGTTCAAAAAAAGTTTGTGTTGTATCGATTGTTTATTACTGCTTTGTGTTTAGAAGGGGTCGACGTCACTTGACCGACAAAATTTGTGGAATTCCCTCAAACCGGCAGTTGACCGACAACTAAAGAAATTTTCCAAAACAGTCAGTTGTCCGACAACAGCTGTCAGCTTCCCTAACCCTAACCCTAACCTCATAGGTAAGAGGCCAAAAGCAAGGGGGTAATATGTGACAGCTGCAGCTGCTGTGTCGGTCAAGTGGCGTTTTTGAATAATTCACTTTTGTCGTTCAAGTAACGCTCCCCCGTGTAGAAGAATTTTTTTGGTTATATTTTAGTTTACAATTTTACCATTGAATGAATATATAAAAACTAATATTAATCTATTTATTCTCTTGTTGGATTTCGTTGAATTATTGTTAAATTTAATTTCGAAATCGCTTGAACGATTAATCCGCGGATTGCCTAAAAAACTTTACCGCAAGAAGCGTTTTTTCCGAATTGACGCGATAAGTTTTATTATTTCATGCCCCGTTGGCTGGTTGTTCATTGAAAAAGAAACCGCTGCTGTTGTTTCTAACTGTTTGGTTAATCTAGCGGTTATTTCCTCGTGTTCATTATCACACAGTTATTACATGAAGATTGCATCATGGTGCTAAAAGCTTAAAGCAATTTACTTTTGCAACTTCATATCGCAAGTTTAACACTAAAATTACTTAATACATCACTATGGTCAAGAAGAGTGAGAAAAAAGTCGGTCGAAATTACATCAGCCTCGACTATTCTTGCAGAGCAGGTTTGCCCAACCCGTGGCCCGCAAAAGGATTTTTAATCAAATGACCAATCAGCTTAATTATTGCACTGCTTCTGAACAAAACTCCGAATACCAAAATTTTGAACCCAGAAAGAGATTTTCCGCTTTATTTAACACTTAGGTTAAAATGATGACTTTTTTGTCTTCACAAAAAGTTTATTACTTTAATTTCTAAAACGATTGTGGCCGAAAATAGACCTGTGATCAAGTGTTTATTTTTAAAATGATACGTTAAAATCAAATAAAGGTCTAAAAAAGTCATTACTTTGACTTCTACTGGCAAAAACTGGACTAGCGACGGGTAAAAGGTTGGCCACCCTTGTAAAGTAAACAAGCCTTTGCACTGTTCACTGATATTGTGTAAAAGTTGCGTATTGCTTTAATTGTTTTTTGTTTCATTGTAAATCAAGTGAATTAAGTTTTATTGAAACAACTTTATATCGATTAGCTCGCAAACTGTGATCGTTTTTTGCAGGACATAGGTTTGAAAAGTTAAAACTATATTTTTTGCTTACCCCACAATGGTTTCCTAATATGAATTCTGACACGTTTCCATGTGCCGTTGATGACGTTTTTGCCGCTGACGAAATAAAATGTCCAACAGCAAAGTCAGAAGATCAAATCGAGGAAGTTGATTCCAGGAAGCTGCGACCCCGGAAGTCGATCGATTCTTCCCGATCAATCGACGTCGCGAAGAAGGTTTGATCATAAGAGAGTTTTGTATAACGACGAGCGTAGCTCTCTTGGTTGGTTTTTCTCGGCTTGAACTTCTCTAAAGACAAAGCATAGAACCACACTCATGTTGCGGCCACTTTATCGGGCTACGTTAAACTTAATTGAGGTAAAACAAAGAAGTCAACGTTTGGAGAATCAAACTTGATGCCTTATTACTTGCGTTTGCGTTAAAATTCCTGTGGAGCTATCATCGCTCTTAAATTTGTTGGACATACCGAAACAGTTAAACGCGTTTTTTTTTTAGATTCGCTTGGTAGCGCGCAAAGCTCATCGAAGTGTCGATGATGAGATTTTTCTCGAGCAACATAAAGATTTGGTAAAGATGATTGAAACCAGAAAGACGGCTTACAACAAGCTGAAAGAAAGAACAAAAGAGGTTTGAAGATTTACACGATGAGTTTTACAAATAAATTACTTTAATTTTAGTTAATTTTAGTTTTTTTATAAACGTTGTACGAGGGTTGACGTAGTTCAGTATTTGTTATTTTACATTTTTACTCAAACGCGTATGTACAGCCATTGTTCGCATACCTAGAATGGGCATCGCACAAGCCTAAAACAGATTTTTTAACTCGACTTTTTCTCGTTCACTCACGACAGAAGAGCACTGCACACCGTACACGTGCTTTTTGTGACTTAAAACAGTATGAAACTAATTGGTTTATTGTTTCGTTTACTTTCAAGAACTTTGAATCAGCGTCTTGACTGGCAGCATTTTTATAATTGTGGAGACAAATAATAGAAACTGTGTTGGCATCGTAATATCGTTATGCGTCACTCGGGTAGACTTAGCGTTGAACTAGCGTCCTTCCTCTCGCAAATCAGAGCTTTATTACACTGAACTATTCTTTGGATGAACTTTTTCGTGCTTGCCCGTATTACTCAAAGTCTTTTATTCAGGTTGAAGATGACGTCACCGTGTTGCGCGATAAAGTTCAAGAACTTGCTAAACTTGTTATGTCGAGCAGACACTTGGTGGTGTACACGGGCGCTGGGATAAGCACGGCCGCCAACATCCCGGACTATCGAGGAATGAATGGGGTTTGGACCCAGTTGTGTACTGGACAAAAAATCAAAATGGGTAAAGAGGCCACGTCACAGTTTTAGTTTCAACGTTCGGAGTGCTTTTGGTTGTGGAGCGACGATTAATTTTGCTTTGCTGCTTTTACTTCATTTAAGTAGCCTACTCTTTCGATCTTGGTTACTGCTATTTATTACAGAACAAATCAGTTCAAGTTTTATTTTATGGTTCGTAGGTTCGAATCCCACTAGCGCTTCTCCCACTTTCACTCATATGGCCATCAGTGCTTTGGTCGCCAGAAATATCATTAAGTTCGTCACGTCACAAAACTGCGATGGCTTGCACGTACGCAGCGCGGTGCCTGTAACATGCCTCGCCGAGCTGCACGGAAACATGTATGCCGAAGTGCGTTGTCGATATTCATCCGTTTGTGCGCGAAGTTTTTATTCGCTTGTTATTTCGCCTTTTTTCAACTCTTCAGTTTTGTCAATCTTGTGGCAAATCTTACTACCGAGTTTTTGACGTCACCGAAAGCACTGGACTGCGACGTCACAATACGAAGCGCCGCTGCAATTCGTGTGACGGACAGCTACGAGACACGATTGTTCATTTCGGGGAGCACAGCGCCTCAAGGTGGTGCTCGTATTAATTGTCGAAGTAGCGGCGTCGAAATTAACGAAAGGATTCGTAAGGTGGCCGCATAACTGGACCGACGCGGAACGGAACGCCGAAGACAGCGACTTGATCCTGTGCCTCGGGTCGAGTCTCAAGGTGCTTCGCTCTTATAAGAAGCTCTGGCTAACTGACAGGTGAGGTGCATTCTATTCATGGTACGCTTCGTATTCTGCTCGACCGCGATTCACAGACCTAAAGCCCGTTTCCACTGCTAGCGTTGGCTGGACTGTTCTTTCTTTGTTGATATTTTTAAGCATAGGCGTTGAAAGAAGTAAAAAAGAATCAATAAACAAACAAAGAATAATCCCTCCTACGCAAGTAGTGGAAACAGGCCTTTAAAAACTTTTAAAGTTTGTTAGGTCAGATTTTAAAATCTATTTGTAATCGGAATAAAACTTAATACAACCCAGAAAAAATATTCATCGTTTTATTGCCTTGTCTTGTCTATTAAGTGTTTTGAAGTCAAAAAATTTTCAATACAGTATTAAATAAATTTTTCTAAACTAGCTAGATTCAATGCATGTCTTAGTCAGTGTTTTCTAGCTGTGGGACGTGACTCAGACTCAAACGTCACTCAAACTTCTAGCTGTGGGACGTGACTCAAACTTGTTTAAGGCCAAAAACGATGCTGTTTATTAACTATGCCGGTAATGCTGCAACAAGAAAGGTTTTGAGACCAAAATTAATTGATTTTTAAAATGGATTTTTTTCAATTGCCATGGTCTTTATTACTATCAGCAAGGTGATAAAAACAAGGTTGGCGTTTTTTATCAAACTTACTTGTTTAACTTTCTATAAAATGAAAAATATTTCGAAAACAATAAATCGTAAATAGAAATAAAATCGTTTTAAATATTTATAAAACAAAGCAACGCAATGGTGCGTTGACGCTTAGTACAAAAAACCTAATTCGGCAGCTATAAGTGGTGGTGGTGGTGGTTTTACCCGACCCATTCCTAGGGATGGGGGCGCGGATCAATTCCGCGGAATCCCAATAGTCGGGCGACTCCCCATGGACGGGACCAGAGGTCCAGAAGAGAAGGGGTGTGGCCGAAAATGGCCCGACGCAGAGGGTCTAGTACAGGGCAGTCGAGCACGAGATGTGAGAGATCCTGTGGTTCAGAACCACAGTTGCTGCAAGAAGGAGTCTCGGCTCGACCAACCCTGTGGAGATAAGAGTTGAGGAGAGTGCTGTGCCCGTTGCAGCGTAAACGGGAGAGAGCACAGCGAGCGGAGCGAGGGAGAGTAAGCTCCTCGGGAGATACTGTAGGGATTTGGTGGTGAAAGAAACCAGATTGGACACTGCGTCTCCAACTGGTGTAAAGGGATAGTCGTTGGGAGGAGATAAGGGGTGTGAGGGATACTGATATATTGGAGGGATCGAGAGAGGCACCGGCTTTAGCTAGAGCAGTGGTTTTCAACCGGGGTTCCGTCAGAACAGTTCAGGGGTTCCGCAAGTTGTCTGTGGAAGATAAACTTCGTGTGTGTTTATCAAAAACACGACCCAATTTTAAAAAGTTTTGCTAGAAACATTAGGCTCAAGTTTTTCATTGAATTTTTTACGAGAATAAATGTAATTTTTTACAGTTTGTATTAATAATTTCAGAGACCGATTCCGAGTGAAGACCTTTTTTTTTGGAGGACACCCTGATTTTGGAACGAAAATAGGAATTTCAGAGACCGATTCTAGGTGAAGATCTTTTTTTTTTTTTTTTTAGAGAACACCCTGATTTTGGGACAAAAATAGGTGTTTTTAGCCGGTTACGGCCCGCAAACTCGAATAATTTTGAATAGTTGCCCACAAGAGTGCAGAAGTTGGACCACCCTGGCATAAGACAATCAAATTACCGCACAGGGGCTCCTCAAGCCACTGGAATGTTTCATTGGGGTTCCACTCCACCAAAAAGGTTGAAAACCACTGAGCTAGAGAGTCAGCTAAGTCGTTACCTGGGAGGGAAGAGTGACCAGGTATCCATTGTAGATGGACAACCTTGGATTGAGATAGAGAGTTAAGAAGAGATTGGGTATTGGATAGGGATTTTGGGGTTAAATATGGTAGGGGGGTAGAGAGAGTTGATAGGACAGATAAAGAGTCGGAAAAGAAGGTGATAGAGTCGAAATTACATGTCTTGGAGTGAGAGATACACTACTCAAGAGCATGTAGGAGAGCGAAGGTTTCAGCACTATAACTGGTAGCCCAGAGACCAGTCGAGAAGGAAAGCGAGGTAGCAGTGACACACTTTTACACTTGATGTGTATCCCTGCACCACCCTGTCCCAGCCCGCCAGGCACCGAACCGTCAGTCCAGGCAGAGATATCGCTGTGAGATAGAGTGGAAAGATGGGAGGTAGCTGCAGTGTTGCGAAGGGAGGGGGGGTCTTTGCGAGAGCATGGGGATGAGAGGTGGAGTAAGATTGTGTAATTAGATGGGGCAGACCAGGGGGGTTTAGGAGGGCAGAGGATTAGTGGTTCACGGGTGAGATGTAGGTTAGGGGTAAGGTTATGTGATCTGGAGAAGGATCTCCATGAGCTCTTTTTGAGACGTGTACGGGGGTTAGAGTTCGCAAGAGAGGCTATGGGAAAGGTGGGAGGTAGACGGAGGGTTCGTTCAAAGAAGGAAAGGGATTGGTGAGTGAGGGTGACTCGTAGTGGAGGTAGAAGTGCTTCTATATGAAGTAGAGGAATGGGAGTTGACGATAGACAACCTGTGATTACTCGACAGGAAGATCTATGCATCCTTTCCACGGAGGTGATGTGGGTAGGAGATGAGAAGGGAAACCAGCCTGGGGAAGCATAGGTGAGGATGGGGCGAATGAAGGCTTTGTATAGGGTACATAAGGATTCTTTTGATGGGCCCCAGGAGGCAGAGGCAATGGAGCGAAAAGCACGGAATCGGCTGTGAAACTTTTTCCGTAATGATAAGACGTGATATTTGAAAGAGAGAGTGCGGTCGAAGGTTACACCGAGAAAGGTTGGACGAGGGTTAAATTTGAGAGGGGTGTTAAGAATGTGTAGAGAGGGTTGTATACGTGATTGGTAGGGGTCTAAGCTGAAGAAGGATGTTTCACATTTGAGGGGGTTGAGAGGAAGGCGCCATTTTGAGGACCATTCCACCAGTCTGTTGAGGGCAGCTTGTACCACAGCGGTTGCACACTCAACACTCGGGGAGGAGGCCCAGATGGCTAGGTCATCTGCATAGAGAGAGGTCTTAACAGATGCAGGAAGGAAAGTGGGAAGGTCATTGATGTATAAAGAGAAGAGAACTGGTCCTAGAACCGAACCTTGGGGAACTCCTCTTCGGAGACGGAAAGGACGACTGTATGAATTACAGATACGGACTTTCGAACGGCGATCTGAGAGGTAGGATCGTATCCATTCGACAAAGCAAAGAGGAAGATCTAATGAGAGGAGTTTAGAGAGTAGGGCAGAGTGCCAAACTGAGTCAAAAGCTTTCGCAAAATCCACAGTGGCAAGGATTGTACGTGCGCCTGGCTTAGATTGGTGGAAGGAATCTGCGATTGACTGTGAGAGGAGAACCTGGTCTACAGTCGATCTACCAGGTCTAAAACCAGCTTGCACGGGTGAGAGAATGTCATGTAGTTCGAGAAAATAGGTTAGTCGTCGTAAAACCATTCTTTCGAAGAGTTTGGAGGTACATGAAGTGAGAGAAATAGGTCTATATGAAGAAGGTGAGTCAGAGGGTTTTCCGGATTTGAGAATAGGGATGATTGTTGATTGTTTCCAAGCTGACGGGAAGGTGTGTGTTGACCAAGAAAGGTTGAAGATGTATAGAAGAAAATTTAACGCAGATTGTGGTAGGTGGGATAGAAGAGGGTAGGTAATTTGATCAGGGCCTGAGGAGGTTGAGGTTGAGAGTTGAGAGATAGCTGTAGAGAGTTCAATTGAGGAGAATGGTGAACAGAAAGTGGAATGCAGGGTGTTGCAGTGTGCAGTTCTGATTTGCTTCATTTGGGCTTTCTCGGTGCTTCGAAAAGGTTTTTGGGTTTGGGTAGAGAAATGGGACTGTAGGTGTGAGGAGAGATGGTTGGCACAATCTACAGGGGTATGGCAATTTGAGAAATTGGGAAGGTCAGAAGTAGTTGGGGAGGGGGAGCCAGAGATGGAGCGAAGTAGAGAAAAGACTTCGCTGGGACGGGTTTTAGGAGAAAGGCTAGAGCAAGTATTCTGCCATGACTTGGCTTTAGCCTTATTAATCACAGTGGAGGTATATCTGGAAGTAGCGATATAGTGCTGGCGGTCTTCTTCGGAACAGTGTGCCTTCGCAAATGCCTTTCGGCGTTTTGCGACGGCATCTGCGACTTCAGGAGACCACCAGGCTTTAGCAGGACGGTTGATGCTGCCGAAAGGAATGGCAGAAGTCGCAGCATCATTGAGGAGTTTGATAAAGGTGTGGGTGGCTTCAGAAAGAGAGAGTGTTGTAAAGTTAGAGGGAGTAGGGCAGTGGGTATCAATATAAGTAAGGTATTCATCCCAGCGAGCTTTATTACAGTTAAATGAGGGGGGCGGTGGAAAGAGTTAATTATAGGGGAAGTGGGAATAGTGATGGAGATAGGAAGATGATCTGAGCCGAGGTCCGGAAGGGTCTGCCATGTGCATTTAGAGGCTATTCGGGCAGGAACTAGGGAAAGATCAGGGGAAGAGCGGTTTCCAGTGGCACGGTGTAGTAGGGTGTGGTGTTCGGGGTTAATGAGAGGTAAAAGATCAGAGGAGAGGAGCCAATCAAACAGATCTTTGCCTGAATGGTCTTCCGGTGAGTGGGAGTTCCAGGATAAATGATGGCTGTTAAAGTTGCCAAAGATGTAAGTGGTAGGAGATGATGGTAGGAGAAAAGGTGAGAAGGATTTTGTGCGAGAGTCAGAGGAAGAGGAGCGGATAGGAGGGACATAGACGTTGAAAAGATGTATGGGGCGGCTCCTTTTATTTTAACTGCGATAGCTAAATAATCGGAGCTGGGGTTGAGGGAGGAGAGGGATTGTGTGGAGAGTGAAGTGTAAGATAGACCATTTTTGACAAGTATCAGAACACCTCCTCCTAGGTTTCCCGTAGAGTTGGTGGTTCCTCTCTTCGTCATAAAACGGTTCTTTTGGAGGGTTTTGTAGCCTGGTATACGGAAGGTGGAGTCAGAGGAGAGGTGTGACTCTTGTATGAAGATGAGATCGTACTGATTATGAGAGAGAAAGTGTAGGAGTTCAGTACGACGTGGGCGAATCCCATTAGCATTCCACTGTAGGATTCGGAGGTTGTTTCGAGAGGGAGAGGAAGGATGAAATGAGGATTGTGTGAGAGGAGAGGTGGTTTGTTGGGTTTGAGGAGAAGGGGTAGTCAATGCTGAGGGAGGGTAAGTATAAATTAGTTGGGGGTGATTAGGAAGATAGGTGGGATTATTCGAGGTTGTTTTGGGGGAGGGTTTAGTTTTTGAAGATATGGTTTTGTGGTTGTTTGTGAGTGTAGGTGGGGGATTTGGAGTGTGAGAGGATGGAGATACAGAAAAGAGTGAGGGTACGGGATTGGAGTGTGAGAGGGAGGGGTCGGGGTTGAGAAGAGGATGGGCACATTGGGCAAGTCCAAGAGTGTCCCGGGGAGATTTTGCGGAAGTCAGCGGGAGAAAGACCAGAGCAGGAGAGGTGTACCCAGAGAGAACAGCCGGTACATTGTATTGATCTGTTTCCCCAGGTGACTCTACGGGAGCAGACAGAGCAGGGGTCTATAGGGCCAGGGTTGGGGTGAATGTCACCGCTGATAAGAAGAAGCATAGAGATAAGAATTAGCGGTGAGTGGGATGAGTAATGAAGAGGTTTGGGGTGGAAGGAGGGACGAGGAAGAGATGTCCGAGAGAGAATAGAAGGGGTAGGGGGGCGGTCAATTGGGTTTAAGAGTGCTGTCCACATGTGACCGCGCATTGGACAGCAGGGATAAAAAATGAGAAGAGTTGTCCAAGGGAGAATCACCCGAGGATGAGACCCTCGGGGAATTGACAAGCCATTTCGACCCTCCCAGTGCAGGGAAGGGGACTGCACCACCACGTTGAGGTGGCTTGTCGTTGGTGCAGGCAGCTATAAGTCGGTAGCGTGGTCGAGTGGTTAGGGCGATGTGGTTGTGATCAACATGGTTTGGGCTCAAAACCTACTCGCGCCATTCTGTTGTATTCTTGGGAAAGACACTTTACGGCACTTTTACTTGCTTGGAGGTTTTAGCAAGCAATTCTTAATTTCAGTCATATCTCTATAAAACTAAAAATTAAAAAAAAATAGTTATAATTTTCTGAAGAAGCTATGTGATTAGAAATAACTGCGCTATGATCAGGAATGATATTTTATCTGAACGGAAGCAGTTGACTTAAAGCAAAATAGTAATTAGACACAAAGGTAGTTAGTTCGTGAAATTAAGTTAGTTGGGCGAATTTTTTAGAAATTCTGTGCTTATTTGTGAATTGGATGAACAAGAAAACTCAAGTAAATTAATATTTAACGATTTTAAAAGACTGATGTTTTTGTGCTTTCTCATCCAGTACTAAGTCAATACGACAAATTCAAAATAGGTTTTTTTGATTGGGTTCATTTGCAAAAAAAACTTGGTTTTGTTGAACTATGAGTGGTGCAGTGTGTGAACCAACAATAAAACGTTAAACTTGAAGTTAATCGAAAACAGAGATGCGATGCTAAGGCAAGTCTTGAAACGCTTCAATGATTACAAAAAAAGTACTCTTAAAGTTCTTTTTAAGATCGGAAGTGTACGCAAAAACGCTGTAATGCGATTGTGTCCTGGCTTTTTTTTTAATTACTTTTTCCTCAATATGAGTGTATATTGAATTTCGTCCACGATTCCCCAAGTTGAATGGATATGAAATGATAAATATGAGTGTACTGTATATTGAATTTCGTCGACGATTCCCCAAGTTGAATGAATATGAAATGATAAAACAGATCAATCTTTTCAGTCAAACTGTAAAAAAGCCCGTTTTAACTCGATAAAGTTGAGTAAAGCCAAAAAGAAAAGATCATTGGTTGCTTTTTTAATTGGTCCTGTTTCGCAAGCAATGACTGAAATATAGCTGAAAAATTGTATATAAAAACGTGTTTCTTCTCGAAAAGTTTAGGATCACGTGTCCGTGTCGATACACCCCTGGTCGGAAGTTGTAGTTTAGTGGAGTACGAGGTGTGTCCGAAAAGTGACGAGACTAGTGTTATAAAAACTTAATTGAAAAATATTGAAATTATCAAAGTCAAATTCCTTCAAAGTAATTCCCTTCCACTTTGAAATGTACAAATTGTTCTAAACAGTAGGACTGATAGCAACATCGATCGAATAAAGCAACTGTTGCGTGTAAATCGTCTGACTGACTGACTGACTGACTGTGAGAATGATTTCTTAGCTTTCCATTGGCAGAGACACAGTGTGGAAATTCCTTAGTGAAAACTTGGAAATGCGCAAGTTGTGTGCGAAAATGGTTCCAAAGATTCTCTCCTAATACTAAAAACAACAAAGATTCACTGTTTGCCAAGACACATTCCCCCGATCTGGCTTCGTGTCACTTTTTTCTCTTGCCTAAGATCAAATCTGTTCTGAAGAGAACCCATTTTTCTGACATCGATTCCATCAAAATGGCTTCGACGACGGAGCTCAAAAAGATCTCAGAAAATGCGTTTCAATAATGTTTTGAATCGTGGAAAAGACGAATGCGCAAGTGTTTTCAAGTGGAAGGGAATTACTTTGAAGGAATTTGAATTTGATATATTTCAATATTTTTCAATAAAGTTTTTATAAAACCAGTCTCGTCACTTTTCGGACACACCTCGTATGCCAGTAAAAAGTACAGTTTTGATTGTGAATATTAAGTAACTTCACGAGGAATTTTACGATTATTTTTTGCACTTCAGCAATTTGCATTCTTGTCCTTGCAAAGCTTTTACGGAATGCCTGTAAATAGTTGAGTTGCAAGATTTTTAAAATGTACTTGGCGTCGCCTTTAAAAATGTTAAAAACCACTGCTTTGAACACTCTGATGTACTTAACAACCCCAAATCTTTTTTAAAACCCCGTTGATTAAAGATTAAATTCTGTAACCTTTAACTACCAAGTAGAAGTTACATTTAGACGGCCGGTTTTGTTTTTAGAAAAAAGGACTTACGACCTAAGCTCTGTATAGTGAACATTCAATGGACGCCTAAAGATTCCCAAGCCCATCTCAAGATCAACGGTAATCTTTAATTTTGCATGGTTAAAAATTTTAACTTAATTGCTATATTTAAAAATAACCAATGATATGTACGGTGCCTTAACTATTTCAGTTTTTGGTAGTGTTTTCCTGAGAATTCTTTCGGCCAACTTTTGTCAGAAGAAATCGTTGGCAAATGACGAACATAGTGAAAACCGTGGTTTATAAGGATTGCAAGACATCGAAAATAATGGCGTATCTGATTGGTTGAAGAAAGAAAGTACGCGGTTGGCTGCGCGCTCACTTGGCCGCAACCGAGCAACCTTCAGTCTATAGAACAACTCTTTCTGGCGACAAAGAGACGGTTCAAGAGAACTCTATGAAGGTGGCTTCGAGCGTTGCCAAATGAAAAGACGGTCGTTCCACAGCTTTCGATTTTAACTGGTTTTCAATTTTAGCTCTGGGACGATCGTATTTTCATCTGGCAACGCTTGAATCCACCTTTATAAAGTCTCTTGAACCGTTTCTTTAAATTTCGCAAAGTTTTTCAACATTTGATTGTTTCAAATTTACCGTTCCACAGTTTTGAAAAAATGATTGACTGATGTGCGTCTTATCTCAAACCATACAAAGGCATGAGTCGATTGTTATCTAGATGTAATTTCATTACCCTTTATCTGTACAGTTTGGTTGCAGTTCGTATATTTCTTTGTTTCGTGGTCATTTTTTACCTGTTTTCTCGCTATGTTTAAGATCGACTCACTTTAAAATGTCTTAGTCAAATTCATCCTGGATGCGAATCGGCGTAGACAGCGCCATACAATGAGGCACAGAGAGCGTTTCCTGGTTGTAATAATAGAATTTTTCCTACTTGCATCGGCGAAAGCGTGTTATCTGTTGGAATCGTGTTGAAGTGCAGTGTGGTCATTGGCCACCTTGCGGGTTTTACTTTATTAATGGGTAATATCGTAAGGGAGATAGAGAGCCGAGTGACTGTTTGCGGTTTGATCAAGCTGTTAAATTTTCTTTTGTTTTAGGCAGAACAGATGAAGTAATGCGACTACTCATGGACATACTTGCTGTAGATGTTCCCAGCTACCAAAGGTAGGAAAACTGTTTGCGTACTAGTTCGACGACTGCTTTATCTGCTAAAAACCTAAAACTTTTTTTTTTGCGGAATCGGACTGGAAAACTTTTTTTTTAGCACAAAGATAACTTAAATAAATGTAGTGCCACCTGGAGATTGTACGTTACTTTTACTTCCGGATAAATAAAAAAGTTAAATCTATCGTTATTCAAAAACAACTTTTTTTGATAGTCAAGTCAAGAAGCGAATTTGACAAACTTGTCAATGAACAAACTTAATAATATTTGGAAAAAAAATAGATGAAAGGAAAAAAAAACGCCACCCGAAAAGTGGCAAAGGGCCACTAATTTTACTGGATCTAATTATACTGGAAAACTGGTTATAATTACTGAATTTATTAGAACTTTTCTAGATAAAGACCTAATTTTTTTTGTCCGATGATATTTTAAATTCAATTATTCTGTAACAGAATGTATTTTAAAATAGAAATGAAGATTTGTTATTTGAGCTTGCCACCCCTATACGACTCGATGAAAAGGATTCTTACACAACTAACAGTGTTATGCTTCCCGAGAATTATAAGTCCAAGTTTGCAGAAGAAAATCAAAAATACGAGGATTGGCGAAAAACGTGCACGACCTCTGAAGAAAACTTCAAACGACCTCACTCGTCTGATAGCAGCAAAGATTCCTATGCGGTGGCTTTAGACGGCATGTGCAACGATTTTGAAATGTCTCCTCTTTCTCCTGTTCTTGAAAATAATCCTATTAATAGTGATGTTCCCGCTTGGTTTGGAAAGGGATGTCGAAAGTTGGTCCGCAAGAGATCAAAAGTGAAGAGGAGAAAGACTCATTAAAGTGTGATTTCCAGAATTTTCTCATTTTAATGTGGTTACTGTGTTTTGTGTTTTATGAAAGATTTATCACTTTTTTTTGATGATTACTGTAATTTGGACTAGTGATGTGTTTTCAACTGTGTTTGTTTTTGTCGGAGTTTTGCGGAATTCCTATGAAAAACATTTTCATACAACTTTTTTTAACATTTAGAGTTGATATCTAGATTTAAATGTTTTCTTGCATGCTTTTTTTATTCAAAGAGACTTGTGTGAACAATAGAAACCAGTTGACTATAGCTTTTTTTATACAGTTTAAAAAGTTATGTTAAGCAAATAGTCTCGCCAACATTTTTTTGCGACTCCCACCAATCCACATCGCAATTAACTTGATAATTTGTGATACCTGTACTTCTTTAACCGGATCATTGCTAGTTTTTTTACTCCCAAAGTTTTTTTGTAAATCAATCATAATGAACAAACGCATTTCTTGCGTTGTTACTAGAAGTTTTTCTCTTTTTTGTATTGGTCTGGCTACTCATTTAGTTGGTTAAAAAAACGCTTCTTGTCTACAAAATTCACTGTGAACTTTTTCCTTCAAAATGATCTACTTTTCATTCAGCTGTTTTTACTGCAGCCCTTAAAATTGAAGTCAAATGATTTTTACATCGCTAGATAATGAAAACGTTATCAACATTTATTTTTGACTAACGTAACGATATCAACTAGTAACATACATAATAGCATCAAAACTACTTTTTTGATTTTCTATTTGCCGCTATCTCTTCGATGATTTATTATGACTTGTGTCATTAAGTTTCTTCGCATCTTCAAAACCTCAGTTTTTCCGTTCCAAAGTAAAACTTTTTATGCAGAACGTTAACTCAACGTGATATAATAGTTTCGAGTTATGCCTTTTCTTGCCTTGGAATTCAAATGCTAGATGTCATAAGCGCGTCGTCGATATAATCCTTAGTTCAACCTGAATTTCCACTTTGAACTAAAGTAGTAAAACATCTTGTATATAATGCTCTGAATTACATTTGGATTGTTTTGAATCATATGTAGTGATGATTATTTTAAAAGTCTGTTATTTTTTAATAATTAATTGATTGTTACGAAATCAATTCGCCTTAAACCAGTGGTTTTCAACCTCGGGGTCGTTTGGTTATTTTCTGTGGGTTGCGGAAGCGTTTAATAAACAAAACTTTGGATTTAAAGGGAAGACTTTTTCGGAGAACATTTATACGAGAAATCAGAGATAGATTTAAAATAAAGACCTTTTTTTTGGGACAAAAATCCAGAAATCCGAGACCGATTCAAAGTGAGAAAGGACCCTTTTATTTAATTTTTTTTTTTTTTTGTTTGGAGATTACCAGAATTTTGCAACGAACATGGACAAATCAGAGACAAATTCCAAGTAAAGACTTTTTTTTTTAAAAACACTACTTTTTAGGGACAAAAATCAAGAAATCCGAAACAGATTAAAAAAAACCTCTTCTTTTTTTAGAAATTACCAGAATTTTGCGAAAAAAATTAAATTTTGTTCACCGAAGTACATGTAGATCGTTAAGTTGCCACGGGTTGGAAATTGGATCGCGGAATGAAAAGATTGAAAAACGTCTTAAACCGTTCTAACGACTCAGCCAATCGCATGATGTCGTCATTGAATCATTTAAAATTCCTGTAAAATTAGTTTGCTTTTTATCGTTTCTAGATAAGTATTATTTAACTTAGTTTAAAACTTCAAAGTGGTTTTAGAAAATAATTTATATTTAAGTTTCATTTTCGTGTAATCGTGCTGGTGTCTTGTAATGTGCTGATTTCTATTTTGTGATAAAGCGTTACTCCATTAAATAATCTTCGTACAAACAATTCGGAAAGTTTGTTTTATTACTTATGTTTAAATCCTGAAAAAAGTACACAATTTTAATTTATTATGTACACCATTTTAGATTATTGCAATTAGCAATTTTAAATTACAATAAAACTGAAAAGTCTTTTATAAGCTGGTTCGCTTCCCGGGTAGGTCTAATCTGACATTTCAAGAACTGATTGCAACCGCAGTACTAACGTGAAGGGAGGCTGTGTCACACAGTTGCAATGCTGCTCTTGCCGATATGAGAGTTTGCAGTTAATCTTTTACTTTCAAAAATGCTTCTTCGTATTAAACAAGTTAAATAAAGTGTTCAAACTTGGTGTGAATTTTACCAAAAATCTCTTTCCGGCGCCGCTCTCGGTGGTTTCTTTTTCATGATCGTAGTGAAACGTTGTCTTATTCGGTTTCTAAGAGAATTTACCTGATTTCTTTTTGGTAACTTCTTAAAAATCGGGCAGGTTTTTGAATAAACTACTGTATTTTAAAGAAAAAATCTTTTTAGTGTCGAGTAATATGGTGAAGGTGTAAAAAACTACAAGACCAAATAAAGTAACTTCATATTTGAATTAAGGTTGTTGGGCCCGGCAGAATTGTAATGGTGGCCTTTTTATAATTGTAATAGATTTACAATGGGTTAAGAGGACAAAAAAAGTTTAAATGGTAGGTGAATTTAAGTCAAAACATGATTACACTTACTGCAAAATAGAAGCGTAGTCACGCTAAGGTGTTGACGGCAACCTTACCTTAAACTAATAGAGAGTTTTGTTATGTATCCGCCAGGCCTAGGCGAGTTTAATCTCAATTACATTCTTTGAATTTACTTCTAATAAAAACTGTTTTTTTTTTATTTACAACGAAACTACTGTAAAGTAAAGTTTAAGATTTTGTGATTTCACATGCATTGACGGACGAAAAGGTGCTAAAACGAAGTTTTCCTTTTTCTCCACACAAATTTAACTTCATCTATTTTCCCACAGCCTTGTTTTAGCCACTCGTGCCCTGGCTTTCTTCTTCTTTTCTTCTGTAGTTAAATGGCACCAAGTGTATTATTGTTTTATTTCTGTTTGATAAGTTAGTTCAAACGTCGAAATAAAAGCAGATCCGATTTTGAAACGCCGCCTTCAAACAATATCAAATGTCGATAATGTTTCACAGCTTTAGTGACCGAGACCCGAAACAAAGGCACTCAACTACTTTGGTACTATTCTTTTTTATTCTCTCTCAATAAGCGCGAAATACAATATAAACCTTTGATATAATTATTCACAATCGTGAAAACGTCCTTGCGGCCGAAAGAATCGTTTTACTGCCCCATGTAATGCGATTTTATTTTGGAAACACAACATTTTGCATTGGTTCTTGTTTTGATGTAACTAAATACAATCAATCAATCTCTTTTTTTTTAGTTCGCGTTGCTTTTGAATAACTTTAATTTGAAGGCGGTAATGCTGGCTTGATAGTAACTGCCCAGTTGGACAGAATCAACTGTTTTTCAAGTAATAGATATGTTTTCAGTTTAAATAGTAAAATTAAACACAATTTAAAAAGATGGCTTGTTTTAATTTTTGTCTACATATATCAGTTTGTTTAGCAAGCGGCAGAACAGCTCGGTGTAATAACACTCTGACTTGCCAACAGAAGGACACATGTTTGATGTTCAGTCTACCTGAGTGACTTTTGCTGTGCGCTGATGAAGGCTACTTCACAACAAATTCTTTAATTCGCTCGTTGCCTGCCTTATAATGGTAACTCAACTTAGTCTAATAAGCAGCAAAAGCCAACACAGCCATAAGACGATTAAAATTGGGGATAAAAAATAAATCTCATTTACGATCGATATTTTATTGTTTTTGAATATATAGTCGGCAAAAAGAAATTTCTAAGTGGGCACTTAAAAATCTTGTTAGTGCATGTGCTTAAAAAAATTAATTTTATTTGATGAGTAGGCTAGCTGTTTAATTACATTTAGTTGTCTTTCTATGGACAAAAGATTGCATTAGTCTACAAAAAATTTTTTTCAAATAAAATGAAACTTTTTACAAAACCGAGCAATATTTAATCAAAAAAGTATCCTAGCAAAAATCTGATCTGGTAAGTAAAATTTTCTGTCGTATTTCAGATCAGGACCTTAAAATAAGTTCAAATGTCGTCAAAATCAAAACAAACAAAATTTCTAGACCTATGTTCCACAAGATTGTTACGAATTGTAGAAATAGTGATGCTCACCGAATCTAAACCGTAAAACGTGGAACATTGCTCAAATATTTTCATTTTATTTTAACAAACAAAAATTTTTCAATTATGTCCATAAAAGTTTTCTGTCAAGCTGCGAAAATTTAAATTTTAAAAAATCAAAATATTTTCAATAAATTATAGTTATTACTGTTGTGTCAAAACAATTAATCAAAAATTAATTAAATTAAATATAATGTCGAAGAAATTAAACTTTGCTTCGATTTTTTAATTTTCGCCAAAAACGTAAATATTTAAAAATATATCTTAATTTTACATCATGGTAGACTAAAAAGTTGAAAAATTATTGCTATATTTAATTACACCATTTTACAGTAATTGTAATTTTAAAAAAATTAAGAATGAAATAATTTAATAAAAGTATTTTATAGATTTTGATAACCATTAGATATTAGCCAGGCGAGTCAACAATTTTTAAAAGTTTTTGCAAGTATTTTGTGACGGTTTACACCAAAAAATAAAAATTTTTCATCTGTTGAATGTTTTTTTTATTCATATTATCGCAACATGAACAATTTCTACTTATTTTTTAAAATTTTTGGAAGTTGGAAACAGATTTATAAAATTAGATAAAAAAATATTTAGACGGTCATTTTTTTTAACTAAAGTTATATTTAATCCAAAGCCAAGAATTTAACAGTATATACGATTTCAACTAAATTACAGAAATTATTAAAAATCTTTTAAAATCTTATTTTTTGACAGTTGAGCTTCAAACGTTTTGCGTTGAGTCTTAGAACCGAGCACGTTCTGCGAATTCTCTCACCGGCAGTTGAAATAACGCTTTTCTTCGATAGCTGCCGAAGAAAAGGTTTTTGATAAAAATCATGTTCTTTCCTTCACTGAATAGAACCGCAAAGAAAGAAGCGGACGCTTTGAAAAGTCGAAAAACATGAAACTGAGCTCGGAATAACATTCTTGCCGCGATCCAACCAGCCGCGATTACTTTAATCGAAGAAAGACAAAGCAACTTTGCCCGATGACATGGAGTTTGTCCGTTGGAAACGAAATCCTAGATTTGACCCCAGCAACCGCCTTGAAGCTTGTAATTCGCTTCTCTACATTTTCCTCGTTTTATTGTCTCGAATATGTTGATTTTGACTACTGAAATAAAACAATTTACCAGGGAGTGATTAACACGCAATGACACTGTGTCAAGCCACGAAACTCATATCACAAATTGTGTTGAACACTGGGAAAAGTTGCTTGGTTTTGTAAAACCTGCTTCGGCAATGTTGAGTTTCAATATAAAAGTAAACAAGTGTTAAACACGTGTACAAACTGTGAATAATTGGATTATTTAAAAAAGTGTTTGCTTTTTAATTCTCAGTAGTTTCCGTCTGGAAATATTTAATTTAAACATTATTTCTTGAATAAATAATTTTAAACATCATTTGATTTAAACATTATTCAAAAAACTTTATTTCTTAAATACGTAATAAAGTTATTTCAAGAATTTTAAGTTTTTTTTTTAATTTTTTTTGAAAAAAACTTTAACATAATTTTTTGTAGTAGCTTTGCAAAAAATTGGAAACACTGCTAGTTTTCAGTAAAAAGTGGCCTAAATGCTTTTTAAAAATAGTGCGACAAACACTCACTAAAATAAAGTCGCCAGATATCAGTAAGTTAGTTTCTGTTTCATCCATTTAAAATTTTCAAAACACAACTTTAGAAACCACTTTTAAACAAAAGTAAAAGGCTTACAGAAAAAATTATAGCAGCACTTCTAAACTCGGGGTAAATTTTCCCATGGGAATTAATTTTTCAACTTTCAGGGGTAAATTACAACGTAGCTTATTTTCTATTTAGATCAGTGGCGCCCAACGTTTCGGTATCGCAATTACCAATTTACGAAATCACCCGTAACCAGTGCAGCAATCAAAACTATGTTTTTTTTGGGTCTGCAACTTAATTTGTGGATTCTCCAATCCCTGTTATTATAGACGTTGGCTGATAAATAACGAATTAAAATTAAGGGAAGACAAAAAAGTTATGACTTTGATAGCTGCACATGTAAAAGGGGGTAAATTTATTATTCTTATATGCAAAAATTGTAAATTTTGCGAAAAAGGTTACGTCCTCTGAACTACGGTATTTACAATACAGTATTTGTCTAACAGTTTTCTTATTTTCCTGATCAGGGATAAACACTTTATGCGCAAAATTAAGTTTCTAGTAATGATTAGCAAATTTATAAAAAGAAATTTAAGCGCTTAACATTAAAATATTGCATTTTTATAAAAAATAAGAAATTGCAAATATCGCATCAAGTTAGTCTACATAGCACTATTTAATCACTTTAAAGTTTTTCGAACGACCATGTTCTGCAATTAAATGAAATTATTCTGGCATTTGCAACAGCTAATATATAATTTGATTCCTAACGTTTTGTTTAATTTTTTTCAAGTTAAAAAAACAAAAATTTATCTTCAAGAAAAAAACTAAAGGTAAAAAAATAAAAATTCAACACACGCCTTGAAGTATTAAGAACTTTAGAAGTCAAACTGATAAAACATAAAAAACACATCATTTCACTTACCACTAAGTGTCGCTAATTAACAACGATGAACTGGTTTGAGACTAGAAATAAAAATTGATGAACATTACAAATTTCATTAAAATTCATGGCGTAATAAGAATACCTCTGGATTAGAAGGATGCGAGTTCGTAACTCAGACTGATCGTATGCTTTTTTCATATAAAAGTATACAACAAGTAGATCAAATTGCGACAAAAAGGGACCAGGTGCTTGTAAAAATATTTTGTTTTATTTCTCATTTAATACCATCATCTAAAATTCCTAAAGCATTCATCTGTTTGGTGAGTCAAGTATTGTGTTATATTGTTTGCTAAAACAAGAAACAAAAACGTAATTGCACCTCCAACTCTAACGATTCAAGAAGCAATTTATCTCAACAAATTGGTTACATAAACGTTTAAATCAATAAAACAAAGCATTATTGTTAAAACTTTGAAAAAAACTTTTTTTCTGAATTGAATTTTTTCTGAATTCAGCCTGTAAAATGATTTAATGGATGGTCAAATCTGACATTGTATTGTAATAGGTTGGGCAAATGGCTATTGTTAGCGCTATTTTATGATACAATTGAGTGAATTATACAAATGCAGTAAAAAGATTAGGTTTATTGTTATAGCTTGATAGATATTATAGAAAAGTGTAGGCAATTTAAAGAGTGAGACATTGGTACCTAATCGAACTTTTTTCAAGTTAGATTGGAAATACATCAAAAGCAAATTTTGCAAAATTTAATTAATTTTGTGGCAAGGTATTTGTAGCTCAATGAAATTCCAGCACCATATCTTGCGATAAAATTTTTTTAGATAGATGAAGATTTATCAGCAATTCTTAATTAAAATAAAAATTTTTTAGGTATGTAATAATCTTTAATTTGTCATTTTTCTTTTTTTTCTTTTTTTTTGGCACAATTCATTCAGTCAAAAAAGACATCAGGCAATAACAAATAAATGTAAACATATTTAAAAACAGCTGCATTAAATCAACCTTCAATAATTTCGCTGTAAAAAGATCAAATACTATTTAGACATATAGAGCTATTTGAAAGCCATTTATATTATTGATTTGATTCGAAAAAAAATTTGAAATTTAATAAAACAATCATTACCTTTAATATTTTTTCAAAATATATGAAACTTAATTTTTTATATTAACTTGAATGGGAATCGTTAAAAAAGTTATCTTTGTGAAGAGACACTTTTACAGTTATGTGTTTGATACATTTTAAGTGCTAATTAAAATCAAATATGCTTCTTTTTTCTCTGTTTGTTTTCCTTTTTTTTTAAAGTAACGGCTATAATTTTCTCAATATGTATGATGAAAACATTCCTCTCATAAAAATACTGGTTAATAAAAAAAATAAAGGATTTCTTAAGTTTAACTCAATTGTAGATGACGATCACATCACTTTAATTGGTTGCAATTTTTATGCTGTTCACAAAAAAATCGTTTATTTTTCGCTAGCTAAAAGTTTTTTTACTCTGTCTTTGGATACTTTAATTCGCTAAAACCATTTCTTGTTTACATATGGTTTTTTACATACATAGGAAGTTGTCTACCTTTTTGTTGTATATAATAAAATATGCTTAAGCATTAAACAAAAGATTTAAATCTATTTAATTTTTGTAAAAAACTAAAAACTACAAATCTTTGGAAATGATTATTTTACTGTTTGGGCATTAAATTAAGTAAATCAAAACATTTCGGAAATTTTTAATAATTCAAAAAATTAGCCTGAAAGTAATCAAAACTTTATAAAATAAAATTTATTGTTTGATGATCCAATCGAATATGTATTATTTTTTTAATGTTCTTTACGTCTTCCTTTGTGTTAGCATGCAACACTGAAGTCTCAACAGGAACCAGTTTTTAATTTTTCTTGCAAACATTTTTTCTCCAAAAGGATTTAGTAAAGCTCTTTACTATGTTAATTGCTTTCATCTCCTAAAGAAAAACTAAAATTCATTTTAATTTGAACAAATTTCGGAACAATCTTTGTTTTTCCTTTGCTCTTCAGCAAAACAAATTTCAGTTCATAAAATGCTAAAAACCAAAACCAATAGCATAGGCACTTTATGACTCTTTTGTTTTATCCTTGCCAGTATTAGAAAGCAGCTCTAAATTACAGTTATACCACTAAATATAAATTAGACAAACAAATAAAAAATTATAATCGGACAGCCCTGTCATGACATTCCAAAAGCAGGTCTGAGTAATCCCTCGAGGGTCTTCTTCGATTGGCGGAGATAGAAAGAAGCTGGATGGTTCGCTAAATGACCGGACATGTTTCCTTCAGCCAGGTCACCAGGCTCTTGTCGACATATGAGAGAGAGCACAAGTTTCATTTGGATGGTGATAGAGGGGTCAGGATGTTATAAATGCTTGGCGGTTACTCTAAGTATAACATCCCCGACATATCCCTCCAAGTCAGAAGAACAAATAGAAACAATGAAAATAATGAAAACTAAAAACTATTAGCCCAACTTAAGCTTATTCCAAAAAAAGTTTTAAATGTTGGTAAAAAAATATATCCAGCCTGTTGCCCTATGTAATTTACTTTTGCAGCTGTACAAAATAACTTTTTCTTTTTTTTTTATGCTTAGTAAATTTATCTTATCGGTCGTGCAGCTCTGTGCTTTTCTATTTTTTAACATAGAGAACACGAGAAATTGAAAAGCAACTGTCGCGATCCGCCGGTGATTTTTGCATTATTTTGGAAAAAACATGAAATTAAAGTAAGGACCAAAAAAAATCTTCGCTTTACTGTAATTTTTTTCTAAAATTTTTTTCAACTAGGTTTTTTCTTTAAAATAATTTTTTAAACTTAAAATGAACTCCAAAAAGAAAAACGCAAAAAAAGGGTTTCTAGCATCAGTTTTAACCGATAATAAAAAACTTAATGAAAGAAATATAGTTGTTATTTGCACCTACCAAATCGAAATGGTTGTGAATAGTGTGCACGACCCACCTGAAAGAGCGTCTAAGACAACTAATGGGCTGGGGTCCAATGGCTAAAAAATATTGGTGTATATTATAAATTTATTGAACTACATATATCACCGATGATTTAATCAGGCTCAACTTTGTTAATTATTATTAAAAAAATAATCTTCTTCAAGATAAATCATTCGATGATTAAAAGGACTCTATTTCCAAAAAGATCCTTTTCATATCCACAAATAAAGGTCCTCAAATGACTCTGTTTCTTTTGATGGATTAAACAAAAATTTTTTCTAATACTGATCATATCTGCTTGGAAAAGTATGATTTACTAAAAGTTTTGGTGTTTGATTAAGAGTTACTATAGCACAGTGTTTCTTAAACTATGGGTCGCGAAGGCTATGCGGGTGAGTCGCGAAGGCTTGTAAATTATCGCGCGTAAAAGAAAAAGATCTGTGCGTACAAGATTTCAGAAGTGAAGGACCTTCTTGAGTTGTCGTTACGAAATTAAGAGGAAATTGAAAAAAATCAGAATCAGATCCGAGGTGAAGACCTTTTTTTTTAGAGAACACTAGATTTTGGTGATGAAAATCAAGAAAACGGAGACAGATTCGAGGTGAAGAACTTTTTTTTTTAAAGATCTTTACGGCTTCACCACGCTCAGTCAAATTTACTTGGGTAGCAGTCATGTTTGCAAATCGTTGTTTTTAGCGATTTTGGGTGGCCGAAAAAAAGTTTCAGAAACACTGCTATAGCAGAACAAAAATAATTATTTTTTCTTAAAATATAAATTGTGTTTTTCTTAATGGAAACAATTAATTACTTATAAATTGGGTTGCATAACACGCTTCTTATATGGATTTGCTACAGCACACAAATTATATTGTCAAAAATTGTCCAAAAGTCATAAACTGGAAAAAAGCCGAAGTGTCTTTGAGGCGACAGATAAAATATTCTTTTATATCTAAAACAACAATAGAAGAACTCGATTTTTTTTGTTTGCTTCTTCAGTCTTTACCTTGAATTTTGACCGAAATTAGATGGCATGCTTAATGATAATTTTTAAAAATTTGTTAATTTTTGACCTGTTCTATGAAAAAGTTTGGCCATTTCTGAACTAGAAAAAAATAACTCAGACAGGAAAAATTCCGGAAAGCATATCAATATGACGTCAACTATACTTTGACTAGGGTTTGCCACTGTTTTTTGGCGCGAAAACAAAAAAACTTTGAAAAGTTTTTGCCATGCAAACCTTTACTTGTTTTTTATCTTAAAATGCTAAAAAAATATTGTTATACAGTTTCGCAAAAAAACAATTTGATTATTAATTGAAAAAGAATATAGATTTTTTATTGAAAAATTGCTCAAGTTTTACATTTTTTCGCAAATCAATGTATTGATCTCATGACACGAATCAACTTTGGGTCGTGACCCACTAGTCACGGACCCCTGCTACAACTTAAATGAAAAGAATTTTATATTGTCTTTCGTGAGCTTGGAATAAGATTATGAGTCTCAAACATTTTTCGCAGGAGCAATTAAGAATATTAGATTTTTTTAATTTAAAAAGGAAGAGTATATTTTTGACTCGAAATTTAGCAATTAACCGACAAAAATTCAATTTATTCTTTGTTTCTCTAAACGTAGCATAAAAATTACTATAAACAAAACTGAATGCTGTATCAAAAATTAAAAAACTTGTAAAACTAAGTGTTTGTAAATTTTTTTGAAACTATTCTAGTGAGTTAAATTGATGCAATTGACAAGCTCATTAATTTTTTTGTCTAATTGAATCACAAAAGTTACAAATGCTTATTCAACTTTGCATAACTTTGAATGCTTTAAATCGATTTTTTATTTAATCATTTTTAATCATTGGTGCTAGTTAATCTATTTTTTAGCTACCAAAGGCTACTGTAGCCTATATGCTAAGATTGATAAATTTGCACTACCATTAAAAAACAACTTGAATACCTGTCAGCTTTCGATGTAAAAATTCCTCGAACATAGTTTAATAACATATTTCGTGTTATGAGTTAACCATAAAAAATTTTTTTACTGGGTAAAAATATTGTCAATTCTTCCATTGTTTGTACTTAGTGTTTGGCATTTTAGATATTGGAGCGGATGGTATGGGATGGAATTTTAGGGCTTTAGCACCTTTCGGGCTTCCTATTTTCAGGTTTCATTAGAACACTTTCCGGTATTTCCTAAATCATAAGTATCGCAAAAATTAATTTCATATCATGATTTAGCAAATTTAAAAATTTACACACAGGCTTAATTTAATCAAAAAATGAATTTTTTAAAGTAATTTTGGAAACTATACGCAAAACTTTAAAAACTTATTACGTTTATTGTGAATTGTTCTAGTCCAGAGGCGTGTAACATACGGCCTGATGACCGGAATGCGGCCCGCGATACCTCTTTTATGGAGCGCTTCTAGTGAATTAAACACGAGTTAACCAAAAACTGGAAAAAAGATTTATGGTAAAATAAGAAACAATTTTAAAGTCAAATAAATGAGCATGAATATGTTCATTTGAAAAATGAACATGAATAAATTTTATATGAAGAAAAGACACTCAATAACTATTTTACGTAACATAACAAACTTAGCAATAAAGGCGACATGGATTCGTCATTACGCTCAGCCAACATATATGAAGAAGAAAAAAAAGGTTTCGTGGGAATAAAAAACTGAAACAAATTATGCTTTAAAAAAGAACGGTTTTTGATTAAAAACTTCAAAAAATTAAACTCGGCAATTTCTGGCGAACAAAACATGAAATGCATAATGCACCAAGCGAATAAAATTTTGCACAACATTTTACAAAATTATCCAATAGAATACTTTAAGAACTTTAAGAGCTTGCCGTGAGACAAATTTGCAACAACCTTTTTCTCAACACGCTTCTTTACTCACGTTTGGTAAAGCTACCGAATTGATAAAAGTTCTGCTTTTTAAGTAAGCTTTCTTCATTACTGCCACAAATTTATCTTGTCATTCCCAATTCAAGGCTGCCACAAGAGTAAAGTACCCTTAGACTAGATTGTTTCACTTTAACTAATTGTTGCAGACAATATATAATTCAAGCTCAGAAGTAATGGGCAAATTAGAATGGCTCAGAAAATCATTTGATTTTTGTTAAAAACTTTTTATTCTGATTTTTTCCAAGTTGCACTTGATCATAAATAAAATTATTTTGATATAATATAATTTTTTTGTACTTTTTGATCTTTTTATAATTTAAAGTTTATTAACACAAAGGCATTCGTGAATTAATAAACAGTAATGAAAGTTAAAAACAGCTTTAAATCCGGTCCTGCACCACATAGTAATAAAATCATCGCGTTCACGTTATCCTAAGTTGTAGCGGGTTGCCGTGTATTTTTTAAAAAATTTCTGGTAACTTGTTCCAGTACCAACAAACTAGTTAAAGTCAACACAAAAAACAAGTTAAACCAAATTGAAGGTTTTATTACGCTTGCTAAATATATCGGGGCGTGTCATGTAGTTTAGTGTTTAGCTTCGGAACATTCTGCTACAAGGAAGCACAATCACTCCTGCAATATTCCAGCGGTTATAGTGCAACTTGGATCTTTTTTTAAGACCATATTTGGTGTAATTGTGACCAAAGATCAAAACAAGACTTCCAGTGCCCATCATAAATGATTATCGTAACACCAAACAAGCAATGGACGAAATGGTCAAAAATAATTAGCTTTGCAAGATGAACAAATGGCACACTTTGTTTCTCATCCCGGCCAAGCGATTAAATGTGAAAAGTTATTTCTTTGAAAAATCAATCATGGTTCAAATAGTGAAAATGACTTTTCAACTCGTCAAAAGTATCTTTTAAAAATCAACAAGAATAGCAAAGTGCGAAAAGAAATCTTCTATTCCAATCTAAAGACCAACTTGTGCAGAGGTATCCAATCTTTTTGAGTCAAAGACTGTTTTGGCTTGTGAAAAATATTTGCGAACCAATACGTAAAATACCGCGGCCAAATTTTATAAGTAAAGATCTTTTATTTTGGTCCCGATTTTTGTTCCAAAAAAAGTGTTCTTTAAAAAAAGAGAAGAAAAAGGGATGCAGTTTGAGAAACGCTGCTCTATTTAGTTTACGTCATTTCGGAAAATACCGTGCGGACCACTTACAACTTTCACGCGGGCCACGAGTTGGACGCTCCTGAACTGATGTTTCTAAGGAAATCATATTTTCTGAGCTTTATTAGATATTAACGTTTGATTTATGTAATGAAAAATATGAGTTAGTTTACTAACGTTTAAAAGCTTGTCGATAACAGTAACTTGGCCGTATATTTTAAAAAAATAAATAAAAAATAGATAAAAAAATGTTTTAAAAAAGGGATAGCCGGAATGTTAGTTGCTGCAATCAATAAAAAGTAAAATAAAAATAAACGCTCTTATTAAATCTCATTTCACTTCCTTCAGTTGAGCTTTGCTAAGAATTTAAGAGATTTACCGAAATAGCACGATCAGAAAAATTTGCTATCATCATTTTTATTCTGAATCATTAATTCAAAACTTTAAACTATTTAACGATATTTTGTGTAAATATTAGGATTAACTTTTTATGAACGAATAATATGTTTACGTTAACTTTAATAACGTGTTTACATTTACTTTTATATCAAACGAACGCTTTCTTGTAGACTTTCAAAAAGTAAACCGCAAAGCATTATCTCATTTAAGAAAAAAAGATAAAACACTATAAATGATTTCTGTTTAATAAATCTTTTCTGCTCATCTATTATAGATAATTAACAAACATAGAAGCTACAAAACTGGTACGTTGATAATGTAAACAACTTTGTCTTTCTTTGTGTCATTTAAGCTGACAGTTTGATCTGTAAGTTTTGTTTCGGCAAGCCGCAAAAATAATTTTATGGCCTTAAATCTATAGCAAAACCGCTCGCTACGAATGATTAAAGAACGCTTTTTTCCATTGTCACTTGATTGCAAAGTTTTGCTTCGTCACAATGTATATGATTTTCAACATGTAAATAAAAAAAGATTCGCAAATCAGGGTCACTCGAGTACATGAAAAGAAAACTATTCAATTTAATTACTTTATCATTGATTAGGATAAATTTGAAGTTGTAGTAATGTAGTTGTCTAGGAAATTCAGAGCAAACTCGTTCGCTCTTATGAAGAAACAACAAACATGAAAACAGCATTTGCTAAAGGACCAACTATTTATTTGAATACATTTTAACACAGTTTCATTGATTCGCTCATGCAATGCCATCCGGAATAAGAGTTAATTCGTTTCCGGCAGCGCTGTCTGGGCCGTTTCAAACCGGATATTACGTACTTCTTTGCAAATTATAAAGATAAACTGCAAACAAATTTGCAAAAGTATGCAAATGTGTCATACCTTTAACTACAGATGGGAGACGGTAGTTCGTGCACCTTCTCAATAAACTGCAATAATAATCCATGAGTTAATATTTCTTATTACGTCTTTGATGATCTCAGAAAAGAATGCACAGAGTCAAAAGCGTAAAAAAAAACGAAAAACCCAAGAGTTTTCTCAAAAAGTAGTCGACCAGTTTTCTAGTCGCTGATTAACGGCAGACCGGTGAGAAAATTTCCTGTGTTTTCAAATTGGTGCGATGACTGTAGCATCAAATGCTTTATTCCACCAACAACTTGCAATGTTGCAGCAATTTACTTGTTGTTTTGCTCTGATTATATAATAAATCTACAGGACTTTTGTTAAAGTCTTTTGATGAAAAGTTGTGAAAGTGAAACTATTAAACATTTTTTTGTAAATTCCTTTTCATATAAAATAAATATCGCTCAAATCCGAACGAATTTTTTTATGATTTTTAACAAGCTATTATTTTCGTTTGCTCTTATTATAAGTCTTGCACTTTAAGAAAGGAGTTATCATTAAACAATTGCATGCAGAATGGTTTTCTCAAAGTTTGTAAAAGCACGTTTCAATATTATTCAAAAATTTGTTGACAGAATTTCTGAAAATTTTTCAGGTTGTTATTAAGCCTTTAAATCGCTAAAAATCAAAACTCGTGGAGCAAATAGTTTTAAATATGATTCACTATATGCGCTGATATATAAAAAAATTCGATCGTTTTTGAATTTACAATACTCCATCGGTTTCAAACAATCAATTGCGTCAACTACAGATTACCGTTTTAGTTTTTGTTTTCTCTCTTTCATTAGTGATTGTGGGTAAAAAAAGTAGGCTATAATTTGGCCTGATAAAAGTTTTCGTTTGACTTTTTTGCTTAACTATTACAATGAATTAGTATGGAACTGAATATTAGTAGATGTACAAAGGTTTTTTATTAAAAAAGCAATGTTATGCACTTTATATAACTTTTGAACCACCTGTCCAGCTTTGCAATTGCATCATGGCGCTGTATTCAAGTTGCATGTGTTGTTACACAAACCAGGTTCAATCAATCTTTGCATTTCGTGTTTTACGTTATGATTTTGATTTTTTTCTAGTTTCTTCTTTACTATTGCACTTATTTTGCATTGAATTTAAGGAAAATATTGACTCCAGTAAAAATATATCTGAAATATAAATGTTTTAATTGCAAATCAACGGGCCTAGTGTGAAAGTTAATTTAAAAATCTATGATCAACCCAAGATTTTAAATTTTGTTGTACATTGAGTAAATGTAAGGTTGCAAAATTCCTGCGTTATGATTACTTAATGACAGTTGTTCACAATTTTAACTTTAAATGTTATAAGAAAATTTGATTGAATTGATTGATTGAATTCGCTTTTCTGCTATCATAAGGAGTACAGTAAATCGAATTTAAAGCCTATTTTTATACAGTTCATCTGACATTTTTAAAAGTTTACTATACAACACAATTCAATCACAGCAAAATATTGCCTAAACGGAACGGCAGCGTCCACCGCGTGGTGAGTGGTTAGACCAGGGCGTCCAACTCGTGGCCCGCGTAAAGGTTTTGAGTGGTCGGCGCAGTATTTTTCTGAATGACGTAAACTAAATAGGACATCGTTTCTCAAACTGTGACCTTTTTTATGTTTTTTTGAAGATCACTACGTTTTTGGGACAAAAATTGGGACCAAAGTAAAGGAGTTTTACTTACAAAATTCGGCCGCAGCGTTTTATTTATTGGCTCGCAAATATTTTTCACAATCAAAATGGCCTTTAATTCAAAAAGTTTGGACATTCCTGGGTCAGGGTGTCGTAATTGCGATCGACATGGTCTCGATTCAAAACTTACTCGCGCCATGTTGTGTTCTTGGGAAAGACACTTATCGGCACTTTCCACTACTTGCCGGTCTTATGTTCAGTCCATTCTAAATTTCAGTTGTACCTCTATAAAACTAAAAAAAAGAAATACGAAAGTTCAACTGGTCAGCAATATCTTGGCATCTCCGGAAGCAGGTCGATATGATTGCCTTCCCTAAGTATAGCTCCTTCGACACTTCCTTGCAAATCAGGAGAATAAATACAGAGATAAAATGAAAAACGAAACATTTCAAATAGCAGCAAAAGTTTCGAGTTTGTGTGGTTCTCAATTTTTTTTCAAAAACAAATAATTAGTACAAACTTTTTTAGGGTAACTGTAAATTTTTATCTTTATTTTTTTGTCTATTAATAATGATACAACAAAAAACTTTATTGAGTTTCAATTTTCTTTACGTAATCATTTATTTGCGTGTGAATCGTCTTCGTAGTTAAAAAAACGTGTCAATTATCACCTTTTGTCAATTCAAATAACATAGTCGGCACCTTGACGTCATCATTATATCAGCACATTTTAATACTTACAAGCGATTATGATGAATTATGCAAACTAATGACGTTTTTGCGTTGCGTTTTTTGTTAAGAAAAAAGTCGCACTTTTTTTTCTGTTTTAGTTTTGAAAAGATATCAACAAATTTTTGTCTTATTTTTTATTTTCTAAAAATTTCCCCAAAACCATGTAGAAAAAATGCTAAAAAATTTTGAAGGCTTAAACATAAAAAAGAGAAGGATCAATTGAGGGTTTTTGAGAAAGAATAAAAACAAAAAATTTAAAAACACAACAACAATTATTATTACTTCTTCCCTTTCTTGTTGGTGCTTAATTAAAGTACAATCACTGATACAACGAGCAGGTTGAATGGGGTGAAATTTGCTGCTTACGGCAATTTTGGGTAATACTATTAACGGTAAATTTCGTGATAATGTGATGATAATTCCTTAAAAAATTTGAGCTAAAACTAAAAAATAAATCTGTACCCACCATAGCATGTGCCATTGTCATCAATTATAATTGCACTTGTTTCTTCGATTTTTATAAAGTGATTTTCATTAAGCAGGAGATTTTATGCACCGATTTTTTGCATAGCAACTTTAAAAGTTTTTATAGTTTTAAAAAAGTGTTGATTAAAACTTTTATACACCTATTTGAATTTTAAACAAAATACTTTGTGCATTTTTTTGTTTTACTTAGCAATAACAAGACTAGTTTTTAATTTTTAGCCTAAATCTTAAGCTAAGCCTTTTCGGCGATGAAATAAAAATTATAATCCTTGTAAGATTTTATTCTATATTTGTTTTCAAGGATTTTTTTTTTGTTTTTCGAAACATTTTATAGATTTCAATTAATTAACAATAATTTTTTCACAATTTTTTTGAATCGCAGAGTGAAATTTAAACACTAAATTTTGTCATAAAGTCGGTTTAACCCGGGGATATCCAACCTGCGGCCCGCGAGCCAAATTACGGCCCACTTGACGTTTTTATGCGGCCCACTGCTTACTTAAGATTTTAATTGTATTTTCATAGCTGTATCGCAGGTTTCTAAAAACTGTGTTCCGCAAATTTACTTTTTTAACAAAAATCGAAAAACCAGAGTCAAATTCAAAGTGAAGACCTCGGATGCGGACTCGGACTCGGGACTCGGGACTCGGGACTCGGGACTCGGGACTCGGGACTCGGGACTCGGGACTCGAGACCCATTAATTCGGTGCACTATAGCTGGGCTCAAACTCGGACTCGGACTCGATAAAAAGGCGGAAGTCCAGCGAGTCCGAGGTCTAGATTTGATGCAGCATCGACGATTTGAAGATTTCGCCCATTGTTGTTATCAATACTTATTAAGAAAAAAAACTAAATCTTGAATAAAAAATGAAAAAGAAGTCAAAATACAATTTCCTTTATATTATTCCTCTTTACTATTCTAATTTTATAGCTATTTCTTGCTATGTTTCGCTCAAGATTGTTGTTCTTTTTTTAATACCGAGTGATCAAACAGGGGGGCCGGAAAGCCATTTTGTCAGGGGGTGCAAAATTTAAGAAAGAAACCTTATTTTTAAAAAAAGCACTTTAAAAAAGCACCCAATAGACTATATTGAAAAGAGCAGGGAGCAATTTAAAGGGATGAAAAGGCAGGAGTAATTGCTCCCTGCAACTTTGCTTTTGGGTGACCCTGGTGTTTAACACTTGTACAGAACAAAAATATTTCCAGTTAGATTTTTTTCAACTTATGTCAGTTCTTGGCTAGCTTTTTCCATAAAATTCAAAGAAACAATTCTTAGTATTGGGCAGTGATGCGAACTCAGGACTAGGACTCAGACTCGTCATTTTAGCCCCGACTCCGACTCGGGATTTAGACTCACTTCAAAATTGTGAAGAGCCGCATGCCTGGAGAAGATCTTTTTTTCAGAGATCAGTACTTCGTGTTTGAGACAAAAATTGAGAAACCAGAGCAGAGCCAAAATAAAGACTTTTTTTAAAGCCCACTAAGTTTTAAGACGAAAATCGAGAAAATGGAGTCAAATTCAAAGTACAGATTTTTTTGCGGCCCACCGACTATAACAAGATTTATAATTAGGCCATTATGAAAAAAGCCCATTATGAAAATTCTTTTTTCATCAAAAGATCAAGAAAGCGCAAAAATTTTGTTCTTAGAAGTTGAAATGTTTCAATTTTCTGACTCGGTTCAGACTAAAAGCGCTCGCAAAAAAACTATGGATAAGATAAGTTTTGAAAGCGTTGCGAAAAGTTGCGCTTTTCGCTTGCTTTTCCCGCGTCCGCTTTCACTTTGAACCAACCTATAGACATGTTTGTCATAGCTTAAAAAGTACAATAATCTTTACGAAGTTTAAACCGGCTAAGAAAGAATTGATATCTAGTTGAATGAAATTTAATTGATTTGGATTTTTAATTTTCGGCACTTTCTCAGCTTTAGCTCAGGATAAGCCAAACAACATTTAATTGTGAAATTCTTTTCTTGTTTGTTTTTCAATTTCTTTTTAAAATCAAAACCTTGCTTTGTTTATTAAACGATACGCAGCAAAGCAAAAGCGAATGGTTCAAGACATTAAGTTCAATTAATCTTGAATTAGAAGTTATTGATCTATTTCACCTATCTCGTTTTCCAAAGCCAAAATAAACAAATTACTGTTTCAAGTGGATTTTATTAGCGGTCTGTAGAAGTAATGACATGCAAGTTTTTATTGGCTAAAAATGACTTGATATCACAATTTTTTTTTGTTAAATATAAGTGTGGAATTTGCAAAGTTAAGCTGGTTGTATATCTTTCAAAATCACTTTGAATGTCATCATTATATTTTTATGCGCAATTCAACTCTTTCCAAGTTAAATTAATTTAAAAAACTCAACTAAAGTAAGTTAATGAATTGATTTTAATAATTGGTTATTGGCAAATGGCTTTCTAACAACAAATATCTTTTAATGCCAGATAGTTCACTTTTTGCATGAAAAGAGTTATTTAAAAAATTACATATTTGCATTACGCCAAAGTTTTTCTTCGGTTAATTTCCACCGTCTTTTTAGATAATAAAAAATAGTGATGGAAAAAAAGATAAGAAGTTACAGAATAAACAGTGTTTCAAAACACATGATGAAGAAGAAACTGGTCCAAACCACGTCATACTTGCAGAAAAATTACTTATTTGGCGAAATGCTTGCACTCTTTCGTCTTTATTTGCTTCTAAGATGTCCAGTGGCGGACGGTGAATTGTTTTTAAGGTGTGCGCTTAAATTAAAATATATAACATCATATTAGATTCAAGCCAATAAAAAAAAGCTTATTTTCATTACATTATTGTAACAAATCAAAGTTATTTATTTGGTTTTGATTTGAATTTACCACGATATCATATATTTTAGTTTAAGCGCACACCTTAAAAACAACTCACGTCCGCCACTGATGGTATAGGCCAAGGGTTCTCAAAGGGGCCTTGGTTCACACTTGACTTTTGGAACAATATTTTAAGCTGGGGGCCATGGGTGTTTGAGAGTTTCTGAAAAGGGTCCACGAACCAGCAAAGTTTGATAACCACTGATATAGGCTATGGAAATCTATTGGTTTTTACAAAAGAAAGCAACAATACATTTTATGCAGTGCTTTATGTTGAGTTTCTTTTTATGAAATGACAAATAATTTAACCCGGATTTGCTTTTGTAAAAAAATCCGATGCTGAATAGAGTGATTTGCTCTGTTAACTTTGATATTGCTTTTTTCTGCTTCAAAATCACATTTGCAATCATTGTTTTATAGAATTGTTTCCAGGTTTATTTTTAAATTTGTGTTTTATTGTGACAATGACTGACAAGTTTTGCATCTTGAAAAAATCTAACCATGTTCAATATACGCAGGCCGCCTTGTTCAATTGATCCGGACAAAATAAATAAGATTTTGCTCCACTTCACCGGAACTAAAAGTAGATTGCATGTTTTACGTTGGTTTGTTTTTGGCATAATAACATGCGAAAATAAAAAAATATCGCTGTGGCTTAAGTGTGAAATTAAAGAAAAGTTAATAGTGCGCTCATCCTACAACGTAGCAGTGATTATCGAAAATAAGAAGTTTTATCGAAATGCAGATGTATATGGGATTGATTTTGTATTTACAGAAGAACTCTGTTATTCAAAATTAAACAATGAGCCTGCGCTTGAAAAATTTTTTTAAAGTCAGGAAGTTTCAAACGTTTAGATTTCATCATTTTTGTTTGTCAGGTCGTGTTTTAAACCACTGACACTAAGATGGTCAAAGAAGATTATCAAAGCCATTGTTATTTTCAAGTGAAAACGCCTTGGCGAATGTGATATAAGCATTGATCCGGATCGTTTAATCATACTTGTGGTTTGATAAACGGAAAGAAGTCTATTCCTGTTGCAATAGCTGTCAACAATCCACGTTTTAAAAAATCTACCTGCTCTTGGTTTTCTACTTAAGCAGAGCTAACAGGAGATCGTCATTGGCTTAAAGATTGTCGGTGTAGTCTACTTGTGCAAAAGAGGCTTTTTTCTGGCAACTTTGAGTGAGAAAATATCTAGTTATACCGCGGTAACTTTGATGACGTCTTCTAGCTTTTCAAAGCACCAATGAATGAGCAACCAAATGAAATTTTGTTTTTCTATCCACGTTTTGCTTGAACGGCTCGCTTAATGAGTTATGTTTGAAAGTTCAATCAGTGCCGCCTTTTTAATTTAGAAAAAATCAAACTTATTTTACGACAATTAATGCCGAAGAAAATTTTGCAACAGAAATAGCTGATGCAAATTCGGAGATATAGTATGTGTGCTATTGCTGCATAAAACTGTTGGTACTTTACATTAAATTTTCAAATGCTTTTTTATATGAGAAACATTTAAAAACCCACATTTGTTTTTCGATTAAACTAATGTTTAATCTATCTTCAATCTCTGCTTGTGAGCAGACATAATGTATAAAACTAATGTTTATGACTTTGGAAAAAGAACAAACAAAAAACAAAACAATTAAGACAAATATGTTGTTTTGTTTTTCAATGGCGTCTAATGTGCTTTGCAGTGATGGCAAAATTGAAAGTTTTATTTTATTTTGATTTCAATTACAGCGTAGTAACCTGAAATAATTGCTGTAAAAGTTTTCCAAAATTGTATAGTCCGATTTTTAGCAAGATATAACCTTGCAAAAGAATGATTTTATGTTTGCGAATTTAGACTTGGTTTGATTCTGTGTTGCTTTTTAAAGTCTTTGAATTTCTGTTAGTCGTTGAATTTTAAGTATATGAAAGCTTTTCATTTGTTTATTGAATTTTTTGAATAAAATTTACAGTTTAAGTTAAAAATTGCTTTTAATAAAAATGATAAGTTCATAGTTTTTGTGACAAATTTTTAAAAGTTTTATTCAGATTAAAACTTTCCCTTTTTTGATTTGGGTATTGAACTGCCTTGACCAAAATAAGTTAGTCCAACGAACTGGCAGAAATACTAGTAAAACTGCAAACTAATTACAAAAACTTAAAAAATCGAACAATCATCTAAATTGGAAATGTTTAGACTTTTATTGTTAAAAAAAAATTTAGATATTTTAAAAAACTTGACTTAAATATCGAACTAAAAAACTGTTGGTCAATTTGACACTTAACTATTTACGAATGAGATTTGATAATTTCTATGTTTTAGAAAATATAAAATTATACTGTAATAATTTTTTAATATTTTACTTAAGCTATATGCCTTAATTTTTTGGCGTTTGTTAAAAATTTTAGGGAACAGCATGCCATAAAAATTACTTGAATATTCAAGTTTTGGCAAACTGATGTAAACTTTAATTTTATTTTTTCCTAAAAATTGTTTGAAACAAAATGGCGAACGAAGACAATCTATAAAAAGTCAGGACTTTTTATTTTGACGCATTACAATTTGCTGTAATAAAAAAACACATCCAACATTTAAAAACCGTTTTGCACCAAAAATGAAAAGCAAAACAACATGATATCAAAGCACTTTTCCAACTTTTTTTTCCAGCGATACATATGAGGTTCATAACTAGCGTTTATCAATGAAAAGCTTGAAAATGTCTTCAGCCACAACGCTATGCTGCAACAAGTTGGAATAAAAAACAGATTTTTTCTAACTAAGACGGCGTACAACAAATCGTCCCCATAAATAGAAAGCATGGAAGATCTCAAATGTTGCGATTTAGTGTAAACATTTATAACGACCTGAAAAAGTTTAATCGGATCGAGAAAGCAAGGTCGTAGCAATCTGTTTACGTCACACAGGTTTACTCTGCTGTTAAACGATAACTAATATGGTCTTGCTGCTTAAATACAGTTAATGAGTTTTTTTTTTTGGGTGAACTTTTTTTTGCCGCTGTTTGAAAAAGAGATTTGTTGAAAAAAACAGCTTTAATTTTAAGCTAAATGCCTCTTTATATCTCTATTCGACTGTTTATATAACAAACACGTTTGGTGATTATTTTATTGGTTGAAACGAACAAGAAAAGTTGTTTTGATAATTTTTTTTGTTCTTTAAGCTTGCAACAAACCGCTTTTACCTACTCAGACGGAATTGCTCAATAGTTTGCAAGTTCGAAGAACAAACGAATCGGTTGCTTCGGGCATTAAAAAAAGACCGAAAAAATTATGTATACAATTTATCATTTGTAGTTACAGAGTTATCACACAGTAGTTTACGGCACTATGCATTAGTTTATCATCAAGTTATTTTTGCATTTGATCCTGCTGACTTGCAGGAAAATGCCAAAGATGTTATGTTTAAAGCAATCGCTACGCAATTACCTCCTTTTGGTTTTGACTTCGCCAAAATATTGTTCCCTGATCCTAGTTTTTGTTTGGTAAAGTCATACGATGCTACCGAGAAGTGCTTCTTAAGATTATCGCAGGACCAAATTTAGGTATGAAAAGGTTTTAAGTTTTTTAAGATACTGGAACTCATTATATATCCAGATACGCATTGTCAGCGGCAAATTGTCGGTATCGCCGAGTGTCAAGAAAAAAGAGCCGTGGCTAGAACTTGTTTAGTTTATACGTAAAACCCGCTCTGGGCTGCCGGCAGAAGAAATGACGCAAAGCACTTTTTCAACGGAAAAAGTTGAACTGAGACCAAATGGAACTTAGCAATGGCTCTCCGAAGATTTCGGAAAGAAAATCACTATAAGAATATTTAAAGTGTCATTAATTCTTGTCAAGAACATTTTCCCACCCGCATATCTCACCAAAATATTAGCTTGTAAATTATTAGTTAAATTTTTCTTGTAACTAGTCAAAGGATTTATAATGTTTAGATGAGACCAACGCGTTTGAATTTGTATGTGCAGTCATGGTTTGTTTTGAATGGAGATTTTAACAAAAATTTTTTTATATTAAGATGAACAGAAGCATAAACATCAAACAAGATTGAGCTCTATCCACTTTCTCCTTATCTTTACTCTAAATATTACTTTAAATTTTTTTCATATTTTAAGACGCTCTATCTTAATACTTTTAATACTCTTCACTCCTTTTAACATTATCAAGGTTTGGTTCTTTTTTACTATTTAGTTTGATACTTATTTGGTCATTTCGCGTAACATTTTTTTTGGGGGAGGGGTGGATACTACTGATATGAACCTTGCCTGTTAAGTGAAATTCATGGTTGAAAAATTGCCATAAAAAACAGCAATCAAATAGTTTTTGCAACCCTAAAAATGTCATGAAGGGATGCCATATTTAAGTTATTCATAGATATGAGAAACATTAATGTACAGTGGGTTACACACAAGATCGAATTGCTAAAATGTTTCGATTGTAACCATAAGTTGGTACTTTCTCAAACTTTTAATGTTCTTAAATCTTTTCATGTTTTTGAAGAAATTTTAACTACTATTTTCCAACAATTTATTTTTATTTACGACAATTGTTTCCGGGCTTGGAGTTATTACTACACGAGTTGCAGTATATAATGTTATTAGAAGGTGATTTGCAAACCAAAAATTATGGATAGGTTTGAAAATAATTGGAATCCTTTAAAAGTTTTAAAATACGGAATTCCAACCAAAGTTTTATCCGTATTTTTTTTTAGCTAACTATTATTCTCATTAGCTGGATTGTGTTTTTCCAATAAAAAAAATGTTATAGTTATTAATATATTATACAAAAAAAACAAATCGATACCATAGAACGATACGCGACATCATTTTGATTATTATTTTTATGCGAGGTTTACATGTTTTTTGTTTTAAAAATTAACCAAATGTGTAGTCCAATAAACTTTTACATAAAGCATCTTTATGTGAAACAAGAGTTCAATTTCAATTCTGATTATAGTAATCTATTTACAATAAAAGAGTTTGAAAGGAATTTTAAAACAATAATAATTTGTGAATGCGCTTTTAGAAATAAAATTTAAACTTCAATTCGAACATTGAATATGAATCTTCTAGCGCAAGGATCTCAAACACGCGGCACATAAACAACTTTTTTGCGGCCCGTGACGCACATTTGTTTATCTGCAACCAAAAGAGGGTTTAAATACTGTACTAGAGTTCGTTATCTAGATTTTTTAAAAGAGAAAAACTATGTTTTAACAACTAAAGCTTTATTTTATAAAATTTATTTCGGTTTTAAAAAGAAAAATATTGGACACGAAGGAAGAGGTTTAAAAAAAGAGAGAAAATTTGTATTAATTCAGTGCGGTTGTTGACATTAGTATTTGTCTTATTTTCCAGGAGAATATAGCCGTCATAAAAAGGTACAACATGCGTTGGCACTGCAAACAATCCATCAAAATAAATATGATGCATATGAAGTGAATATTGGGAAAAAAAGTAAAGCAATTGGACTTACCATTATCCAAATAAAGAAGTTCCTTTCTCAATAGTAATCAGTCTACTTGTAAAAGCGAATTTTGCCATAAGCGAAATGATAGCCAAATCACACGACCTTTTACAAAAGATTAATTCATGAAAAAATGTCTTTCAAAAACTAGAGACATTTTATATCCTAATAAAAACAGCTTTTTGGAGACATAAACTTGTCTTCCAATATAAATTGCTTGCAGGATTACGGATTTAGCGGCTAACGAGGAGAAGCATTACATTTACTGCTGAATATTTTTGCTATTGTGCTCTTAGCGAGAGTTTCTTATATTTTAATTGTAAATTGTGACCCTAAATTAATATCTATGTTTTGGTTTGGCACTCACGCGGCTTTAAGTTTAAGATCTTTGATTTAGCGTCACTTTTTCAAAATGAAATTACCGATAACAACGTTATGCTTTCGTCTAGGACTTTTACGCTTTTATACTCAAAAAAAGTGTCTACAAATAAGACTTTTTAGATTCTGGTATTTCCATTTTCGCCAATAAGTTTTAGCTTTGCTCTGCTCACATAATATATTACAAGATTGTCGATAAACAAAACAAAGCAAAAAACAAAACGAATTTTATTTTGTCGATAGCATTAATTTTTTCTATTAATTTTCACAGTCTTCTCCCAACAGTTTGGTTTAATGCTTGAAATTTGCAATAAAACTTCTTCCATATAAAAGGCATTGTTCTTGAAGATAGTTACTGGTATTTATGACTAGGTTCAAGGAAAAAACAGGTTGAAACATTTTATTTTGAATACGTAAATACCGTTTGGTTAGCCTAGTACCACGCTGCACAACCTTAAAGGCCGGTTTCCACTACGAGTGTGAAATAGAGTATTCTTTGTTTCTTTCATTGCTTTTTTTGCTTCGCTTAGCGCTTAAGCGCGAAAAGAAGTAGAAAAATTAATATAAAAACAAATAAAGAATGCTCCATTCCACGCTTTTAGTGGAAACGGGCTTTAAGCCGCTCGGTCGTTTGCGGTTACAATAGTTGAAGCGGCCGTACACACGCATAACACGGTGTGCTTATTAACGATTTAACCTGAGAGAATTTTTTCTTTATGGCAGCTTTTTTTTGAAAAAGACCACATATGAAATAGGTAACGACGATTGGGAATTAAAGTTTTCAATTGAAAATAAGGTTCATAGCGGCCTTTTTATAAAAGTAATTGCGTAATGCGGCCGGCAATAGCACGAAAGTTTTGCAGTATGCACCCTTGGCCTAGTCGTTGACCTTTCTGTTTCCGGGAAAAAAGTTTGGGTTTGATTTGTAGACCGACGAAATCTGGCACAGTGTTGCCAACGGTCGCTACCAATTACGTCAGTGGAAGTGTTGCCCAGGCCCAACTTTGTTTAGATGGGCACCACGACCTCGTGGCACGCTCCGGCAAATAAATCGAGGTTAATGAAATGTTATTTTTGGTTTGGTCTATTTTATGACAATATGCATGGAATTCAGAAATAAAAAGTATATCTTGCAAGTTGAAAAATCACATAAGGTTTTTTTTGCAAGAAAACAGTAAATTTTTGATCCCGTTAAAATTTAAGAAATTATTAAAATTGGACAAAACACTGTTGAGTAAAAATTAATGATAAATGTAAACACCAGCCATGTCAAACTCATGAGCGTATGCACACAGCATGGATCAAGTTTTAGCCTAAAAATTTGCAACAGGCTGCTGTCCGTTTAGCAAATAAGCAAACAAATTGATGAGTTTTTTTTAATTTCAACTTTGATTTCTGCTTAAATTCTTGAAATTTTCTTTTTTTAGTGGTAGAGTTCGGACCATAGATTTACTTCGGAATAAACTAATTCCAATAAAAAAAAAGTTTATTACTTTGTTCGCTGAACGGACTGCTTCCCGTGGCAAAATCATAGACTAAAATTTTACAGGTTTCGGTTTAAAACTTTCGAATTAAATAAATTAAATAAAATTTCGATTTCGAATTAAACAACTGATTCAAAAATTCTTTTGCGGGGCACACCAAAAAAATTCGCGGGCCGCGTGTTTGACATGTCCGATAAACAGAGCATTTTTTAATCGTAAAAAAAGAATTAAGTAATAACAATCATTAGAAGTGAAATTCTATGTGGTCTTTTTATTCATAAAATACCAATAGGTAAGGGAACAAAATTAAATAATCTTTTTATTTTATTCAAAGAGCTTTTAATTAAATTAAAAACAATAGTCAGTTTTACGAAAACATATTTCTCAGTTAAACATAACAACATTAATAACAAATTAACCAAACGAAACAAATAAGTATGCCAAAAATTTCGAAAAGCCAAGTTTTCAAAGCTTTATTGCCCGGCCCAGCAGGCATACAGATTTCGGTGCAGTTTCGAAGTTGTTTTTTGCGTGGTTTGCTGTGACGCATCAAGCAAGCTGCGACATATCGCTCGAGGTAAAAGCCAGCCAACACGAGCGGCGCGCTGTAAGTAAAAGCGCATTCTAAAATTCACGAAAAAACGAGCTCTTTTAGTTGTAAGAATTAGGCTTACTCATATTGTGTAAAAAGAAAAGACCGATCATATAAAGCAAATAATTTTTGCACGTAGTGAAGTCGTTAGTGGTCAGCTGCAGGAAAACAATACAGATTACACATAACTCTATTGCGCTTGAAAAAGACTACTTGATTAATTTTAATATTACATTCGTTCTTTCATGAAATAGTTCATCAGTTGAGATAAATGAAAAGTAAAAATGTTTAAATCAGTTGACTTTGTTTATACAGTTCATTTTTTTGATTTTAAATATCACAGTAAATTTGTTAGGTATAGGAAGAAAATAAATCATTACAGAAATATACACAAAAAAACTACTGATAAAACTTAAACATGAAGTCCATATTTCACAACATTTTTTTCACTTGGTTTAGCCTTGACGCCAAACTGATAAAAAGAAGAAAAAATTTACTGTTGGACACCGCGAAAACAACATTGCACTTTTTAATCAACAGTCAGTTTCACGAAAACAACATAAAATAGTTACTATTTTTTAATACTAGTTAGCAATATTGCACTTTAATGTAAATTTATAAAAATTCGCTTTGCTTTAGAAATTTAAAATAACCTTTAGAATAACTAGTACTAAAAGTTGGGATATTGTATTTAATTAAAATCTTTATCTAATTTACAAGTTTAGTGCGAAACAAATTAATTTGCCTGCTTGTGAGATTGACGCCATTGCTCCTTTTTTTCTATTAAGGCTATGATACTGGTATATACAAAAACTACAAACAACCGGTGCAATATGCATAGTTTCTGTTTGTTACTTGATCTCAAAATCTTTTGTTAAATGATTGGCAATGAGTTAAATTAAATTAAATTAATTAAGGTTCAAAAACGGTTAAAGAAAAATGAACTTTGATAAAAAGCTTTGCATTTTTCAGTAATTTAAGCACACCTACAAAAAACTTTTCAATGATCTTTTTAAGCTGATTCTATAAGATATAAAAAATTTACTTTGATTCCATGCTTCAAATAGCATTAATAACTCTATTTAAGGAACAAAAAAAATTTTATAATTGGTCTTAATATCTATTCATTATTTTTTTAGGATAATTATTTTAAGAACAACTAATTTTATAATCTACTCACATAAATTGTTATTCTCGGACAAGGAGTTGGTCAGCAAGAGTTACTTCAGAATCAAAGTTTTCAAAGCCGACGGCGAAGCATAAATTCTTTTTTTAGCGCGAAAATTCGCTTCAACTTCGCATTGAACTTGCAAACCTGGTAATTACGGGTGTGAACTTGCGCTGCCACCAACGTCACAGCAATATTTTTATAGCAGAACGAGGAAGTGAATGCCAAACACGTGTAATTTACTTATTTCTTGTTTGAATATCTCCCCGGATAAGAGCGACTATATTTAATGCTACCAACGTGTTTTGGTTCAAGTTAGATGATGAATTTTAATCATGTGACCAATAAGAATTATGATATGTGTATGTAGCACATGTTTGAGTTATTGAGCGTTATTTCTTTTTTTTTCAAGTTAAAGCGCAGTAATCTAGTAAGTAAGTTGGTCTTGAAAACATTTTGTTATGATGATTACTTCGTCTTTCAACCGTGGTTTTGGAAATGAACCCTCGCCCAACAATTTTCTACATCCGGGAATGTCAATGAATTCCGTCATGCGACGAGTTGAACCCCATCTCCTTGGCACAAGTCAACCTGTTTACAATTTTACGTCTCCCACTGCTGCTTCATGTGCTACTGTTCCTGATGCCAAAGTAGACTTTTACGCATCGACTAGTTGCGTCCGTCACACCAATATAAAAACAGTCAATCGGCCGGATTTATATTCATACAACCCGGCATCTCAAATACCTGAACCTGGTTTGTCAAATATTCATCATGCAAACCAAATGGAACACTGTCCACGTTATCAAGTAAGTTTGTTTGTCGAAAAGTGGACATGAGTGTTTTGCAAAGCAATTTTTAATAACAAATTTAGCCGGTTATGACAGATGTAATTAAATTTTTATGATTTTTAACTTAATTGACACTTTGGCTGCTATTAACATATTTTTAGTTCGCTGAACATGCGTCGGTCAAATTAGTTTTCCGCGGTTTTTATTTAATATCGACTTGATTTTAAATGCAAGTGTAAATTAAAAACTTTCACAAATTAAAAAAAATTCCCATTAAGAAGTAAAATTGGTAAAAAAACTTTTTGTGGAAAAGAATGAAGTAGTTTCTTAACCCATATTAACCCAAGGGTAGAACTAAAAAACTAAAAACTAAAAACTTTGATAGGCTGTACAATTCTATGGCACAACTTAAAACAGTGTTTGTAAAGATATTTTACAACTTTTATATATCTCAAAGCTATTCATAATCTAAAATAATAAAAAAACAGTTATTTTTAGTTAGAAAATTTGAAATAATGCGTTTGAAATAATGACTACAAATGTAGTCATTGGGATAGTTCGGGTTAATCTGAATCATCAACTTTTATACTTAGATTGTTCCTTTCATTTCATTGCTTCAATTGTTATTTTAAAACTTCAAATTTTTTCCAAAGTTAGCCAATTTTTTCCAAAGTTTCAAATTTTAGCCATTATATTTTTTCTGATTAACATTAGTATTTGATATTTTCAACCAGAATTTCGTGTTTACGAATATATTGATTTTGATACATTACAACATAACACTATCAAATAAAAACCTCACAGCTTATGTCGTCAAAGCGGCTCAGCAGGGGAAAATTTTATAAAAACAAAACCTATTTGAGTAAGATTCGTTACTGATATAGTAATGACGTTTCAACTAACAACAAAAAAATATATGAAATTTACAAAAAGGAAACTGCAAGTTTTTGTAAAAAATTTTAGTAGTTTATAATTTTAAATTCATTCAATTAAGTAAGCAAAAGCTTATTTTTTCGTCAAAGGATTCCAATTTTGATATGAAAAATGGACCTGGAAATATGTGGCAAGGAAATTATCACCAACAAGAGTGTTTTCCATATGATTCTACCTGTCATCCGCATTATCCGTTTAATCCAAGGTAATGCTAAATGTGAATTACTAATGACATAATCAAACAAAATTTACAGCTGTTAAAGAAATATAATTGCATTCAGTTTTCAACTTGGACTTAAGCAAGGGCGTTATCTTTTTTTTAAAGATTTTGTTGACTTAGATTTCAACTGAAAAAAAAAAAGATATTTGAAAGATTTCTTATCTCAACAAATTTTGACTGAATCACAGCTTTTTAGTAACAGTTACGGTTTAAGCGTATTGCCTTTTCAGCCGTTTATTTATTGGTCTTCTTTTTTGTATAATATTCTTACTGGGCTATAACAACAGATAAAAGTTTGACATTGGATAAAGAGGAAACTAATCAAAATCTGTTGATTTTTTAAAAATATTCTTTTTCAATGTCAAACGTATTTCAAAATAATGTCAAACGTTTTTTTACGTGTCATTATTTTAAATAAGGTAAAACAAGCCATATTTCAACTCTATAGCATCTTACTAAACAAATGTTTTTTACCGATTCCAAAATTTTGAAACAGTAAAAATACTGCTAAATCAGAGATGGGATACCTGCTGCCCTCGGACCAAATGCGGACGTAAGATAATTCATTACGGCTCCCGTACGGTTGGGCAAAAGCATGTCCACCTCATAGATTAAGATTGTGCTTTTGCGCTTAATTAAAGAACAGAGTTTGATATTATAAGTTTTAGCCAACTAGAAGAAAAATTCAATATCACCGCAATAAAAAAAATTAGAAGCTGCTGAATAGACAAACCACGCTTTTTAATTTGCTCGTTATGTGAAGACTTTTATGTTTTACAGTCGATATTAAAGAAGAAACAAACCTACTTGTTTAATACAAGTAAAGAAAAAAAAAAGAGGTCTTTACATGAAGAACCAGATGAAGAAGCGTGGTCTTTCACATCACAACTTTTTTCTTAATTCAACAAAAAATTTACTATAGCCCACGCATAATTTTTTTAATTTGTAGATGCGGCACGCGAATGCAATCTGGTTCCTCGCACCTGCGCTAAACAGTCAAAGTTAAAAAATGTCATTTTACTCTCTTCTTGTAATTTAACTGCACTATCTGCTATAACGTTTGAGCACGGAATGATTAAAAGTTTTTTTTCATGAAAATATTTATTTAGTCAACACAAAAGCTTTTTTTAGTCTTCTCTGTTTATTTACCGAATATCAAAGGTTACTGCTCTATAAAATAAAATGAAATAAAAAGAATAAAGAATATGACCAACTTTTGTGTACATGAAATTGGAATTTTATAATATGCTCTTTCATTGATCATAGATATAGCAGATTATATGCAAATGCATCTATATATATAATTTCTTTTAACAAAAAGGTAATTTGTTCCCTTTGTATATATAACACCATAATGAATGCCATAAAATGCAATTAAAACAACAAGTTAGAAGTCCACACTTTCAGCGTTATTGTTGAAATCTCAGCAAATGCATTGATAAAATTGTTTTTACTTGCCAAACTGTTATTTATTAATGCAACCCAGCGTTAAAAATAGATCGGCATGTACTATAGATTATGCAGAAAACAAGCTTTTTTCTGTCTGTTACATCATTACGTGCGGCTACTTGTTACCTGGAACACTTACAATCCTGTCATGATGTTAACTCTTCCAAGTTTTTTATAATTTTAATCCAAAACGTGTTACGTCATTAAGACGAAAATTTAAAATCGTGCTTTCTAATCTACTGCATTTAAAAAAATGCAAATTCTATTTCTCTGCATAAACTCTATATTTATCTACACGACGTAAGCATTGAAAACAGCAAAAAATATTTTATGATACAGCAATTATTTCATTTTTAGCACAAACATTTTGAAAGCTATAAATACTCAATATATTTTAAAACAGTTTTCTTGGGCCATTACATCCGTTTTTTAACATTAAAAATTTTTAGTCACGAAAAATCTCATCAAAACTTAAAAAATTTTAAGATACGTTTTTGATCTGAAAAGAAAAATACGTGATACCCTTTTTGTGATTCTATGTTTTTGGTTTGTTTTTGTTGGAGGACTCGGTAATCTATTTTAGATTTTGAATCATGTTTAATTGAAATTTTTGTTCAAACCTTTCATTGGTTTGCTTATTGAAAAAGAAAGTAATAATAATAACAACAGTACTAAAAACAAAAAATAACATCAAACCAATAGCTATTTTGGTTTGAAAGACATCATTTTTCAATGCATTTAAACAATATATCAAAAGTAAATTTTTTGCAATCACTTTTAATTGTGAAAAGCTTAGAACGGCGACATGACCCGCTTGCGTAACGCAGTTCTTTCATCACCTTTCCGCACTTTATGCGGCCAAGAACTGACGTCACCGTTGTCAGCGGGTGGCATTTTGACGGTGGGAAAAGTTTTATCTTCGTCCTGTGAGGCCTCGTCCCAGAAAACAGCAATCAGATTAAAGTCCAACTATCGTTTTATCAATAGGTTTGGCGGAGTAGACTTTGACGAGAGTGTTCGACGCAAAAACGCGACAAGGGAGTCAACGACCACGCTTAAAACTTGGCTCCGGGATCACAAAAAAAATCCGTATCCTACAAAAGGAGAAAAGGTTATGCTCGCCATTGTCACGAAGATGACTTTAACGCAGGTCGGTCTTTCGAGGAAATGCCACAGCCAAATTTACTCTTTATATTTTATTACTAATGAGTTATTTTGCGTTTGTTATAGTAAATATTTTCCTTGCTCCAATTAACTAAAGCAATGGCATCATTGTTTAGTTAGTTCTTCTCTGATTTAAGACGACTCCAATTACTGCATAAAAATATTTTTGTTTTAATTTTTTTTCTGTCAACTTGAAGTAAAGTTAGCTCAATAAAACGTAATTTTGAAGCGATTGCACTTTTAAATTCTTATTGGTCAAGGGTAGATTTTTGCAATAAAAACTTTTATCTCATGCAGATTTTTTTATAAATTTTGATCAATATTATGCCTGTAAAACAAATCATTTATAGCTTCAATTTCTGTGTAGATGTAATCATTTATCAATTTATTTTAAAAGTGAACTGTTCACCTTTGCACGACTGTTATCTTGATTATACCTACAGTTTATAAATAAACAGGTTTCTACTTGGTTTGCCAACGCTAGAAGACGCTTGAAAAAAGAAAATAAAATGACGTGGGTGCCTAAAAATCGTTCCAATGATTCTAACAACCACTCAAATCAAAAAAAGAAAAACGACAACGACGACGACGACGACGATGACGATAACTTATCTCAAGATTCACAAGACAGTGGTGAGATTTTTTTATGTACTTTTACAGAAGTGCTATGTGACGTCAATGCAATTAGACCAGACATTATATTAATAAGTGCAATGCATTTAATTGAGTTACGAAAAGAATTATTTTTCAATTTCGTACTCAACAGGCCACTGAAATGCAAGCGATTTTTTTATTTCAACGCGTATTTCTGTCGGTTTAGCGTTTTCTGACATTTATAAACTCTTCAAAAATCTGATTGGTTTTCAATTTCAAGCCAAATCTCTTCTGTTTGTCAAAAACCATTGAAATTAAAAATTTCGGATGAAATTTGTCGTTTTAATGCTTTTTTTACTTAGAAAGCTGAAAAATTGTAGACCTTATTTGGAGGTTGTCTTTGTTTACTAACAAGATTATACGAGATTAGAAAATTTCAGGTGCGTTCTATTTAGAACATCACTTACCAAAGCGAAACGATCAATAGATTTTCTTTGTTTATTTATTTTTATTCACGACGAATGGAATTGCTGCAAAAATTCTCTTTGATCTTGCGACAGCCATCCAATGACCCACTTGATAACTTGTCATTCATAATACTCTATAATCAAAACAAAGTCTTTGCAGTTTTTGAACATATTCATGAAACATACTTTCAGTATTCTTGCCTAACCACAAAAGATTCAAAAGAAAAAATTTCTTGACAAAATGCTGATCAACTATATTTTCTTCTTTATGCGGTAGTTTTTTTTGCTTTTAATAAACAAACAAATTGATGAAGACTTACTTTCTCTCTTCTTAATTTGTTTCATGAAATGTGACGTGATAAGGAGGTTTCAATTTTTTGCTTTTTTAGATTTCTTTTTTATGAACTAAAAGAAATGTTTTTTAAGGTTTAAAAAGCGACAACGAGCTTCTCGAAGATCTTGGTCATGGAGAAGATAGTTGCGAAACGGGAAAAAAAGGCGTTGAAAGGTTGTCGACAAAAGCGAACCTTTCGTCTGTTCCAGCTTTAATACCAAAAGAAATGTTACAATCAAATCAAGTTGTGCCGACGTCTATGCTTTTAATGCAGAGCAAAGCAGAAACCCAAACCTGTTTTGCGTCACCAATACCAAATGGGAGCACTCCTGGTAGCTCTTATTTGAATGGAAATCAGACACAATGTTTTAACAGAAGCTCAACAAACAAATCAAGCAAAGACATTAACGTCACGTCTTCCAGAAGTGCGCTGCCTGCGTGCAATGACGTTGCTTCAATGGTCGCACGCAAAAACTCGGGAGTGCCATCAGCTGCAATCCCTTCATGCGGAGAAGAAACACTATTTGAACAAGATTCAAATTCTTACGTGACCAGCATTAGATCAGCCAATCAAATTGTTCTTAGCGACTCTCAAACGTTTTCAAATGTTCTTTGTTCACAAATGAATTATGTTGGCGAAAATATTAATCCAACTATGTCACTTACTTCTCCAAACAAAAATTTTAATTCTTCACCCGAAAGAATGATATCTAACAATTTTCTCCCCGACACCAACAAAATCCCTGAATCAGAGTTGCCAAACTCTGCTTTTGAAAATCAAGAAAACGTTTTTTCAGAGCCTAATGAAATTCTAGAAATTTCGAACAGTTCCTGCGATCAGTACCTCCCTTATCCTGAATACAAATTCTGCAATCAAAACGATTCCGATCTTGGACAAACTAAATTGACAGCTTTTTTTCAAGAAAAGGGTTGTCCTATCCAACCACAAACAATGTTTTCCACAATCCCAAACAGTCAAACATTGCAATACCAACAATACTGCTAAAAACGCTTTCATTTTTCTTTGTCGAGAAACCGTGTGTGTGATTAAGGTTATATTTATTTTGATTTTATTTACTTCATTAGTTTATTTCAAATGCAATCGTTGTTAAGTTTTTTCACATATAACTGTTGAATTAAAACTTCTGTATTGTATTTTAAACTAGTATGATTTGGTTGTTAAGATGTGAATCCGTAAAAAATTGTCTTTTTCCCTACTTATCTTTGCACAAATATAAATTGAAATCGAAACAATTGGTCTTACATCGAAATATTTTGTAAGCTAAACTACATAGCCTACAACTTTAAAAATGGTGATCGAGTTAGTTTTTACCAAAAAATGAAAAGCAATATTTATTTTTTTTCTGAACGCTTTCTTTAATTCACATTTGGAGGATAAAAAAAAAATTGAATCAATGACGTGGTGAAATAGAATTTTTTTAGGTTTACCTCACAAACTTGCAAATCCAAGCCTATAAATCTATTCAATAAATAAAATCCTTCGAAAATACATCGAAACGTAATTGTTTTGTCGCAAAACATTTTCAGTAAAATCGTTGTTAAAATATATAACATAAATATATAATATATAATATTAATATATATAATATAAAATATAGCTAAATTATAAAACCGCTTTCACGCCAGTCGGGTTTGTACGGCGCTTTAAATCTTGGCCCATAAATGTAAAGGTCATCATCTGTTCTCCAATCGCGGCGGGTTGATTTTCAAACCGGCCAAATCTGACCCAGTGTAACGACTCCGACTGTGTCACATGAGTAGAGAGAGTTACAATGACGTAATGTTTCCGAGATGAGGACCACAAATTCATTGCACCCCTTAAAAGTTTGAAAGATTTGATTTGCTTTTAATAAACAAACCCATTTTTACCGAATTAAATTGTTACAAACATTTCAACAAATCAACTGAGACCAAACTTTTTACCAAATTATCTTACTTCGAGATGAAAACTTAAAATAATTCTCGGCAATGCCAGCTAATTAATTCATTAGCGACCCTTCTAAAATGAAACGGCGCCAAGCGACTTCAGACTTTATTCAGAAACCTTCTCCTGAGAAGGTGTCTTGTGTCTTCTTTAACCAAATAGAAGGCGTTTTGCTTCATTCGATCGCTTGATAAAATTTTGCAGCAATTTGCAATTCTATCTTATCTCTAGAAAGTTGTATAGTGTATTATACACATAAAGTACTTTGGGTTAAAAAAAGCAGTTTTAAAGTTTTGTAATTTCCACTAAATGTTAAAAAAAATTGCATCATATAAGTTTAATCGCATAAGAACTAAAAGTGTGGCATTTTTTTCAATCAAGCATTTTTTCAAGAACAAGAAGAAATCTAGTTTTAAATGTATTTATTGCTCTAAAAAAAAACCCTTACTTAAACATATTAAGAATGTTTTATTGTTAGCCACATATAGATTGCATTATATTGATAAAGAAACTATTAGAACAAACACAAGTTTGTTCTTGATCGGCTTAAAATTTATCGCTTCAGGCTTAACGCAAACACAAGCAAATGCAAGTATAGTAAATAACTGTTTTTGGCAAAACAAAAGATAAAAATCTGCAGCCATTAGCGTTTGATTGGTTGATTATCTTCCACTTAAATATTTATTCATACCATAAAAAAAAATCCAAACGAGAAAGGATTTTTTTAATTACGCTTTTCTATTTGAACTTGCATAATTTTTGAGAAAACCTGGAAAATCTTCCAACGCTCATACTCAATGTTGAATTATTTGCCAGTTATTTAAGAAGGTTGCCCAAATAATACAAATGTTAACAAACCTCATGATTATCAATAAAGTTTTAACGAACAACAAATGTTGCTAACTTAAGTCAATCTATTTATACCTGTATTTGGAAAAAAACCTTTGCCTCGAATGAGTCTTTAAAATTTTTCGATTTTTAATAATTTTATGATAGCTCTTTTTTAAAGTAGGAGAAAAGTAAAACGGCAATTTATGGTATATTTATCTTCTAAAAAAAAGATTAATTATTTTTTGTTTACTATTTCATAGATTTAAGTTTTTTTTTATTTTAATGTCATTTAATCAAATAGCTGAGGTTTGTTTTACACTTTTTAAATTAATGATTTTTTAGTTTTTCAAGTTGAACTATCACAACCATCAAAGATTTTGTTTGCTTTTTTGTAATTATTTTGTATCGAGCAGCCTTTAGTTAAATAACAGCATTTTTGTAAAAAAAATTAGCTGCGTTATAAAAGCTTTTTTGTAATGACTTAGAAGACACGTTAAGTGATTTTTTATGCCGAAACAATAACTCTTGTTTTTTAAAAAATTATATAAGGTTTTTGAATAACATAAAACGATTTATATCTTTACCAATTATTAATTGATGCTTCGTTCGTAAAAAAAAAGACATCAAACTTGAACTTCCAAATCTTTCCACTAGACAAATGATGACGTCAAATCAAAGTAAACCTGATCGCATCTTGACAATTTAATTTTAAGTCGAAATGTTATTTACAAACTCCAGTGAGGTGTAGTTTTAAGGCGGCTGATTAAAGGTAGAAAGTTGTAGCTTCCAGTTTGATTTAGTTTAAAAAAGGAGAACTTTTCTTAATCTCATAAACAGCTGACAATTGAGATACTCTTATGACCCCTATAACCGATGATTGAAGACTGAAGATGATAATAAGCCTAAAGCAAGATGGCCATCAGCTAAATGCTGGACTAAACGTAAGGGAAACTCAATTTTTTTTTTTTGGAAAAGAGTAGTAAGTTTTATAAACTAACGTTACTTTTATAAGTTTTATTGACGAGCAATATATTGATACATAAAAAAAAACTTTCTTTGTTTTCAGTTTACAAGTAGTAATGCGATACGTCAGCTAGTGGAGTATGCAAAAGTGTTTTGCATTTTCTAGTTGATTTATGTTCGGTCAATAACTATTACTCAACATTTTATTTATTTTATATTTGTAATGTTTAATATTCAGCTAAATCAAGGGTGAGCAAACGTTTTTGCTCAAGGGCCGCGTTTGGAAATTGAATTTGTTTGGCTGCTGCACTAATCACATGATCTCTAAGAAGTCTTCACTTTGGATCTGTCTCGGTTTTTTTGATTTTCGCACCTAAAAAATCAGTGATCGCTAAAAGCAAGGTTCCTTGGAAACCTATCCACAATTATCGCTGAAATTTTTAGCCAAAATAGCTCAGTGTAATATCTTTGTGATTTGTGAGCCGAATGACTGGAGATCAATGCTCAATCTACCTGAGTACTTTTCGTTGTGTTCTTGGTAAAAGTTAAATCGACAAATTCTCACATGAGGTTATGCTGCTTACCTAATATGGTAACTCTGCTTCTTAAAAAAGCAGAACCAGACCAACACAGCCATAGGAAGAAAGTAAAATTTTTAATCACAATGAAATGTCTGGGCCTCTCTGAAACCCGGAAAGTAGCATATAGTTATCTTGACGGTTCCCGTAAATTTAGAATTTCCAACGTTTTTTAAATGTGCCCAATTCTCAAAAAAGAGCCAGTTTATCTCTATTTTTAAAAAGGTGAAAGTTTTTTTAGGCTTTTATTTATATTACTTTTGATCGTCCGAGTTATTTGGTCTGCGAGCCATTTTTCAGCAAAGCTCTATTGGTCCGTACCTTTAGAACAGATGCAGTAAAATTTTTTTATTAGCTCAATGATCACTAAAAAAAATAAGGTCAACTGTCGAAGAAAACTGTTCTGTAACTGTCCAATTAAGTTCACGGGGTGAGAAGCCAATATTAAAGTTGTAAAAATAAAGCATTTTTTCTAAGTATGTTTTTGTTTAACTTTCTCTTTTTATAGAAGAATATCATGAATGAATGGTCAATTTTGACAATTAGCAACAAGTGATCTCAGGAGATTTTTTTCACAGATTAGGGACCACTTCGCTTGTGTTCTTATTCGTTATGATTAAAAAACTTGTCTTCGAAAGAGAATTTCGAAAAATGGGAGCAAGGTCGTAATAGCTCAATTTTGACCAAATGATAGCAATTCATGGCAGTTCAGAGGAAATAAAAAAATAGTTTATACTCAAGAGTAATCAAATGCTTCGTATAATCTCCCATAAAAAAGCAGTGCTTGGTACAGGCTGATCACCGGTACAAATAAAAAACAAAATATAGGCCTAACAATCATTATATCGTATCATTGCTGATTTGGATTTCTTGTCATTATCAGTTTTTTCATTTTCGTTTAAACAGTTTTTTTTCAAATATCTATCCACCTTACACCCTTAGCAATGTTGTGATTTTGTTTTGAAATAACCAGAAAATAAAACAATTTTTTAATTTAGCTACACCATTGTTGCCATAAAACTACTAACTACTAACATACTATTTGTAAGCTTGGATCTAATTATCGCGCTTAAACAAAAACTTTTTGACTTATATTTTTTTATTATTAAGTGACAGAACTTTAACACAATAATAATGATACTCACCTAAAAGTCAGTTACGTTCTTTATGTCTTATTGTGCAAAACAAACAAATTTTTGCGGAACAGCTGACGGTTTAACGCGGAACACTGGTTAAAACCGCTGCTTTAAGAGATCAAAGAGTCAAATAATAATTCTACAATGATGGTTTCCTGTTGATTTAATGTAAATCACTTCTACCGGATGAAATGCTATAATTTGCCACACTAACTTGGAAAAAAGACAAAAATGCAAAAATAAGAGTTTTTTTCATATTCTTTAGAAATACGAATGTCGAAAACTTTGGGGCAAGATAAAACCCAAAGTTTTGTCGTCTCTTAAAATTTAGTAAAACCTGTAACTCTCAAAAAAACTTAGTTGTATTCACCAATGCCATTGAGAGCGTGTAATTGTAACAATTTGTTGTTAAATACTTTCTAAGATAAAGCTTTAACTCATATATTCAATAGTAGACTTAACTTATTTTCTTTCAACTTTCATTCTATTTGCTTTATCAGGCTAAATTTTCTGTATGGTTTTTAATAGGACGATGTGTTAAATGGCGAAAACTTTTAAAAAATATTCAAAGCAAATTATCAGCACTTGTTATTGTTTTTTTTTAAAACTTTTTCATTTGGAAAAAATTATTAAATAACTCATTTCTATTTAACTAAAAAGAAATTTGCTGTGAAATGTTTTGTAAGCATTTAAAATTTTTACCACACTAAAATACATTGTAGTAATAAATTTCAATTAAATAAAGTGCTAAATTTCCAAGCATTAGCTAAATTTTATATACTTATTGAGGGTCTTGCATCAGTTCAGCAAACTTTCTTGTATTACATTGATAAGATATAATCAAATTCTTGTTTGAACTTATTGCCGCGAACTACAATTCCCAGCATTTTTCTTGTTTATCGGCAAACTTCCATATAAGTCAATAATAAAATTATCTTTAAAACAAACTGTCGAAGATCAAGTTTTTCAAATTAAATGCATCAAAATTGCTCCAGCAAATATTCAATTAAATCAGATGCAAAAAAGATTTTGAGTTACAAAAATATGATCTATAATCAATACTGTGCCTTTGCACAGTTTACATTGAGTCATACTTGAGTAAAGAAAAAAATTAGATTTTTGTAAAAGAAATTCTAAACAACTCTGGAGAAGAAATTTTTTGCTATTTTTTTAATGTTCTTTTAATTTTCACCGGGTTGGGTCGCAATCTTCTAAAACTTTCAAACGACATATGGATTTTAAAGTAATTAAAAGCTTCTTAATATGTTTTTTATGCAAAATTATAGGCTTTTTCGAATTTCATTTTATTCATTTGTAACTCATGTTCTCGAAATAATATTAAAAGACCAAACTAGTTTTTTTACACATAATAACCAATCTTATAGCAGTTTTACCGTTTGATTTCTAGTTAAAAGCCAAAAATACCCTGTTTAGGACAAACCTTTGCCACTACAAAGTTGATGTACCGTAAAATAAAACCGGTTATTTCCTATAAAAAGGTTGTTTATTTTTGAATTTTAAAACTTTGCACGTAATGTAACTATTTTAAGAATTTGAGTTTATACCAACAAATACTGAAATAAACTAATTTTCTTTTTTCCAAACTCAAAATAAAACTATTTGTTAGCTATATAAGACTAAGGTTTCTTTCTTTTTTTAATCACATATTTGTAATATGGAGAATGAGATTTCTTGATATAGGCTACTAGATTTTTAACAAGATATCATTATCATCTTCATGATATAATCTACAGCAGGGGTGTCCAATCTTTTTGAGCCGAGGGCCATTTTGACGCACAAAAAATATTGGCAGGTTATGCAAAGAAAACACCCCACTTTTTGCATCAAAAGTATTGTGATCCCTAAAAAAAAAAGTCCTCACCTGAAATCAGTCTCTGATTTGCTACTTTTTGCACCAAAACCAAAATTATAGTGACAGAGGGCTCCAAAAAAACACTGTGCGGGCCACTTAAAATCTTTACGCGGGCCAAGCTTGATAAAAATCGAAGAAAAAAGGGCCTTCACATCAAATTTGTCTTCGACTTCTGCCAAAATGACAGGACAGAGGGCTTCAAAAAACACTGCGTGGGCTACTCAAAACCTTTACGCGTGCCACGGGTTGGACGCCCCTGATCTACAGTATTTATGCTCCCCACTCGCAGAATAGCAGAAGAAGAATTTAACGGAAAGGATCTGCTTATGAAGATGACAAATACCACCGTCCGTGTAATTTTAATGTTTTGATATGGTTGTATTTTAGAGCTGCTTATCGAGGCCGTCAGAATGAGAAAGTTCCATATAAACAATATCCGAGAACTCAGCACTATAACGAACATTTAGAGTTATACTAACCATTTACAAAACTGAATAAATTTTAGAAAACATGCATAACTTTTGTTTCAAGAGTATTATGCGCTATTAATGAAAAAGTAGTCTTACTTTACCTTATTATGTTACTAGAAATGAATTATCTCTAGACAGCGGCGTACGCAAAAATTTTTCAGGGGGAAATGCAAACCGAAAGCAAAATTACTATGAATGGTCCTGGTCATGAGCAAAAAACTTTTTCAAAATTATGTTCAAAAGTAAAGTAGACCAATGATGCTTTTTGAAGCACCTTACCGGAAAATGAATTTTTTTTGTCTAACCGTTCACATAACTATTAAATATCAATGAAAGTTTACTAGTGTGAAGCTCACTGCTATAATTTTATTTTTATCTCTATATTTATCCTTCTGACCTGCAGGAAAACGACGGAGACACTAATATATAGGGCAAGTAATTGCCCCGACCTGCTTCGGGAGATTACAAGATAAGGTGCCAAGATAAATTGAACTAAGTCAGCTCAAAACGAACTCAATTTTAATAATAGGTACTATCACAAACCAGTAAGCTACTACTAAATAATGAAAACAACTCACTTTATATAGCTACATATTGAATTTTATTTGTATAACATGCCCTGATGATCACACTCGGGTGGAACGGACTGTATGGTTTTTAGTAAATTCTATTTTGATGGTATTATAATTTGACTCAAATATACATGTATTTAGCTCTAACTACCTTATCGAGCACTCTGTATTGCAACTAAAGTCAACTATCGAGCTCAGTGTTTTTCAAAGTAAGCTGTGGATCTCTAAGGAGGAATTCGTAATCTTTAGGTAGAAACAATCGTTGAGGAAAAATTTCAATCAAATGTAAGTTGATTTACATTTTTTTACTGATAACACAAATTTGCACGTCCTTTATAGTTGCACCTTGACATCTCATAAAACTTGTTTTGGTAAAGTGAGGACCATTTTTTTAGTTTTTACATGCATAAAGTCTTATTTATCTTATACCCTCCTCCGTTCGTAAGAAAAAAGCTGCAAAAAAAGCAAAGACCGACAAAAGATTGTTGTCATTGTAGTATGGAAGAGAATCCACTCCGGGTCGAACGAAAACGTGACTGGGGTCGAGGGTTTATTCTTTTACTATCTCAGCTGCTGTATTGCGTTGGTCAGGTGCTGGTAGTTATGGTGTTGAGCCAGCATCAGGTTTTGTCATCAAGAACCGTCGGGCCTCGTGCCCCATGTGGTGCTTGGTGTAAACTATGGGCAGCCCTGTTAAGATATGGTCTGCGGTTTGTACAGTGGCGCTACACTCGCAATTTAGTGAAGGAGAGAGACCACATTTGTGCATGGACGAATGAAATCGCCCAACACCAGTCCGCAGACGATTGAGTTTAACCTAAAGCTGTTTGGGGCAAGCTTATTCCAACAGGTCTGGTACTAGCCATGAAAATGAAAGCATGGAGCTTGGATTTACTCTCCGAGCATTTATATGTATAAACCAGTGGTTCTCAACATGTGGTACGTGAGACCTTTTTAGATGGTACGCAACGGTGGATATTGGGTGAGGCGAATGAAGCAGTTGCCTCGGGCCCCTCTCTCGAAGATACCGCATATAGTCTCAATGTGCTGTATAAGGTTTTTTAGAGATCATTACGAAGTTGGGATGAAATAGGAAATAGGAGATCGATCCGAAGTGAAGCCCCTTTTTTTAGAGATCACCATGATTTTGGGAGAAAAGTGGGAAATGCGAGATAAGACGGGATCACACATAACGGTAAAATTTTTGTAAAAACGAAGAACCATTTTTATTATATTTGCTTATTTAGTTTTGGTGTAGGCTTATATTTTTACTTTTTAAAGTTTTATGAATCTTTGTCTCATACAGAAAAAGTTTACTTATTATGACAACCTGTTTGTTAAACTACTTTTTATCATATTATAAACCTACATCTCATTTCTAATTTTTTTATCATGCTTTTACATAATTCAATCGAGGTTCCTTTTGAGACGCTTCTTAGCTTTCCAGCACTGCTTCGCTTTTCGTAGCAATACAGCGGAGTAGGTAAAGCTCGCATTTTACGCGCAGGCATCATGATAAAACAATGAACATCAAAAGCGAGTGTAAAAGGCCTTTCTTTAGTTTAAATATTTTTCGGCTTTGAAAGTTTTACTTAAAAGTAATCTAGTTGTTGTACAATAGCTAACTTTAACACAATTTGGGTGATAGAAAAAACCGATCTCTCTTGAAAAATCAATAATAAAGTTTTAAAAAACCAAAGCGGGTAATGATAAAAACTTGTACCACACTGTTGTGCCTTACTTGTCGCTGACATGTTATTATGTTTAAGTACATGTCTCTGATCACTCTTCTTCAAAGGGGGTTGACCTTTAAAAAACCCCATGCGTGCGCCTATGCGTATAGAAAATTATTAACAAGGGGTTATCATGCTAACAACGTATTAACTATTTTTACCTAGATTAAAATTATATGATTATTATTGTTAAATTGATGCAAAAACAAAAATAAATAAACGGTAAATTTTGACAATGATTAATTTCGCAATGGACTGTAATAGTTTTTTTTTTACATATAATTGCATCAATATAACCTCTCTATTCTTTATTAATCTGCCTATAGGTTTATCTTAATTGCTACATTTTAATTGCAGTTTTTGATCAAGTAAGCACGTCCGATAAAAACGCAAACATATCTTTACGTTGATTTTTGTTAAACTTCTTTTACCATTGCCGTTATGTCTTTTGCTTCTTCTTTGCATTACCATATTTAAGTATTTTTGTTGTTTATAAAAATAATTTGACCCTGTTTTACTGTGTTTGTTTTTTAACGTAGTCATTATAGTAGCATGGAATTTATTAATTTTTTTCATCTTATCTCTATATTTATCCTCCAGATTCGCAAAAAAGCGACGGAGGGCGCTAATACATAGGGCAAGCTATTGCCCCCAATCTCCTTCAGGAGATGCCAAGACTTTGCTGTCCCATTAAAATTTTTTTTTGTTAGTAGTTTTATAAAGATATAACCGAAATTTAAAACTGCTTGCAAGGACCATCAAGCAGGGGAAACCGCCGTAAAGTGTCTTTCCCAAAAACACAACAAAATGGGACGAGTAGGTGTTGAACTGAGCTCGTGTCAATCAAAATCCCGGCGCTCTAACCACTCGACCGTGCTGACGATATCTAAGTGTTTTTCTCAAGGGCACAACGAAAATTGGCAGATAAGCTGAGCATCGAACCCGGGTTATTCTGCTCTGACGTGAAAGTATTTTTACACCGAGATATACCAACACTTGCTATAACGACATAGGGACCTATTTTAAAAACTAAAAGAAGTGGTTTTCAGAAAATGTGAAACGTTTCAAAAAAAAATCGAACACTTAATGAATCTTATGAATTGATATCAGCAACTTTAGTACAAAATCGTTAGGGTGAATTTAATGATGGTGCTCTCTTTTTTAGACTGGAATTTGTTGTATCCGCTTTCTTTAAATCGAAGACTACCTCTTTATATTCGAATAGAATTTTTTTTTTCGAAGTTATAAGGAAAAATTACTTTTTTTATCATATTTATTTCTCTGTCGTTTTTAAACTCAGGTAAAAACCTACAAGATTATAATGCTTTGGGTTAATCATAAAACTGTAAAAAAAAATACTGAAATAGTTTTAAAATAAGTTTACCATTCAATATCTTTTCACTATGATTTTTTAATAAAGACCTGCTAAATTTACTTAGGCGTTTTAAAGATTTTGCCACTTAAAAATAAAATTCACAAAATTTTCAAAAAATCGGGGTTGAATTTATTCTCATTTCTAAAAAATAACAACAAATGGACTACAGATCAGGACTGCTGTAATAATATGGCAAAGCACACGTATGGAACAGCAAGAAAATAATAAGCTCAATTATTTATCTGTTTAAATAAAAAAGATTCATTGTTTTAGCACGGTGAATTTTCCACCTATCACTTTAAATACAAAATTAAAACATTTTTTTACTTTGATGCTTCTGAATAGTTCGAAAAAAGGAGCAAAACTACAGAAGAAGGTTTCGAAAAGACGAGCAAGTATTCGATTATAATGCCTTTGCTCAGTGCAATATTGCATGCATGAGTTGGCCAGGAATTAATTTATAATTTTGCGTTTCTCGCGTTTTCTTCAACCGTCAGATATTAAAGCATCTCGCAAATTATGCAGTGCTGCGCAAATATAAATTTACCAATTATGCGTACGGTAAATTAAGAATGTAACTAGCAGGTGTATAAAAAAATTAACAAGATTTAAAAAAATAACACTTATAGAAACCTTTCAAAACTTATCGCTTTTCAAACAGCATCAAGTAATAATTAATATTACTTATTGTGACAAAGCAAAAACAAATGTGTATTTTGATTTTAATAAAGCTGTTGAAAACGCAAAAAACGGTGTGATTAATTTCAAATCAAGATATAACTTTTATTGTGAAGTTGACAAAAAAGTAAATAAATTATTTTTTCGCTTTTAAAATCGACCAATTTAATATACTGTAGAAAAGAAATAAGCTCAGATTTTACAATTAGTAAAATACTGCTGATTAACTTCTAGCCACGTTTGTTCCTTTGATTGTAGTTTAGAGTTTTTTATGCTAGCTGCTTTTAATACGTAAACCAAAAATTGTTAAAACCAAACAAGGACTTTCCTTTTTTAACGGAGTAATAATTATTTGAAGAATACGTTTTTACAAAAGTTATAAATTGATAAAAAAAAGGACCTGTACAAAGACGTAATAAAGAAAATACGACGAGAGAAGTCTTAGTACGTGTTCTGAGGAAGGCACAGTGGCGTGAGAAACAGGGGAGTGTTTCCAAAAGCAAAGTTTTTATCACGGGTTTGTCTTTTGGTCAGATATGCTCATACACCAAGTGTCTCTCACAGTGGTGTCATCAAAAGCGCAGATAGCAAGGCAGCGGCGTTTGTCATGCGGCTGAATTGAAATCTCGGAACTTTTTGTGGTTTGTTTGCGGGAATTCGAAGCTTTGAGTTTTCATTTCCTACAAAGCAATTAAAACGTATTAGCGGCTTTGTGGTAAAATTTTCGAAAGCAGTACAAACTAATGAATAAAATAACTTTTGATATAAGTTGCATTCGTAAGTTTCTTGCGGCGAGCGGAAAATTAATACTAAAGGTGTGGAAGAAATAACTTCTTTACTTTGCTTTTGCTGAAAGAGTATCAACAAAATCACTTCCGGTTCTGGCGTTACACTTCCGGTGTTTCGTATTAAGTTATATTAAAATAGGAAACGATTATTACCTCGGAGAACTGGCTGGCGAGTGGTAGCTGGAAGCGTCTGGACTGTAAAAATCTATAAAAAAAAGTTGGTTAGTGATTATACGCCCGATACGATCTTTTTGATGAAAATTTTTTATCCCGCCTAAGGAGTTTATAAAAAAAGCAGTTATTTATTTGCAAAATAAGTTTGGAAACGAAAGATTTCCTACGATCAAGAAAAGGACTTTTCGGTCACTACTTGAGTAAAAAACGCTTGTTGTAAATGACTGTGTGAAACCGCTGAATTATTAGATCTAATTTTATTAAAAATAACTAAAAAGGTTTTCCTACATATATTTTCAATCGTGTAGCAACAAAATATTTTATTTAAAATTTCAACCAACAAGTGATAAATTTATTTTCTTTTTAACCCTTACTTTTTCGTTGATAATATTCAAGATTGCTCGGCGAAGTGCTTGATTGAATTTGGTGAAAATTGTGGGGGTAAAATGCATTTGTAAATGACGCTGAAGTGGGATCGGTGGGCTTATTGAGCTTCATGCTTGAATAAAAGTTGGGAGACATGTGCTGTGGTTGATAAATATGGTCGGTTGCAAGCGATTCTGTCGCTGTAAGCGAAGGAGCTGTAAGAGGAGGAATAATTGTGTTTTTTGATTGAAGTTTATTTCCACCGACAGAATAATTTCCCTGAATTTGATCCTGTTTTAGCTCTACCTGTCCGTTTAAATCTATTTGCGGATAGTAAGACGTCGAATCGATGCTGGGTCGCTCCACGTGCCGGTAATAATCAACCGCGTGATGAAAAATTGGTTGCTGGCTGTTGTAACCATGAATATAAGGAGATGAAATAGATGGAGATGTAGCACAAGTTTCTGTTTTCGAGTTGATTGAACAGTTGTTTTGAAGAATATCGGGCTTTATGTTGCTTCCATCGGCCGCAGGACTTTGTGTCGTTAGTGTTTCGACTTCTTCGGATTGTTTTGGGAGTACGTCTTGGGAAGCCCTGCTGATTCGCGAAGAATATTGATATGCACTGGTGTTCCACCCGCGAACTGAGTATTTATTGTCGCTTGCAATGGAAGGTTCTTCTGTTTTTTTTATTGAACTCGTTCCTAATGATATGTTATCACGAATTCCTGCCGCAACGTAAGGATTGTTTGTAAACTGAGATGAGCCCCCAACCAAAGTGTTCGTTGTCATTTCCCCGTTAGGTTTATGATCTATTTTGTCTTGACCGGTCGGCCAATTTTTTTCTTTTTCATCAAACGAATTGTAGTTTTGCTGTATGTGGCCGTCCGATGGTTGAGCTGAAAAGCCGTTAATTTCTTGAATTCTAGTAGGATCAGACACTAGTGAGGACTGGTCGTTTGAAAAATCAGGACACGGCTTAAAATCAGTGGTTGTCGTGATTTCATCATTTGAGTTTGTGCTGGTTACTTTTCTCGTGTCTGAATCATCCGAGTCAATCGAATGATCAACATCACTTTTGCAATCTGCAAAGTAAATGCAGTTTATGCAGAACTTTATATAGCCAACAATATCAAAACTAATATAAAAGTAGGTTTTTTATAATGATTACAATTGATATAAGTGATTGATTGACAAAGATTCATTGATAATACTACTGATACTAATGATTACATTACATGATTACATACTACATTGATAATAAGTGATAATAAGTGATTGAGAAAAAACGCTAGTCTTACGGTCAATTTTTGACTCTAATCAAATTTTTGTTGTTTAAGAACAGATCAAGAACCTACCGATAAAAAAACATTGAGCAAACTTCAACCAACGTATTATCAATGTTTGTGGGATTTAACTTCTTTTTTTGACGTCTTACCATTGTCTTGAGAATGTTGCGAAATGTCGTCGTCGTCATCTTCTCCTTTTTTTGATGAATTGTTGTTGGAATCACTGGAACGATTTTTAGGTACCCATGTCATTTTATTTTCCTTCTTTAAACGCCTTCTGGCGTTGGCAAACCAAGTAGAAACCTAGAAAAATAATTTCTAACTTTAAAATCACTGTAAAAAACGGTGTAAGACCAAGAAAATGTTTGATTTTCTAATCAGTTTGTGATTGAATCTGGTAAAATAAATATTTGACCGGATTTGAGTTTTATTTAAAACATCACTAATGCATCATAACTATAAAAATCCTTACACTATAAATATTTTTAGATTTGACCTATTGCCATTGGAATTAGAGTTTTCTGTCTTTAATAAAGTGTTTGAACTTTATCAAATTGTTTAAACAATGATTGAAAAGTTGTAGCTTACCTGTGTTAAGGTCATTTTAGTTATAATAGCGAGCATTATCTTTTCTCCTTTTGTAGGATACGGATTCTTTTTGTGTTCCTGGAGCCAAGCTTTGAGTGTGTTTGTTGACTCCCTTGTCGCGTTTTTGCGCCGAACACCGTCATTTATATCCATTCCACAATATCTAAAGATGTTTGTTCGTGAAATAGGACAGAACAGAAAGAGAATTGAAATTATTTTTAAAAAAATCGTGAAGAAAACTGAGTAAAAAAAAAGCCAAGTAAAATTTTATACTTATTGTCGATAAATTACAAAAATGATTTTTGATCAAATTTTCAAATTTAGTATTTAAGCATGGATAAAGAGTGAGACATATTTTTTAATGAATCAAGTGCTGTATGTGATTAGCAGGAAGGAACTAATTTACAAACTGAGAGACTGTAACGTTTCAACAAGACTTGCTGCCAGAAATTAAGTTTAGCATAAATAACTTATATATACTTTTTATATATTACAATAACGTATTTAATCTGTATTGAGCTGACTAATGCGTTGCAGACAGAAAAGAAACATTTACTGGAAAACGATGGCTGCAAATCTTAATCAAACCCAAAAGGTCCGACATATCAAATCATTTAATACATTTATAAAGCACCGCATGGTAAGATAAAAACTACAACCTTTAAAGTCGACACATAATGCTACCCCCTCAAAAAAAAAAAAGCCGATTATGGTTAAAAAATGTTTTTCCGAAACGACTGAAATCGAGGAAACCGCACCGATAAAACTACATCAATCGCTATTTATTTAGATAAATCAGGGGTCTATGCTAATAAACTAGAGAGACGCGACGTTTTTTATTGCGACACTGTATCATGTTAAGTTAAGAAGCGCAAGCGATAAGCTGTTGCTTGATCTCCTTAAGCAAAGACGAATTAAAGGAAAACAAACAGCAAAACATAAAAAGAAACAAATTCTTTTTCAACAGAAAACGGCAGGCATACTGCTACTATTCATTAATAGCCATCTCTGGCCTTACGCAGCTTATGAGGCCAGAGCCGAATAGCTGTGGTCATGTAATTTTGACATATTTTGACACCGCTCTGTGCATTCGACAAAGCATATCGGAACTTTATGTTTTACTCCTTAATCGCTAAATCCAATTGGGTTCAAAATTTTACAGCAAAGTCTTTTCAATTAATTTTAGACATATTCCAGTATTCATCGCCGGTGAACGACTCATTTTTTAGTAATTGTGTATTAAAATAGAGCGAAAGATTAACTGTCAAAGTTTTTTGAACAGTCATATAACACTATCTCTTATATTCAAGCGATATCAGTAGCTTTGATTGCTTTAACAAACGGTTACAAAAATCTGAATATTTAAGAAACTTTTTTTAACTGATCTTGTTGATGATTAATAATAATACCTCGCTGATATTTATAAGTAATAGACTGATTAAAAAGCGAAAATACAATATACAAAGCTGACGGGTGGCTGATATTTGAATTTAAAAAAACTTGCAATGACTTTTTAATATTCTTTATATAAATCCGTTCAAAAAGATATTAACTTGTAAAAAATTCAAAAAATTGGAAGGAGCGATCAACATGTCTTGATATGGCGCCAGAATCAAATAATTTAATAATATATTTCGCCATTTTGTTGATGCAGTTTTAATCAACTTAAACATTGAATTAAATTTTTTTAAAGAAAATGTCAAACAATTTTTTTGGATCAGTCAACTTTTTCTTCTCTTCTGTTAAGAAATCCGTTTTTTGTTTAATTATTTCAATAAAAAAACTCTAAATACTCACATTTTTTTAAAAAGTTTGTAATTCAAATAGTTTTTTTACTAGCCGAAAAAAAAAACATTTTAATCGAGCGTAAATTGTGAGTTTTTTCACCTGTCGTATGGGTATTGGTGATTGAAATTGTTTTCGTAAGGATAACAAGATGGCGGCGGTTGGGCATAGCCTCCATGCCAAACACCTCCAACTGCAGACCTCATTTCGTATTCATCACCCTGCAACAAAGACAAAAACCATTTAAAAACATTTTTTTCTTTCTTATCTTTGCAAAAAATTAAAAAGGGTTTAAAGTGCAATCCTATAATCTTCGACCAAACAAGGCTGAGTGCATTCTCAAAAGGTTTTTTCGTTTTTCAACAAAAACAGCCGACGTCACACATTAGTAATACGAAAAAAAAAGGAAATTTGTGCCGAACTTGTTGAAAAAGAGTGAACTCTAAACCCAGCATGAAGTGTTTAAATCTAAATATCGACTTAATGCAGCACGATTAGAAGTCATTTAAGGATGTTAACCACGTTTGCTAGTAGCAACGCCGGACGCAACCAACTTTAGAAACGGAAGTGACTTTCTCTTGACATTATTAAAGGTAATGCAATATACATTGGTTTACGTTAAAACATCTGATATAAAAATAAAGTAGAAACCAACTGTGTACTTTTCAATTTTATGTAAGTAAAAACTACCGTTAAGGGGACATGTAAATTAGTATTTGGAGAGTTTTTGTTTTAAGATTTGAAAAATAATTTATTTGAGTAATTTAATGCATAGTGGGATAAAGTGGGCACTGTAGAAAATTCATCATTTGTTGCTTCATTGTGAGTTAATATTGTATTTCTTCAGTAATTAAACAAATTGAAAAGAATGAATTGAATATTCATACCCACAGTAATTAATTATGAAGTTTATGTACAGCTGAGTTATTTTTCGATTACGACACGGAAACATATCTAAACATAGTTTAAAAACGGTTTTTAATTACCCATATGACGTAATGGGCGTTAGATCTACAGATGATGATAACTTTTGCCAATCTTATTTAAAAAAAATACAAGCCACAAATAAGGAGCGAGTTAGTGCCTAGAGGCCAACAAAAGTATTTATTTTTCTTTTCCAGCAGACGAGAACCACGTGGTCTGGTGGCAAATTAACTCTTATTTGTTTCTTAGATCTCCAAAACAGAAACACTTAGTAGACTTAGTTGTTCCTAGTTCTTAACTCGACCAGCAACTTCTCTTCCCGTTTGACTAGCAACTTATTTCCTTTATTTTTCAATTGTTTTCAAACAATGGGCAAATAATGCTGCCTTTTGCTGGCTGGCAGGTGTTTGTTTTGCTATTTGAAGCAGTAATGTTTGCCAAAAAGGTTGCAGGACATTGCTCTTTGGATTAAAATTTGTTTTCAACGAAAAGAAAAACAATTATTCCAAAAAATTATTTGGAATTCTTTTCTGATTATCGATAGTTAATTTTCTGATTAATAATCGATAGTTAATAATTCACCAGTTATCACAGCCACAAAATATTTTAAACCGAAAAACTGCTTATATCAAAAATCTTTTTAGTTTTGTTTTAGCGTTTTTATAATCTAAAAAAAGCTTTCATTTAAATTATCAGAAAATAGTACATCAAATCAGCTGTTTATTATCCTGTCTTACCGGACAAGTAGGCGTTGATTTTGAGCAAATCTCAAATATTTACCACTACCAGCACTCATAGACATATAGGTATAGCTTTCCAGTTAAAAGTTTTACGTTAAATTTCATTTTGATTTTTCAAGCAGTATGACTTTTTAAAGCTGCTTTTGTTTAGACCGTCGAGCAAAAGAAAGGAAAGTAAGTAAAGTGCATTTTTGAAAACCGTGACGACTAAGTGACGACGGCAGGAGTTGAACTCAGGCAATGTCAATTTATTGTAACTCCCGACCACGGTGCCAAATACTTGAATAAAATTACAAAAAAAAAGAAAAACGTACAATTAAAAAGTGAACTTTTAATTTAGGTTAATGTATTTTTGCCCGAAATACACCCTTATTTTTTGAAATGTAGGCTAAATCTAATCATAAAAAATTACAAAACACATTTTTGATTGTGGTTATTTTTTTGGAACTCTTTAATTGGCTAAAACCTAATTAAAGAGTAAAGTTTATTATTCGCCTGCTTTATCTTCCAATATGTTTGAAAAATTTTACAGTTATGTGATATTATTTGTAGTTAGAGACATTTGAAAATATATCTAACAAAAAAATTTTGATCAAGCTGTTTTCTGAGATATAGAATATAAATTTTTTGAACTTTTTTTATGATATTTTTCTCAGTTACAGCTCACTTTTTATTTTAATGTAAAAATGAATAATGTTTAATGCCACATGCTGAAATATTAGCCATTAAATTACTACACAAGTACCTGAAGTAAAGTAGTATTTAAGTTGCCCTGTCTTAATAAAGGAATAATTTGTCGGGAAAAATTGCCGCACTGATTGATGATAGCGTTTAGTTTAAGTTTTTTTTTAGTTCATAAAAGTAACAATTATAAATCCATTTTATTGAAACCGTCAAAGCGTTTGCCGGACTACAATGGATTTAATAGAAGTAAAACAAAAGTGAAAACCAGTAAAAACAAAAAAGCACTAGGCCTAAAATATTAAAGAAGTATCGGCAGTTGAACACCATTACAGAATCAGAAGCAGTTACCATGACAACTTAAAAAATTGGGCAAATATCGATTTCGCCGAAGTGGCCTGAGGTTTAATGGTTTTAACAGAAAAAGTAAAAATTTACTAAACGTCGATTTTTAATTAAAATTGACAATGATTAAATGAAAGTGTACTTAAAAGAAAAAAAAAATGTCAGCAAGTTTTTTGATCAATTTAAAAGTGATCTGAAGTTTTGACGTTACGTTTTTAACGCTTAATGTTTTAACTTTAACCAGCGAATAATTCAATCAAAAGATTAAATATTGCTTTTTAAAGACATAAAAAACGTTTTACACATAGCGTATCGAATCGTCAGTTTTTTTTAGATAGATAAAGGTTACCCTAAAATGATTCGAAATTGATTAAAAAAAAGTCACAAAATACAAAAAAAAGCAAAAAGAAAACATAAATAATTTAAAGAGATCAATTGGTAGATTTAAATATATAGGTTAGATTTAATTAGTAGTAAAAATTTTTTTGAAAGACTTTTTATGTTTTTTTTCATATTTGTACTGTTTTTCGATGTTTTGATATTTTAAAAATTTTTTATAATACACTAAAATGCCAAAAGAAATTACAATTTAAGTAAAATTTCATGCAAAAAAATTATTAAACTTACTAGAGATGAGTAGCATGGCGGATGCTGAAGACCAGAAGCAGCGTAATGCGAGCCCATGAGACCGGGAGCTGCAGTGACGCTTGCCGGATTTGGGATGTAATTTCCTGGCGAACTGATAGCTAAAGACTCGGACTGTGATCCGTACATATTCATATTTGGTAAATCTGCTTGAACTCGACCGGGAATATAATAACCATCTGATGGGGGGTAAAGTCCTTGCGAGGCCCCAGAAAGAGTATTATGACCGACGCTGGGTATTGAAGCGGTTAAAGAGAGAGGACTTGGCATTATTTCGCCGAAATAAGATGGCTTATGAACGTCGCTCGGTTCCAAACCAACTGTCTGCGAAATAATCATCGTTTTTAAAAAACTTGATGAAAATTTTTTTTTCTTGTTAGGACTAAGTCCAATTCACTTTTGTTTTTTAAACCTAATACCTAAAAAATAAAACAAAATTAATTTTTAATTGATGTATGTTTTTAATTCTTTAAATACATATTTAAAACGACAAAAAACAAATTATGCCCTTTCTTGTGTACTCGATTGACTATATCTAATGACTGAGACACACCATGTAACATTTTACTAACTCAGCTAAGCTTCTCTTACAGAAAAAAAAAGGCTACGCTTTGTCAAAAAAGAAAGAGAATAATTGAAAAAAGTGAGAGAAAAGTAAGTTCAGTAAAAAGAAGGCTATCAAAGAAGTGGCATCTGTTTTGGCTCATCATATTTAACGTGCTTTTGTTTAGCCTACTTAATTTGACTTAATGTGTTTCTGCAATGAACAACTGTTTATTTCCATTTACATTTTATTGCCATTTTTCATTTCTCGTTGCTGTCATCCCGCGCGTGAATTTTGAAAATATTGTCTATAGTTTTTTGTCAAAAAGGAAGCTTTAAATCTTTATTACATTAACAAAGCATAACTTGTTAAGCTTGAATAAAAAGGTGTTTCGATAAAGAAAAAAACAAATTATTGATAAATGTAATAACAGGTCTCACATTTTATCTAGGTAATTCTTGCGTTCACATCACAATTTTAACTACTGTATTTATTCACCTTCTTGAAGGATATCGTCCAATTAGTAAAATTACAATTGAAAGGGATGTTTCAGTCTGTCTTTATGATAAATATAAAATTTTTAATTGAAAAAATTAAAAATTTAAGTTTAAGGTAGTCAACTTGTTGCAGAAACCATATCAACATAATCCACTCTTGACACAAAACTATTTTTCTGTAGCAAAACAACCATAAATACACTTCTGCTAACAGCGGCAAAAAGTTTGTTTTTATTTATTGGTTTCATATTTCTTTCTGATCATCAAACAATAACAAAACAACGATAATTTTAGATAAAACATTAAATTTATGGACAAACATTAGTTGCTAAATCTCATCAGAAATGTTATACGAGTATATATAACCTTGTAGAGACTCCTTTCTTCTTGTAAAAAAACTATTTTTACTGTAAAAACTATTAATTATTGACTACTTTGCTCGCTTTAATGTGTATTATTCATTTAAAGTCTTTTTTTCAATTTTTTAATCTCAATATGTGTAATATGTGTATTTAGTTAAAAGAAAAGCTTTTTTTAAGACACAATATAAAGCTATCTCTGACTATGAACAACTAAGTGAGGAAATTTATTTTCTACGCCAAGATTAAAACATAAAAAATATAAAAAAGTAAAAAAATAACCGTTTGAAAAAATTATTTGCCTTTTACTAAAAGATCACATCTGAGATTGATACATTAATATTAGAAGTGGTGATGTGTTAATTGACATTTATATCAACATTTTTCAACGTATATACGTCACACGTTTTCTTTTTCGTTGAAAAATTTTATAACTACATTTTGAAGCGAGAACCTACGCAGCCCACGTGACTGAAGAGAGAGAAACATGAATTGTGACGTGATCGGTCATGTGGATCTATAAAAAAATTTCGGCTTTCGTACAAAATAGGCAATTTGAAAGCGGTTTCCAAATTAAGCTGCATCTAAAGCCAGCTTTTAGGCATTTAGACATTATTTTTGATTTGGTATCGCCTTCAATTCTTTTCTACTGCGACTAGTATTGCGACATTTTTGCCATTAAATCAATATTTAAAAAACTTTATTAATAATTTGGCAATTAGAATTTTTTGCACGAGCATAAGTTCAACTTTTGCAAGGGCACATGCTATTTTTTAAAAAAGGAAATAGATTGCTATGATCGGAAAAACAAACATTGCATAACGATATATTATGTAATATTTGATGATAACAATATTTAAGAATTTAAAAAATAACTTAAAAAATACATTCAATTCAATTCGTTCCAAATTATAAATTATAAAAATAAGGAAAACTTTTAAAACATAAAATTTGGAACGCTTTACTAATTTCAGAATAAAAAGTAAAGCCAATATATTTTGAAGCATAGTATATTTAGGACGTTTTAGAATTGCCACTCACTAATTAATCAACTGCCTTAAACTAATTAATTAAGCAATGATGAATATTTAAATTTGAATAATTTATGACTAAAAATAGTATAAGTAACAGAATAAAATATTGCAAAAATATACGTATTAAATAAAACGGAGTTCTCCGCGTAATTTAACTTTATTTTGTAAGCTAACTATCTTATTTCATAATTTGTAATTTGTCTTGTCTTATGAATAAATCTAAGTGGTCGAGAATGAAAAAAATGCTTTATCAATTTTGGTCAATGTTGTTACTTTTCCATAAAATCATATTCATCATAACAAATAACCGTTTACAGCTTAGACTCGTAAAATTCTAAAATATATTTGATACACTTGACTTGAAACTTGAACAAGCGACCTTCAATGGTCGTTTTTGACCCTTTAGTTAACGCAGGTGGTTCTTAATTTAAAACTTTTACTTTTAGAGTTATACAATTCTTTTAGTTTGGTTAAATGTGTAAGAACGTTAGCTTTAAGAATTTTGACAAACATTATAATTGATGGTTTAATTATATTGAATCGAAGACGTAATTGATGAATAATAAGATTTTAACAACCTGCTCCGATCACAGTAAATTTGGTTATATCAAACTTGTCATATAATTCGCATTAAGTTGTTGATTTATCACATTACTTCCATTTGACATTTAATTAAAGTAATTTTATTTCGTTAATTTAGCATTGACAAAAAACTCACAAATGAAAGTTTTAAATGATGAGAAATAAAACTTTCACTGTATTTCAATCAAACTATACTCGTGAAATTAATTCTTCGAACGAGGCGTTTTTTACTTTTGGTGATGTTGTCATCAATATCACCGCCAATCGTCTCCATTACGGAAGGGAATCGAACCTAGAACTCATGGATTCCCAGATGTGACAAGTTTTGTGTTAACCGGGAAGTCATATGAGTATAATGCCTGAATTCTTTATCCTGAGCATATTACCAGAATTTTTTATCATGAGCAATTATGAGCAATATGTCTAAATTCTTTATCCTAAGACGTCGGTTTTTAATTAAAAACTGAATAAAAAACCAAAAAAAAAATAAAAAAATTAAAAAAATTGAATTTGAAGTTTTGTTTGCCGGACTAAACATTTTGTCTAAGCTGGAATCGGAGTTTTTCGGAAATGAAGCAGGAAAAATGCGGCCGGAGTCGTCTCTCGGCTGGCAACGAGTTTAAGTCCAATTTTTGTTCTTCCGCTTTCCTCATTGCAGAGCAATTTTGAAGCATTTAGCTGAAAGGCACACATCGATGCGGAGTTTGCAAAGCGCCTCACGACCACGACGTGTTACAAATCAAGTCGGAGAACATTGGCTATTGTTCTGTTCCAATTTGTAATCGAATCCCTTCCTCAGAGAAATTATACAAACAGAACGAACACAGAAAACAACACCGACCTAGACTGCTTAGTGTTTTTTTCGCGAGTTTTTCCATTGAGCTGAACGACAGCTCAGCTCAGCTTAGCCTCTTCCACAATTATTGCAACAAAAAGCCAGGATTTAACTGAATTTGGGTGTAATGAAATCGAATTTAATTTTCAATACAAAAGAATTTTTTTGCAAAAATGATCGAAAACAAAATTTTTATGAGTAGAATCAATCAGAAAAATTTTAATTATTGTGGCGATAAAGCCTTAACTATCAAAAAAAGTTTTTATTCCCTCCGCATGATTATCGTGATTTACAATATAAACAAAGCTATTCTAACGGTTAGGCCTGTAAGTAACTTTTCATAGCGTAAAGCCAACAAATTAAAAGTTGCGCTAACTATTTAAGTTTTTAACTTGCTCAATCAAACCCGCAACATCAAGACTCGATATTTTGATAATGTTTATGTTGCTTACGTAAAAAAATGTCTCGTGGTGTTAGTAGCGACGTTTGGATGCGGAACGTGATCGACACGGCCGTGGTTCAAAACTTACTTGCGTCATTCTGTTGCGTTCTTGGGTAAGGCATTTCATGGCACTTTCCTCGGTTGGGCGGTCTTAGCAAGCAGCTTTAAATTTCAGTCATATCTTTTAGTAAATACTAAAAAAAATTTCTGAGGGCTCTAATAAAAGTAATCACTAAAGAACCATAGTTTTTATACCAATTTTTAATAATTAGTAAATTCGAAAAAGATTACACTGAGATTATTTTATCCATTTGTTACAAAAATCAACTTCTTCTACAAACTTAAATTATAATATTGGGGAAAAAATATGACATCAAACAATGCTGTCAACACTAAGTTGTTTATTTCCTTGATCATTCTTACTTGTTCATCACACCTGACCTTGCTGAAATAATATAAGTTACAAAAAACTATTCGATCACTACTTTCTCTATAACTTTTATTACAAATTTAGCTTAATGCTGCTCAAATACATTCGCTTTGCTTTTGTTTTTGGGGAATCCCTTTTTGATAGAAATTCAAACAAACAAAATTGCACCAAATTGAAAAGTCAACGCAAAAAAAAAACTTTCTGAAACGAAAACGTTTTTCATGAAATCAACTTTTTGTAAATTGCTTTGAAACCATCGCTCATTTGCTTGTAAAAAAGCTGCTTTGGAACATTTCGCACACCACAATGTCACGGTCCGCTTGCATAATTAATGTTGATTGGCAGAAATATGCAGTAGTCGTGTAGTGCAAGAATATGGCAGCAGATATATAATTCATAAATCAAAAACTAATAAATGAGCCGGACCATGCGAAAGTGGCTTCTTATGTTTCAAAAATCGCAGCCGTCATAATGTCTTCCATCATATTTTAGTAAATTTTCTCACTATTTTAAAACGGATTCTTCTGCTTTATCTTTTTTAAGTACTAGAATCAACTCGTTACAAAATTTGAATTCATAAAGAAATATAAACGTTGGTAAGAGAAGCGAGGACCGAAAACGATTGTCAAAATATTCATAAGTTCTTAGTTTCATATTTCGATTAATATGGAAGGCAAACTGTTTGGTTTAATATGTGATATAGCAATAATCTTTAGGAAAAATCGTATTTTCAAACTGTTGAAACCAAAGACTTGAATTTGATTTGTCAGCGTAATCTTGTAAATGATTCATCAAGGCCGAATTACAACGTAAATTAACAAGCTATACTACATTATATTGTATTTTTTTACAGTATATATGCAGCTGATTGATGTACGGTAAAAGTAAAAATTCTAATTTACACGTTTTTTTGGATAAAAGCATTTTTAGTTTTTGATTGTTTTGTTTGTCAATTGAATATAGATATACCCCACTCAAGTTATCCTACCATTAAAATTAATACATTTAAATTTTTGAGAGAAACATCCGATTTAGACAGGTCATCTAAATTAAATAACCAAAAAATTTTCAATATAATTTTATGAAGCAGACGACACAATTAATCTAAGATTTTTTACACATAACTACCAGTAAAAGTTGGAAAAAAGTTTTTTTTTTAAATTGAGGGTGATTAAAGGCAAAACTAGTTTTTGATATTTGCTCATAAATAGTAGTAAAAAAATTAAAACCAGATACTTGCGCATCATACATTAGCATGTATAGCTTCCAATCCAGATTAAACTATATTTGACTCTCAAAGATTAAAATCAAGCTTGTATACGGCGAACGATTAAAGTCTAATTGTTTAGCTAAAAAGCAAAAGATAACCTTTGAAAGGATAAGCTGAATTTGCTGGTTTAAAATCAACCTTAAGAATAATTGATGAACATAATGAGAAGATAAAAATTATCAAGGCACATGGACCATGTTTAGATCAAGATCTAGAAGCGTCGGCTCCGATCTAGCTAAATTGTACTGGAGACATGACTAATTAAAGACGTACCTTTGCATAAAAGAAATTAAAGTATAAAAACGCATACACAAATTACCTTGCGTGATATTTCTCGACAATTTTAAAATGTGAACCAAATAAAATACGTAAAACCATCTTCGCAATGTGAAAGAATTAAATAACAAAGGTTAAATGAACATATGAGTCTAAATGTGAGTATAAACGAACAATTTACGCTTTCAAAAATAAAAGATTCAACTTTTAGATTCAAAAATAATTCTTATTTCTTCGATTATAATTAATGAAGACAAAACCTTAGCGTCAGAACTTATATTTCAACATAAATTATTCTTGGTATGACCTTGGAAAGGGAAAGTAAAAATTGGATTCTAATTCGAAAATATATTTAATTTAAATCAAAAATCATTAATCAAGAATGGCATAGATAAGAAACGTTTCTTGTTTAAAATCCATAAAGTGATTAGCTGAATTATGGACTCGTTTTTTAAAAAGGGATTTTCGAAGTTTTACTGAAAATTGACGAGCAAGAAAACGAGAAAGACGATTGGCCTCGCCATACATCAGATGAATCGATAAGCGACAGAAGACAGGCAGGTCGTTAATAAAGGCCGGCATCTCATAAATTAGCTTTACCGGCCTTCCGTTCTTGGTCTTGGAGTTTACATCGAATGGATTATTTTTGAGCGTTATCGGCTGAAGATGACATTCATCGCAACTTTAATCGTATTTCTTTCACCTTTGCGTCGAACTTAAATCGGTTGATGTTAAATCAACGAATTCGCAATAAAGGCTGGTCACGTGGATTTTTTGAAATCCGTCAAGATGAGTGTGCGTCATTATAAATTTTAAATATTTAATTTAATCAAGTTTTTTTTCGTTTTTAAGGCCTAATCTTTTTCTCCGGTCAAGCATAATAAAATAAAAGCGAACGACATGTAAAAATGTCTTTAAAATAATGAAGGTCGAAATTAGATCGGTTGCAATTGTCAGGATTGATAAATTATATTTCTCTAAGGTTTTGTGATTGCATGCTACTAGACAGCATCTTTCACGAAATTGTAAAATTATATACCAACGATCTAAAATAAAAGTTTTTACAATCGAAAAGCACTAACCCGGCTTGTTAAAAATCCAAACTTGAAGTGTTTTTCGGAGAGTTTTTATCTTGTAACTTGCGTTTGGCAAAAATCATGGCAGCAAATATTTTTTTGGGGCGCAATATTATTTTTACCAATTTTCAAGAGAGCTTAGTTTTCAATATCAACAAAATTGATATAGATTTTTTTGAATCAGATAGAATTCTTTTTTTCAAAATCAAACATTATCATTATGTTATCATATCATCAGCACATCATCATCAAGGCGTCATTTTTGCCAATTGAAATGCACAAAACAGCCGCAGTGGTTTGCATTTAGTTACTGTCATGATTATTTCAATTTGTCTTTCAAAATACTAAAATATTGCGATTCTTTGTATTTTTTAACTTTATAAAGTCATATAAACGTAGTTTGAAAATACTTCTTGAAATTGCCAAACGGATGAAAGTAACGTTTGATTTATACAATCGAGAAGGGCTGAACAACATAGCGGAAGCAGGAGTGGAACCCAGAAAGCCCCGATCTTTTAAACTGCACTTTGCAATTCCTAGTTATGCTTCGAAAAATGTATGAAAACAAGTGCAAATTAGATTTTATATTTTATATTAAAACTCACAGATATAGTTACGCTTTTGCTTTCTTCAAAATTGATTTTCTTTTATTTTTGTGAATAATTAAATGCTATCATAAATTTAAAAAATTTTTACTTCGACTTACATCTTTATAAATACTAAAAAATAATTTTTTGTTTTTTTTTGTTTTAATGGCAAGTCATATTTTGATAAATAAATGTACAAAACAATCCAAAGAAAAACGACATACCTTAAATAAGCCAAAAATGGATTTGTTTTAAAAAAATTTCTTTCAAATTTTTTTACTTCTTTTAAAGGTTTTTTTTTGTATTTTTGTAGTAATTTATTTTTTCTAATTCGTATTAATATCTCGGTTAAACTTAGACATATTGTATAAATTCTACTGTTAATAGCGAATCGAAAACCATTCACAAAGAAGTTTACGGTAAACTAAAAGTTCTATTTCTTGGCAAGAAAATCAGTTGCATTTTTGTTTGAATAACTTTTATGTAATTCATGCATATTCATGCATATCTTTTTTATTCATGCATATGTTTTATTTTAAATACTATAAGAATAACTTATTTATCTAATTACAAATATCAAAATAAACTATCTATCTATTTCGGAAAATAGTCTTTCAAAAAAAAGGGTAAAGGAAATAAGAATTTCTGCTCTTGTCAAAAGCCATTTTGATAAAAACATAAAAACATGTAAACAATATAAACATCTACTACTCTCAAAATTTACCACTTTCAAATGCATGATGACATAAAAATTATCATGTTTCATTCTAAAAAAATTGATAAATAATAAAGCGATTTGCGTGTTTATTTCTTCTTCAAATAGCTCTCGCCGCAAAATAAAATTTTTAATCTGCGAACCGCCGCACTGGAGTTAATTGACCCAACCGGAATTATCGTCCTTGATTAATTTTTAGAATCAAGTCGTCGACTTCAGTTTGTATACAGCTGTTTACTTTTTTTCGCTTTATACGGTTAGTCTATAGTTCTATCACAGCAAAGAGAAAGTATAATCTAAGCCGGTACAAGCAGTTTATGAAACTGTTAAGCTTGTCAAGTCGAAAAGCCTAAGGGCTCGATAAAAGAGGATTAACTTCTTTTGTCAAGTAAAAGGTTTGCGATTGTTTAGCAATATTTTGCGATAATAAGATTACTTAACGGTACAGTTTACGCCGACCTTAAATTAAATTTAATTTACAAAACCGATTTATTGTGATTCGGTAGTGAATCTTAAATTAAATCAAAAAACTTCGCCATTTTAAAAATGGATATCGATGATTTGTAGAGTTTTGGCCGAAGCAAGAAGTTAACTTTGCGGCAATATCTGAAAAATACTTTGGTGGACAACATAAAAAAACAAGAAAAGAGGTTTCCTGTTAGGATGCTGCTAAATTTTTAAAAGTAAATAGAACAGCGATAAGGTACAAGAGTTGCGAAAAAGTGTACAGAAAAACTCTACTGTTTCTTTCGCGAAGTATTTAATGTAACTGGTGTCATTGGCCTCAAAAACTAAAACACTTGTATTTACTTCTACATAAGTCCGTTGGTAATAACGATTAACGTCATCAAATAGTTTAAGCACCAAGCTTTTAAGTCAATTCCGTCGGCAGCGTGTGATGAGCGGACAAAACGTGATTATTTTGAAATGCTTAATTGTTTATGTCACAGTTGGCTGTTTTTTAAAATACCTTAGTTGTTATTTGCTTTCATATTTGTTTAATAAAGTATTCAAAATGCGACATAATTCTTCAAAGATCTTTGTTAATGAATGTAATTATATGCGATTTGCCAATTACTGGTAAAAAACTTTATTCACTCAAAACGTTTTTTACAAATCAAACGTAAAAAAATTTCGTATTTAATTACAAAGTAAATTATTTGGCTAGCATTTGCAATTATGAAATTACGGCACAGCGCCTTTAGTGGAGAGAAAGTGTATATCGGATTCAAATCTTTTTCGATTACGCTAGGAGACTTAATTTTATTTCCACCGGCAATTAATATAACGCGTAGCGCATGCGTCATTCTTACATGATCTAGCTATCGCTTCGTATTAGCTAGAAAGTAGTTTTTCGCAATAAATAACCAATGATGTCATTGAACAAAACCGTTTAACTCAGCAATAAAAATTAAAAAAACTTAATCAATTTTGATGAGATTGAAAATACCAATTTCATTTTATCCGTTTCAATCCAGCGACAAACTCTCATTTTGTAAAGCTAGGCCAAAACGACGGCTTGATTTTAGCAATCAATCGTTTTCAAAGTAAAAAAAGCAGGTTAACTTTTCCAGAAAATGGAAAAAGGAATCTTATCCGATTGACCTGGAATTAGGCTAAGCCCCTCGCAAAAGAAAATTCCTTTAAATCCATTGGCTCTCGTAATCATTTCAATCAATGGCTACTGTCAAAAAATCAAAATTCTAAGAATGTATGTAGAAAAGTTCTTAAATTTTGGTGCATGTGACACTGAGACCAAATTTGTTTTCTTTTTTAATTAAATAGCGATGATTAGAAAAGTAAAAAGAAATTTTTAAGAACTGTTGATATTCTCGAAAGACTAAATACTTATAGATTGCGCTGCCGAAAAATAAAAGAAAAATAATGAATTTGATTGTTTCTGCTTGAATCTACTTTTCCATTGTGAAGGTTGCTAACGGAACCCGAATTGTAGACTTCAACATAGTTGACGAAGCCGCTCAAAATCAGAAAATATAAATCGAAGTGGCAGGAGCCGAGCTGGTTAAGGAATGTCGGGAAATGAAAGGTTGTAAAAAATTATTCAAGGGGCGAGTTTTGGTTTAAATCTTCAAAGAAACTTGAAACCACGAATCCTCGCGCCTTGTTAATACATGTTCGAAGCTTTGAATCTATCACAATTTGAGTGGCGAAGTGTGGCAAGAGTTGCTCAAAAAGGATGTTTCGCAATATGCAGTGATGTCAAAAGAAAAGGCAGAAATAATAGAAATTAGATGTTACCTCTTTATGAAAGTTGGATCACAAAAGGAAAAAAATGTTGAAGAAAAGGAAGAACTCGGCACGTGTCTGCCAAATAGAATTCGGTTTCTTTCTGAAGCAGAAATGCTTCTCTGAACGGTTTGGCATGTAGTGAGGCGTTTCATCCAATCAGAAAGCACATACCGCTAAAGGGACGGCATACAAACACCAAACTAATGTGATGTATTACAATGAATACAATGTCTATAAAGACATGCCTCCTTTGTTGAGCAAACTAGCTTGCTTTGAGAAATACACTTTTCTGATAAAAGTTACTATGCTCCAGACATTACTCGCTGGTAAACAAACATAAGGGTAAAGACGGAAGCTGTCAATATTGACCACGAAAACTCTTTAAATGTGTTTGATTTTCGTTGATGTGCTTTAAAGAACTATAACGTGTTCATTATTCCTATGGAAAAAGTGATTTCCACTTGCTGGCAGAAAAAATAAATTCTTTTGTAAATGTTTGATGTTATTGAGTCGATCGCAAATATTAAGGGTTTTGCAAAATAAAAACAGTGTTTTTCTGAAATCTACCGCAATATTGCAAGAGTCAATAGAAGATTAAATTTTAAAACGGACCTTTTTGATTTGAAACCTTAAAGTTTTTAAATGTTTGAAATGCAATCTAAATACAACAATTTGGTTATTATAATTTATTTACCGTATAATTCAAACCAAAGTATTTTTTAAGTTTTGCTGTTTGCCTTAACCCTTTAGTTAAATCGTCTTTTTCTAACTTAGTTCTTTTCGTGGTAGATATTAATGCAAATTTTAGTTTTCATAAGTAATAATTGTAGAATTTTAAGAAACTTATATATTATCTCACTTTTTACGACCAGCTGCAAAACAGGCTATTTGATACTAGAAAAAAAGACTTATCGACTCAATATTGTCATAATATTGAAACAAATTTAAAATCAAACTAATACCGAGTTTCTTTTTCTATAATCGAAAGACTCAACTTTGTAAACGCAAAGGCTTTTTCTTGTGTTGCTATATTTCGGCCGATCACCTAAAATAGTCGGCGTTATTCCAAAAAAAGGTTAAAAACTACTGGTTAAAATAAAAAGCTTTTCAGATTCATTTATAAACTTAATTTAAATGAAATAGACTGATAAAAGCATATTTGATTCACTAGATTAGTTTTGCAAGTTTTTACATGCCGTAACAGCTCCAAAATACTTTTAAAACAAAAACGATCAAATACAATAGTTAAGTAGACGATTTTCGACGAGGAAAATGTTTGTCAACATCTCTTAAAGACGCCTTTGCGGGTATCGCCCTTTGCAGTCGCCGCTCTGTCGTGTTTTTCTTTGATAAAGAATAACTTTTCTTATCGAAAAACATTATTACCCTTGAACTATATTTCTTGCTTAATTACTTTGTAAAAGTGCTTTAGCAAACCATATTTTTTCTTTTCTTACTTCGGTTGTCTTCAAATCTGGCAGAAAATTTTTAAACGCAAATCTTGGTATCGTTTAAAACCGAAAAAATTTCGAACATTTTCAAACAGGTTTTTGACGAACAAAACTATGGACTATTTTTTTTCTCAATGTGACTAGATTTATAGCATACAGTTCCATACTGTTGATAATGATATCAGAACTATGATTTTGTAATATTCACAACGTCATACGTATTTTTTGCGTATTAAGGTCAAATACGTAAGCACACATAATTTTCGAACTCAAAAATGCGTTACGGTGACGTCAAAATAGATCCATAAGTGCGATGACAAGCTGAATCTAACATGATTACGACTTTAAAAACTTTAGAATTGAAGTAACAAACTAGGTTGAAAACATGTTTTATGTCGATTTACTGATTAAAAATGTTTTTCTTGACTTTTTTACAAGCAGAGGGCCACAAAAAATAAAAATTTTTGTATAAAAATCGCAAACTATTTAAAGTCAAGAAACACTGTCTTTGGCCTATTAAATAGCAAACGATAAATTTTTAGGTATGAAAATTTCAATTAGTCTATTAAAGTGTTCATAAATTTATTCATATATTTTTGTTGCTAGACACTTTCAGTACCTCATTTAAAAACAAATTCCATTGAAACAATTTAAAATCAATAAATGTCACTAAAAAATTGAAATGGACATTAGTTACACTTTTGCTGTAACGAGAAAAATTTAGTTTTCGGTCTTTATAAGTGATAATTTTTACAGTTTAAGACAAGCAGTTTTCATCTTAAAAAAAGGCTTTGTATCGAAACAATAGTCGAAGGGTGATTCTATTTTTTTTTCTAAAAATTGAAAATTTATGTCGAAGAAACTTTTAACATGAGAAAAAATTTTTTAAATCCTCAAGGATCGATACGATCGGGAGGCAACGCTATATATGCCAAATACTAAACTGAAATTATTCTACATTTTCTATTTGATAACTTGAGAGTGTAAAAATGATATAATAATATAATAACTTGATCCAACTACTTGGAAACAATTTTGACAAATGATGATAAGCTTTTGAATATACGTACAAATTTTCTAATTGTTTAAAGCAGTGGTTTTTAACTTTTTTCTTATCGCGATCATATCCAAGGCAACTTAATGATCCCTTTCGTTGAACAGATTTTTGTTTAGGAGTTTGCAGACTATCTACTGCTAGGGTTACCATATTTTTTTGGGAATAGAAAATGAGGATGTTCATTAAAAGTAAAAAAATTGTCAGAAAGGTACGCGTACCAGCCAAAAAAATATTGAGGGATAATACAGTTTTGGCCAAATTTTATGACCTTTTCCTGTATCATGATTGTCTAGCACTTACGAATATGAGAAGAAATTTTGCCTCAAATTTTGGGTGAAGACCAAAAAAAAGATCTTTATTTCGAAACTGTTTCTGATTTCTCAATTTTCGTCCCAAAAAGTAGTGTTCTCTAAAAAAAAGTCTTTACCTTGAATCTGTTTCTGATTTCTTGATTTTTATCTCAAAAAAGTGGTGTTCTTTATAAAAATTTTTTTCAATTTTAATCAAAATTTTATTTATCAAGAATTCTCGCGACTCTTAGAAAATAGCCAAACGACCCTTAAGTTGAAAACTACCGGTTTAAAGCATCTAAACAAAAAATCATAAAAATTGCTTGCAAACTACCTATGATCTGGATTTTTTAAATGTTTAACCCTTTAACAATTTTTATTACTTTTTTTAAGCATTTTAACTTATTTTTCTTCTTTTGAATAAAGTTCACCTAATAAAATTTTTTTGTTGAGTTTTGTTTAGCTAAATCCAGCTGCTGTGATCTCGACGTCTTTAAACCTATTACATGTTTATTTAAAAAGTTGCGGAAAGATAAACACAAAGAGATCATTCGAAAAAATCGACGTCATTAAATTTAATTTTGATAGTTCATTATCAATTAAGACATTTTCTGTTTAACGGCCAATAAGCAGAAGACAAAATCCCAATAAAAACAAACTAAAGAAACTTTTTCAATCACTAATAATATTTACTGACTCAGACTTGAGTTCTTTGAGCATTGCCGACAAAGACTTTTAATTCTTTCGCATCGAGCCTTTCGAAATCCTATTAAAGAAGATCATATCTAAACTATAGAAAAGATTTGTGGATCTGCATGTTGTTTTTCAAAATTTGCAATTATAATGTTTCAATATCTTTGTGAAAAAGCTGCTTATGAGAATAACATTGCCTAATTTTACTTTTAATCATCGTCTTCCGTTTTAGATACAGAAATATCTTTTTCCGAAATAGAACAAATTAATAAAATGTATTTTTGTTCGCAAAGCTTTATGGCCGCCTGTAGCAAAAGGTTAAGTGGGCGATTATTTTTCAGGTATGCTTAAAATATCAGACTTGCCATTGCTCTATATATTTTACTTCTATAATCTATATAGTTTGGGGCGCAAAATAATACTTTAGTATTTCCTTTGTCTGGATGTTGTACTTTTTATAAAGCTGTTTAAGTATTCAATTCTTCGTTACTGTCATTTATTCGATCTAAATATATTGCTTCTCCGAAAAATAACCTATAACGGCGCTTTTTCTAGCTGTATCATGCAAACATAATAGCCTATTTTAAAGTTATTCATAAACAAGCTTTGAAGATTAATAAAACATGTAAGGATTTTTGACAGACGATTTAGCTATAATGCACAAAAACTAAAAAGTCTATGGTGGCGTCTCTCAATCAGGGCAAAAATAAATCTTTTATAAATTGTGAGACAATGAAGTTTTCAAAAGGTAGTCCAATTCGTGAAATAGTTGCACAGCGATGTAACAAACAATTTACTTTTCGAACATTACTTTTATTCACTCAAGCGCATTTTTTTCTTGATAGAAGCGTATTTAGCTCAAAATGTTTTAAAGTCACACGTTTTTACTTTGACTAAGTAAAACTGTCTATGGCTTTGACACCGCATTTGGAAACAAAAAACAACAAGATTAACTAAGGAAACAAATTTAATTGTTTAGAACCCAAGCTAAATAGTTTTTTTTTTTTTTGATATAATGAATTAATTTTTTGGTGTGTTTTTCTTCAAAACTGCCATAGTTGATGCAATCATGTCCAATAAATTTTTGAAAATTTATTTTTATAGTAGGAAAACGGACAAAAACACTTGATCAAATGGATTGTTCCGGAACATAATTTATTTTAACAAATCCTATGAAGCTGTCTTCTGCTCTTTTGCAATAAATGTGGCGCGACTTTTTTGCTGTTACAAACACTAACAATTGACTAGCTTCGATAATGATTGCTGGGGCAATCACACTACTTGGTTCTTCGAGAATCTTTTTTTTGTAATGATTTGGATTCTTGTGTTTCTAACCATTTTGTGGTTCTAACCAGTAAGGGCTTTTACTTTTGATTCTCGGTGTTGTTGCAAAATTGAAGATAAGCTTCATAAACCTTTAGTTTTTTTAAAGTTTCCATCCAAAAGCAATGTTTAGTGAGTCGTAGAGCACCATGATCTTAATGTTTCTGCTTTTTCTCGTTTGCGTGCTTGTCACCAAGCTCGCACACAAAGGCCAATCAATCTCAATGCTGGCAGAAATAGCTTTTTTCTGATAATCAACGTTTCGTTTTAATGGTTAACAGTGTTCTTGATGAATTTCTCAAACTCTATGCATAGATTTTTGACATGCGCAGTGTTTCTAAAATTTCCATGCTTTAGAGGTGCTTTTTTCATAAAGTTTCTCAGATAAAGTTGTTTATTGTAAAACATTGAATTCGCAAAGGTTTTTAAGAATTGTTTTAAACGTAAGTTTTAGCGAATTTGATGTGTAGTTAAAGGCCTATAAAAGATAATTGCTTCAGTTGTGGCAAAATAATATAAAATACGTCAAAAAAAACTTCATAATCTATTTAAAACATACGACTAGCAATTATTTCTGATAGTTACGCATTAACAGTGATAAAAATAAAAAATTAATTGCCAACGACAAGCCACGTTCAAGTAGAAACTAAAAATTATACGCCGATTTTTTTGAAAGCACGTTCAAATTATCAGCAACATTTCCAAGGTTTCACTTACAAACGTTTACTTGTTATATAACCCGACATTGTGCGAAAACTAACTTAACGTATTTTCAGCGTATCATTCGCATTTTATGACTTAGATATGGGTTCTAAATTCCAGGTGCGGAATATTCGCGGGTACAGTAAGTTTGTTTTTACTTTAATTTTTACTATAATTTCATGTCTGAAAACGGGGTACGAATTATCTGCGGAAAAATACGGTTCACTGATTCTGTTGCAGTTTAAAGAGTTTCGGGTCTGAGGAATTTATCCTGCTGCATTTGAAAAGGGAAAAAAATGTAAATGCTTTTAAAATATATTTGATAACGAGATCTGATTGTGCCTATTTATACAACGCTTGGGCAAAAATCACATCATTTAATTTAAATATAATATATCAATAGAAACTGAGCGAACTTGCAAATTAATCTATAAAAAGACACGAGTCAGAAACCCACGTTACGAAATATGTCTGCTCAGTAAGGGCCCCGTCGGTCGAAGAAGGATTAGAAAACATATTTCTAAACGTAACGTCTATGGTTTGCGAAATTGTTGAGGAAGCATACGAAACAAATAAAAAGAACTTTAATGCGTGCAATTTTGGCATAATTGTGAACTTACAAAAATAACCGTCTTTCTCAGCGGCTCTCTACATAAATACACATACTCGTTCTGAGCAGTTTTCAATGAGACAGAAATAATTTTTTTTATCGCATCAGAAATTTTTTAACAAGTGCTTTCTTACATGAAAGCAACAACTATATTTAAGCAGTAAATATACATATAGTTGCTATTAATATAATCTCTCAAACAACGTTCCCTCTAAGAGCTTGCTTAGTGTGCGCGGAATGAGAGGCCGTGTGAACAGCGGTGGATATTCAAATTTAGGGACCCGAAGCAAGGATTTCATCTCTGATTTGCCTATTTTGTTCCCGAAATCGAGGTGTTTACTAAAAAAAAAACGGTCGTCACCTAGAATCAATCTCTGTATTTCTCATATTGTCCCGACTTTTCGAAGTTTCGTTCTATTATAGAGGTGAAGACCTTTTTTTCTTTTAGAGAACATCTTGATTTCAGGAACAAAATAGGGATATCAGAGATGAAATCGAAGTGAAGACCTTTTTTTTTTTTTTTTTTTAAGAGAACACCTTGATTTCGGGAACAAAATAGGCAAATCAGAGATGAAATCGAACCGATCACCATGATTTTTGGACAGAAAACTGAAAGATGAGATGAAAGCTATTTGAATATCCACCACTCTGTGGAGCTTGGTTTTGATTGAAAGCAAGTATTTAGCTTGTCTTGCCAATATTTATGCAGTGCGCGGCAAAACGAAAGTACTGCGCGGCCGCGCAGCCGCGCAGCTTAGAGAGAACGTTGCTCTCAAATCCAATCGTTCTGTTTTTGCAAAACGGATTGAAGTTTTCTTGTGAATGTAGCAATTTGTAAACGAGTAGTCTTCATCTTGAGATAAATGTCTTATGATAATTTTTCAAAATTTTTTCGTGATTTATTTACATAAAATACATTCATACATCTTTTGAACAATCGCCTATATCTAATGATAATCAGTAAAATTTTGGAAAAGTTACTGTTAATTTAGACCAAAAAAAGGTGGAAAAGCGAAGAAAAAGTTTTTCAGATCTTTGCTAAACACTTTTCAATTTAAAGATCACAAATCATTTTTACAAAAAAATTACTTGCTTTCCCGTGGCTAATTTTATTTTTTTTAGTCATCTTCAGATGACTTTTCATTTATAAAATATTATCCAGTTAAAGACAATTTAATAGAATATTTAGCAAGGCAGACAATCTTTTGTTGGTCAGTTAGTGTTTCAGAATGATTAATATTTCTCCACTTTTAAACTCCTTAAAATCGATTTTTTTACGTGTGTGCCAATTTAATCTATTTCCGTCAAGTCGTCTCATTAATTAAGTAACCTTAAATTAAACAAGACGAAAAGTCTGAATGTGGTTCGGTTAAAAAACAATGAAGCGACGATCGAATTTGCATCCGCGCCTGCTGTCGTTAGCCTCCAATCCGTCGAAAGAATCTCATCAGAGAAAGAGCAGTTCAGTTCGATTTTCAATTAGAGCCCGCTGTTTATAAATTGGATGCCGACTCATCTTTGAATCGGTTGTAAATTGAAAGTCCTATTTTGAAAGCTCGGTATCAATTAGCATCGATCGATGGACGGATTTAATCATTGTTCGTCTTTTTTTTTTGTTTGTAAACCCTTCTCGACTTCATGCAGATGCATGTGCAATTGAATTTTATATCGCATAAATTGAACAGCGTTTTTAAAAGCTTTGAAAACTTTTTAACGAGTACTAAACTAAACTTTACAAAAAAATTGAATTTAATTTTACACTTTTTTTTGCATAAAATTAGAAGCAAATTGTTATCTATTAAACTAGGTTTAAGGGCTAGTCGAAGACTAAATGTTTAAGTAGAACTTCTACAACTTTTTTTAGCAAAACAAATAAAAATTTTTTCTTTCATTTAAGTACCAAAATGTTTCTCCCATATTTTTAATTCTAAATTCAAAAATTGATTGTGAAAAATTGGTACCACAAAAGCAAATGTGAAAAATTGGTACTACAAAAATAAAACTTCTACACAAAAATTTTAGAATATAAACATTTGAATTTGGTGCATTATTTTTGCATCTTACATAAACTTTCATCTTGCATCATTTGAGTTTTAAGAAATTGCATGATATCTTTTTAAGATGAATTATGAGAAAATTTTTAGACCACGAATAAAGTTTTTTTGAGACCCTTTGAATAAATGTCGGCCAAGCATACTTGAAATAATCTTTGCTAATGCTAAAAACGATTGAATTGCTTGAGAGTAAAAAAAACTAAATATTGTAAGTAAAAATTGCTGATTGTAAGGCTAGACAAACGGTGAAGAAGGGTCAGTATTACTTAATTGCTATATATATTTTGCTGAGACCAGCAGCTGGTGAGGGATTTCTGTTAATTGGCTGTTGAACCCAATTGTAGAGCATGCGCAAATCAAATGTATTTAAGAATAGTGAAAGTGTTTTTTATCATGTCACGACTGTCATATATTTCAGTTGCAATCGAGTCAACTCGTGCTATTATTTGAAACATTTCTTACTTTATCCAGCCGCCATTGCAAAACTACGTCATTAGCCCACTCACGTGATTTTTGAATTGAAGGTTTAAGCAGCTAGCGTACATTTTTGGCTATCTTGAACTAAATTAGTCCTCTTTATTAAGCGTTAAAAATAAACTCATGTTTTTCTAGGCCTTGTAGAGCGAAACGATTTAGCTTTGATTTTGCGTCTCTTTGCCTCATGGTTAAATGCGATTTAAAAAAATAAAAAGCCATTCTTAACGAATAATTAACTGTACCGGTTATCTATCTAGCCAGCCGAGTGCCGTTAGCCAGAGGAGTGATTTTGGGACTAATTTATATCTTATTTTTGAGGAACTCTTTCAGTAAAGTCATGAAAAATTGTTTTTCTAGCACTTGTCAGGTAAAGCCTGTTATTGCTCAAGTAAAAGAGAAACAAAAGACGTTAAACTTTGCTAAAAAAGTGGAATACCAATTAACTCAACCATCAACCAAAAAAAAACAGAAAATAAAATGGAAAATTAATCAACGTTTAACCCTGCATAAAATTGTGAATTTATATAATGTCCAAATAAAATATGTTTCAGATCTACGTATATCAGTATTCATCGTTAAGTGTGCGATCAACGGTTGAAGTTTAATTTCGACTAATTTTTGAAAGCTGAAGCCATGGTCAATATAATTATGGCAGGGTGACCAATAAATACAAATCGGTTAATTTTGCTTATAACCGTGATGTTCATTCAAATAAGGCCAGAACCAGAAACGGATCCAGAATCAGGTTTCTTTGTTTACCAAGCAAATTGCTTGTTTTTGTTTTCTTTGTTTACCAAGCAAAATGACATAAATTTTTAAACCGTGACTTACCTTTGAATAAAAACTACAAAACCGTAGACGACTAATAAATTGTCGTTCACATTTATTATCGTTCTAACTTTTTCTAATATTACTTCTATCATCATCATTACTCCATTTTAGATTTTTGCTCTTTCTTCCAGTGCTCAAGTTTAAAATAATTTTTCAAGATGATTCATATTTTTGCACCAATTCTCGTATAATTTTCAAGCGAAATGGTTTATATTGCGAAAAAATTTAATGGTGAATAAAGCTGTTTTTGGTTTAGTTAAAATGTCTGTTTTTATGACGAAACTCAAAATATATACCGCTTGAGTGTTAGTTTTACACACAAAGCATTATGTAATGCACAATAAACTAAGTTGAGACTTACTTTTTATGAAACTAAAATGATAATATCAAGCTTCCAAGTCTTTGAAACCGTTATTATAATGCGTAATGAAATATTTAAATAAGACGTTCACTGAAATTCCATGAACCGTAAAAATAACGCGGTTCTATCTGAACTGCGCTTGTGACTGTCGATTTCTTTGCTAAATTTGGCAAAACGCAATAGCAAGAAAACTTGATTTGCATGCATGGACGTCAAGAAATAGTAAAGACGGCAGTATCGTGACGTATATTCTATGAAATAGCAAGGTCATTGGTTCAAATGTTTGATAAGGATACGGAAATAGTGCTCTTGAAAAAAAATGCGTCTTTGAAAGAGTTTTGCATACAAACTTGACCTATTTTCAATAAATCAAAGGGTTGTTTGTGTAAGCTTCTCTTTACGATCCGGCGCATACGCAAATGTTAACGGAAATCTATGATTCCCGCAATAATTTCATATGGCTTTACACATATTATTTACTCGTTTTTGTCCATCTTGCATAATTATTGTCCACTAACCAATCTTTGTCTTTATTCTTTAATCGATAATATTTTTAAAAAACTACGTCCAGCGCACCCATTCACACGAGATTTTAACGTTTAAACAGTTTATGATAGCTTTTTCCAAAGGCGGTCCGCGGCTTACTGGTGCGAAGATCTTTGAGATGGGCCGTATACATTTGCGGTGCCATTTTAATTTAATAAGTGCAAGTCTAAGATGTACTAAAAAGGTGGCGAACCTATGACACGCATGCCAGATGTGGCATGATATTAAGTTTAAAGTTACATTTAAAATAAAAGCATTTAAATTTTTTATGTTTATGCTGGCATACACCAATGAAAGAGACAATGGCAAAAATAGCGGTGGGCTCTCGAAATCCACGTCAATTTAAATTGAAGATAAAAAGAAAGAATAATAGATTATTGCTTTGATTTCTAAGCAGTTACTGCCAAGGATTGCCTCTCAAATAATGTGGAGACTTTTATTTCGGTTTTCACTTTCGTTTCAACGAAAACGTTGAATTTGACTTCTGGGCTACTAGAAAAAAAACCGAAAATTTAGTTGAAAACAAAAAACAATCTTCAAAATATTAAAGCAAAAATTCTTGGCGGTAGCTTCTTGAAAACCAAACTAAGGATTTTTTGGTTTTTTGATTTTTGCTTCGTAAATAGCAATAGTTGCCAACACAATTGTGCACCATTTTTTTTGAGCAGCGATAGCAAAAAGGGTTGTAGGAAAGAACTTGAGTTTATAATAAGTTCTAGTAAAATAGGAGAAAATAGGCTTCAACCAACCAAATATTTCATTTTCACATTCATCTTTTCACATGGGTTTTGAACGTTTAAAAAAGTGATTATTAATGTTAAAATATAGCAAAAAGAATTAAACACAACTGCAAACTACGTTCTTACTTTTGTGCAAAAACTCTTTATTGTTAACTTATTTGTTTCAGAATTCATAATGAAAACGATCAATCGAATAACAACCGTTTTTAAAAATCGTCAAAAAAAGTACCTTTACACTAAGCTAAAGGATAAAAAAGCAACAAAATTAAAAACCGACCAATCAAAGTAAGCCACGTAAACCGAAAAAAATTATTGCCAGTGACCTAAATGAGTGAATAAGTTGCTTTGCAATGAATCAGTTTTTGCAAGCGTCATATGACCTCAATGAGTAAGTAATGGAATTCAATAACAAACTTGATAATTTGAATTCAATTTTTAGAATTTTAAGAGTTCTTACTTCTTGGGAAATAGATGCGGGATGCAACAGCAAAAAAAGTAGATTATTTGGTTCTCGTTCACTATTCGCCAAATTTAATTCATTACCTTTTAAATTTTTGAAAATCCCCTAAGTCTGCGAGGTTAGCAACGGCAAACAGTGAACGACACCCGATTACTTCCAGTTAAATTTTAGTAGCTAAAGAACATTTCCTGATGAACAATGCAATTTTCCAAATTGTTAATTAAATTATTTCGATAATTTTAAAGCTATTTAACAATTTTATAAAAAACTTAAGCTTGGCGGTGACAGTTGTCATAAAAAGTGTGCTAGCAAACTAAAACTAAATTGAAATCCTATTAAAACTTCTTGGAAAATCATGATAGAAACAAAAATTGTTTTTGGTATTTTGGAAGCAATAGATTTTGAACTAAATACTAGTCCACATAAAAGAATAAAAAGTTATTAGGTTCTTTAAGCTAAAAGTTTTTTTATTAAGTTTGTGATTTTTGTGATTTTTTATTAACAAAAGTGGTCAATTAAGAAGTACACTTTAATCAATTGCAGCAAAATTTCCATGTAAAATTAATTATTACAAAAATAAGAATGTTTATCACTTTAGGTAGCAATTTAGATGAATTTTTTACCTTTTTATGATCCAATAAAGAAGAGTTAAAACTTATTGCTATTAAAAGACGTTCTTCCATTTACGTAAAAATAAATAAATAAATAGGAATCAGTGAATTAATAAAAAAAACTTTTTTTGAAAACAATTAATCAGAAAAAAACCAAAACTGCCATTACAAATTTTCGAACTAGACAATTGGAACTGTTTTGCTTTTTTCTCGCTTGAGCACTTTTAACGAAGCTAGATTGTTTACAAAAATTAACAGCACGAAATGCTGTTAAAAACCCGTAGCGAATAAAGGTTATGACGTACGACACGATTAACCAATCATCATGTTTGAAATTTACCGAAGAGCAAATGGTTTGTAAGAGATATCTACAACGTAGGAAATGGAATAAAGCCAATACATGTCTGTAGTATCGGTATGATTGTAGACAACATTTGACAATTTCCTAAGGACTAATCATACATCATTATATTGAACATGCTTTCAGATTTTTAATTACTGTAGAATTATACGCATTTAATTTTGCGTGCTTAAAGCTACGTATCCCTTACTTACGTTTAAAGGCTTTAAAATTTTTTTGATTTAATTTTAAACTTTTTAAAAAGTCCAAAAAATAATAATGTCAAAAGTCTTTAATTTTCCTAAAAACTAAAAACAGTCCAGTAATGTAAGCTTTTAGCGAAAAATAAATAATAGCTTGTATTAAAGAAACACCGACCCGATTGTTATAAGTTGTTATTTGATTTCTTTGACCACTTCTCGTCAAGCTCTCTTCAGTGAGTAACGGTTTTCATTTTGTAAAATTGAGCTTTTTTACCAAGATTGATCAAGACATTATTTAAAATTTAACTACATTTCAGCTAAATGCTAATCAAAAAAAAATTTGTAAAAAAATATTTGACAATAACAAATTTGGATACTAATAAGTAAAGTTTTTCAAAAAGCTATTAGTCAATCTCAAATACTTAGCTGATTCTGTAATAATGATTTTTGCATGAGAAAAAATTGGACATGGAAATTTTTTAAAGAAACTTTAAATATTGTTACAAAAAGAATAAATGTTTTTTGTAACTAAACAAACCATCAACTATTGATGTTGTAATCTACTAACTTGATGATAGCGAAAATTTTTCCCTACCTTGACTGCTTTACTGTCTTTTAATTTCACAGTTTTACAATTAAGCACTTCAATAAGTTTATTTAAACTTTTGAAATAATCTTAGAACAGTAAATGAACTTTTGCTGTTTTATTTCCAAACACTATGACAATATAGCTATCAAAACTAGCTATACATAAATTAGTCTATTAAACTGCATATACTGTATTCTCTGTTTTTTTTGTGTTTCAAAAAGTAACCAGTGTTAGCTAGCGTGTTATCTTTCTTCGATAATATATATATATATATAGTTGAAACTCTGCTAGAATGGTTGATTTTCAACTTTAAATTTAAGAACGTAATCAAATATGATATGATTACTCTGAAAAACGTTTTTCTTTGATGATTAGAACAAAGGAAAAAGTGTTTTTGATGTTCAAGGTATTTTATGAAAGTAAAGGCTACGCACTTTTTAACTACTAATTATACTCAATCATTGATTTGTAATTAATCCAAGACCGCGTGTTGTTTTTGTACTTTCAAACGTTTAATAATAAGCGCGATGCGATTTTACTTCTTTGAATTTTCAAAATTTGAAAGTTTTTTCCACTAGGCAAGGGCAAAAATTTTTCTTGGACTAGTAATTTTTACTAATTACGGTAATTTTGAAAAAAAAATTATAACTAGATGAAAAGCTGACATTAGTTAGCAGTAACTATCGTAAACAACAGTTATAAAAAAGTGAGTAAAATTAATAACTTGTGAAAAACTTTTAAAAAAATATAATCTGTACAAAAAAAATATTTATTCTTTCAGCTTTATAAACTTTTTTACACGAACCGAATTTCTCACCATTATACTCACAATTTCAATTTAGTTTGTCCTCAATAGAGGAAATGATTAAATCCACTGAAGTTTTTTAGCTGAAATTATTAAAATTTAGGATTTTCCCACGAAATCAAAAGCACAAAAAATAATCAAAGATACGCACTTAAAAAAGACAAATAACTAAGCCAAAATGCCAGTTTTTAAAAATTTCGACAACTCCGTATTTTAATTTATCCGACCAATAGTTGTGTGTTTGATCAATGCGCACATAGTGAAAAGAGAATCATGACAAGATGCTGTCAATAAACCACCAAGTCGCTTCGGCTAATCTAAAATAACGACCATGAACCGACCCTATGAGAAATATATTTCGAAAATTGTGCGAAGTGCAAGGCTAAAAAAGAAAAAGCTAAACGCATTAGTTCAATGTCACGGAAGTGTAAACTCCCACACCGCCAACAGATCGCAGCAAATGATGCCTTAATAAGCGTAAAACGGAATCGAACAGTTGTTGAAATTTCAAGCGGTTTTTGCTTTTTTTTTCTTATTAACAACAAATTGATTTGAAAGGTTACTTTGAGCGCTGTCACAACCAGAAAACTTGAATTTCTTAAAAAGAATTTTTCGTACGTGATAACTGGTTACGTCAAATAATGATTACACAAACCGTGAATAGTGTTTTTGATGATTACGTGCTCTTCGAAAACGATCACATTCAATATTAACGAGTGAATCTGATTCAATAACAATCAGATTCACTCGTTACTATTAATTTTTAAATCTCTATTTTTTTTTAATGTCTATACCATTTACGAGTATAACCAAACAACCTTTTCTCAACTTAAGTATTTATAAAAAAGACCTCTTTTCTGTTTATACTAAAGTTATTTTTAAAAAATAAGTACAGCTGTCTACTAATTCTTCTTGTAGTTTGTCGCGTTTTGGCTTTGTTTGTCTCTCTCTCTCTTTCTCTCTCTCTCTCTCTCTCTCTCTCTTTCTCTCATTTATTTGAGCACCTGAGTGACACAACTGTGCCTGATGGTTTGAGATTGTGCGGAAAAATTCGAATTTTTTAAAGTTCGTGGCCTGCTTTAGGTTACTTCTACAAAATTCGTCCTCATCTTGTAATGACGCTGAGCGCAGTAATTTTCAATTAGGCATTTGCTTATATTTGTTAGAAATGTTTAAGTGTGATATCACACACCAAAAATAATTATTTTGTATTTTTTTGTTTTACATTAAAAAAAGTTTTTTTGATAGAAACGTTAAAACTTAAATAAACACTTTAGTTTCACTTGAAAGTCACTAATCAATTTAGGAATTGTAATCGCTTTCATTTATCGACTTTAATTTTTGGATAAAGTTTTTTGGAATGATGATAGTTGAAAAAAACTATTTTTGCTTCTTGCTGACATATTCAGCTTTTTAAAGACCTCTTGTACAGCAATACCAAATACAAATTTTTAACGAGATAGGCTGAATAATGAAACGCCATTGTTGAAGTGCTAAATATTGCTAAAAAAACTATGCGTCATTAAAAAAGAAAATTGGGGGTAGGTGAAACGGGTGCAAGGCTTGAAAAAAGAATTCTGACCCTTCTTCTAGATCTTCTGATGGTCGCATTGGCCTGCCGGCTGCTTTCTGTTCTAAGCAGAGTCAAAATTTTTGGTAACCAGCTTGGCCCCATTGAGGAATTCGTGGCAGGACAGAAAACCATTCAGGTACCAAACTCACGTCCTTTTGCTCGTAAATACATCACTCTGAGCTATCTCACCGACAAATTTAACGATGATGCTATTATATACAAGAGACAATTCAATGTTATCTCTATTATGTAGCACGGTCATCTCTGCTGTAAGCTCAATGTTAGCAAAAGTTTCTAGCAAGTGAATAGTTTTTTATTCGTTTGTCACGTGGTCCATGTTAAACGGTAAAGCGTTTGATTCTTTTCCGTTTATATGAGGCAGTATGCTTGAGTGCTTTGGCTCAAAATGCGAATATTTTTGTTCGCATGTGATTTAGAACTCGTTTGAACCGATTGCGTAAGCAATAATGATTTTTATATAACTTGGTCATCTAGGTCACGTTGATTACGTCACAACCACTGTGATTCTTCGAACTTTTGATTTTTTTTCGATCATAAAAAGATAAAAAAATAAAACTTTTGGTTAGTCACATGATTTTTAGTAAGAAAAACGAAAGAAAATTTAATTTACAAAAAGAACAATGCTTTCGAAAACTGAAATCAGTTGATTATTGGTTCACAACTTGCATGAATGCTAGATACAGTACAAATAAGAAGTAGCCACATTGCAATTACAGTAGTAACGCAATAAAGACAATATAAACCTTTAAACCTTTTTTACAAATGTGATTTAAAAAAACAATAAATGAGCAAATTTTTGCACGAAAAAAATATTAAACAAAAAAAGCAATTTAACTTTTAAAGCTGATCAATAACGAAACTTTCCAAAATTTTAAAACTAACTTTCGATTGGTTATAATAAGCTATTTTGAATAACTATTGAAATGAATTTTTCAAAGAATAAAACAGGGTAACTAAAACGATTTAGTTGCTTTTGTGATGTAACAATTTTTCTTAAATCAAAATTTATTGTGCTCTAAGTTGCTGCTGAACACTTTTTCGCCTTAACACGTGTTTAACACTTGTTTACTTTTATAATGAAACTCAACATTGCTGAAGCAGGTTTTACAAAACCAAGCAACTTTTCCTAGTGTTCAACACAATTTGTGATATGAGTTTCGTGGCTTGACACAGTGTCATTGCGTGTTAATCACTCCCTGGTAAATTGTTTTATTTCAGTAGTCAAAATCAACATATTCGAGACAATAAAACGAGGAAAATGTAGAGAAGCGAATTACAAGCTTCAAGGCGGTTGCTGGGGTCAAATCTAGGATTTCGTTTCCAACGGACAAACTCCATGTCATCGGGCAAAGTTGCTTTGTCTTTCTTCGATTAAAGTAATCGCGGCTGGTTGGATCGCGGCAAGAATGTTATTCCGAGCTCAGTTTCATGTTTTTCGACTTTTCAAAGCGTCCGCTTCTTTCTTTGCGGTTCTATTCAGTGAAGGAAAGAACATGATTTTCTTTAAGTGGAGCTGCTACTAACCGTCAGTATTGATTTCATAAACCATTCACTCAGTGGCGACTCAAATGGGGGAGGAATGCTCGTTAAATCTTGCTTGACTCTCTGTTGCTGTTCGGGCGTCTTATGGAATCTGTAAATGTACTCGGTCTTTTCCTGTCTTTTTTTTTATTTAAATTTTACTGATTGAATATAATTAATTTTTTTTTAACGTAGAAAATTTAATTACTTTTCTCACAATTAACGAAGTTAATGCAAGGGATATTAAACTTAAATAAATCATTGGATAACAGTAATGGCGTTTCTGTCTCACAACAGCCACAGCTGTCACAATACAGAGAGTTTACATGCCAAACTGAAACAAGGGTAGATTATATTGTAAACAAATGGGAGTGATTCTCTTTCTTGAAATGCAATTAACTTTTATTTGTTATTGCGCGGGACTTGTCGTTGCTTTTCTTTTATCAAAAGTCAATCTGGGATCGCGTTTCTGTTTGATTGAAATTGAAACAAAGGAGCCTTTCCAAACTGAAAAGTAGCATCTCTAGACCAAATACATTATAGAAATTTGATACAACTTGATTGACACATTTAGAGAAACTTTTTTTATGTAAACCTTATTTTTGAATTATAGATTACTTACAAAACAAAAAATTAAATAAGCAGAAGTTGTTTTTTAAAAGAAATATGTTTTCTCTTAAAACTCCCCTTCCAATTCATATTTGATTCCAATAGTCTTCAATATATTAAACAGCCCAATTAATCTAACAGTAATAATTTTTGCTTCTGTCGCCGAATATCTGAGTTTGATTCCCTAGCTGGTCAATCTAACACAATTGTGTTCAACAGCACGGCATTTCTGGGAGAGTTTCTTGACTGTGTTTCCGAAGCACAATATGGTAAGGATGGCCACTGCAAACTTGGTGCATGTTTGAGTGTATGAATCAAGTTTGATAGAAAAACTGGTTTGAACTAGTTTGATCCAATACTTTGCATCAAGTTTATTCCGATTTTACATTGGTAAAGCATAGCGTGATGAAATAGCAAATTGAAAGCAGGTTGTTTTTCAACTTTTTCAAAACTTTGTTTTGGCCACGTCAAAGCTTGGTTCCAAAAGTTACTTGGACTAAAAACAAAAGTCACATGACAAGCTGAATAACTTGTCAAAGTGGGTGCTAAAGCTTTAGTAAATCCACAAAAACAAAAACTATTTAAATGCTGTTTCCATATATTGTTGTCAATTGAATTGAGGAGCAAAACTTCGCTTAATTCGGAAGAAAGATAAAGAGCATAAAAAGTTTTTTCTAAGAATGTAGGTTATTAAGCTGTCAAATACCAACTGAATGCTGTAATTCATAATAATATATATTATTTTAATTTGCAAATTGCGTGAAATTTTAATTTAAATAACATTTGAGAGCGGAATAAAATAATAAATAAATATTGTTCGCCAAAACTAAAAACTGATTTCGTTTTTATATATGACTGATATAGTCATTTCGATCAGCCTAACAGCTTTTTTATATTTAGAAAAAGAAATTATATTTATTGATGAAGTGAAATAAAAAAATTAAAAGCCATCGACAATAATAATTAGTAATTATTCCATTGGTGTAATCGAAAGAGGAAATAGAATTTCGAATTTTAACCTTTTAACCTTACCCTTGCAAAAGACAATCAGGAAGTGCAAAATTCACGTGACATTTTAAATAGAAAACGTGACATGATTACACCAATTCTAAATCATTGTACATAAGAGGAAAATAAACTAGTTTGTTTTTCAAAAGAAATAATTTGTATTAAACCAAAAGTGCTATATCAAACCAAATTGTGGTGAACTGAAAAAATAAGATAGTTTTGAACAATAAACTTATTTTGAATTTTATTTGCAGCTATTTAGAATTTTTTTATTTCATTTGTTCAGGTTATGTAAAGAAAAAAAAAAACAAGGATGGTTTCGTCAAATTTATTTACTTAAAGTTAATACAATTTACCTTTTGGTGCTTCATTGGTAATCAAATCTAATAAGTCTCTAAACCAAAATTTTAAACAAATTTGAGTTTTAAATTGCAATCTTTATAGCAATTTCGGTAAAATACTGTTAACAAATTTCTAATGTCTCATTTTGTAATAATTCAAGATTATAAAAATGATCAACAACTTTTAAGAACATCAATCAATAACGGAATTGTAATATTGCGTAAAGGCCCGTTTCCACTACGAGCGTGGAAAAAAGCATTCTTTGTTTGTTTTATTGATTTTTTTTGCGCTCGCTTCAATTTTAACCGCTCGCTTCAATCGAAGACAAATAAAAGAGATAAAGAATGCTCTTTCCACGCTCGTAGTGGAAACGGGTCTTAATAGTAGATTTTTGATACACTAGTGCCATCACTTGTTTAAAATTACTGTAACTGTGATTGACAACAAAACAAAAATAAAAATAAGCTTAAAAACAACATCAATATAAATAATAACTAAAAAATATCAACTCAATGCAACTAATAAGTACCAAATTATTTTCAATTTTTAATCTAGAAGCTAAATTAGAAAATTTTCAAAGAAAGTTAAGTTATTTTAACCTTTTTAAAATCTTTTAGACTAAAACTTTACTTTCCAGGCTTTTATTAAAATAATTTACCTACAACTTTTTTAACATAACATCGATAACAAAGTTAATAATATAAAAAATATTGCTTGTACAATTATTTAATTGAGTTTGTTTGAGACAACTGACTTCGAAAAGCCTAATCGACAAAACCTGGCTGTAATAACTCAGTGTGGTAATAGTTCAATCAATATTTTTTATGTATTTCAAATTCATCCATTACTTTATGTCAATCAAAGGATTTTTTAGGGCCTAGGTTCTTAAACTGAGGGGCGTAAAAGGTTCATTGGGGGGCTCGAGAAATTGGTTGCAAACTAAATTATACCCGTACCTAGCGGCCAAGTTTCCCAAATTCGAAGAAAATCATAATTTTTCGAACAGTGAAAAGAAAATATTTGGGCAAAACCAGAATTTTTCGGGTAACGATATTAAAAATTTGAAAAAAAATCAGAATTTTTATCAGCGACAATCACCAATCGCAAAAAATAGTTACCAAAATATAGGTGAAAAACTTTTTTTTTGGAGAACACTATGATTTTGGCACGGGGTTCGCGAAATCTGAGAATGATTCAAACTGAGGACCTTTTTTTTTTGGTCTCCATCCTAAAATTATCTGTTACAAAATCACGAATTAAATTACAGCCTTCTTATGAACTAAATTTAATTATTGTTTTTGGGTTCAATGCTGTTGGATTTTCTAATATGAAGGATTTTGTTGGTATCATAGAAGGGGGCACGAGTTTTGTTTGCAAGATAAAAAGGGGGTGCGGTCTCAAAAGTTTAGAACCCCTGTTTTAGGGAGAAATGCACATTAAGAGATTTTTAAATTGCGAAGCCCCAGAGGTAATAAGAAAGACATAAAAACAAAAATGTAGCAAGAACATTTTTTTCATCACAACATTAGGTTTTGATTAATATTATAAAGTAAATTATGAATAACAAATAGTCTGCTTTAAATTGATGAAACAACTTTTATGCCCCAATCTTTTGAAGACTTGCTTCTAATTAAAATAAAAATATTAGTTTTGATAAATCTCGAAAAATTTTTTTATAGATTCTGTATTTTCATAAAATAAAACTTGCCTTAAAAAAAGTTTGGATTGATGATAAACTTTTTTAAATGATCAAGGCACATTAAAAAATTGTTTTTCGATATTTAAACCTTGAAATTATTTTCAATTTTCTTCTATAAAAAAATTCAAAATAAATTCATTTTATAAGGGTTTGAACTCAAATACTTAAAAAACAGTGTAAATATTTGGGTGTAAAAAAATTTTATTTAACCCTTTCACCTTTTGCTGGAGCAACATCTGATTCGTAAGTTAAAAACAAAAGTAACAGATAAAAAAACTGTTCAACCAAAGTAATTGTTTTCTTATATAAAAAACTAGCTCAAGCAAAGTTGCACTAATTTCAGATGGAACTGCTAAAATTTGTGCAGATTTTTCCAGCTAAGCTTAATATGAATTAAACTTATTTACGTAGTTCTAAAAGCTGGTTTTGATTTTTTTAATTACCCAAATCTGACTGGCCATCTGTAAGTCTGTTCCACGCAAGTTACTGCATCGACCATAGCAGATATTGTAGAAATAAGCTCAGCAAAACTTGTTGCAGGCTTTAACATAAAAAATAGTAGTAGAATAAAAGGTTCGCATTTGTTTTTTGTTTTAAAACTGGATAAAAATAGATCAAGATTCTGAAGTCTTGTTATAGCTTTTTTTGAGGTATTTGTAGTATAATAAAGCGGTTGCGCTTACACCAAACGGGAAGTAATTTTATTACGCATCAAATGTTTATTAACCATTGAGGACACTGGTAATGAGTGACTGATTTTCTTTGCTGCGATTCAACATAAATAAGATATCATAACAGAAAAAAAACTTTTATTGAGCACTCAGCCTAGTTTAAATAAAAAGTTTTTTTCAGAATATGAGGCACGCAAATTTCGATCCTTTACAATACTCATCTCTCACAAGATTGCACGAATGTAACGCGTGATGCAGCTTAAGCGGCAGGAAACCATTTGCAAGACTGACCCAGATTTCGCTGTTTCGGGAATCGAACTCAGGGAAACATACTTCCCTGGTGCTAAAATACCAAGCACTGTATTACTCGAACCCGAGAGATATTGGCTGGATGAAGATATTTGTTAACCAAAGATAGCGATACAATTTCACCTGGAGTTATTTATGTTTTCAGGTCGTTGATATAGATCTTTTTCTTTGTAATAGCTTTGTTTGAAATTAATTGTTAAAACCGGATTTGTACCGAGGGGAGTAACCCACCACTTGTTCTATTTTTAAAATTTGAGCTAAAAAATCGTATTTATTTAAATTTAATGAGAGAAACAGAAAATTGGGCATTAAAGTTGACTATTTTTTATTTGGGCACAAGCTTTCCTGGGCTACTGCTCACTTCATCAGGTGCAACTTTTCTTATCAGGTACAATTTTTAATTCTATTCCTTATTAAAATTTGAAAGCCATTAACATTCTTTTAAAAGAATTTTTGGAGGAGACTTAAAAGCACAAAAATTCTGGCAAGAAAAGCAAGAATTTAACGCAAAAGACTGCATTGAACTTACTTTTATCCTATTTCGTACACGACATACGAATAAAAAAATATTTAAAAATTTTTAGAATAAGTTTACAAATTGACAAAAAAAAAAAATTAAACAGCAAAAGTGAAGATAACTGTCACACTTCATTAATACTTTTAATTTAAACTGTACAACTCTGCACTTAATTTTCAGTATTTTATCGCAGTTTATAAGCATTTGATTATGAGGTAATCTTTTTAATTGCTACGTAGTGAATGCGTAATCGGTATACACACATTTTGGCTTCCAGTTTTTTTTATAAGTGTGGTCGTTATGAATAAATTAAAAATTGTTTCGTTTTGTATTACTGTTGCCTGGGTGGTGCTAACTGATACGTATAGTTAGTCAGTAAAAAAGTTGCTAAGTGATTATTTGCAGTTGTCGGCGCTGTGAATAGCTTTGAAGTTTGATGAAGTTTGGGAGTCAAGTTTTACGAGAATTAATCAAGTTCTTTTGATTTTATAAATTTATTTTTTATAGTCAGTGATGTGATTATTATTGCCGATTCAATCTGTTGATTGTTTCGATTGCCTGCGGTAAACTTGCTTTTGTGTTGAATGCACAAACTGACTTCATTTGGCAGCGTGCAAGCGCAGAAATCAGTTGTTTCGTTTAATTGCCTTTGTTCTTGTATGTTATATTTTAAGTTTGCTGAACTTTTGAATAAAGACTTGTTATTCAACAGTCAGAAACCATAGGTTTTTGTATTTGTAGAGATAAGTTTCTCTAGCAAATCCATTCGTGCTTAGCCAGAGCTAACTTCTTTCAAAATTTAAATGTCTCGGCAAACTATTTCTAAAGCCGACGTAAATAAAATCAAACACAGCTTTACTTCAGCGCAGGTATCTGGGTTACCTAGTTCAACTGGTCCTTTCAGATTCCCAACTAAAGTTGTGACAATCACAAAATAGTTTATATTTTAGTCTTTTATTTGATATGCGCATTCGCTATCATTATCTAGAATATTCGGGCAAAAACAAAACACAAAACATTGAAAAATCTTCGAAGAAATGTAGTTTTTCACATTTCGATCACGGCCTGAAAAGTTGCAACAAACAAATAACACTTTATCAATATATTTTGAAAATAGATTACTTTTAATAACCTCAGAGCATCTCTTGTCTAAATGATATTTCTGCGTTGTTTAACAATTGCAAATACTCAAATCTAAGATTTTGCATTCATGTACGATTCATAAGTTGTTAAAAAAGGGAATAAATTTTTATTTTTAATGGTCAAATTATTGTGATTCCTACACGATAAAAAATAAGATTATTGTAGAATAAGTAATAGAAAAAAATGAAAAGTCAAAGCCGGACAATTCATTTTGATATTTAGCCGAGGTAAGTAGGTCAAATACATAAACAATCGTGGAAAGTAAAAAAAAAATCAAAAGAGTGTTTCAATGATAGAACAGGGGTTATACAGTGGTATTTGCGTGCATTTGCATTATAACAAAAAAGTAGGATAGACAAAGTAAAAATATTTAAAATGCTTTATATAGACGCGAAAGCGGACTCGTTATTCGAATACAAACTTTTTCCTCCGCCTTTAAGCCAAGCAACATGAAATACTAATGTTTCAGCAAGACGATGCTTATGTTTGCATTTCGCACTTGTCACAACCATAAAAAAAATTCAATATTCAAGCGTAGAATGATTAAAAATAGAAAATAGATTTCGTATAAAATGAAGGTCTTGCTGCTCATTCACTTACTGTGACACAGTTTACAAAAAAAGCAACATGTTATATATTATTAGGGCCCCAAGAATTGATGATAAAATTTAAATCCAAATATTATTATAATTTTAACTATTACTTGATTTTGAATTTGATCGACCTTTTTCAATTGCTGTGGTGCGTCGATTTGGCGTAAATGGGCAAAAATTTACAAAAGGTTTATCTGCAAAAAAATTTACACGCTTTAAATTACCATGCTAGCCTTGTTACATTTATTTTCTATTGTTTTCTTCGTGAAATGGCTTCAATTTGCTAAAAAATACCTTTTGTTGAAGCTGGTTAGCAGAATCGACTTGCATCAAAGTTATTATCAGTTACAAAAAAGGTATTAGTGCCTTGCATTTCGCAAAGTTTTTTTGATCAGATCAAACTTATAAACTTAAAATCAAACACTTAAAAGTACATATAACTTTTTTTAAATTTAACGTGCAACTGCTGTCTTTGCTTAAAATAGCAAGTTAATATTCCCATATGACTGTTTTAGTTTAAAAATATTAGAATGAAGTTTTATTAAAGGCGAAAAACATTAAAAAGTTTTATTGTGCTTGCTTCTTACGCGAAAGCACATTTTGATTTGACTTTTTTTATCTGCCGCAAGATTGCGCCAATGCAACACTTGATACAGCTTTAGCAGTAGGAAGCCATATGCAAGACTGACCAAGATTTGACCGTTTCAAAGTCGAATTTAGGCTTGCTTTGCCTAATATCAAAATACTATGCATTGTATTGCCCGGACCTGAGCAATATGGGCTGTGATTTTTAGTAGCATGTGGAGGGATCATAAAGTAAAAATATTTGTTGATCAAAGATAGCGATGCAAGCACATTTGAAGTTATTCATGCTTTTAGGCCGTTGATGTCAAATTACAAAGATCATTGTCTATATATTGGAATAATTGCAAAAACCGGTTGAAAAGAAAGACGTTGCAAAATTGAAGATATAGACTGAAAGTGTACAAAAACAAAGAAACTAATCTGACTTTAATTTCAACAATCCTGCATTGTTTGCTTTTTATGTAATTTTGCACTGTAGAGCAGCGGTTTCCAAACTGGGGTTCGCGGACCCCTGAGGGTTAGCGAGCAACCTGTAAGAAGTCAGCGAAAAATTCTGTGGTTTTAAAATTTTAGATTAATTTGTTGTTTTTTACAAATTTTCCAAATCTGTATACTTTGAAATCTGCCAAGTCAAAAATATGGCAAATGATTCGTCATTGACAATTTTTTTTAACTTTTGTTTTGAAGTTTTTTGGAATTTTTTTGTTGTAAGCACTGAGCAGGTTCACCATTATTTCAAGAAAAAAAGGTGTGAACGAGCTAAAAACTTTGGCAATCACTGCTGTAGAGTAACTGACTGGTTCGTAAGTCTTTAAAACATAGTGAAAATTCATCTTAGTGTAGAGTTGTAGTTTTAATTAAGTTTTGTTTTTTTAACTATATAATGCAACGGCATGAGGCAATTCTTGGAAATCGTTTTTATTGAACCATATTTACCGCCATTTTAATGACGACCCTGATCAGCAACACCGCGGTCTTCTTCTGCTTCTATTGCATTGAATTGCTCGTGGGCGACACTGTTCTAATGAAAACCATCTCAGTTTGATGAAAAACTCAGTAGTAAATTCAACCGGGAAAAATCATAGAGAGACGCACTAAGAAATGCTCAATCTCTTAAAAATTCATAAATTCTTTCCATGTTTGTCTCCGCTGCGTCATTGTGGAGTTAAAACAAACAAAACCAAGCTTAATCTTAAAGTTGTACCAATCTTCAAGCTAGATACGTTGCGCGATGCTTTTGTAGCATGAAAAAATTGACTTTAAGAAGTAACTTCGAGAAATTAAATATTTGTTAGGCTAGCCGGCTTTCTGTTAGATGAATAAAGTTGAGCATATTAAATTATTTCCAACTTTCAAAATTACGTCACGAAAAAACTCGGGTTTTGTTATGATGGTTTGTCTGAAGTTGTTGCGATTTCTTAAATGGTGTTTGTATTTTAATAAAATCGTTTTGCCAAATTTTATTGCATAACGATAATTTTGTAAGAGTGATTTGTCAACATACAAAAAAATTCATGCATAAAAATTTTGATAGCTATTGCAAACACATTTATATTGAAACTATTTATTCATTAAAAAAGTGAAAATTAAAAACGTTAAAATAGAATAATTTGATTACCATCAACGTTGTTAGAGTTGACTATTGGTGTTATTACGCAAGTTGCTGCCATTTTATTTTTTTTCTTCATTTTCTTTTCTCTATTGAGTGTGGTCATGCTTCTACGTTTAACTTTACTTTTTTTAAAGCACCAAAAAATTTCATCGGTGGCCATTTTCTTTTCTTCATCTTCATCCAAACCACACGTAAGACCAGGTTGATGTAATGAAAAAAAGTGATACTTCGTTCCATCGATGTCTTTATTTAAAAAAATTAACTCAAAATTTTTTTTAGCAAAATAAATAAAGCGTCGTTATTTTTTGTACCTGTATCGAGCTTTCTGTTTTTGAGCAGCGGGCTGCCGCTCGTTCTTGAACAAACAAGTGGAATGACATCGCTCGTTTCTGTTAAAACAAAACCAAAAAAACGAATCGCCATTTGATATAATCACTGCTTATGGTAGTTTCACTACAGAAGGTAGGCAGCGTCGGTTTTCGTTGTTTGCCTATACATGCGTATTTTCTAGAAGAGTATTGAACACAAAAATATTTCTTGGTTAATGCAGTAAAATCAAATTTAAAATAAAATTAGCATTAAAAAAAATGTAGCATTGCTTTATTCTGAAAGTAATTTTTAACAAAAAAACTGGTTTACGTTTTTTTTAGCAATTGCATAGATATAAAAATAATAACTCACTACTTTGCAAAATGCTTAACAAACTAAAACATTTTATGTACATTGTTTGGCGGAAAAAAGAATAATTTTTTAAATTTATGCACAGATATAAGCACTATATAAGCATGTTTACCTTTATTTTCTTTGTTTTCCATTTTTACAAAACTTGTCGATCTTAATAAACTCAGTTCTGTAACGTTCAATTGCAAACTAAAAATTAAACATTTTTTTGATATTTTTTTGTTATTCAGTATCCATTGTCAGCTTAATTGGCTTATGAAGTCATAGTCTTGATTAGCTACATGCTTTACGACAAAACTGGTTTGATTAAGTTTATAGTTTTGGTAGGGGTGTGCCGTTTTTAGTATTACAAACATTTTTTTTGTATCAAGAATTGTAAAGAGTAAAATTTAATTCTGCAGTTATAAGAATAATTTTGAAACACTTTTAGATAAAAGAATACATGCACTATAAAAAACATTCACTGATTATTTTTCTGTTTTTGCGAGTGAAATAACTTATAGAGGTTATAAGATGAAATTTACTCTGGTAGCCATTCAGCACCAAAGAATAAAGGGCGATTTGTAAATTTGAATCAGAAAAGATTAATCGAACAGGGTTGAAAATAAGCCGCTTATTTCACAAGAATGGAATTAATCGCTTCTTTAATTGTCTAAGGCGCAGTCATCAAAATAACTGCGTAGGGAGGGTCAGGTGAGATAAAAAATTCCTTAAATTAAACTCTTTGTGTGAAATCAGAATCTTAACCGAGAAGTTTTAGTCAACTTGAAGTACAAGAACTGTTGGTGAAACTAAACCAATGAGGAACAAAAGGTTCAATGCGGCCATTTGGTGCAGCGTCGTAAGTTACTTTAAAAACGAGCCAATAAGAAATAACCAAAGAAAATGAAATTTTAGACTGTCTGCGGTTATTGAAGAAATGAAATAATCTTTTTAATTTATTGATTTCGGAAAAAACACCAAAATTTAAAAATAAGAGCATTATAAATGCTAGGCATATCAAATTACCGGGACGCTTGTTTATAGAAAAAACTTTGTCCCTTAAAAGTAGTCCCGTAAAAGTCTTTAAAAAAAAGATCTTCGCTTTGAATCTGTGTTGGTTTTCTTAATTTTCATCGCTAAAAAGTAGTGTTCTCTAAGAAAAAAATGTTCTTTACTTTGAATCTGTCTCGGATGGCAAACCGGCTGGGACAAAGCCCTGAAAATTGGGACTTTTTTCCCAAAATCTGGACGTGTGGTAAGCCTATAAATGCAGAATTAAAAAAAATTTATGTGCAATTTAGGAATCTTCTACTGGACAGCTGGGTCTACTATAAAAATCTTATTAGTAAAAATTCGATTCCGCGAAGAAAAGTTTCAAGGAAAAGGAGAGAGAGAGCGTACAAAAACCAGAACTTCAAAATTGAGCCCGAATTATCACAAAGACAGAAAGTTTATTGTGGAAATCTGAATTTTTGGTTTTTTACTTTATGACAAATGAAGACCTATTTTTAGTCCTTGCTAACACTGTGGTGCCAATTCTCGGCATTTTAAGGATCGTATAACAAATAAAAAGACACATCAGTTTAAAGTGAAGACAAAAGCACTTTTCGATTGCAGTAAAAACGTTTCAATCATAACATAACCCTGTTTAATTTTTTTTGAAAAAGGATTTCGGAATAACAGACGGATTATTGAATTTCAATGGGGGATTGCGAAGTGACCTGCGGGTCAATGGTTCCCATCCCTGCCGTATAAAAAAAATGAAGGTATAAAAAATCAATTTCACAAAATTTTTTTATATTATTTTAGTTTTGACAAATTATTTTTATTTAAGATTGGTTTAAAAAAGTGGGGTTCGTTCAAAGTTTTAACTTACGAACTTTTATGTCAGGCACAATTGTCCAATTCTACCAGCTTGTCACGGATAAGTATTAAATTACTTGTTTTGTTTAGTTTCAAAAAATTCAAAATTAAATGTTCACAACCTTAACTATATTTTTAATACATTTATGAAATTAAAATTTGAATCCGCTAATTAAATTCCAATGTTTAAAATATACCAAGAATTGACCTTTTGGGTTTCAAAGTAAAAGCAACAACTTTTTTATATTAGCTTTAAAAGATATCTTTATCTTATTATTTAATACTGTATAGATGCCACTTTTAAAGCTGACAATTTTAAATAAAATGCCGGAAACTGCTTGAAGATTAATAAGTAGATTGTAATAGTGGTTTTAGCTTTATCTTAAGAGCAAAGCTATATGTGCCAAGGGTGCAGTGGTGGATATTCAAATTCAGGGGCCAGAGGCAAGAATCTCCAAAAATTGACGTTCTCTAGAAAAAAAAGTCTTCACTTCCATTTCGTCTCCAATTTCGCTGTTATTCTCTCAAAATCATGGCGATCCTTAAAAAAAAAGGTCTTTGTTTCGATTTCGTCTCCGATTTCGCTATTATTCTCCCAAAATCATGGTGATCTCTAAAAGTTGGTAAAAGTTGCTAAAATCACTTTTGAATCGATCTTCTATTTACCACTTTTCCTCCCAACTAAATAATAATCTCTAAAAATAACATCTGCAGAAAATTCGAACTATAAGTGCTATTTTCGAGGGGGCCTCCAAAAAAAGGGGGGCCGGAGGCAACTGCCTCATTCGCCTCACCCATTATCCACCACTGCAAGGGTGGGCAAAGTTTTCAATGAAATAACCACATGTGAAAATTCAAAACTGCCGGAGAGCCACAAAGTCTGTTTGAGGTGTTAATGCAAATACAGTAAATAAAACAAGTTTTAATCAAATAATCAAACAAATACAACGTTACACGATTTACAATTTTTCCGAGATTTTACCAGCATTAGATCTACTGTGAGTTTCCACTTTATTAGCTAACTTTTTGAAATTCTTGGCAATCAAGTCAAAACAGTGTGAATGAATTCTCTCAAATCTTCATTTGTTAGGCTTGCACGATATACGATTTTATAAAATTTCATTACAGAGAAGCGAGCACTATCTTTGTTTCTTTTATTTATTCTAATGTTATCAGCGTGCTCGGCGGGCGAGAAATAAATAAAAGAAAGATAGCACTCGCTTTGCTCAAATTTTTGCTGTTGTGTAAATGGTCCTCAACAACAAACAAAGAAATGCTTTTTTTTCACGCTATAATCCGACTTAGCACCTAATTAAAAATCTTTGTTTGACCCAAATTCAACCGTGAATAACAATGTTCGATTCCGTTGTTATTGTTTAGCTGGAAGAGCTGCAAACGAAAGGTCGGCGAGCCGCAATTTGCCCACCGTTGGGTGTACCCACCGCATTTATGGAATGGTTCAACCTGCTTTTAGCTGGTAGAAGTTCTACTGATAAACTTTTTTGTACAAACACGTTTTGTACAAATGCTCAAAACATTTTCCAAGTGCACGAAGGTACCAAATTGAGGTTGCAATTGTTTTTTTATTGAGGAGAGTGAGGTCATATAAAGATCTTAAAATATAGACGCAACAGAGAGTTTCAGAGTACGTAGATAAATGCGGTATTATGATTAGGCTTCGGCTGATATTATGATGACTGTAAGAAGCAATCTTGACATAAAGATGTCGTTGTTCAGTTTTAGACTTCATTAAGATAATCGTTACTGCGCAACGGCAGCTTTATGTCAATTTGCTGATACAAAGCTCAACAGCCTTACTTTTTGTGTTGCTGGCATTATAAGAGACGGTCTACAATTCTTTTATCCGGCAACTCATCATATGCAACGTTTTATTAGCAAAAAAAAACAAACGTTAGAACTGAAAACAAAACTTAATCACTGCCATCAACTTTTTTGACAAAAGTGCATTTTTTATCGACAAAATAACACTCGATAAAATTACTTTTAAAGATAAATTAAAAAACACCTACACAGCAGAAGTGTAAAAATAATATGCTAACACTCATGCGAGATAATTTTGCAGATATTTGCTTTTTTTTAATTTGCATTACAACAAGTTCCAAATCTGTTGCAGAGATTTGCTCTTTGTTCTTCAAAGCCTAAAAAACAAAAAAAATTTTAATTTTATTTAAGTTACAAAAAACAAGTACACACTAATAATTCTGAAGAAAAGTTAAAAAAAGCCACTGTTTTCTCTTCATACGCACGGTCAATTGCATTTTTCATATAGAAATTACAATACACTTTATAAGTTGTTCATGACCATTTGTTTATATTAGAGTTTTGCAAACTTCAAGTTTCAAAAATTATTTTAATTTTAACGCTAGAGCGATTAGTTGTGAAAGTAAAGCATACTAAATGCGACTTTTCTCGTTTTTTTAGTTTCGTTTATATAAAAAAAATCGTTAATTTTTGAAATATTACAAATTAATAAGAAAAAGTGATTAGTGAATTACATTTAACTTGCTACGCACATTTGACAAATTATCACCAAATTTTTTACCGTGTTTAATCTTTAACCAATAAAAAATGTGGGCAAGACAATAATATGACCTCTTATATCATGGGGTAATTAGCAAATTACTTTGCAGAAACAGATTGACTAATTTGATTTTTGTTGAAGACATTTTAGTTCTCTGTTTATGTCGCAGTAATTTTCATTAGCAAAGACAATTGAAACCAAACATTTTATCTTTTTGTATTGCATTTTTCATAGATTGCTTATCAATACCAAAAATAGTTTTGAAATTTTTTCAAAATTTCAGCAGAGCTTGAAGTGGTTCCCTATTCATATTTCGTTTAAAAAGTTTTGTAAATAAAACGTTTTTTGTTTCTTTTTCAATTTTTTAAAAAGAAAAATATAGTATATCGCTTAATAAAGCAGCCAAAAGCTATTGTATATTTGATATTACAATGGTTATAAGCGAATTTTTTGTCTATTACGTACAAAAACTTAAGTCAAATTTTCTTTTTGGAAACGGTTGTTCCTATACATTATTTTTAAAAAGCAAAACGAACATTAATCTTCTTAAATGTTATAGTTCCACCAATCAATAAAATCACTATTGACTTTAATTTAAGGAAACTCAAAAACTATTTAAACAAAATTATTTTATGAGCAATCACTCGGTTTGTTAGGTGATTAACTTAAAATTTATCACAAAACTTACGATTTGGTAGAGGAATATTATTGCTTCTTCGTCCAACATTGATATCTACAAAAATTATATTAAAAATTGTAGCATTTTTCTCTCAAATTTTTTTCCAAGGCTTTGTAAATAGGCTTTGGTAAGACTTACCCGCGCAAGCCTTCGGATCTATTATCAAACAAAATTTTGATAAAATTTATTCGTATGCCTGGAGTAAGAATGGGCACACTTTTTAATACAAGGTCAACCAAGGTTTTACTTTACAGTAAATTAAAATCGAGAAGGCTATTCAAAACCTGCTTTGTCTTAACTGTCCAGTAAAAATTAAATTTAACTTCACTTTAACTAGCAAATAATAGCTGGAAGACGAGGATGGTACAAAAAACTGGCACGGGCCCTCTGCTCTCCTGATTCTGGCTTAGACGATGATGTCAGAAAGAAAGAGAAGATGTTTAATTCCCGGTTTTTAAATTTTTAAAAACCCAATGGAGCTGTTTCTACTGTAAACTTTTTTATTCAGATGATTGTTATGTTGCCAAGAAGTAGTGCGACTTGTGGTCGAATGGTTAAGAGCGACGTGATTGATGGCAAATGTGATCGACATGGTGCCTGTTCAAAATCTACTCCCGTTATTCTATTGTGTCTTTGAGAAAGACGCTTTAACTTCTTCTGCTTACGGAGCAGCTCTAAATTTCAGTTATATCTCTAAATAAAAAACTGAAAAAAGATAAAAAAATTTCAACCGGTCGACAATATCTTGGCATTTCCTAAATCATGTTAGGGTTACTACGTTGCGCTAAACATAGCGCCTTCAAAGCTTTTTTAAAAGTCAGGAGAATAGAAATAGATGTGAAATGAAGTGAATGAATGTCAATAAATTGTAACCTCAACAGACTGCTTAATTTTATAAATAACTAAGTATAAATAAGACCATAAATAAACGTCTTACCGTTTATTCTACATCGATAGCGAACTTCAAAATTTCTGCAAAACGGCTGCAAAACCCCTGGTTGTGTGAAAGTAGTCTGCCGCCTATGAAGACAAAGCAAGCCATCTCTTGGTGAAAAGCGTGTGAATGTATTCCCGGAAGAAGCGGCTGGAATGTGATCTCCGACGGTTCGCGCTTCAATTGCGACAGGGTTTCTGTTGCAGGTGAAACAAAAAACTAATCAATAGCATCGAATTTTTTTGAAAGTTGTTTTTCTTGAAATTGGAAAGCAATTTTAAAACTTCAACAAAGGAAATACACATTGAAATTTTAATTATTTATAAACAAAAGAAATCGTTAGTTAATGTTTATGGCTTTTTATTCAGAGCGGGGCATGTAAGCTAAAATTCGTCCTGTAAATGCATAAAATACTATCGAGAACTTGCTTATATGTGACGAAAACTTTACCCGTTAGTTATTCTATTCGATCTAATAAATTTTAATTTGTAATGAATGAATTAATGCAAACTACAAATCGATTTGTCGGAATATTTTTTTGATAACAATTTTTAAACAAATCTATTTTGAAATAGTGTTTTTAATTGACCTTTTAAACTTAATGCAAGTATCATTGGATTAATTGATATGATACCAAATAAAATACGACCAAGAAAATTTTTGATTGCAGAAAAATATTTTACTTTTTAACATATCGAGAACATAGCAGACGATCCTTGTTGTATTAACCTTTTATTTTAGTTAAAAAATCCGGGGCAAACGTTTTCGAAGCTCAAAAAAATGTTTTTGAAAGGGTCTTTGAAGGTCAAGTAAAGACTACAAAACAAATTTTAAATTTCTTTAAAACCCAAAAATAATTTGTCCCCGAAAAAAACTGACAAATGCCTACTACAAAACATATTGTTATTTTAATTTTTTTAGCGGGAGTCGTAATACTACTTTTGCGTAATAGGAAAAAAATAGACACCAATATTTATAACTGCTGAATCGAAAAAACATTTGAAGTTAAACCTGCAGAATCCTCGTCTGTTAACAACATTCCTCAATGTTTCGACATCACCACGTGGGTTTCGATTTGGATTGCTGGTGCTGATCCATCGTGTCCACACTAGAGTGTCCGACACCGGGCCATCTACTGGACGCACTAAATGAAAAAACGTTTTTTTAAAGGAAGCATTTATATCGTTATTTATAACAAGAATGATAAAAGAATGTTTTGGATGAGCAGTAGTTGTTGGCTAAATGGTTTAATACGCTATCACTCTGACTTGCGCGCAGGCAAACGATAGTTCGATGCTTAGTCGATGTGACTTCACGATAAATCTTTACTAAAGTCTTTCTGATTACCTACTATCCGAACTCTACATTGCTTCAATAAAAAAGCAGAACTTTACTCAATACCAAAAATTTAAGTCAATAAAGATGGGCAATTACATCGGGAGATACGAAAAAGAGAAATATTTACAGGTGAACTTTTTATTCTGTAAACTGTAAAAAACTCAATTGACTTACAAATAAAATTTTATTCGTAAGTCAATTGAGTTTTTTACAAAAATAAATAAAATTGTTTCATTTACTTATTTTTGTAAAAAACTTAATTGACTTACGAATAAGATTTTATTTAAAAAAATGTAAATGTAGCAATAGCCTAAGTATCAAAGAAAACAACAAAAGCAAATTTTTTATGGTTTTTCTTTCAATATTTAATTATAATAATTCATAACATGTATAACTGCAATCTCAATTAATTTCGAAAAAAGAAGTTTTTTCTAAATTATTGAGTAAAATTTATACCAAAACGCGGTAAATTATTAGTTCAATCATGAAATTGTAAAAAACAATTGTTTACGTTTTTTGCAGAAGTATCGCACTTGATAATCGAGACAATGTCCATTCAGTTGGTCTTCACCAAGACAAACAAACCCGGATGTTACACTAAAAGTCCTGAACACTTGTCTTGTCTCACGCGCCGGAATCTAAAATTTTAGGTAATTTGCTTCATAAGAGAATTCATCTTCTCCCATAACTTGTCCGTTATGTTGAAAAACTTGCATTTTTTAATCATTATGTCAATCAACCTTGCTAAGTAAAAACAAAAGTCTAAGGTTTGTAACTCTAAATCAGACATTACCGCGCCAAAAGGACTCGTATCCTGAATACATAACAGTAGATTAAAAAAAGCAACATTGATACATCACACTTACTGATGACTAAGACACTTTAACCTCATATTATCTGGGATGAAAATACAACAGCGTCCAAGTGTGTTATCTGTAACATCGTGCATAATTCACACCACCAAGATGATAAATGACGATGGAAAAAGAGTTTTTATTGCTCTCTCTTTTTCTCATTTCATAAAAAACTGATAACGTTTTACCAACAAATGAATGTTAACTCTACTCTGATTTATTTACGTGATTGTTTTTTGTCATCACTTGCATCGCAATGGGCTCGATGCAAGGATGATTTGAAGATCTCGATTCATCATCATTTCTTCCTGGAGTTGAAGCATCCTCCCACGAACTCCAAACGCCTAATATACAAGTTTTTTGTGATATTAAGTATATTAAAAAAGGTATAATCTTCATAATTCCATTACTCATAAATTTTAATGACAAAAGTTTCAATAAAAAGCTATGGTAATATCCGTGCGCTGTGTTGCCGTCACGGAGAAAACAAATGGCGTTTCTTTTTGGATATAATTTACTCTGCTTTTATCCAATAATAACAAGAATATAAAGTTGAAAAAGTATAAATTATAGTAATTAACATCATCGCTTGAATAGTCCTCGAATTGCTATTGAAAGACTGCAATTGGTTTTGTTTACATTGCGTCAAAAGTGAAATAAACATTTTTGTTCTTTCTTCCATAGCATTCGATCACGTGAGAAAGGGTACTAGGAATAACAAGTTCATCGTGTTCCATAGCAAGTTTGCTAACATTTCCCACCTTTTGATGCGTCTACGTTTGGAAAATCGGTTCCTCTGAGAGATCCCGGAGGACAAATAAATTGATATTGCTTGTTTCCATTAATAATTCGCTCCGAAAAACCAAGGCTTGCCTTGCAAACATCATCAGGACGATTCGCCAAGAGGTAATCGAGAAGTTCGGGAACAGTGCGAGTCTTGTTTTCTATTCTAGCAGGAAACCAAGCTGTTTCTTCTGACTGCGTATCTAAATATGTTTTTTATTACAAGCTTTCTCGCGTTATTTTAATACATCAATTTGTGCACAAAAACTAAGGTTTTTTTTTAAGAGTTAAAAAACTTTAGTTTTTTGTTAGGGTTAAAAAACCCTAGTTCAAACCTTAGTTTTTTATGCATAAATTGATATTTAAAGTTGTTTATGATTTGATGTGTTTCTAGTTTTACTAACGAAGATTTTGAAACTATGATTCACAAGGCTTGTGATGTTCGACTAAGTGTAAAGTTGAACATGATTTGATTGTAATGCTCTAAGTAAACCGATTATTCAAACTTCGTTGGCATATAATAAGCGTTTTTACAAAACCTGTGTTTAATGGATTTGAACTGTAATCTCTCCAGGCGTTATAATTCAGTCGTGGATATGAAGAACATCTTCTTCGTTGATTTCCACGTATGGTTGTCTGCCGGAATGGATTTGGTTGAATAGTTCTCGTATCTTCCGTCGTGTCACAAATGAGTCGCGAAAAGGTATAACTTCGGATTGCTTGAAGTTGAACTGGAACGAAGAGAAATTTTTTAAATTAATCGGAAATATATTTTGCTATTTAAAAAACTGTGCTTTCAGAAGCTTTTGCGCTCTATTTTATTAATAAATATGAAATTACAGCGCTTTCATCGATAGAACTTGAGAGAATGATTTACATAAAAACTTTTGACAATGTTTATTTTTTAAAAGCCCTTTTTTTATCTTTGACTCAGAAAAAATAAATTATTTGAATTTAAACCGTAATTCTCTATACTTATTTTAACTGACTACAATACAATTTCCCCAAAAAAATATCATGTTTAATTTAATTTGTTAACATTTGGTCATAGTTTGACTACTTACCCGGTGTAAAAACTGCAAATTCGCCACCATTCTCGTGCCACAGTCTATCTCCTTTTTTAATGTCTCTAAATTGATAGGAGAGAATACAAGAAAAAGTCGGTCCAAAAAGTCCACCCCGAACAGGATTTTCAGAAAGACCGGCAATATATAAGTCAACGTCATCGACTCGATTTCTACGTATATAATATCAAAAAATCAAACAATTTATTTTTTTTGCATAAAAACTAATATCTATGATTTCTAATTTAGGCCTGCTGTTATCATGTTAAAATATTTTTAATTTACTCTTATTACCACAAAATAATTCAAACTGTCTTTTGAGAAATCGTAAATTTTTTATCTAAAACAAAGTTTGAAATTCAGTAAAGGTAAACATTACCCGAGTACCCATTCTTGACCTATGCTTGTACTTTCTATTTCATAGGCTTTTGTTCGTTTTCAGACAGAATTCGAGTTTAAAATTTTTTTTCACTTCTAGGTTTAATTCGGTTATCTCCGAATATATTAATAGTTTAAATCATGAATAAGTTACTAGGCCAGACTCCAACTATGACTTATAAAGTTATGTTAAAGGATTTCCTTGCCCTATTTAATTTTTAGTTTTAAATTGTAGCTGTACAGTTGGTATAAAAATACAGACTAAACAAAAAAGAGATAAAACTGAAGCAATTTAACTTACGAGTACAACCGTCGCAACTGTCTTCTACGAGTTCCTGGAATTTCAACAAAATCAGCAAATCTTGTTGCTTTTTTAAGCCCACAAAATTCACGATAAGAGTTATATCCGGGAATTCCATGGTCTCTTGCTCGTTGAATGTTAATCGCCAGCAAATCGTGGCCCAACCGACCTAAAAAAATTTAAAGATACAAAGGTGCGTAGTTCAGAAATACAAATCTTAAGTTCATTTAAAAAGGAATAAACTAAAATAATGAACTGCAAAACTAATGTATTAACAATAGTTACTTACCATACTAATTATTTAAAATATTGTTTTCTAGCCTACTTTTATGCAGTAAAGACGGTCTTATTTAAACGGTCAGCTAATAATAACTAAAATGAACTCATTTTCAAAACCTTTGTAATGGAAATTGGTCAAAGCATACGGTTTACTTTTAACAAAAAAATCTAGAAAACAACTAGTTAATTTACTTAAATTTCAACTGAAAGTCCGTCTACGATGACAATACTGTATTGTCGAATATTAAGAGCCCAAAATTGAAGGTTTTTCATAGGTTACGTTTTTTTAGAATTTAAATTTTTTCTGAGATTTTTTTGCTTGGTTGTGTCTAATATTGATAAAAAAACTTAAAAAACTTTGTTTTTCTAAGTCTTACCCGAAGGAGCAAACAAGAAATTGTGAAGATCATTAACGAATGTCGTGTCTGGAGTTTCAGCCGCATCTTTGCAAAGTCCTCTTAGCACGGAATTCGCTCCTCCGAAAGTTGTATTTAAAAGAGGACCAGAATTGAAAAAGCTGCCAAAGTTTAAAAGATTTTTAAAAATTTGATTGTTGAAACTTGAAATATATTGTGAGCTTTTTTGATATAATTACATTTCATGCAGCAAATGTAAGAAATAAAAAACAGAATCATCTGTAAAGTAAAGTGCAATTTTTATTGTAAAGTATTTTTATTGCACTTATTTTTGCAATATTTATATTTATTGCACATTTATATTTATTGCACTTTATTTATTGCACTTTACACAATATTTACACACGACAAATATTTATTGCACTTTACTTTACAATTGCTTTACAATAAAAATTGTAAAGCAATTGTAAAATAAAGTGCAATAAATATTTGTCGTGAAGAACTTTACGATGACTAATAGTGTGACGGAATAATTTTAATTCAACCATCAACCGAGTTAAAAAGCGTGATTACGCAATAGGATCAGTCAGTCTAAGTTTCAAAAAAAAAATTGTATGGTTTTGACTGTTACATGTGAAGATATCATGGATTTTTAAAAAATGCTGTTATTTTGGAAAGATGTAAAAATATTCTGTCATGTCTACGAATTCACTTTTATTTTCTGATTTTACCATACGTTGAATAACATTCAAGATATCAGTGTATTCTAAGAAAACTTTAACCTGCGAAAATCTTTCTTTAGAGAACATAAACGCTTCTCTCTAAAACATAAAGTCGACAGCAAAGTCTTAAATGAATTACAAACTTGTTGAATTGTTAGAACAGGTATTGAATCTAATCAAAATACGTATAACAAATACACATTTAATTCAAATAGCTTCTGGTTTTCTTGCTTTCTGGTTTACCAATGTATATATACTGCACTTTGTCCAGTCTTACTGCTAAATCTTTATATAGGCAGCTGATTCATAATCATCTTACTAATGTGCTGTATCTGATGCTGTAATCAAAACAGATGAAAACATAATGTGTTGGTCCAGATAAAAAAAGTTCAGTTTGCACCGGTTATTTATCTTGATTTAGTTTATGAGACTGGAACTTCTTTTGCAGTAAGAACTCGAGGCTTGGAAGAATGAACATGTTTGAAGGAGGGAAAGGTTAGTTGAAAGTTTTTCGTGCTCCCACAGATTTTAGTCAATTTATTTGAACTTACACTTCTGCGTCTGAAGCTTGGCAATTTAAGTGCTCTTTTGAAATAACTTAGAATTGGATAAATCTGCAAGTTATGTGAGTATATCTTTTAGGACAAGCAACGCAGTTTCCATTTGCATTGCTGTGAATATTGAAACGTAGAAAACTGTCACTGAATCACAAGTTCTTTGGTTTTTTGGCTGTAAAAACAAAATGCAATGTTGCAACAAGTCCAACATTTGAAGAACACGAGTCAGTTCGTGTCTAACAACCTTTAAGTCCCAATTCTTTGGAGCCGAAACTCGAGTCGAGTTTGTGTTCAAGTCTATCAAATATCGAGTCATTTTTAATCCGAGTCTATTTTGAACTACAGTATTTGACATTTGCAAGTTTTTCGTTTTTTTCTTTAATCGACAAGTGAAGAGCTTTTTTCTTTCGTACAGTTTTTTTTTCTTTTCAACGTAAAGTAAAGCCTTAAGAAAAAAGTTTTCTCTTGTCAATCAAGTTGAATGGATTTTGAGTGGGTTTTATTTTCGTGAATAAGATTCAGCTAAAACAAAGTTCAATTTTTTTTGAATCGAGTAAAGACAGTTTTATCGATTTAAGTTTGATCTATTCGTCGCTTTGAGGATTCCAGTCGATTCCCAAACTTTTTGAGATTTAAGAAATTGAAAGCGAATCTGACTCGAGCCATTAAAACTCTGGAAAAAGGACGAGACAGTCACAAAGTTTGAAATGTAATACAAAAAATTTAAAGAATAAATATTTTTTACTATCAGAAATTTTATGTTGTTAGCGTGCAAGAACCAAATTACACTGTGCAAACAGTCTGGGGCACTGCGCAGTTTCGTAACTGCGCACCTTGGAAGAAACACTGAAGCTAATAGTTATTAAACTGCTATAATACAAAAATTTTAAACGTTTTTTGCGTAATTACTTGTTTTTTAATTCCATCGAAGCTCCGTTATTCGACCACCTGTTCGTCTGTCTTGACAAGGGAGATGTAACCAACGTGTGGCCAAACCTCAAAGCTGCAGTCGAGAATTCAGTTGATGTGGTTGCGTCATAAGATGAATCGTAACCATGCCAATATCCCTGGTATCATTCATTTATT